>CM028349.1:31716562-32463319 GCA_016618105.1 Dendrobium huoshanense | reverse complement strand
AAAAATGGAATATAATATTCAAATCAAGTAGATGGAGTAAAATAGTATCAAAAAACTTCCTTTGGGGGCACATGGCACAAATGTCTGCGACTAGGATTTACTAAATCAAGCAACAAACATGACATATTTTTATTAGAAGATGAAGATGCCAAAGACAATAGAAAGATATCTTCAACATTGATAAAAAAAAAATTCAAACTTAAATTAGAGCCCAATTTTTCTTGCCCATTACCTTAAAACTTGCCAAATTAGGACTTTTTGATGGTTGGATTAAAACTGGATATAGGCCAAAAATAAAACCAACCAAATTTTTCAAAAGGCAAATTAGTTAATTTTGAATCATAAAAAATTATTATCTTAATTTAAAACTTGCTTACAGATGACGGGTCGAACAAAAAAATAATCCTACTGAAAAAATTAAAAAATCAGTTCCAAAAAATTTTGCTAAGCAATTTCGGTCATTATTCTTTGTTTTAATATAATTAACTCCCCTCCTAAAATGTGTACAATTTTATTCTATCGAGACTTGTATCCATGTAAAATTTGGCTCCTGTAAACAAAAACTGACACAAAGACAGTCCCCTTTACATAAACCGCTATCATGAAAAATCTCTCCGTTTTTTCCTTTCTCAAAATATAGAAAACATTCATTTCTCCCATAACTGCTCTTAATCCAACGAATCAGATATTCTTTCAAACAGATATATCTTCAGTTTCCGCATGGGTAGCTAATTCAAATTCTTAACAGAGATTAAAGTCAAATAACCAGAACTTCACACACGGGTCCTCTCTGGCATCTTGTTCCCCTCCAAAATGGGGAAACGAAAATATTCAAACAACAAATTTTATCCACGAGGAACACACAAACATTGAGGAAAAAAAATGGTGGACCGTCCTGGCACCCAAAGGAAGTTCTTTTTTCCCTTTGTCACCGCCCATCAGGGGAAAATATTGAGATTAAAAGAAAAAGGAAATATGCTAAGTTTAGAAGAATCATGTCCTTGGAATATATTACCCCTATGCATGCCCTCATCTTCAGGGCCCCTCGTCAAACACAAAAACAAAAAAAACATACCTTGATTGGGAAATTTTTAGAATGTAAAAACAAAAACAAAACAGGATAGGCCCAATGGAGGAAAAAGTAAACTTATAATTCACCCACTTTAGGGTCTCTTTTCGGGAACCCAATAATTGGCCAACTTGAATTGCAAACATGCAATCAGGAAAATGAATGTCAATTCAACAGTTGGGGGGAATTAAAACAGGGAAGCAGGAGGTGAGATAAAACAAAAAAAAAACCCACAACAGGAGAGTTATCACAAAAAAAAAATCAAAAAAACCTGTGCAATATGTAAACATACTTGTAGACTGTTGTGGGCTCCGAAAATTTGCGCTTCGCCCCCCCTGCTTCATTGAGAGTTTTAACGAATTAGGCTCCGAGGTAAAAATTTTCTTAAGGGGGCATATTGAATTTGAAATTAAGACACTAATTCCAAATATTTCACCCTCATTTTGCGAGGATTTTTTATGATCTGAGTTCAGGTTTTCTATAGGCGCAAGCCCCTATAAAATTAATTACCCCTCCCGATAATGAGAGAAATCTCTTCGATTAAGGCTAGTCATCAAAAACATATACAAAGTATATGGCATATAGTAGCAGCAGGGTTTAATTTGAAATTTTAATATTTAAAATGAAGAAATTCACTTCCGTACTTAAAGAGGATGGTGGGGGAATGATGATGAGCCCGAACAAGTTCTCATGGTTCTGTCATCCCAGGCCATGGGGGGTCCTTGGTCTACTTAGTTGAGGAGGTAGTCGACCACAACCTGACAAAAGGATCCTTATCGGGCAGCTATGAGTTGCTAGGTCCAAGGGTATTTTGTAGACCTGAAATGAATATTTCCTAAGGAGCCAAATCTGGATTCACCTTAGCTAACAAAGTACTTTATGCCCTATCGATTATATCCTATTGATTTATATCTCAAGAATTTGACGTCATTGGGGACATGCGGATTGTTACCGTATCCATAAATATAGTGGAGTCGTTTGACTTAAACCACTAGGTCAGAGGGGGTCATGGTCATAATCATAACCACGTGGAGCCGTTAGACCAAACCACAAGTTCTTTGCGGAGCCATCCGGCCCAAACCACCGATTAGAGGACCAATGTCACGTCCTTATTGGCAGGAGACAAATTTTGAATAATTCCTAATAATATTTCTCAACCAGACATTAGCTCTTTCTGAGCTGAGGAAGTTTTTCAGATTTATCCACCTCGGCAACTATTGCGGATGATAGATAGGTTTTGTTTAAGTGTTTGATGATTGAATTCAAATTTAAATATTTCAGGTTTTGATTTTTTTGGAGTTTTGAATTTCATGGGCAATTTGAGAGGCATTTTGAATATTTTGAATATATACCATCCGGTTGAGATCTACGCTCAAAACACGGTCATTAGGGTGGGGTGATATATGGCATTTTTATTTTTGTCTAATTGAACCTTGTTGACTCTGTCTACTTGCCGAAAGAAGATCGAGTTTGTTTGCCAGCTTGTATGCTCTCATTAATGATTTTTTCTTCTTCTAGGCCTTAAAAGGCGAATATAAATGTATTACGACAAAATATCTCGATCGATGATTTGACCGAATATTTGTTTGATAGTTCGAGATAAAATGTGACTTCTATCTACTCACATAGAATGATCGGCTTGAACTTAGATTTATCATTTGACATACGCAGCATCCTCAGCGTCACGTGTGTACTCATAACACACTCCGCCGGAGCCCATGGGTATTTAGGGGGTAGTTTTGATAATTATCTGTTAAAACCTTGTCCACTCTGTTACTTGTCGACAGATGATCGGGTTTGTTGTTCAGTTGTATGTTTTCAGTGTATGCTTTATTAAGAATTTTCCTTGTTATAGGTTATGAAGGCCTAATATAAACATATTAAGACAAATATCTCGATCAACGTCATGATCATATATTTTTTTGAAAGTTCAAGCCATGTTGACTTCTATGTATTCGCATAGAATGATTGGGCTCGAACTTGGATTTATCATTGACCAGCATAGCATCTTCAAACATCACATGTGTACCCATAACACACTCGCCAGGACCCATGTAGGAATTTAATGTGCATTTTTGGTAATATATCTGTTTAACATTAACACTATTCTAATTGTTGACAGAGGATAGAGTTTGTTGTCGTCATTGTGCCTTACTAGTGGATTTTCTTATTATAGACCTTAGAGGTCTAATATGAATGTATAAAATAAATATCCCGGTCGATGTCGCAATCATATATTTGTTCGATAGTTTGAACCGTGACGACTCGTATCCAATCATGTAGAAGAATCAGGTTCGAACATGGATTCATTACTTGATCAGCACAGCATCCTCACACATCGTATATATATACATGACACGCTCACCATGGTCATACGGGTGTATGTCTTTGCATGTATTTTGTATAATATATTCGTGCAGTAGATACTTGCATGCAGTGCAAAGTGCATAGATGACATATGTTTGTTGCAATGCAAGTACGAGGGCATTTTAGGATATTTTCACTAATCAATTGTACGGGCAATTGTCATTTGAATACATGCAACGTTTTATTTGAGAGCTCGTAGAAGCTTTCTGTCCGTTTGTATGAGTGTTGGAGATTCAGTGGTGTGGCGCTATATTATAAGTTGTTTGCTGTTTCATGCAAATGGGCTATTGTTGAGAAATGCACAAGATTTCACTTGACATTTGCACACGCCTTATGTCTGCTTGTATGCATGCTTGTTGACCTCGAATTTGTCAGAACATTGGGTCAAAGGGTTGAACTGGTCAAATTGACCAAGTCAGACCTTAAGACCACCTTCTTTGGGTTCCATGGATTAACCAAGTCTCTTGAGCTCAAACCCGTGCCTTGGGTCAACCTGGTTGACCAGGTCAACCTGGGTTGACCCAAAACCCTTTTCTTAATTTCAAATCAAATCCAACCATTCCCTTGGCCTAATCCACTTACACCTTGGGTCAATTTGACTAGTGGACCAAGTCAAGCTTTGACTTGGTCACCCAAGTCCTTAGGTCAATTTGACCTATTTTGGTCAAATTGGACCCATTTATTGCATTTAAATCATTCCTATGATCCCTAGAGGAAACCACGACTTTCTCAAGTTAATTTCCCTCCTAATTAATCTTGGATTGGATCTAGACCGTTGATCATAGATCCAATCGTTTAAATACTCCTTTTAGGTTCATGAGGGAGGACTTTTGCTCATTCTCTCTCCATAGACCTTCTCAGCTCTTGAAATTTTATGAGAGAGTTCCCACGACATCCCTCCAACTTTTCCCAACCTAAACAGACGCCAAACTCTCGCGGTGACGAGATCTCCAGCGAACCAAGATCAAATCGTTTCTAAGGCTATTTTCCCGTCAATCCAAGTAGAATTAAGGCTTGAGTTCAACAAAAAACTTGTACGATGACAATTTACAAGCTCAACCATGTAAAGAAATCGAAAATCCGACAGTTAGATCTCTCAAAAATCCTTAACCTAGGTCACTACACTTAGGGTTAATTAGCTTTACGAAAAGCACTTTTTAGATCACACCAAACATTCCACATTAATGCTCTTCATGTATAGAGCCTAGGTTTAAAATTTTGTTCAATTTGGTTAACCGGATCGAAAGAATGAGCCCGAAAACCGATTTAGGGCACCTTCCATTGCATGATGCTCGGAACGTTTTCTGGGCCGTTGATCTCGTGATCAACATCCCAGATCGCGTTATCTCACGGTCATTTGTAACCGTGCAGGTGCATGAGCTGCTGTGGAGATCTCTATCCACCTCAATCGTGGCCGTTCATCTCAGACGGCAGAGGATTAAGTGGCTCCCGCGCGTTGCTAAGTCACTTAAGTAAAAGGCGCGTGGGCCTTGTCGCCGCCTTAATTACAGGGGCAATGGTTGCGCGGCGACGCAATCATTGCCCATGATTGCCGCCGTCGCGGGTTTCCGAGCTCACCAATGGGAAGGCGCCATTTGGCAATACCACCGCCAAATTAGGTTTAACCATTTTTTAAATCTATTTTAAATGATTTTAATTATTTTTCTTAATAAATCATAATAAATTAAATCCTAAGCCCACCTTAGATCTAGGATTTGATGCTACTACATTGGGTGTATCGTAGTATGCCTAAATAGTGAGTAAGTTCTTTTTCTTCAGGGACTATAAATCCTATTTATCTGCATCACGTAGATGACGTCACTTCCGTCCTTTCTCTCTAGATGTTTTGAGTGTATGATTTTCTGTTTCTCCTCAACTGTCTCAATCCCTCCGAGTGTGGATGTGAGCCTTGCATGTTGATTAAGCTACTTGAGTCTATCTTCCTTTTGAGTAGGATTTCCTAATCTCCCCTTTGTGTGTCAATCCCTTGTCAGGGAAGAATAATATTGGATCCTTAATCGAGAGTTTTCTCGGGCCTAGGCTCGAGATGTAATTAACCACGGGGGCTTGCGCCCTCGGGAAAGAATTTCATAACAAATAAATCTCACTCGAGTTGATGTATCGGGTGGGAGAAACCCGTTGTTTTGATCAGGTCGTATATTTACTACCCATCGGGGTGCGCTGGCGAGAGCCGCTATACCCAATGGTTAGTCATATGTATGATCTAATCTGTCATTTCATTGGCATGTTTGCGAGGAACGCGGAGGCCTGCGATCGTCTCTATCCATCGGGGTGGTGCGGTCGTGTACCCTCTACACTCTGCAGCCGGCGGTTGTCCTTTCGGAGGTCCACAATGTTGTGGATCTAATGGGATGGCACTATATTAAAAGTTGTTTGTTGCTTCATACAGATGGGCTGATGTTGAGAAATGAACAAGACATCACTTGAGGATTTGCATGCACCTTTTATTTTCTTGTATGCATGTTGTGAATTCGGTGGCATAGCACTATAGGTTATTTGCTACTTTATGCAGGTAGATTGTCATGTACTAACAAGTCTCCTATAATGACTGCAAACACCTGCATTTGTTGCAGTTCTTTCATATCCTCTCATAGGTAGAATGTTAAGTATACCGCCGGTCTTCGACAAGGGCCTATAAGTATTGTATTTGCACACATCATCTGCTTTAGCCCGTAGATGACTAGTACATTTGCCTGCCATTGCATGCTCCTTGACTGTAAGGATACCGTAACATCCACTACCTATTGTTGATTAGCACTCGTGGGGTTATTATGTGTAAGGCAAATCCTCTATCATTGCCGGCAAGTGTTTGCATTGATCACATATTGCACTGTGTATGTTTGCAAGGAGTTTCACTGTTTATAGGGTTTAATGTGCTTGTTTATTTGTTGACATTGACGATAAGATGTTGTGATCCTCTTAAATATGTTCGTAGGTAACTGTCATAACCATAACATATATAAACACTATCATTCACATACAAGCTAGTGTATTCATTTGCATCTTGTTGCTGACTGTCGGTTGTGTTACTTTCATTCTTAATTTCTTTATGTACACTAGATGACAATTGTCATGTTCGCTCATATATGGTTTCTTGCATTTACAGGAGACCAGTGTTTATACTTGCGTATTGCTCAGCATCAGCTAGGGGTATCACTACACTCATTGTGCACCTCCATACTTTATTCACAAGTATATTGTTGCACCCTTCATAACCTTCTGGCATATATTTGTAAGATGGTAGCCCAACACTATCATCTACCAGCAAGTTGGCATGTTTGCTTGCAGGTTACTTGGTACCAATAGTAACCAATAGTAAAGAGGCTATCTCATTCACGACTTTCTTGCTTTGTTGGTAGATACGTGTCTCCCTTTATTTGTATATTAATGTCAACTGCAAAGTGAGTTTCATTTGTTATTAATCTCCTTATACGTATTGGTTGGTGAGCTGTCGCATTTGCTTGCATATCTTTCAGTGCTTGTGGGAACTATCGTATGCATTCCAGAGACAATTGGCATTGGTTGTAAGGGGATTTGTTACATTTACAGTTCATCTGTTGTCATCGTTGCTTGTTAATATATGTATGCACTTATAGGCTTGTTATCTTTGCTTATAGGTGATATGCCACATTCAATGCAACTCCATTATCTATGCTTATGGGATTGGATGCAATTGCCTATTGTCTTGATGTTGACCATAGAGCATTATTACATTCATTGCACAACTCTTGTCGCCACTCATGGATATTTCGTTATATGCATTTTTTTTTTCGTTATATGCATTGTTGTTTAACATGTTTGCTTGTATAACTTGTTGAAATTTGCTTATAAATATTCAAATGTTGTAGGGTAATTAATCTTCATGTATTGAATGCTTTGTTTTCCATAAATCAAATGTTCATTCATTGATGTTCATTTTCATAGCTAGAATTGGTGTTAATCATTTGCATTTTAATCATGATTATGTATTTTTTAATTAAATGTTTGGTTCCCTACTATCCATGTTCAAGTCAAGTTCAAGCTTTGGCCCTTGCTATTTTGCTTAAATTCAGGTCATCTATCAATGAAAAATCCAGCAACCTCCTGGCGTCTCCCCCGTTTAGAGAAAATCTAAGAGTTTGGGCCATCCTATCACGCTACAAAGAGCGTGTATGATAATTGTTGGACAACACCGCGATCGTGATTCTTCAACCCCCACCACGCTATGAAGAGCATGTATGTACCTTCAATGTACCTATTTGAAAATACACAATTGCTTTTCCCAGTAGGCACTGAGGCGCATACGGGTACTTAGAAGTGTATCCACCACGCTATAAAGAGAATGTACAAAGCCTACCTCCTTGTCGAAAGCACCGGACCAGATTTCCTCCCATCACGCTACGAAGAGCATATACAGGAGGTCGCCCGGCACGTCGCGAACACCGAATGCAGGATTTTGAGAGCTTTTGGGATTTAGGAACATTATACCTGAGCGAGGTGATCAACGGCGGTGTAGGCGAAATGCATACTACACAAATCTCATATTTTTTTTAAATTATTTTCTCTCCTTTTTTATCTTTTTTTTTTTTTGTATCTCCTTCACTCTCCTCTTTTTTTCTCTTTTTTTTTTATAATATTAACTGTTGTTATGACAACTATCATTATTATTATTATGACTAATAATAAAATTGTTCTAACAATTATTATCGCAATTAATAACAAATTGTAATGATCATCAAGCACGAGCAACAATAGAGAATATGGAATTGCAAATGAGAATTTTTTCCTTTTTACCTTTGTGGGCTATTTGGGCTTTTACGATCAAGTTGATTTTAAAATGATCTTGGGATGTTGAGTTGAAAAGGGATGGTATAGATTATGAAAAGGAACATGCAAATGGGTTGTGAAAAGGAAATGGCAGAAGCTCTAAATGGATTTATTAAGTTAAAGGCCTTTCCTTGATATCGGTGTTGAATCCCCTATTATCCCCATATGGAATTCCTTCCCCAATTTGTGGCCCCAGCTATTCGCTCCCCGAATCCTTCATGCGTTGGGTTCCTTGTTTGGCCACCCGCTAAAAGTTGATAACGCCACCTCTGTTGGCTCTCCACCCTCTCTGGCGTGTGTCTTGGTTGAACTGGACATCACTAAAAACTATCCGGATAAAGTGTGGCTCGGCCCTGATAAGTTGGGTTACATCTAGAAAGTGCAAATGGAGGTTTTCCCTCCATTTTGTGATCTATGTAAAATTGTAAAGCTATCGAGCATGTAAGGGGGAAGTGTTGATCTTTGTCCTTTGTCCCTGCTCTTGTTACTTCTGCGAATCCTATTAACCTTGTTAGGAATGAAATGGAAATGTTGTTAGTGAGGGAAATGTTGTTGTTATTTCTTCTAATCCGTTTGGTCCTTTTAAACCTTTGGCGGGTAATGGGGTCGAGGTAGCTGGGGTTGTTGGTCCTCCCTCGATTACTTCTGATGGTGGGACTCATGTTATTCCAGTGGTTCCAATTGTTGTTGATGGTGGGTCACCCGTTGTTTTGGTTGCACCGGTTGTTGTGCTGGTTCCTCCTAACCAAGTTGTTAAGGACATTGACGTGTTGTTGTCTATTGTTGGGTCGGTTGTTCTTTCCTCTGATAATTTTGTGGAAGGGGGTTTTGTTCTGATGTACCTCACAGTGGTGAGGTTGTTGAAGCTGGTGGATCGATTCCTTGTTTACTTAATCTGGTTACTAGTCCTATCGTTTCCCCTGACTGTAATATTGTTGTTAGTGATGGTGAAGCAGAATTTTCTTATGAGGATGTTTCTTTTGATCCTGGGAATCATGACTGTGTTCCATTTGAAGGTGGGTTTTTGAATCTTAATTGTTGTGAGGGTGCTAATGCTTATGTTCTTAAGGGTGATGATCATATGGTGGGAAATGGGGGAATGGTTGATGTCCACATTTCAGTTATTTCTAATGTTGCCTTGCTCCCTCACATATCTTGTAGTGTTAGAGATTATGAGATTATGCATGGGAGTTGGTTGAATGTTGAATTTTCCCCAACTGATGGAGAGGAATTTGATGAAAATTCTTTAGATTCGAGGGACAATGTTGATCTGAGTATTCTACAAATTACTTACGGTGCTCTTTCTCTTAAAAATAGTAAGAAGAAAAAGCGTAAATCAATAAAGAAATGAATTTCCATCCGGTTTAGGAATAGTTGCTGCTTTTTCTTCTGTGTTATGGGTGGTTTCCTCTAGTGCGTGCGATATGCTTTGTCGATGGTTTTCTCTGTTGGATGGTAGTTTCTCTGTTGGATGGTGGTTTGTGCTGGCCTATGATGATGAAGTTTCGGTGTGCTACCTCTTGGGCCTAGCTTGTTGGCAACCTTGGTGGCCTTTTGCGGGTTGGATTGTGGACTGTCTCTCTTCATTTAATGCCTCCAATGGAGGGCCCTTGCTTGGCTTGAGGGTGGGTGTGCCCTGCCTCCTGAGTCTGGTTCTTCACATTTGTGTCTCTTGTAATCTTAATTTCACTTTGTTTTATGTTTGGCTTTCAGACTCATTAGGTTTCTTTTTCCTCCTGTACTACTGCTCTTGGGAGCTTTGGCGAGCGCTTTCTCTGTTTTGTCATTGTATCCTTTTATTGTTTAACATGGAGGCCTTTGGATTAAAAAAAAAAAAAGTCCCGCACCCATTACCAACTATAGTGTGCACCAAATCACTAGATGCAAGAAAATTATTGCAACCATTGTAAGAAAAGCATAGGAGGAAAACATGGGAAACGCCGGAGAAAAAAAGTCATTGTAACCACACGTAACAAAGGAATCACATAAGACAGAAGTCGGCACAGCCGCATGGAATAAGAGTCCAACATTTTATGGAAACAAGTGAAGTCTACATGCTTCAAAAATATTCAAGGCACCTGCAGAGCACCTTAGAAGAAGTGTTTTGAGGCACAGGACATAGCTTGATCTTCTCACACAAAATATGACTCATCACATCGTGATCCATAATGTAGGCATCTCAAAACAGAGCAAGATATCGCTTATCAATAAATATAAAGCAAATCATAGCATGACAATTATCATACATAACTTTTGACCTCAATGACGTTCCAGCGTATGCATAAATGTTTAGCACATTTAACTTGTCCGAGACTCCTAGTGATGCTCCTTCAAAGGTGATAACTAATCTCTGATGATTATGTTGATTGTTTTGTTTTGCAAATTTTATACCGGAAAATTACATTGTTGAAAGGCGTATGAGACGCCACGCATACAATTCAATGCTTTTGCACCTGATTAGCTATATGCATCTAAAACAACTGAAATCAATATGAATGTAAAAGAATGAGAATACAGTGAAACAGCAAGAAAGAAACTCGTTAAAGTTTCGTTCCATTATTATTCTTTAACATAACAACCAAAGTCATCGGAGATCCATCCAGAGTAAAATTCCTAACCTCAACAATGCTTGACGTTTTGAATAGCTTCGCAACGTGCTCCACACCATCCTTCGGCTCCCAACCGTCAACTGCCAGTACCGTGACGCCGGCGTTCCGCACTGTTCGTTCTATCTCCTCCACAAACCGCCTGGGAAACAGGGCAGCGGCGAAACCGGTGCTGAAACCGAGATCGAAAACTCCATCAAAGAATGGGAGGTTATGTGGGTCAGCACGCTTGACGAGCGGCGGGAAGTCGATGACCTCGACCCCAGTAACGTCGACAACGCCGGAATCTTGGAGCGCAGCGACCTCGTGGCCAGCACCCGCGGAAACGCAAAGAACGTGGGATGAATTGGAGAGGATGCCAAGAGAGCGGAGGGATAAGAAGAGGGAGGAGAAGGACTGGACGCGGCGTTGGAAGGCATGGGTGGAGCGAAGCTTATGGAAGCGCTTTTCTGGGGGTATAATGTCGCGGGAGGCCGCTTCACAGGAAGAGCTAGGAAACGGTGAAAGGGTTAGGGTTAGGGATTGCGACTGGTTTCGTCGGTGGAGGAGCGAGGGATCGCAGGAAAAGGAGGAGCGCGAGAACAGGTGGAGGAGAGAGAGTGTGGCGATGGCAGCGAAGCAGAGGGAGATGCGATTCAGGAGTCGTTCAACGTGATCCTCCATCTCCGGCGAGCGCCGGCGGTGGCTTTACAGAGGAACGGGAATATTTATCGTAATGGCGATCGTCTTAGCCAAATTCAGATATCCAGCGGATTGTGCATCTTCATCTATTTGGTTGCCATTGGTAGCAAAATAATTTTAGGGACAACCATATTTCTTCATTTGTCTCCTATTAATTCGAGGAATTATTGTGTGCGGAATCCGAATGCAAATCATCATGCGCCATGTCACTGGATGCACTGGGCCCCGAAGTGCATCCGCTGATGTGGCAAGCTGTGATTGGAATCCGAATGCATTCGGATTCCGCACACAATAATTTCTCTATTTAATTCTGAGTTGCAACACACAAAATGAAATGTTAATGGGCATTTATACAGATAGTACTTAAAAATAGTTAAATTACATATCTAACACTAAAAACTATTCATTTATTCACAATACTAAAATCTTTAATAACATCAAAAATACATTACATTGTTGATGATACATACGTTGTAAGTCTTATCTCGATACACTTCTCACAAATTTCTTTTCACAACATATGCGTAGTTAGTCTTATCAATACACGTTCGAGTGAAATCGTATTGTGGCTTTCTCAACTTTTCTTCTTCCTCAACATTTTCCTCTGTCAATTCTCTTTTGTAGCAAGAAATTTTTCAACTTCTGCACTTCTTTCTCGTTAAATCTTACATGTTGTCGATCATGTTGAGCACCCCCCTCAATGAGATCTCGTCATGCTTACTCTCTTCGTCGTCAAAGGCTTCAACCCAACATTACAAGTAAAATGTAACAAAGTTTTTTGTTTAGTAACTATAAAGTTTAAGTGTTATATATGTTATATATGTTAAATTGTTAATCGCCCAATTGCTCAAGATAAAATTATACGCTTCACTAAATTGTTAAGAACTAAATGTATTTAAAAATCAAGTAGGGAAGGATTGATCCAAAATCATTACCAATCAATTATTTAGGCTACATCGATTTAAATCCGATCAATTATATTATTTAAGACTAACAATATATTATATATCCCAACAGTATCAAGCTATGGCTCAATCAAACTTTCCAAGGGTTATGGACACTTATTATGGAACAACTTGGATACGGTCTAGCCAATAGGTTCACTCACTCTAGCTTGTAGAGCCACTCACCATAAACCAAGAGGTCGCTCACTTGCTTGAGGGGCCACTTGTTAAGTTAGCAGAATAAACTAGCCTATGCCCATCCCAATTTGATGATTTCACTAGCAAGTTGCATTTCACCTGCAGGTTTGCGATCTCATCTCTTAGTCAATGACTTCTTTCAATCACTTGCCTGGAAAGTTGTCCATATATACTCAATGATTCTCTAATTGATGTTTCCGCTTGTGCATATTGGAGCTTTGTTAACATATTCGTGAATGTATTGTCATAATTTTTTGTTTATTTATTATGATGTGAAGTGGAAGCCTCTCCTCTAACATTTGAAAATCTTATAATTATAGGGTCGAAAGGTCATTTTCAGATGCATAATGATTCTAGGGATTTTATATTGTGACGCCATAGGAGCTGATTAATAATCCAGTTAAACTTCAGTCTACTTTATTTTTCTTTGGGGGGTAGTCAATTATATTGCTACATGTCTATAAATACCTAGCTATTGATTGTAATAAGGAGATTAATAAAATTAGAGTTTTACTTTCTTGTGAATTTTCTGTATCCTAAGATTATTCTTAGGTGGTGGTTCTTGATCCAAGAAGTTCTTGGAGTGGTGTTCGGGACCGCCACCGGATCGTCGACGTGGATTCGTCGAGTCCCTTCCGATCCGGTGTCATATTGGTAATAAAATTCTCAAAGCTTCTCTATTTTAGAATTCTCTTTCTTACAATCTCTTGTCTTTCTCTCTCTATTTCCTATTCTATTCGAACCTAATAAGTTTTAAAACTATGCTTTTGATGTTGCCCTTGAAGAGATACGAAATCAGGATATATAATCCAACTCTTCAACAAGCTAACTCTGTTCATCTAAAATATAGGTCTTCCACATCCAATTCGGCCCATTTTAAATTTTGAGCTAGTTTTTTTATATTTAACATGAAATAATTAACAGAGTTAATATAGTAAAAAAATATTTATTTTTTGTAGATAGATGGTAGGGCAACAATGGAAGCTGATGAGAAATGATGCTAAAGGGTGATCGCTAGCGTTGGTGGTGGCAACGGTCGTCAATGGTTACTGATTGCAATAATAATGACGACAGTGTTGATGACCAATAGTTGTCATGTATTTAACATTAAACACACTCAAAATAAAATAAATAAATAAATCAAACATAATATTATTTTTCAATGTAATGGTTGGCAAATCATAATATTGTACCAACCATGGTTTGTGGTTCAAGCAAAAATAAAGCTGTTTATAGGGTTCGGACCACATTTGACAATTAGTGGTCCATGGTTATGTGTTGCCCAACCAACCATGGAGATTTTTGTTGATCGGTTAGTTGGTAGCTTGGGCATTATGAAACTTAACAATGCATCCATGAATTGTCTAAAAGTAATATTTTATTAAATAAAAATATTATAATGGATTTTTTTTTATGTGCTATAACTTTAATTAAGAAAAAATTCCTCGTGCCATAATTGATCAAAAAAAGGGATTTAAATAACTCTTTAAATTTTCTTATTTAACATATAAGTTTTAATATTAACTCCATTAGCTTGCTCCAGCAATGCCTTTCCATAGCACTCACAGTTGCAATTTCTTCTTTCTTATGTTGGTGCCATCGATGTCTTGCCCTAGGGAGCTTAGGCTTTGTTTGGGACTGCTTTTTTCTGCTTCCTAAAACAACTTTTAGTACTAAAATTAAAATTTTTGTACTAGAAAGCTGCTTTAAGAAGCAGTAAGAAAGCCGTCCCAAACTAAGCCTTAATTATAATCAAGTAGCTTTGTTCAGAGGTATAAAACGAAAGCGAAAAGACTAGTGGTTTGGTGATGCACAACATCTTAGATAAAATAGGCCTTAGGAGTAATTTGCTTATTTTGTACCTATTTTCTGGAAGTTTCTAGAAGTTTATATTGACAAATATATATATGTAAGTTGCTTTAGGAAGAAAGATGTGAAGGATATTTTTGGAATATTAACAGCAATTACTATTCTTTGATTTTCTTGCTCTTAGGAACAATTATTTGTGATGATTCTTAAACGATCTTCTCACATTAGTTGGTATCAGAGCCTTGGAGGCTCTGCTATATCAACCCTTAATGTCAATTGGAGTTTTTTATGCTTTGGGAAGACCGTGGATGAAGACAGATTGTCAACGACGTTCAAAGCCTTCACCGGCCGGCAACGACAAAACAATTCTCCCCCAATGGGAACCATAATGTCAAAATCTCCACGCACGATTGGCCCATCCGCGACCTTAACTGCGCTCCTCATAATCGACCCACAACATTGATTTGCGTCTGTTCCTTTGCTTGTTTAGTCTGCCCAATCGCTATCTACGCCGCTCACGATAGCAGATATTACCTTCGATCCCATGATTTGTAATTCACAACCTGACTCGATTATGTCTCACGCGACTTCGGACCGCCTGCACGACCCCGGGCTCATCCTCGTGATCTTTCGCTACCCAACCATGCTTCCACGCCGATCCGTGTCGACATAACTTCCGTTCCAGCATATTTGCTAGACCCCCGCACGATCACTCCCTTCTCGTGCTAGAGTCCAACCAGAGATTCCGCTTTCGCCTCCACGCCCATGCATGCCGCATTCCTCTCCATCCCACTTCCACGATCTGCAAATCAAAGCCCCCATTCCACCCCGTGCTCTGTTTTCTTCAGACTTGAGGACTATGATGCATATCATCTTAGCTAAAATAGGCCTTAGGAGTAATTTACTTATTGTAGCTATTTTCTAGAGTTTTTTAGATTTTTTTTATTGCCAATTATATATGTAATTAAGCTGCTTTAGGAAGAAAGATATGAATGATATTTTTTTTTAAGATTAACAATAATTATTGTGCTTAGATATTCTTGATTTTAGGAGCAATAACTTGTGATGATTCTTCAATGATCTCCCCACATCATTTGGGAAGATGGCGACTATCGACAACAATGAGATCAGCAACTTGCTAACACATGTGAGTCTAGGAGAAAAAATCACCACTACGTTTGGGGTAAGTGGCTGGTATTTTTGTATATTTAAAATTTAAAATATTATGTGAATAAATAATAAAATTTAGATGTTAATTGTATAAATTGAGTGTCACGTCCAATATATTCATTCAGGGCATCTCCAACTGAAAATCTCATTTTTCACTCCAAAATGCAGTGAAATAAAAAAGTGACATGATTCATTTTCAATCGAACTCCGTTTTGCCCCATAATAATCGCTCTCTTCTTTCGTGTCTTTCTTCCGCAAGTTCGGTAGAGACAAAAAAATGGCGCAGATGAACATGGCGACGCCAATATTGGCGTCACACTGTTCATCCGCGATCAAATGGCGAAGGAAACCCGTTCGATTGCGACGTTTGAGGGCCTCCATTCGGCTATTTGTCGAACGGTTAGAGATGGACCCGTAGACTTCATATTACAAAAAAGATTACAACTTAAAGCTATAAGAAATAAGAACAATGAACTATATGGTACAATACATAGAGTCAAACCAACAAAACTATGCAATAAATTTCAAAGAAATGAGACTTAAAATCCCTTTAAGACAATCAAAGAAATATATAGATAGTAACTATTATCTCTCACATAGTAATTGTATATTTATATTTGAATTGTTTTTCAATCTTTTCATTTATTTTAAAAGATTGCGGTTAATATTTTTTGAGACAACTTTTTCGGTATTTTATTTTTTATATAGTAATTATAATTTTATTTTACTATTATTTTATTGTTTTTTAAAAATTTTGTGATGATAATCTTCTTTTTACAATCAGAATAAATAAATTAATTTTTTCCCAATAAATTTATAATCAATTTTTAAAAAAAATTGCTGTCGTACTTAACAAATTCTAAATTAATTAAAAATTAGAAAGTTTTATAATTTTGATTGTTCCCACAATTTCTTAATATTGGCGTTAATTAGCGCAGTCCACAAACTTTCTATGATTGACAAAAATAACCTTCAATGACAATTTTAATATTTAAAATTTCATGTCAGTGTGGAAGCCAAGACAAACATGACAAATAGAAGAAAATATCAAGATATAGATTGTGATACAGCCAAAAGGTCAGTTTTTGGATAATTTTAAATAATTGTGCTGTTAAAACAATGTCTGCCCCCATCAAGATAAAACAGATAATATGTCAATAGTTTTCTAAATGGAACTACGAACGATGGTGGCTAATGGTGGCATGCATGTGGCAGGTGATGGGTGCTTGTTGGTTACGATGGAGGCCAGCAACAGGTTATGATATTGGGCAGCGAGATGTGACAACGGTGGCAGACTGGCAGTAGTGGTCGAGGGAAAGCAGCTGGTGGGGAGGGTGGCTTTGAGAAACAATCGGTGATGAGCATTAATGGTTGGCGACCGGCAGACGGAGGCTGCATCAATGATAGAGAATATTATAAACAACATGATATATAGATTCACAAGTGGCTCCTAATAATCTTATTATTTTAACTATTGAGAGTAGTTATCCTCATACCCTTTTAGAGCAAAGACAAAAGCCATGTGGCTCCACTGAGGACCTATCATTGGACTTTTGGCTTAGTTGCAATTTTTTAAAAGAGAGGTCCTTGAGAGCAAACAGTAGGCTTGCCGGTATCCTATGATCAGTTCATAAGATTCTTTGAGACTTGCTTGTAATATTGTATTTTATTTTAATAAAGATAAACTTATAAAAATAATAAATTGGCCTAATATTATGTGATATTGACAATATTGAATAAAGCTATCATTGATTGATAGCTTCTTCAGCCAATTAAATTATATATATATTTATAAATAATAACTCTCCTGATGCTATTTAAAATTAGTAAGGAAATAAATTATATTTTTTATATCCTTTGAGTTATAGTGTTTAGGGATATAAAAGAGTCAAGTTTGAGCAAATTCGTGGTTCGTTCATTTTCGGCTCGTGTTTGAAGTTTATAATGTATTAAATATGACAAACTTGTTTGGCTCGTATTGAGCTCATTTAGCTCGAAATAATAGAAATTTTCATTTTGTATATATACACACTGACACACAGACACATTAAACAAGTCAAATATGATTGAACAAGATTTATTCATGTTTAGCTCGTTACCGAATGAACTAATTGAACATGGGCTACTTACTGAGCTGAAGATGAGCTACTCCCGAACTACGAATTTTTTGGAGAAATTATTACGTGCAGTCACCAGACACCCTCCGGAGGCCAATCAAGACGTATCACGTCACCAATATGATGTGTGTCGTTACTGTGTACCATTGTGTATCGGGTGATGTGACGAGTCCTGATTAACCTCCGAACAATTCGATGACCGCACGTAATAATCTCTCACTTTTTGACAACCCTAATGATATTTACTAGTTGATATAGGACGTTCAAATGTGGGAGAAGTATTAGCTTGGATTGGTTTTGGCCTTAAAGTAGTGCTCCCAATGATCAAGGATATAAGAGCTGGTATATCACTTTTTTTAGTGTGGGACAGGTCATAATAATTTCCTTTGCTTATTGAATGATAGAACATTTGAACAAGAGTTTTTTTTTTTTTTTTTTGGGTCAATATTATGCAAAGAAGTAATATAAGAGAGGTGTTCTACATGTGGATATAAATGATTAGTTTGATCTGATCAGACCATATAAACAAAATTTTGTTGGCTTTTTCTTAATTTTACTTACTCACGCATTAATTTGTTTTATGCATTATTGTCATCGAGTTCATTATTTATGGCATTGTATTTGAAAGCAATAATTTTTACATGTGAAGTTGATATACTCTCTCATGCATCATATATTCCATTTTTATCATCATAATATCTCTTGTTGTTTTGTAGCGATTTTTTTTTAAATTTATTCCAACATGAAATTAATTGTTATATAGGGCTAAGGCTTCGTTTGAGATGGCTTTCTTTCTACTTCTTAAAGCTTCTTTTTTGGTAAAAAAAAATTAATTTTTTACTAGAAAGCTGCTTTAAGAAGTAGTAAGAAAGTCGTCCCAAATGAAGCGTAAGTTTTTATTTGGGATAGCTTTTTTGCTGCTTTCTTAAACTAATTTTTTTTTTAAAACTTTGTATTATAAAGTTACTTTAAAAAGTAATAAAAATTTGTTCCAAAGAAAGCTTAAGATTTCATTCGGGATATTTTTTTATTGCTATCTAAAGCAATTTTTTTATCATAAAAATTTCTTCGGGAAACTTCTGTACTAAAAAATTGCTTTAAAAAACAATAAGAAAACTGTCTCAATTGAAGCTTAAAATAATTCGTAATAGCTGATGTTGTACGTTTTGATGTAAGAAGGGGGATATATAACATAATATTTTTAGTTGTTGTTTGGTGTTTAAAAAAATTGTGCTAATATAGGATAAGGAACTTTTTATATTATATAGATCATAACCAGTACTGATGCTATCTTTGTTTGAAGTAGAGGCTAAATAAAGTAGAGCTCAAGCAAGCAAGGCTAAAGTTGAACTTAAAAATAAATGCTCAACTAAAATTCAACTATAAATTGAAATAATTTCAAGTTGGGTCAACTTCATTAGGAACTAGGTTTTAATTATGTATAAGATAAATATAAATTTTATATTATCTATTATATATTTTATATAAATACTTATGCTTCATTTGGGACAACTTTCTTACTGTTTTTTAAAGCGACTTTTTACTATTAAATTTTCAAATTATTAGAAAACGATTTTAGAAAGCAGTAAGAAAGTTGAACCAAATGTAGTCTTAATTTGAGTTAAAATTTGAGTCAACTAATTTCATATTTAAGTGAGTTGGAATAAATTTTTTGATGAAATTCTAAAGGATGTGCAATGGATGATTGGAAACTACTATATCAACTTGATGTGACAATACCTTTTCTTTAAGTGCTTGAAGAAGTTTAAGTTGTACAACTAACTGATTTTAAGAAGGATATTAAAATGTTGAAGTATTTAAGTTCAAAAGTAAAAAAAAGGCCTTGTTAGACTCTAATAAGCCTTGTTAGATACATTGATGATTACCTTGGGAGAAATAGCTACATAAAAGCTTGTCTAACCTACATTATATATAAAATAGGTTGGAAATAAGCTCATTTACATATATTTGTATGTGGTTGATGTAATCTACACTAGGAATGTAGTTAAACTTCTTGAGGAATTCAAGGTTTCAATGAAGGAGTTTGAGATGAGTTAGCTAGGATTAATGATATATTTTTTGGCATAGAATTGGAGTTGGTTGAAGTAGAAATTTTTATCAATAAAATATATATATATATATGCCTAAGAGCTCCTCAAGAAATTTAAAATGGAGATCGCAAGTCAATTTCTTCAATCCAATATGTGTCAAATAAAAGTTAAAATTGGATGATAGCTCTCGAAAAATAAATGAGCAACAATTTAAAAGCTTAACTAATGTTTCTCATCAACACAAATCTAGATACAGTTTTTTTGCAACTAGCTGCATCTCATGGTTCATGCACATGCCTTCACAATAACACTAGTGTTGCGAGCTAAGAGATTCATGACAGTAGAGTGAAATGGTTTTATGTCTTTGTGATGTACGAAAATTCAATACACAAACATATAATGATAAGGAACACCGGAATTTTTACGTGGAAAATCCTAAAGAGGAAAAAATCATGAGCCCTTGCCCACTTGAAATGATTATACTAATGTTTGAACAAATTATAAAAGTTGACCCATCCCTTAACTCAAGGACAAAGAGAATACAATATATTGAAGAGTTCTCCAAACATCAAACGGGTACTCTTGGTGTTGATTGAATAACAAAGAATGTTCGACGAAGGTCTAACAATGGTTGGAGATCGGGTGATAATCCGCAGACTTGAGGAAGTCCAACGATGTTTGGAGATCTAGTGATAATCAGAAGATAGGCAGATGTCTAGCGATGTTTGGAGATCTGGCGATATTTGGAGAATAGTCGCATCACTAAAGGATATATATTTATGCTCAATAAGATAACAATAGCATGGGCACTAAAGAAATTAGAATGTATAACTCTCTCAATAATATATAGCAGCTTCTATCATTTTTGTTCAAACAATTTGATTAGAGAAGTTATCACAAGAATTGAAAGGGAAGAACCTTGTTTCATTTGTGACAGTTTTTTTATTATTTTTTAAAATAATTTTTTAGTACAATAATTTTTTAAATTATAAATTTTCATACTAAAAAAACTATTCAAAAGCTATCAAAAATCAAACCTAAATGTGATAGGAAGTCTGCAACAATATTATCCAAAAACTAAATCTAGGAAGAAGGATCCAAGCATGCATGACTAGTTAAGAGAAGTCATAGTGATGATATCTAGTATTAAAGTTAGTTGCATGGTTTGTATTAACTATAGCGTTCTCAATCATGTTAAGATTACACTAAATAATAACATTAATTTATTTATTTATTTATGTGTTGTCTTTGTGTATGTTAATTATATAGGGGCTACCTTAATCAAGCATGACTAGTTAAGAGAAGTCAACAGCAATATTAAAAGAAATATTAAGCTTAATCAAACTTGCTACCTTAACCAAATCCTTCCAATAGGCAGAAGCCTTCCCATTGATTTGCTTCCAAAAGGAACTATAAGAGTTCTTAAATCATGTGCTAATAAAGGAATCGCAAGAGATGCACATCCAAATTAAAGAAGAAGAATAAGCGTGAATGAGTGTAAATAAAGAAAGAAGACCAAGACCACCTAAATTTTTTGGTTGGCAAGTCTTCCTAGCTCCAAGAAAAAATATGAGGTTTTTCAATGAATGTCGCCATTAAAAAAGAATCTTGCACAACATCTGTCAATGGAATCACAACAAGACTTTGGCATAATAGAGGTCCTTATCCAGTAGGCAATGACATTCCAAATGCTAAATATGATAAACTGAAGCCTGCGGGCCAAAGATAATAACTAAGCCTTCTAACCATCTAACATATTAGAAATTTTATTCAATAAGAAAGAAAAATCTACCAATTTAAGTCTCTTGGCAGCACTAGGAATGCCAATATATTTAAAGAAATCATCACTGAAAGAGAGCTTAAGTAAATCAACAATAACCCCGAGTCAATATAGTCTTTAGAGAAGAAAATATCACTCCTATTATAATTAATACTAAGACCAAAAGTATTTTTAAAAGTAAGCAAAATGCCCTCTAAAATATGAGCATTACCTAAAAAAGCTTTGCCAAAAATTAGTAAATCATCAACATAAAGTAAATGGGAAATACAAGAACTAGCATGATTAAAACTTTGGAAGTGGAAAGGCTCATTTGTACAACAATCAATAAGATTAAAAAAAGTATCCATGATGATGTAGAAAAGATAGGGAGAGAGGACAGCCATGTCTCATGCCAGAGAAATAATTAAAAACCCATATAAGACCCCATTAAAGCAAAAAAGAGAAAGGAATATAAAAAATGCAAGTATGAATCCAAGAAACAAATGACTCCAATAAATCCTTTTGAATCATCCTATTTAGAAGGAAGCTTTTAGAGCTGGTGTCAAAAGCTTTGAAGATATCAATCTTGTCACAAAAAAACATTTAAGGTTGTTATGAATGAAAATTTAGAAAGAATTTCATAGGCAAAGATAATATTATCAATGAAAATTCTACAATTTATAAAATTAGATTGATTAAAATGAATAATGAAGGGCATGATATAGTTAAGCCTCAAAGTTAAAGTTTTGGCAATAATGTTGTACAAAGCATTAAATAAAAAGATAGACCTAAAATCTTTAATATGGGAGGCATGATACCCATTGGGAATAAAAGCCAGAGCAGTAACCTTAACTTATTTGGAGAGAAAGTAAGTAATAAAAAAGTGTTTGATAGCTATACAAACTTTATTACAATAATGATTTAGGATTTCTTATAAAGCTCAAAAGCAAAATCATCAGGGCTAGTAGTATAAGAGTTAGGATTTTAGAAGATAACACGTTTGATTTAATCATCATTAACATAAGCAATTAAATCAGATATAAGATGATAGGGAGAGAAGAGCCAATAAGAAGATTGCCTTGGAAGACAAAGTCTTTGGAATTAGAATTAAAAAGATTAACAAAATGAGGGATTAAAACATGACTCATATCATGATGAACAGAAAAGCTCCCAACAGTAGTATCGATATTTTTAATAGTATTATAGTTTTGCCTCATTGTAATTTTACTATAGATAAATTTCAAATCATCCTCACCATGACAAAGCCACTTGGCCTTGGCACAAAGAGATTGGTGAAAAAAGAGCATGTCATTTAAAGAGTTCACCTTAAAGTTGAGAGAATTATATAAAGGGTTACCATTAATTAAATATAAATAGTGTTTTTTGATGAATTTGCAACTCATAAATATTAGAAGCAAGGAGAGAAGAAGAAGACCAATTCATAACTTTGATCTTTCTTTTGAGATTATTGATAATATTATATTAAATATTAATAGGATCATTAGTATAATCATAGAAATAGAAAAATAAGAGCTTTCCAATAATCATTATAACTTTTAAATAAAAATGTATGCTTGACGAGCAAAGCATTATTAAAATCTAAATTAAAGAAGAATGATCAGAATATAAAAAGCTCTCAACTTTATAAAAGGATAAAGGAATTATAAAAAATTTATAATTATGTGCATCATTGCCTAGTATATTTTGTCAAACCCTTATTCTAAGCTTCTTATGTTGATGTTTTATAAACATCCATGTCGATAGACAAGAAGCATGGAATACGGGTATGACAAACAAATACTAGACAACAATGTACACAACTATAAAATTTTTATAAATTTTTAGTTTATCTTTCTACCTGCTTAATATTCTCCTTTGAGCATGTAAAAGATTATAGGACTTTTTTTAAGGAGGAGCATGGTGTTACTTTAAATTAGGATTATGAGCTTAATATTAAAAAATTTAAAAAAGAAGCAAACTACCTAAATCATACGACACATTGAAAAGAATGCACCAAATAATTTGGTGCATTCAGAATTAGACAAATCATTTGGTGTATTATTTAAATTTGTCAAATGATTTGGCTAGTTCTCTAGAATGCATCAAATCATTTGGTACATTCACTACAGTCAGCTGAATTAAAGTCTTAAATTACTGTAGCAATGCATCAAATAGTTTAAACAAAATAGAAGCAGCCAAACTGTTTGACTTATTAATGGAATACGTCATTATGTTTGACTAATTTGATTCTTTTTTAATTTTTTTAATACTCTACTCTTATTCATAATTTAAATAATGCATCATGCTCCTACTTATAATATTCCAAAGATTATATAGTTATATATTTGAAGGAAGGACATCTTTGTCATCTCAAATCCTTTGGCCGAGCTCCTGAATTTGATGTGAGCATGTGCCCGTCTGAGCTGATTGAAATTTCTAAAAGAATACAATATCCTCCCTTCCATATTCACGCAAACAAAATTACAAAACACTTCACATCACAGGGCCCTTTCCGTAAATAACTCCCCTCACTGCCCAACTGCCAACCTTTCTTCTTCCACTCCAGTCCACTCCACTCCACGCCGCTCCTTCCTCCAAAGCTAAAAGCTTCTCCTTTTTTCTCACTTCTCTTCTCCCTCTCTCCCACTCCTTATACCCAAAACCGCTAAAAACGTCACCTTTAATGGCAAACCTACCCCTCCTATTTCTTCTAGCTTTCACCTCTCTTCTCCCACCCATCACCTCCAAAACACCCATCTCCATCCACCACCTTCTAGTCCAACACGGCCTCCCCGCCGGCCTTCTTCCCAAGGCGGTCGAGTCCTACAAACTGGACCGAACCACCGGTCTTCTCGAGGTCTATCTCGACCGCCCCTGCTACGCCAAATACGATGGCTTGGCCTTCTTCGACCAAGTTATTCGAGCGAATCTCAGCTATGGAGCTCTCCGCGGCGTCGTCGGACTTAAGCAGGAAGAGCTCTTCCTATGGCTCCCTGTTCGTGGAATTCTCGTCGACAATCCTTTCTCAGGCGTTATTCTCTTCGATATTGGCGTCGCTCGTAAGCAGCTCTCTCTTTCTCTGTTCGAGGTTCCGCCGGAATGTAGGCCGGAGAGCTCTAAGCTGCCGGCGGGAACAATTCGGGAGGTTTTTAATGGTAAGGAAGGTGAAAAGTTGGTAACTTTCCATGGGTTTCTGCTTGTTCTTTCTATTCCTTTCTCTGTGCCGTTTTTCTTTGCATTTATTGCTCGCTAATTTTGCTTTGGTTTATTTAATTCTTTCTTATTTGGTTTTTCTCTGCATTTGAATTCGGATTTTAATTTTATTTCTCTTTTTTAGGCTTTTTTTGCTTATTAGCAGAAAAACAAAAATAAAATAAATATATAATTTTTGTATTATTATTGAGTGTTTTAAGGGAGGAGAAAAATATTTATTTCATTTTTAATTAAGATTTTACAAAATTGATATTTTTTTACTAAAAAGGTGAAAAAGGATGAGAATTAACTTTTATTCCTTTATTAAAAGTTGGTTGTTAGGGTATTATTCTTTGGCTCTTTGTAGATAAATTAAGAATAAAAATTGTATAGATATGTGTGATGCAATCTGATGCGGTGCATCTTATGCTTATGGTGTTCCCTAGGACATCTTATCTAAGTTTGTTAGAATGAGATTCTAGAATTCTCTTTTTGCTATTATAAATAGGAGGTTTTGTAATAGGAAAGGTATTAAATGAAATATATTAGTCTTTGAAGCCTTTGAGCTTTTCTTTCTCTTCTTCCCTGGATTGGGAAAACTCAAATCCTTCTTGCAAGTCGCATCTTCCGACGATCCACTACATCACAATCTATATCATGATGATAAGATAAAATATTTAGTTGGAAGATAAATATTTGAAGTTAGAATACAATTATTTTTTTGTGAAGGGTTTATTAAGTTGCGAGTTTTTAGAATTTACCAATAAATATAGCGTTTTTGAAATAGAAAAAATTAAATATTTTTGTGGGTTTTTGATTGGAGTTAATAAAATTAGAATTTATTACAAAAAAAAAAAAAACTAAACTATGTGAGAAGAAATAATGATGGGAGATGGTTGGGCTAGACATTGATTGACTAGATTAGTAGGGTTTAAAGATGGGGTATTTTTCTAATGTCCAAAATTTATCTCCACAGCAGAGATTAAATAATAATATATTGGTTAATTTAGGCTTCGTTTGGGAAAACTTTTTTACTTCTTTTTTAAAGTTGTTGCAGAGAAAATAAATTTTTTTAAACTTTTTGCATAAAATTTTTAGAGTAGTAAAAAAGAAGTGATCAAATAGAAATTATGATTGTTGTATAAAAAGCAAAGCAGTAAGAAAGTTATCCCGAACGATACATTAGTGTTGTTTGATCCTACCGGGTTTACATAGTTTTTTTAAGAGGAGGTTTTTTTATATTTTGATCATCAAATTCTAAAAGTGTAATATCTTAGGGTCTGTTTAGGCAGATGATGTATTTTATAAAATTATTTGTAGAGTTGTTTTGGGAAAAGTAATATAGTTTTATGGTTGAATAAAATAGCTTTTCACTAGGGGTGTCAATTTCGGGTAACGGGTCGGGTTCGGGTTGGGTTCGGGTCAAACTCGAAACTGACCCGAGTTCAAACGGGTCGACCCTAATTAACCCGACCCGGGTAGATAAACGGGTCGGAAATTTGAACACAGACCCAACTTGGCGGGTTGCCGGGTTGACCCGACCCATACACGGGACCCGAAACGTGCAAACGAGCATGGGCGAGCGGCGAGTACGAGTTCGAGTGCACGGGTGAGCACGGGTGCACGTGGCGAGCGCAAGCGGGCAGCCTCGGGCTCGAGGCGCCGGTGCTGGCAGGCGCCGCACTGTGAGCGTCATGCGGGCAGCTGAGCGGACAAGGTCCGGGCAGCCGCGGGAGGTGCAAGGGCAGGAGGGGTAGCACTGGCAGTTCAAGTTAAACGAGTTCGTGGGTTGACCCGACAACCTGTCGTGTCAACCCGAACCCTCCCGTTTTTCAAACGGTCGAATCCGAGAACCCGAACCCGACCCGTTTTGAAATCGGGTCATGTCTAACCTAGATTTTCCTGGTCGAGTTTTCGTGTCGTGTCAAATATTGACACCCCTACTTTTCACCATATAAAATTTCTTAAAATAGTGAAAAACAACAAAAAGTAGTATTCAAATAAAATTATGTTTGCTGTATGAAAAGCAACCCAAGGAGAAATTGCCCCAAATAGACCCTTAATCACCCTTGACTTTGCTTTCATTGATGTTCTTTCCTTAATATTTTGCAATTTATTTGTTGAAGTCTACATAATTTCACCTTTACTTTCTTTTTAAGAAGTATTTCTATTGAGTAATTTGCATTTTTATGACTTAAAGAAATTAAGACAAATAGAATGGCTAATATGCATTGGATAAAAAAATATAAGTAAAAATTAGAGGAGTTTTTAAGGTTTAAATAATTAGACTTATAATTCTAGAATTATCCTATGTGTATACATAAGCTCAATAAAAATGTGTAGAAACAATCCAACTCTAAATAACATGTTAAAAAATAAATATCTAAGAGATGAATTTTAAAAATGGGATTGACTTTTGATATACTCAAGATTTTATATTCCATATAGTTTTATTGCATTTATAATAATAATTTAAATGCTTAGAATTTTATACAACTCTTAGATTTTTTTGATTTCTCAAATTATCATTTTAGTTTAATACCCAACAATGACCTAATTACATTAAATCAACCCCCTTTTAGTTAGTCTAAACTTGTATCATGCCTATATATTTCAATATTGTTATAGTAGATGTTATTGAGTTGGCTATGGAGGGAGGTATATAGAGGGTTTTGATATAGTTGGGGTTGGTCAAGTAAAACTTCTTGGTGTAGGAGAGAATGTGGGTTTTAGGGTGGTGAATTAGTGTAGAGGTTGTGCTTCACATCAAAGTAGAGAGTTATATTGTGGATGATATGTTTAACGAAAGTCCTTAAGGGGGATTAGGATTTGGGAAGGGCAGGAGGAAATCATAAGAAGATTCTTTTTGGAGATGGCAAAAGTTATGGAGATAGATGCAAAGAGAAACAAAAATAAACCCAAAACAAAATTTGACATAATAAGAGGCATTAATATTGAGCATAGTGGTATCATGATAAATATAAGCACTTTGAGTGAGGGACTAGTCAAGGAAGAGGCATGATTTAGGGTTAAAGTCAAGTTCATATGTTGTTTATGGGTGGGGCGATGCGTAAGTGGAAGAGGCATCTAAATACATGAAGTTCAGAGCAGTTGCGAGGGGAGCCAAAGAGCTATTCATATGGAGGAGAAGTTAGTGTTGGGATGGGCATACAATTTATAAGGTGAAATATCATCACAAATGCATTAGTGCAATAATTTAGGCCAAGTTGCATGCATATAAATAAAGTGAGGCTGTCGAAGATATAGGATTCAATTCATATCATATCAAAGAGGGAGGAAGGGATCTACTTCTCATATAAGGTCATATCAATTTTTACTATAATGACTTTCAATTTTCTCATTGAATCAAGCATATATTATAAGATATTGGCTTCGTTTGGGACTGCTTTCTTTCTGCTCCTCTAAAGCAGCTTTTTAGTATAAAAGTTTTTTTAAAATATAATTTTTTTTACTAAAAAGATGCCTCAGAAAGCATTAATTAAGAAAATCGTCTTCAATTAATGTCGCTAGCAATTATCATAATAAAAATAATGCTATCTAAATACATACTAAATAATTAAGAGAATAAAGATTAAAAAAAGTGAAGTAACTGAAAATGTTTTTCTTACAATGTACAAATACCACCACAGCTGTTCCTTATCAGAAAAATAACTTATTTTCAAGTAAAATTAAAATTTTACAAGTTAGATTAAGCTATAGAGTAGTGCTCCCCTACCAGTTAATCTAAAGCTAGCTATGTTTTCTCTACTGTGAACATTAATGTCTTGAACCATTCAGATTTTGTTTGAGACGATTTTCTTCATGTTTTTTAAAGCAACTTTTTAATATAAAATTTAAAATTTTTATACTAAAAAATTGCTTTAAGTAGCAGAAAAAAAGCCGTCCCAAATGAAGTCTCAGTTACTTCTGTGTCTAGTTTGGAGAAGTTCTTTCACTGCTTCAAAATTCATTCAACATAATAAGTTAATTTATTTTCTTTCGCACTGCTAGTTTTTGTGACTAACCTTGGCTGCTTCTTCATATTATTACAGGGCTTCTTAGCAGAAAACATGGATTCCAGGATCAGAGATAAACAATCTAGACTGTTTTTTTCTTTCTTTCTCTCTATATTCTACCTCCTCTCTACGAATTTTTATTGCGTCCTCCCACCTGACGTAGAGATACGTCCTCCCACCCCTAAAAAATTCGGTTTTTGCTCGGTATTGCTAGCTATTATTTGGTATTAACGAAGAATATCATCATGTGAAGACAAATACCAAGTTATACCGAGCAATACCTAGCAATACAAAAAAATACCTAGTTTTTCCTTGAAAAAACTTGGTATTGCTCGGTATAGCTCGGTATGGCTCGGTATAACTTGGTATTTGTCTTCACATGTTAATATTCTTCGTTAATACCAAATAATAGCTAGCAAAAACCGAGTTTTTTAAGGGTGGGAGGACGTATCTCTACGTTAGGTGGGAGGACGCAATAAAAATTCCCTCTCTACCCCCTTCTTCCTGTAAGAAATTTGAAATGCTACTGTAAATTATAATTCTGCAATTCATATCTCTTTATCTACTTTGCGTCCTCCCAAAAAATTATTTTGGGATAATTTTTTTATTATTTTTAAAGTTATTTTTTAGTATAAAAAATTTTAACAAGAAAAGCTGTTAGAAAGAAATAAAAAAGCGTTTAGGACGGTTTTTTTGTTAATTCTTAAAACAAATTTTTAATATAAAAGTTAAAAAAATTGTGAAAAAAAAAAAATATTTTAAAAAGTAATAAAAAAGTTATTCCAAACGAATCCTTATACATGCTCTAATTTGAATGATGGTCTATTGATGACATGATGAGGAAATTAGAAAATTAAGGGCATCTCCAATTGAATCCCGAACGCTTGAATAGCGTCCCTGGTCATCTCCAGTTGAACTGCAAAATTTCCGCTATTTGACTGCGGATGAACAGTGGGACGCCAACATTGGCGTTGACTGTTCATCTCCGCCACTTTTACCTCTCTACCGAACTTGCAGCGGGAAAGAAGAGTCGACCGTTACCTACAAAATGGTGAAAAATGTAGTTCGATTGGAGATGAATCACGACGTTTTGCAATTTCACGACATTTTAGAGTGAAAAATTCCGTTGTAGATGCTCTAATAGGTAGTTTGGTATTTTTTTATTTTTTTTATATTCTAATATTCAATAAGACATATTTAGTATCTAAAAAAAATTATTTTTATCCTAAAATCATATTTGGATCATTAAAAATAATAATAATAATAATAATAATATTTTTTTGGGGAAATAATAATAATAATAATATTATTAATAATATTATTATTTAATTTAAAAATAAGTGATTTATTTTCCAACAATAAGATTGATACGTCATCACAAAATTAGCTTGATCGGGCACGAATCTCGAGGCAAAAAACTAGTTGGAGACTTCAAAAATTAAATCCGGGAGCATCCAAACTCCGATTTCAATGAGCTTAAAGTCAAACTGAGCGTCTCGGAAATACGAACCCAACGACACCAAGATCGACCCAATCCGAGCCCAAATGGGTACGAATCATGGACCCGAAGTGCTGTCGGAAGGTTCAAACCGCAATTTGAGTTACCAAACGGTCTCCGATTTTGACGAGCTTATACTCGAATCGAACGGCTCGACGAGACGAATCCAACGAGCCTAAGATCACTAAATTCCGACATCATTAAGGCCATCAAATGTCCAACGAACGGTGCACGATCGTAGGATTCAATATCGGCCGTCCATTTGACCACTCCCTTTTCGCCCTTGATCTCACACCTATTTACGGACCATGCCACTCCAGAAAATCTATAAATAGAGCCCTCATTCTTCACAAGAGAGCATCCAAGCAAGAGAGAGAAGAAGAGAAGAGAAGAAAGAAGAGAAGGAAGGAGTTCCCCTTCGACAGCCGCCGGACCACCGCCGGACCACCGCAGAATCTTGCCGGACCACCGCCGGACCACCGCAGGAACCTCGTCGGACCACCACCGGACCACCGCAGGAACCTTGCCGGACCACCACCTTAAGGCCCGACGTTCAATCCCTACGTCCTGCCGAAGACCCGACGTCTTGTTCAAGGCCCGACATTCATTCCTTACTTCCTGCCAAAGTTCCTACATCCTGCTGAAGACCCGACATCCTATTTAGGGCTCGACATTCAGTCCCTACATCCTGCTGAGGACTCGGCATCTTACTTAAGTAATTGATTGTAATCTGTTCACCCCTGGAGGTGATTCAATCCTTTGTAACCAACTTAAAATCTAGTGGAACCATTTTCAACTGGGCTAGGCCTCGTGGTTTTTTCCCTTTTTAGGGTTTTCCACGTAAAAAATCTTGTGTTCTCTGTGTGTGCTAGTTATACGTACAACGCTAAGACGTAGAATTAAATCTCTATCGCCGCGTAATTTCTAGCCCGCAACAGATTGGCGCCGTCTGTGGGAAAGTCAATCCCACTACACTAAAGAATCTTCCAATGGTCAACAGGCGTAGCCATCGCATCATGGGAACCTCCCGCTCTAATTCACACCAATCCAGGAATCAGTCCCTGAATCAAGGACGACAGGCATCTGCCTCCTTTCACCCCGGTAACCGACACCCTGCCGGAGAAGGAACTTCAGGGCCATCCCTAGAAGAGCGTATCAGAAAAATCGAGGAATCTCAAAATGAGATCCTTCAGCTCTTAAGGGGAGCTCGAGGACCAGCGCCAGTACCCCAAGAAGATACTCTTCTCCCTCGAGACCAGCCAGGATTCGAAGACATTCTTCATGTCGAAGTCCCCCTTCCTCCGCCAAGGATGCGCCCTCCTACACGTCCAGAAAATGAGCTTGCTGATACAGCAAGCTCTACCCATCCTTCACGCACAGGCTATCGGCAGCATATACCGCCGGGCGTCCCCGAGGACTTGGACCAACTGCACGACACTGAACTCCCCCGTAATACTCTACGGCATGAGTTACGAAGACTAGTCCGTGAAGAGTTCCCCACAAGGGGTATCAGGCAGTCCCTTCACCAACGGGACATTCAGGAGTCATCACCTTTCACCGAAGCTGTCCTCCGACATCCCGTTCCGGCAAGATTCAAACTCCCGAATATTGATTCTTATGATGGGACTTCAGACCCCTACGAGCATATCGACCACTACTGTACTATTATGCATATCCAGCAAGCCCCAGACGCTCTGCTCTGTCAAGTTTTTCCTGCCACCCTTAAAGGGCAGGCCCGAACATGGTTCTACTCCCTACCCCCTTGGTCCATTCCCCTATTCGTTAAACTGGCCAAATTATTTGTCGAACAATTTGTCGCCAACCGAAGGATGATTAAAGACTCCTCCCACCTTTCGGGGATACGACAAAATGAGGGCGAATCTCTCAAAGAGTATTTTCAAAGGTTTTCTACAGAAGCCCGACAAATTCCAGGGGTAGATCCCGAATTGCTACGAGATGTATTTCTTGGAGGGCTTCGTCCAGGCCCTTTCTATTCGGCACTTATGCGAGAAACGGTCCATTCTTATGCGGATTTAATCCACCGAGTAGAGGCCCAAATCACTGCCGATGAAGCCATCAATGCTCATAGGAAGCAATTCGAGCAAACAACCGGGAAGCGAAAAAATCCCCCAGGGATGGAGAATCCCCCCTCGCAAAGGAAGAAGCAAGGAAACTACAATCTTCCTCCTCGACCCTCACAGCCACGACGAGAGCCCCGACAAGAAAAAGAGTACACGCCACTTAATACATCCCGAGCAAATGTATTAATGACCATCCGAGACCAAGAGAGTGTAAAGTGGCCGTACCCTTTAAAAGCCTAATACCGAAAACCAAGAACAGTATTGTCATTTCCACCGCAGTCGTGGACACACCACTGAAGCATGTAGGCAGCTCAAAGAGGAAATTGAGAGACTGATCCGACAAGGATATCTCCGACAGTTCGTCAAGAATCCAACAGCTCGAGAAGAAACTGTCCAACTAGGGGGCAAGATCAACAAAAACAGTCGACAAACAATCGCCAGATGGTCGGCGAAATTGAAACTATCGCTGGAGGCCCTTCAACGCCTTGTCAAGTTCTAATTGCAAAGAACAAGGAGCCACCAACAAAAAAGCTTCATGTCGATCTCTCCATTACCTTTAAGGAATCTGATCTAGAAGGCATAAAAACTCCTCATCAAGATCCACTAGTGATTAGTGCAGGAATTGGCGACCCATGTTACAATGTTAAAAGGATCTTAGTAGACAATGGAAGCTCAGTAGATGTTCTATTCTACTCCACTTTTCTTAGCATGGGCTTATCTAGAGAGAAACTCCAGCCTGCTGCCGGTCCACTGTACGGATTTGACAACCGACCTGTAAGAGTTGAAGGAACCATTACTCTCCCGGTTGTGCTTGGAGAATTCCCCCGTCAAGTTGAGCACCCCATTCTGTTCATTGTAGTAAAGTCTGAATCAGCCTACAATGCAATTTTTGGAAGGCCACTCCAAACAATCTTCGGAGCTGTTGCTTCAATTCCTCATTTAAAGCTCAAGTTTCCTACCCCATCGGGAATCGGAACAGTACGAGGAGATCAACAAGTAGCACAATCATGTTATCTTAGGCAGGCTCAACCACACTTATCACTTACTCTAAGCATCGAAGACTTCGATCTTCGGAATGAAGATACCCCTCAAAGAGCCTCCCCTGTAGAAGATCTTACATGCGTCTCCTTATCAGAAGAACATCCCTCGAGAACAGTACAGATCGGATCACTCCTCTCAGATACAGAGAAAAAAGAATACGTAGACTTTCTACGTACAAATCAAGATATATTTGCATGGAATTCGGCTGATATGTCCGGCATTAACCCTGAAGTAATTATGCACTCCCTCAAGATCAACCCAGTGTGTAAACCAGTGATTCAAAAGAAACGAAACTTCGCCCTAGAACGTCAGCTGGCAATCGAACAGGAGGTTGATAAGCTTTTAAAAGCAAAATTTATAAGGGAAGTACACTACCCAATTTGGCTAGCCAATGTCGTGATGGTTCGGAAAACGAGTGGAGCTTGGAGAATGTGTGTAGACTATACCGATCTCAACAAAGCTTGCCCCAAAGACAGCTTCCCACTCCCTCGAATCGATCAGCTAGTTGACGCCACATCCGGACATCAGATGCTAAGCTTTATGGATGCCTACTCCGGATACAACCAAATACAAATGGATCCTGCCGATGAGGAGGAAACATCTTTTCAAACAGATAAAGGGTTATATTGTTACCTGGTAATGCCATTCGGGCTCAAAAATGCAGGAGCAACTTACCAACGACTTATGAATAAGATTTTTAAGAACCTTATTGGGCGTACCATGGAAGTCTATGTGGACGATATGCTGGTGAAGAGCCTCGAGAAATCTCAGCATATCTCGGATTTGGAAGAATGTTTTAACCTCCTCCGATCTTACAACATGCGCCTCAACCCCTCCAAATGTGCATTTGGAGTCACCTCAGGAAAGTTTCTAGGGTTCATGGTTACTCACCGAGGGATTGAGGCCAACCCGGAAAAGATCAAGGCCCTAAGGGACATGCTACCCCCCAGAAATATCAAAGAAGTTCAGAGACTGAATGGAAGGATTGCAGCACTCTCTCGATTTCTGGCTCGTTCGGGAGATAAATATTTGCCTTTCTTCAAGATCCTCAGAGGGGCTTGTAGCTCAGGATTCCAATGGACTGATAAATGTCAAGAGGCTTTTGAACAACTCCGGACTTATCTAGCTTCACCACCGCTACTCTCAAAGCCAATTCCAGGGGAAATTTTGTATATGTACATGGCCGTCTCTTCTCAGGCTATAAGTTCGGTCTTGGTTCGGATGGATGATTCAATTCAACGCCCAGTCTATTACATCAGCAAGATACTTTCAGATGTTGAGATGCGTTATCCATTGGCAGACAAAACAACCTTAGCATTAGTCTTCTCAGCTAGGAAGTTACGACCTTATTTTCAGGCACACGCAATCAGGGTTTATACAAACCTACCGCTGAAAAATATTCTTCAAAAACCCGAGGCATCCGGAAGATTGATCAAATGGTCCGTAGAACTTGGAGAGTTCGATATACAGTTCTTACCTAGACCTGACATCAAGTCACAGGTGCTTGCCGATTTTGTGGTCGAATGTACTAGCTACACCTCCGAGGAATCGCCTGATGTGTCTCCTTCCTCTTCCTGCTGGACATTATATGTAGACGGAGCTTCTGGGAGTTCTGGTGCTGGCGTTGGAATCTTATTGATCTCCCCGCAAAAAGTCACACTCGAATACGGGCTTAGACTGAAGTTTCCGGCAACAAACAATGTTGCTGAATATGAAGCTTTAATCGCTGGATTAAGATTGGCAATTGATTGCGAAATCCAAGACTTAGTGGTTCACACTGATTCCCAACTGGTTGCTTCTCAAGTGGAAGGGGAATTCGATGCTCACAATCCACTTTTGGCTCAATATTGTCAGATAGTTAAAACCTTGTTGGCTCAAATAGCAAAGCATCAGGTCATCCATATCCTTCGAGAGCAAAATGCAAGGGCAGACTCACTCTCCAAGCTAGCAACTTCTACAACGGGAGATGTTTTCAAAAGAAAATTTATTGAGGAGATCCACTTCCCGAGCATTCAAGGCTCATGGGTACTTCAATCAATAAATGAATCAAAAGAAACTTCTTGGATCGACCCCATTCTTGCTCTCCTACAAGAAGGCTCTCTCCTTGAAGACCCAGCTATGGCAGTACGGCTTCGAAGGCAAGCAGCCAACTTCACCATTATTAACGGAGAGTTATACAAACGATCTTTCACAGGGCCATACCTCAAATGTCTTCCTCCTTCAGAGGCAAACTATGCACTTCGCGAAGTACACTCGGGCATTTGTGGGGAACATTTAGGTGGAAGGGCACTGGCCCAAAAGGTCCTGAGACAAGGATTCTACTGGCCAACGATAAAACAGGACGCATTAGAACTTGTACGGAAATGTAACAACTGTCAGTTGCACGCTAACCTCACTCATCTACCCGCCGTAGAGATATCGACATTACAGAGTCCCTGGCCTTTTGCCCAATGGGGGATCGACATAATGGGACCATTTCCTATAGCCACGGGACAGCGAAAATTCATCATATTGGCTGTCGACTATTTCACGAAATGGGTAGAAGCAGAACCACTAGCAAAGATCACTGAAGCAAATGCCAAACAGTTTCTGTGGAAGAGCATAATATGTCGCTTTGGCATTCCTGCAAAAGTTATTACTGATAACGGAACACAGTTCACCGGAAGGGTCTTTACCACATTTTGTAAAGATCTCCACATTCATCTAGTACACACAGCTGTGGCTCATCCTCAGACTAATGGACAGACAGAAGTCACTAATCGGACCATTCTGAGAGGACTGAAAACACGGTTGGAGAAGGCTGGGGGGCAATGGGCAGACGAGCTCCCAAACGTCCTTTGGGCCTATCGTACGACAGCAAGGACTCCAACAGGAGAGACGCCGTATAACCTCTGCTTTGGTACAGAGGCTGTCATTCCAGTCGACATTGGAGTCCCCAGTCATAGAGTACAAACTTTCGACTCCAATACCAACGATGAAAAACTCATGCACAACCTAGACCTCCTTCCAGAAGTAAGAAATGGGACAATACTTAAGGTTGCTGCCTACCACCAGAGAGTTGCCCGTCACTATAACAGAAGGATGAAGCCGCGACATATATCGGTAGGAGATCTGGTCCTACGCAGTATTGAGGCAGCAGGCAAAGGCCCTCAACGAAACAAACTCTCCCCCCTTTGGGAAGGTCCGTACCTAGTAGCAGCTATGGTGAAACCAGGAACTTTCAAATTAAAGGATGCTGAAGGGAAGATGCTTCCTCGAACTTGGAATATCGAGAACCTCCGCAAATACTATCAGTAGAGCGTAATCGTGCCGTTTGTTTTAGAATGTTGTATGTCTTTTGCTTACTGTACATGTCTTTAATTTCGGACTTTGTTTGTGATGTTTCTAGTTTCCTTCTCCCTTAAACTGTTTTCGGGAGCAATGTTCTTTATTTAATGGCAGTAAAGACTTTGTTAAGTTATGAACTTTAATATGTTTGAGCAGTAAATGATCATTGTTCAATCGTTAGCTGATCAATCCTAGGAGGATTCGATCCAACCTATTCCACACAGGTTAACGTCATCGAGCAGGGCTCTGACACACAACCTCGGATAGGTTTTACATCCTTGGTGGATTCTCCCGACCTCTTCCACACAGGTTAACGTCATCGAGCAGGGCTCTGACACACAACCTCGGATATGTCTTACATCCTTGGTGGATTCTTTCGGCCTCTTCCACACAGGTTAACGTCATCGAGCAGGGCTCTGACTCACAACCTCGGATAGGTTTTACATCCTTGGTAGATTCTCCCGACCTCTTCCATACAGGTTAACGTCATCGAGCAGGGCTCTGACTCACAACCTCGGATAGGTCTTACATCTCTTATAGATTCTTTTAACCTCTTTTACAGGTTGACATCATCAAGCAAGGCTCTGACGTACAACTTAGAGTAAACCGCACATCCTTAGATGATCATTCTAAACTTTTAAGCACAAGTTGGAAGACAAATACCTTAAGCAAACATGAATAAAATTTACTCAGGACGAATAAATACACCATAATATCAAAAGTCATATAACAACAGAACAATAATCAACTACTAAGTCAAAGTAGAAATCACACAACAGTACAAACATCAGATACATCACAATCGCTGAAAAGACAAACTAATACAGATAACAGGAACTAGAAAACCTACTCAACATCTACTATCTCATCATCTGCATCAAGATCAAGGACCTTCCGTAGATCACTCTCTACCTCATCACCATCAGAGCCTGAAGGAAAGTCAGCTGAAGCCTGGCTAGGGGTCACCTCCTCGACTGAAACTCCGGTCTTTCGCTGCATCAAGCGAACTCCCTTAAAGAAGCCTCTAATAAATCCATCATCAGTACACTGCTGCTCCAAACCCTTCACCTCTATGGCATAGATGTGATCTCGGGCCTCCTCAATGTGATCCTGGATGATAGTCTTGAATGCTATGGACTTCTTAAAGTCTTCAATAACTCTGGAAGGTTCTAGGCTAGACAAGGCAGCTTCCTTCTCAGCTATAATGGCCTGGGACTTCTTATCCTTCACCTCAAGCGACACTATCTTCTCTTCAGAAACTTTCTGCTCCTTCAAAAGCCTGATGATCGTCGCTTGAGCCTCTTCAAGATCTATCTGATGCCGATCTGCCTGCCGATTTTGGAGAGATACAGAGCGCATTGTGTTGGCAAGCTCAGTCCTGCAATCGCTCAACTCATCTTCAAGCACCTTCACCTCCTTAACCTTCTGCTCATACTTCCGCTTGAACTCCCCCTGAAGATACTTGATCTTAACAAACTCACTGTTCCAGTCATTAATCTCGATCCCAATGCGTGACAGCTGAAATAAAAAGAAAAGTTTATTAGAAGTCACCTCAGAAGCAAATGAGATAAAAAATATTGAGAGATGTTACTCACCAAATTACTGGTCTTGTTATGTCCGAGGCATTGATGATTCATGACATCCTCAGGGATATGCAGCTTGGCTGGTGTTGACCTCATTTTTGTATGAGGTCACTTGGACTAATCTTGATCCTAAATTAATTTAATTTTTAAATTAAGTTAAATTTTAGGATCCTCCTAGAATCCTGACCCTAGGATCTATGCTAGAATTCTTCTAGAGCTTAGACCTTAGGAGCTACTCTAGATCCTAAACTTCTTCTAGATTCCAAGTTCTAGGAATTTCTTAGCCTATATGATTCTTCTAGATTCCTAATTTTAAGTTCCATTCAAACCTTAGGATCTACCTAGATCTTAGGTCAATTAAGCCAAATCCAAGGTCCAAAGATTCTGGCCTAAAGGCCTTTTCCGTTGAAATTTCAAACACTTTGAAACCCAGTTAAATGACCTCCGATTCAGAGTCTGTCAGTTGCATACTGATAGGACATGTCTCTGGAGGAAACCCTCCAAATTTGAACCCATTCTGAGGTCTCTAACCTCAGAAACTTAATCAAAATCCACAGGCTGTAAAACCTTTAAATATTTATAGCCTATGCCACTGGACCTGTCACTTTGAAGATTCTGACCTTAGAGCCTTCACCAAAGCCTCTAGTCACTTCCAGACCTTTAATCTTGATATGTTGAACTTTAAACTGCATTTTGGTTGACCCACTTTGACCCCCAGTTGACCAGGGGTCAAAATGACCAAAATACCCCTATGGGGCTCAAACGGTGATTTCGAACCAAATGAACTCCGAATTGAATGCAATCACTTGCAGCAAGTTTCAAATGTCATTTCAAACTTGTTGGACCCATTCCCAGGCCTTGGGTCAACCTAGTTGACCAAGTCAACCTAGTTGACCCAAATGGCCCTTTAAGGGTCCGAACAGGCGTTTTGAACCAAATGACCTCTCTAGACCTTGAGACCATATCTAATAAACTTTAAATATCATTTTGAATCTATTGAACCCATTTTCAAACCCTGGACCCACCTGGTTGACCAAGTCAACCAGAATTGACCTGATGAGCCTTAATAGTTCACATGGATCATTTCAACCCATTTAACTAGATCAATGTCTTTAAACCTTTAAACTTATTCAATTCAATATCTTGAATATTTCTAAACTCATTTTGAGTCAAATCCAAGTCCTTTTGACCATGTCAACCCATTAATCTTTGTTCAAATTACTTTAAATCATTTCCAAAATATTCAAGCCTTAATTTTTAAGTGTTAAATCCCCTTCAAGTTATTTTAATCAACTCCTTAATTGTCTTTGGCTTCCACCTCAGCACTGTTGACCATGTTGACTGGTCAAACCAGTCAACACAAATATTTGAATGGATTAAAATGGTCAAATAATCTACTAGAGTTAACCCATCCCTTATCAAATCATCCAACCAACTCACTTAGTCTCTTGGCATGCCATGTCAGCTAATTGGACCTGTTGACTGGTCAAACCAGTCAACAAATGGTCAAAGGAGCTTTCAAGTAGTTAAAACCCTTAACCAAACCTATTAAATCCAAATCCCATTTAAACTCCTGTTAACTAAGTTTCTTCTGGAACTTTCTTGGAGTATTTCTCAACCTTTGATCAAAGATCCAAAGGTCTTAAATCATCCCATGTGCTCAAAAGGACATAGGAGGCCTTTCCACCTCACTAGTCCTTGTGTCCTTGATTCTCCAGCCTTCCAACCACTCCCTTGACATGTGGCAGCTATCTGGAGTACAGCCAAACAAATCCCAACCTTTCAATTGGCCTAGGGACATTTGAATAGGGCATAAACCTCATTTTGAGCCTCGTTCCTAACCTAGCCGTTCTCTCTCAACTCCCAGCCTCTCAAGCCAAGGTCTCTGTTCCATTGAGCTCCCTAGAGACTCCTACCTACCTCCCCGATCAAATCCCGCCGGTCAAAGCCTTTCTCCGGCGAGATCCCGTCGAACTTAGCTCAATCCGTTCAAGGAGCGTTTCTATTCGATCTAGGCGATATCAGTTCGTGGAGTCTTCTACAAATAGGAGCGTGGACAGCCAACAAATGCAACAAATCTTTAAACGGATTAATCCGTCCATTAACGGAGGTATAAATCAAAACCCTAGATTAAACACTTAGTATTAAATAACTTTCTAATAAGCGCGTTTTAAGTATTGAAATTAATTCCCCATTAATTCTGTTCATCATTAGAATGTCTGCTTAAATTTTCAATTAATTTTATTAAGTGTGCGAAGAGAACAAGCCATTTTAGTTGATTAGGGTTCGGTTTATACAGTTCTATAACTGTATGATATCGGGATCGTTGATCTTGCGATCAACGGTCACGATTTAGCCCTCCCGCGGTCCGGCTAAACCGCGCAGCGCCTCCAGTCGTTCAGGTCACCATCCAGCGACATCACAGCCGTTCAATCTAAACAGCGGAGGATCGAACGGTTGCTGAGCGATGCTGACTCATTTAAGTGGAAAGCGCGTGGGGCCACGCGTTTTCTCAATCAGCCGGCAATCATTGCGCGCCGCCGCTTTTTGGCTGAACGAACCAGCCGCCGCCACGTGGCCTCCCGCCAGCCGCTGTCTCTGGTTTGGCCGAACCAGAGAATGCCACGTGGCATTTCCGCCGCCAGAAATTTAAAAATGATTTAAATTAGTTTTAAATCATTTTTTAAATTCAAATTTCTTTAAAAATTAATAGAAAATTAATTTTAATTAATAAAAATATATTTTATATAATAAAATTATCATAAAATTAATTATTATATTTTAAAATTAATATCAATATAAAATATTACTTTTATATTAAATTAGTTAAGTATTAAATATTAAGTATTTTAAAACTAGTATTTATTTATATATAATTAAGTATTTTTGAGGTAATTAAATATTATATTTTAAATTTGAAAATACTTTAAAATTTCAGAAAATAGTTAATGTTTAATTAAGTTTGATTTAGATATTAATATAAGTATTAATTAATTTTGAATTATTTAAATTCTTTTAATCTCTTCAAAGCTTTAAAAACTTAAAACAAATTCATTTTAAATCATAAAAATTAAAATAATATATTAAAATTATTGAAATTCAAAATATTTTAACTTAAAATTAATTGTAAAATTAGGGTACCCATTTATTTTGATTAATTTGAATTATATTAATATTTTAATACTTAATTAAATAGTTAATCAAATATTATATTAAATATTTTTGAAAATTGAAATTTATTTTCAAGTGATTTTGAAAAATCAGTGGATCTCTCAATCCATAAAAAATTTTATAATATTTTGAATTATTTTATTTTAAAACTTACATGTTTATATATATAGGTATATATATATACATATATTTTAAAACTATTTCAAAATTATATGCATTTAAATTTTATAAACTTGAGGGATCCGTTTGAAGTTTTAAGCATAGATTAAATATTTGAATAAGAATTCATTGGGGAATGATTAGTGAGTGATTACGTTTTAATCATTCACTAATCAAAATTTTGATACCTTAATTACTATCAATCTTTACATGTTTAGGTTGTGCACACACACACTTAAGGCTCTCCTAGATTTAGGTGTTGAATGTGCTTGTGTATATGTGCATACTTATATGTCAAGTTAAGGGTTAGTTAAAACTTTGATTTGAACCTATTTAAACTTAGTGTCATTAAGGACAAAAATTAAGGACTTTGATTAGAGAACTTAGAAATTTCATTGTTGTTAGGATACACCTCACTTGAACTTGAAATTTGAACCACTTGAACTTAGTGACATTCTCAGCCTTAGGGAATTTTCTTACTAATTTTTGAATTCATTAAGCTTCTTAATTAACTTAATTAAAATTAAGCCTTAATTAAGCCTTAAAACTTCTAGAAATTGTAATAAATCCATTTTAAACCCAAAAATTATGACCAACCCCTCTAACTGATCATAATTGAACCCTTAATCTTTGAAAATTGAAATCAACTTAATTTGACAACAAATTAAACCTTAATTGAATTTTAAGCAAAATTGAATATTTAATTAATATAATTAATTAATAATAATTAAAAACTCCAAAAATTTCCCAAACACTTGGGAATCTCTCCTTAGGTCATTTCTGACCTTTGGAGCTGATTTCAAGGAGTTGGGAACTCATTTGGAGCAAAATTACAAGAAGGGGCCTTTAATTAAGGATTTTCAAGAATTTAATAAATACCTCAAACTTCAAACCTTCATAACTAGTTCTAGAAAAATCCAAATCACCCAAACTCACTTGCATTCAACTCCTAATAAGGTCTAATATTTATTAAAAATATTAAATTCTAGAAATCTGTAATATTTCAAAAAGTCAACAAATTGGTCAAACCGTAGTTAAAAACTAGTTTAAAACTTCAAACCTTCTTAATAAAATATAGAAAAATCCGTTTTCAACGTACTTACTGTCTAATTGATCGTAGTGAGGTCTAGTATTTTAATAAAATACAAACATTTCAGAATTTAACCTTAATTAAAAAGTCAATTTTTGACCCCTTAATTAAATGATTAAAATATTCCAAAAATTCATAAAACTCAAAATTATTCTAAAATTCCAAAAAATGTTGACTTAATGTTTAAAACATTCAACAAACCTTTTAAAACACTACAACCATCCTAAAGATGAAGTTTATTGGCTGGACTACTCCGGGCTGCGGGGCTAAGTGTCCTAAGGAGGCTGGTTCCTCGAGCCTGGTGGCACAACGCCACGAATGGATTCCAAGGGGTGTTAAACCTTAAAATAAATTAATCATTAATTATCTAACCTTTTAAAACTTCTAATTTAACTACATTAATTTGGTTTATCGGCTGGACTACTCCGGGCTGCGGGGCTAAGTGTCCTAAGGAGGCTGATTCCTCGAGCCTAGTGGCACAACGCCACGAATCGATTAATGGTAAATTTAAATTAATTAATTTTGAAAATCAGCAATCAAACATTTCTAATAAAAATTCATTAATTCTTAAGCCTTAATCAACTTAAGCCACTTAATTATACCGGATACCACTGGGTAACCCAGGCCTACGAGGCTATTAACTTAGCCCCAAGGAAGGTGAAATAAACTTCACGGCCTCGGTGTGAAACAAAAGTGATATCCAACAAATAATTAAATAAATCTTAAAATTAATTTTAAGCCATTAATATTTGAATTCAAACTTAAATACCTTAAGCCTTTCAACTAATCGAACTTTAAATAATTCTAACCAATAATCCTATTTAGGATATATCTAAACCACACAGCCTATATCACACACTGTAGATGGTTTGCTAGGACAACCGACTCAAGTTTTAGGCTAGGCCGGTGTTTACTTTTCTGCTGTGTGCCGGGCTTTCGAGTTTTCATTGCATGCTGTTTGCTAGCCTAGGATTGATGTGATTGTTTACTTATTTATTGAATTTTATGTTGTAATTAATTGAGCATTTAAATTTCGAATATTAACTGCTTGAGATTGAATATTTAACTGCTTGGGATTGATTATATACAACTGTTGATTATTAGGATAACCATGCAGGATCGAGTCTAGATTTTTCAATTTTGATTAATGTAAATTTGATTTGATTTATGTTGTAAGTCAAAGTGATTTGAGTTTGGGATATTGATATCCAACTTGAATTCCAAAGAGGAGAAGACATCCCTAGAGGGGAGAGTCTTCGTCCATTTGGAAGATCAAGTTTGGATACTCTTCAAATATCCAAAGAGGAAAGATAACACCCCTATCAAGGGGGAGTTTCTTTTCATTTGGATATCCAGACCCGACGATCCAAGAAGCAGCAGAAAGATGAAGAAGTGAGTAACGAGAAGACCCATTCTCAAAATCACTTGAGTCTTAGGATTAGAAATCCGGGTTGTAGTCAGTGGTGCCCGGCCACTTTTACTTTTCTGCAAAATTTTGTGATGTAATAATAAGGGGCACTTGCCTACGGACATTCAATTTGATATATTTAATTTGATTGATTTATTTAATTGATTGCGCAGTAGAACTACCTGTTTTTCTAGTCTTTTTACCTGCATGTCGATTTTGATTTGACCTGGAATTCGATCGTAGGCTCTTAAGGACTTAATAAAATTTTTCTACTTAAATCAAATTAAAAATTTTAAGCTCACATAGAAACTCTAACGTTTTAAGAAATAATCCCAGGACCGTCGGGAGTCCTCATTTCATAACATTCATTTAAATTTAATCTTTTAATCGAGTCAATTAGCATGCATCGCATTAGCAACAAATTTAAAAGAGTCTAATATTTAATTGCATTACTTAGGCATCAAACCCAACATAAGTTTAAGGGACCATTTAGGATCCGCTCTAGATGTTGGTCCTGTTCTCAAATACATTTCTTAAATAACATCCCGACCACTCTACATAAATTGACCGGACTCATAATTTTAAATCGTTTAGGTGGTTTAGCTGGCTCCCCAATCCAGGCCGGGGTAAGTCCAGATATGCATTGCACTAGCTAGGTTCGGGTCACTTTTTAGTACCCAATTTAGACTTAGGTTCTGAGGCTGGCTCGGGCCATAAGACCTCAATTTTCGAGAATTGAATCCCAAATTTCTAATAAAATTGATCACTTAAACTAAACATCGCTTTCAATCAAATACAAGCCTAACGCTTAGAACTAGTTGGAGTGTTTTCTGAATTATTTCAGAATCCCAAAACACTCCCTATTCTTCTTCCTTTGACTCCAGAAATAACTGTTCAACGTCGATCCAATCCCGATTGAAAATTCCTATCCTTTTCCTTCTTTGATATCGATCTTTGAAATTCTTAAATAAAATTTACACCGCTATTTTAATCGAGAGTTTTCATAGGAAATTCCGATTTTCTACGATGTAATTAACTACGAGGGCTTGCGCTCGTAGGAGATTTAGTAACCCAGATCTAATTTTTAAAATTGAAATTTTTAAAAACTCTGATTAATTATCTTTGGGAAATTCTAATTAGACGATCATTATCGTTATATTCAAAGGATTGATAATAAATGATATCCTCTTTTCTTGGAGAGATATCATTTTATTATCCTGATTTTGATTATAAAATTAATGATCCTTTAAAGCTTTGTAATATGAACTTATTAATGAACGACAGTCTCGTCTTTTTGATATGATATATGTTGTTCCTAATATTGCGTTCAATTTCAAAACAAAAATTTCAAAATTGATTTCTCTCAAAGAAAATTAATATATTTTCAAAACTATATATATTTAATTATATATATATATATATATATATATATATATATATATATATATATATATATATATATATATATATATATATATATATATATATATATATATATATATATATATATATATTTTAATCAAAATAAAAATGGCGACTCCGCTGGGGAAAATCTTTCTCTCCATCTTTAATTGCGGTATAAATTTTATTGTATCGGTAGTCTTGACTACCTTTCTCTTCGTTGGTCCCTCTACCCATTTCTCCCTTGGGTGAGTGTGGCCAACTCAGTTAAAACATGTCAAACGAGAGGTGAGTGTAGGAAACCTCCCTTTAAATCGGGCTTTGACATTTTGCCTCCAAGTTATTTGGTAGAGCGAAAGAGTCAAGCCAAATCCTTTCGTAAATGTTGCAAACTTGCATGCGAATAAATAACTAGCGTGCTAAGTTTCACAATTTACAGAAGACCCTTCAATTTCAAAATCATATATTTCAACCCTTTAAGTAAAATTCAATCTCTTTCAAATCCTGATTGATTCCTATATTCTATCACTACATATAGAATCATAGCTTTTATAATTCAATATGTGTGAAAGAATATAAACACCTTCAAATTCAACTCAAAAGATCAATCTTTTTGGCAAAGTTAAGCTTTGACATTTCACTCTCGAACAGTTCGTCGGAGTGAAAGAGTCGGGTTGACTTGTTAGAATCTCCCTCTGTAAATTTGTTAACCTTTATGTTGAACATGAGTTCAACATATTGAGTTTCAAAGTAAAGAGAGGTTCTGCCAGATTTTTTAGCTTTCAAAACTTACCCAAAATCTTTCAAATCAATTTCAGTCATCGTTGTTATATGTCTTCTATGACATTATGTTGTAGTTGAACATATGCAATGTGAATCCAAAACTTTTCAATCAATTCTGGGCTTTAACATTTTACCCCCAAATCACTTGGTGGGGTGAAAGAGTTAAGCCTAATTTCTCAAGATCTTCAGGTTACTTTTGTAAACCTACACATTCGAATAAAAATCAATGTGTTGAGTTTTAAAGTTTGAAGAAAATCTGTTCAATTCCAACTTCAAAGTCAAATTCAATCTTAAGTTTAAATTCAATCCTAAATTGAATTCTCGTTTGATTTCAACATTAAGTTCAAATTATATTTCAAACATAAATTCAACTTCAATTTTGATTTTAAAGTCAAAATATAGGCTTTGACATTTTATCCCAAGTCGATTGGTGAAATGAAAGAGTCAAGCCCAATTTTTGGACTTTCATATCAATTTTGTGAACCTACATGATTTAGTGAAACTCAGTGTATTGAGTCACAAAATTTGAAGGAGATCCACTCGACTTTAATCTTAGATTTAAATTCAAACTCATTCAATCTCAAATTTGATTACAAATTCAAATTTGAACTTTGATATTTTGCCCCAAATCAATTGGTGTAGCAAAAGAGTCAGGTTCAACTCTTAACTTCAATTCGTCAATTTTATGAACCACCGTGTTCAGTGTAAACTGAATATGATTGAGTTATAAAATTTTGAATAAAGTTAATCAGACTTAAAATTCAAATTCAATCACTGATTCAATTCACTTTCTTAATTTCAAGAAATCGAACACTCAAATGGCTGGGAAACATGTCTTCTTACTGAATAAAGATGTGCCTGTAGAAGAAATTCTTAATGGCAATTTAATTCAGTACGAAATAGAATTTCAAAACCTCGAGATTTCAGTTAATGGAGAAAGAATCTTAGATCTGTCCACTTGTACTCAAGGGAATTTCCCCTTAGTAGAAGTTACTTTAGGGTCAGGAGCTGACTCCCCCATCTCTAAGATGGAGGTTGTTGTAGCCCCTGTATCCACTGTACCCTCTACTCAGGAGGATAAAAACCTGAAGTCAATAATGACAAAAGAGTTACCATCTCAATCTGAGATCGGATCAAATTCTAGCACCCCCTTCGTCGGTAGGAACAAGATGAAGAATTACCTTCGAAGAGCCAGGAAAAGGAATCTTAAGGCTAGAAAGACTGTTGAATTGGAAGCCTTAGAGAAGACCGACTTCGAGGCCAATCGAGAGTTCGTTGCTCCTTCTACGTACCCTCTCCTTGCACAAAGGAGGGAGGTTGTAGATACGAGAGTGCGGTCTTCAATACACCTGCTTGACTACTACACAGAAAGACTCGAGCAAGAAAGGATTGAGCAATCACTAGCAATAGGCCATAGGCCCCCAACTGAGGGTTATAATCCGTCCACTCTACTAGAAGATGTTAGGGCACGTTACTATACGTGTCCCACTACATCATCTGCAGAGGAGGAGTAGAAACCACTCGGGGTGCCACTCTCTTAACTACTAGTTTAGTGGTAATTTGAGAGAGGGAATAATCTAAGATTGTGTCAGATAGTGATACCGTTGAAATATAACTTTAACGGGGTCCTATCGCGATTAATCTTTTGATTATAATAATGTCATGCCTCCTAGGGATAGTGCAGATCCTATAACAGTCTCTTCCTCTAAAGAGATTATAGGAATTCAATTTCATGTTGACAAGGGTCTTGCCACCTAGACTTGCAACTTCTTAAGGAAAGTTTTCAATCTCTCAAGTGTACTAAATTTTGATTTTCAAGATAGTTGATTAACCTTTCTAATCGAAATTGACCTCTACCTTAAATCTTAAGCTGGAGAGAGTTGTAGATGATTCCCTCAAATGTTTGAATACCCCTCCCTCCCACCGCTTCTGTGGGTTGATTTAACCTTTGAATTAAAATCTATCTCAAATTTAAGTTGAATTCAGAAATGAAAATTTTATCAAGCTTCTAGCAATCTTCTATCTTCGTAGGCGATTCTCGCATGTCTAAAATCTATTCAATGATTTTCAAAAGTCAAGTTAATACTCTTTTCAAAAAAAATTGAATGTGCTTTGAGGATTATTTTTCCTTGTATAAGAGAACGAATTTTTTTTTTCCTCTAATACTTGAGATATAATCCCAACATTCAAAATAAAAAAAATCAATCAATTTAAGGTATTTGAAGAAAGTGGAGCCCCTTCTCGAATTCAATTGAAATCAAAAGATGAGCGAATGCTCTAAAAAAATTAAAAGATGCGCGAATGCGCCAAAATCAAGAAGTGCACGAAGTGCACAAAAAGTCAAAAGATGCGCAATATGTGCCACCAGAAAAAGAGAAGAAGAGTGAGATGGCTTCCTTTCTTTGAATCGTTAAATTTCAAAATACCAGATCAACTTTAAATACTTGACTTTGAAAATCCTGAATTTAGATTCTTCAACATGCACGAATTTTCTATTAGATAGAAGGACATGTGCAAGAAAATTGAAAATATCAAATTTCTCTCTTCAACTTAAACCTTTTTGAAGTTAATTTTAATTCAAATTTTATTTAAGGGAGACCCCAGTTTAGTTTCTACGAAACTTGGTCTGGGTCAACAAAACCTAAATCCTAAAATCCTTTCAAATTAATCGGAGTCGACTCTACTTTTCTCTGCACTTCTAAATTTGTTCCCACATGTCGTTTCGACAGGGTCCAAAAAGTTAGAGGAAATTTCTTAATAGAAAGATCGAATCTTCTACTCCTGAAAAGAATTCAAATCACGTCCTTGAGAAATATGCGTAAGTCTTTGCACATAGGCATCTTTTCCCTTGAAGCCTTTTTAACAAAACCACACTCTATACTGGGTTCAAGATCAAACCCTACTAGAGGAGTATTTTGTAATGCTGTGAATTGCTGTTTAAAATCAAACCACGACTGAGCAGAGTGCCCGACTCCAATTTGAAGAGTTCGAGGCCTTACAGAGCTTTGTCTTCAAGGCTCAATAAAACTCAGAATTGTACAAAGTCTAACTGGTTAAAGCTCATGATAAGATAGAGCAACTTAGAACCTTCTAAGAAGGAGACTTGGTCTAGGTTCTTTGGATGCATATCTTAGCCTACCGAGAGATCGGTGGAGGAATTTGAACCAACACACGAGTGTCCTCCTGTCATTAAGACGATCTTTGAAAAAAATTCACACATTAATTAATCAACCCTGGAGAATGCCACCCGATATTTTTAAATGTTGGGGAAGCTCTTCAGGAAGTACCATGCCAGATGAGTGTCAAATTCAAAGTTAATAAAAAGTCTTCAAATTTCCTGGATTAAAAAAAAAAAAATTTCTTAATTCAAATTCAAACACATTCAAAATTCAAAAATCAAATCAATTCAAATTCAAATCATTCAAATCTCAAATTTTAAAATTTAAACCTGATCCTCTGTGTGGAGCAAGTTTCCTCCACTTATGATCATCCAGACCCGGTTCTTTGTGTAGAGCAAGTTTCCTCTCCACAAGACCGTCCGTTAGTGGTGGAGTATGCCCTCTGTGGCACCACCCTAACATTTGAGTTAAAAACGATTAGTGGTGGAGCGTGCCCTTCGTGGCGCCATCCTAATTCGTATCCGTTAGTGGTGGAGCATGCCCTCTGTGGCACCACCCTAACATTTGAGTTAAAAACGATTAGTGGTGGAGCGTGCCCTTCGTGGCGCCATCCTAATTTATATCCGTTAGTGGTGGAGCATGCCCTCTGTGGCACCACCCTAACATTTGAGTTAAAAACGATTAGTGGTGGAGCGTGCCCTTCGTGGCGCCATCCTAATTCGTATCCGTTAGTGGTGGAGCATGCCCTCTGTGGCACCACCCTAACATTTGAGTTAAACGGTTAGTGGTAGAGCATGCCCTCCGTGACACTACCCTAATTTAAATCTCGATTTCCTAGGGATGAATTTTTCATTCCCTTAGGATTAAAATTCCACTCTTGATCTTTAATCCCGGTCAACACCAATATGTGCAATAGAACTTCGCTCTCTTACACATATTGGGGGTCCATTTGTTGACCTCATTTTTGTATGAGGTCACTTGGACTAATCTTGATCCTAAATTAATTTAATTTTTAAATTAAGTTAAATTTTAGGATCCTCCTAGAATCCTGACCCTAGGATCTATGCTAGGATTCTTCTAGAGCTTAGACCTTAGGAGCTACTCTAGATCCTAAACTTCTTCTAAATTCCAAGTTCTAGGAATTTCTTAGCCTATATGATTCTTCTAGATTCCTAATTTTAAGTTCCATTCAAACCTTAGGATCTACCTAGATCTTAGGTCAATTAAGCCAAATCCAAGGTCCAAAGATTCTGTCCTAAAGGCCTTTTCCGTTGAAATTTCAAACACTTTGAAACCCAGTTAAATGACCTCCGATTCAGAGTCTGTCAGTTGCATACTGATAGGACATGTCTCTGGAGGAAACCCTCCAAATTTGAACCCATTCTGAGGTCTCTAACCTCAGAAACTTAATCAAAATTCACAGGCTGTAAAATCTTTAAATATTTACAGCCTATGCCACTGGACCTGTCACTTTGAAGATTCTGACCTTAGAGCCTTCACCAAAGCCTCTAGTCACTTCCAGACCTTTAATCTTGATATGTTGAACTTTAAACTGCATTTTGGTTGACCCACTTTGACCCCCAGTTGACCAGGGGTCAAAATGACCAAAATACCCCTATGGGGCTCAAACGGTGATTTCGAACCAAATGAACTCCGAATTGAATGCAATCACTTGCAACAAGTTTCAAATGTCATTTCAAACTTGTTGGACCCATTCCCAGGCCTTGGGTCAACCTAGTTGACCAAGTCAACCTAGTTGACCCAAATGGCCCTTTAAGGGTCCGAACAGGCGTTTTGAACCAAATGACCTCTCTAGACCTTGAGACCATATCTAATAAACTATAAATATCATTTTGAATCTATTGAACCCATTTTCAAACCCTGGACCCACCTGGTTGACCAAGTCAACCAAAATTGACCTGATGAGCCTTAATAGTTCACATGGATCATTTCAACCCATTTAACTAGATCAATGTCTTTAAACCTTTAAACTTATTCAATTCAATATCTTGAATATTTCTAAACTCATTTTGAGTCAAATCCAAGTCCTTTTGACCATGTCAACCCATTAATCTTTGTTCAAATTACTTTAAATCATTTCCAAAATATTCAAGCCTTAATTTTTAAGTGTTAAATCCCCTTCAAGTTATTTTAATCAACTCCTTAATTATCTTTGGCTTCCACCTCAGCACTGTTGACCATGTTGACTGGTCAAACCAGTCAACACAAATATTTGAATGGATTAAAATGGTCAAATAATCTACTAGAGTTAACCCATCCCTTATCAAATCATCCAACCAGCTCACTTAGTCTCTTGGCATGCCATGTCAGCTAATTGGACCTGTTGACTGGTCAAACCAGTCAACAAATGGTCAAAGGAGCTTTCAAGTAGTTAAAACCCTTAACCAAACCTATTAAATCCAAATCCCATTTAAACTCCTGTTAACTAAGTTTCTTCTGGAACTTTCTTGGAGTATTTCTCAACCCTTGATCAAAGATCCAAAGGTCTTAAATCATCCCATGTGCTCAAAAGGACATAGGAGGCCTTTCCACCTCACTAGTCCTTGTGTCCTTGATTCTCCAGCCTTCCAACCACTCCCTTGACATGTGGCAGCTATCTGGAGTACAGCCAAACAAATCCCAACCTTTCAATTGGCCTGGGGACATTTGAATAGGGCATAAACCTCATTTTGAGCCTCATTCCTAACCTAGCCGTTCTCTCTCAACTCCCAGCCTCTCAAGCCAAGGTCTCTGTTCCATTGAGCTCCCTAGAGACTCCTACCTACCTCCCCGATCAAATCTCGCCGGTCAAAGCCTTTCTCCGGCGAGATCCCGTCGAACTTAGCTCAATCCGTTCAAGGAGCGTTTCTATTCGATCTAGGCGATATCAGTTCGTGGAGTCTTCTACAAATAGGAGCGTGGACAGCCAACAAATGCAACAAATCTTTAAACGGATTAATCCGTCCATTAACGGAGGTATAAATCAAAACCCTAGATTAAACACTTAGTATTAAATAACTTTCTAATAAGCGCGTTTTAAGTATTGAAATTAATTCCCCATTAATTCTGTTCATCATTAGAATGTCTGCTTAAATTTTCAATTAATTTTATTAAGTGTGCGAAGAGAACAAGCCATTTTAGTTGATTAGGGTTCGGTTTATACAGTTCTATACTGTATGATATCGGGACCGTTGATCTTGCGATCAACGGTCACGATTTAGCCCTCCCGCGGTCCGGCTAAACCGCGCAGCGCCTCCAGTCGTTCAGGTCACCATCCGGCGACATCACAGCCGTTCATTCTAAACAGCGGAGGATCGAACGGTTGCTGAGCGATGCTGACTCATTTAAGTGGAAAGCGCGTGGGGCCACGCGTTTTCTCAATCAGCCGGCAATCATTGCCCGCCGCCGCTTTTTGGCTGAACGAACCAGCCGCCGCCACGTGGCCTCCCGCCAGCCGCTTTCTCTGGTTTGGCCGAACCAGAGAATGCCACGTGGCATTTCCGCCGCCAGAAATTTAAAAATGATTTAATTTAGTTTTAAATCATTTTTTAAATTCAAATTTCTTTTAAAATTAATAGAAAATTAATTTTAATTAATAAAAATATATTTTATATAATAAAATTATCATAAAATTAATTATTATATTTTAAAATTAATATCAATATAAAATATTACTTTTATATTAAATTAGTTAAGTATTAAATATTAAGTATTTTAAAACTAGTATTTATTTATATATAATTCAGTATTTTTGAGGTAATTAAATATTATATTTTAAATTTGAAAATACTTTAAAATTTCAGAAAATCGTTAATGTTTAATTAAGTTTGATTTAGATATTAATTTAAGTATTAATTAATTTGGAATTATTTAAATTCTTTTAATCTCTTCAAAGCTTTAAAAACTTAAAACAAATTCATTTTAAATCATAAAAATTAAAATAATATATTAAAATTATTGAAATTCAAAATATTTTAACTTAACATTAATTGTAAAATTAGGGTACCCATTTATTTTGATTAATTTGAATTATATTAATATTTTAATACTTAATTAAATAGTTAATCAAATATTATATTAAATATTTTTGAAAATTGAAATTTATTTTCAAGTGATTTTGAAAAATCAGTGGATCTCTCAATCCATAAAAATTTTTATAATATTTTGAATTATTTTATTTTAAAACTTACATGTTTATATATATAGGTATATATATATACATATATTTTAAAACTATTTCAAAATTATATGCATTTAAATTTTGTAAACTTGAGGGATCCGTTTGAAGTTTTAAGCATAGATTGAATATTTGAATAAGAATTCATTGGGGAATGATTAGTGAGTGATTACGTTTTAATCATTCACTAATCAAATTTTGATACCTTAATTACTATCAATCTTTACATGTTTAGGTTGTGCACACACACACTTAAGGCTCTCCTAGATTTAGGTGTTGAATGTGCTTGTGTATATGTGCATACTTATATGTCAAGTTAAGGGTTAGTTAAAACTTTGATTTGAACCTATTTAAACTTAGTGTCATTAAGGATAAAAATTAAGGACTTTGATTAGAGAACTTAGAAATTTCATTGTTGTTAGGTTACACCTCACTTGAACTTGAAATTTGAACCACTTGAACTTAGTGACATTCTCAGCCTTAGGGAATTTTCTTACTGATTTTTGAATTCATTAAGCTTCTTAATTAACTTAATTAAAATTAAGCCTTAATTAAGCCTTAAAACTTCTAGAAATTGTAATAAATCCATTTTAAACCCAAAAATTATGACCAACCCCTCTAACTGATCATAATTGAACCCTTAATCTTTGAAAATTGAAATCAACTTAATTTGACAACAAATTAAACCTTAATTGAATTTTAAGCAAAATTGAATATTTAATTAATAATAATTAAAAACTCCAAAAATTTCCCAAACACTTGGGAATCTCTCCTTAGGTCATTTCTGACCTTTGGAGCTGATTTCAAAGAGTTGGGAACTCATTTGGAGCAAAATTACAAGAAGGGGCCTTTAATTATGGATTTTCAAGAATTTAATAAATACCTCAAACTTCAAACCTTCATAACTAGTTCTAGAAAAATCCAAATCACCCAAACTCACTTGCATTCAACTCCTAATAAGGTCTAATATTTATTAAAAATATTAAATTCCAGAAATCTGTAATATTTCAAAAAGTCAACAAATTGGTCAAACCGTAGTTAAAAACTAGTTTAAAACTTTAAACCTTCTTAATAAAATATAAAAAAATCTGTTTTCAACGTACTTACTGTCTAATTGATCGTAGTGAGGTCTAGTATTTTAATAAAATACAAACATTTCAGAATTTAACCTTAATTAAAAAGTCAATTTTTTACCCCTTAATTAAATGATTAAAATATTCCAAAAATTCATAAAACTCAAAATTATTCTAAAATTCCAAAAAATGTTGACTTAATGTTTAAAACATTCAACAAACCTTTTAAAACACTACAACCATCCTAAAGATGAAGTTTATTGGCTGGACTACTCCGGGCTACGGGGCTAAGTGTACTAAGGAGGCTGGTTCCTCGAGCCTGGTGGCACAACGCCACGAATGGATTCCAAGGGGTGTTAAACCTTAAAATAAATTAATCATTAATTATCTAACCTTTTAAAACTTCTAATTTAACTACATTAATTTGGTTTATCGGCTGGACTACTCCGGGCTGCGGGGCTAAGTGTCCTAAGGAGGCTGGTTCCTCGAGCCTAGTGGCACAACGCCACGAATCGATTAATGGTAAATTTAAATTAATTAATTTTGAAAATCAGCAATCAAACATTTCTAATAAAAATTCATTAATTCTTAAGCCTTAATCAACTTAAGCCACTTAATTATACCGGATACCACTGGGTAACCCAGGCCTACGAGGCTATTAACTTAGCCCCAAGGAAGGTGAAATAAACTTCACGGCCTCGGTGTGAAACAAAAGTGATATTCAAAAAATAATTAAATAAATCTTAAAATTAATTTTAAGCCATTAATATTTGAATTCAAACTTAAATACCTTAAGTCTTTCAACTAATCGAACTTTAAATAATTCTAACCAATAATCCTATTTAGGATATATCTAAACCACACAGCCTATATCACACACTGTAGATGGTTTGCTAGGACAACCGACTCTAGTTTTAGGCTAGGCCGGTGTTTACTTTTCTGCTGTGTGCCGGGCTTTCGAGTTTTCACTGCATGCTGTTTGCTAGCCTAGGATTGATGTGATTGTTTATTTATTTATTGCATTTTATGTTGTAATTAATTGAGCATTTAAATTTCGAATATTAACTGCTTGAGATTTAATATTTAACTGCTTGGGATTGATTATATACAACTGTTGATTATTAGGATAACCCTGCAGGATCGAGTCTAGATTTTTCAATTTTGATTAATGTAAATTTGATTTGATTTACGTTGTAAGTCAAAGTGATTTGAGTTTGGGATATTGATATCCAACTTGAATTCCAAAGAGGAGAAGACATCCCTAGAGGGGAGAGTCTTCGTCCATTTGGAAGATCAAGTTTGGATACTCTTCAAATATCCAAAGAGGAAAGATAACACCCCTATCAAGGGGGAGTTTCTTTTCATTTGGATATCCAGACCCGATGATCCAAGAAGCAGCAGAAAGATGAAGAAGTGAGTAACGAGAAGACCCATTCTCAAAATCACTTGAGTCTTAGGATTAGAAATCCGGGTTGTAGTCAGTGGTGCCCGGCCACTTTTACTTTTCTGCAAAATTCTGTGATGTAATAATAAGGGGCACTTGCCTACGGACATTCAATTTGATATATTTAATTTGATTGATTTATTTAATTGATTGCGCAGTAGAACTACCTGTTTTTCTAGTCTTTTTACCTGCATGTCGATTTTGATTTGACCTGGAATTCGATCGTAGGCTCTTAAGGACTTAATAAAAATTTTCTACTTAAATCAAATTAAAAATTTTAAGCTCACATAGAAACTCTAACGTTTTAAGAAATAATCCCAGGACCGTCGGGAGTCCTCATTTCATAACATTCATTTAAATTCAATCTTTTAATCGAGTCAATTAGCATGCATCGCATTAGCAACAAATTTAAAAGAGTCTAATATTTAATTGCATTACTTAGGCATCAAACCCAACATAAGTTTAAGGGACCATTTAGGATCCGCTCTAGATGTTGGTCCCGTTCTCAAATACATTTCTTAAATAACATCCCGACCACTCTACATAAATTGACCGGACTCATAATTTTAAATCGTTTAGGTGGTTTAGCTGGCTCCCCAATCCAGGCCGGGGTAAGTCCAGATATGCATTGCACTAGCTAGGTTCGGGTCACTTTTTAGTACCCAATTTAGACTTAGGTTCTGAGGCTGGCTCGGGCCATAAGACCTCAATTTTCGGGAATTGAATCCCAAATTTCTAATAAAATTGATCACTTAAACTAAACATCGCTTTCAATCAAATACAAGCCTAACGCTTAGAACTAGTTGGAGTGTTTTCTGAATTATTTCAGAATCCCAAAACACTCCCTATTCTTCTTCCTTTGACTCCAGAAATAACTGTTCAACGTCGATCCAATCCCGATTGAAAATTCCTACCCTTTTCCTCCTTTGATATCAATCTTTGAAATTCTTAAATAAAATTTACACCGCAATTTTAATCGAGAGTTTTCGTAGGAAATTCCGATTTTCTACGATGTAATTAACTACGAGGGCTTGCGCTCGTAGGAGATTTAGTAACCCAGATCTAATTTTTAAAATTGAAATTTTTAAAAACTCTGATTAATTATCTTTGGGAAATTCTAATTAGACGATCATTATCGTTATATTCAAAGGATTGATAATAAATGATATCCTCTTTTCTTGGAGAGATATCATTTTATTATCCTGATTTTGATTATAAAATTAATGATCCTTTAAAGCTTTGTAATATGCTTTGTAATGAACTATTAATGAACGACAGTCTCGTCTTTTTGATATGATATGTTGTTCCTAATATTGCGTTCAATTTCAAAACAAAAATTTTAAAATTGATTTCTCTCAAAGAAAATTAATATATTTTCAAAACTATATATATTTAATTATATATATATATATATATATATATATATATATATATATATAATATATATTATATATAATATATTATATATATTATATATATATATATATATATTATATATATAATATATATATATATATTATATATATATTATATTATATTTTAATCAAAACAGCTGGGGAAGAGTCAGGTGGGGTCTTATCAGTGGTTATCTCTTCCAACCTCTTCCTCTTCGAAACCTGGGGGTCGTCGCCTCTAGCCGGTCATTTGGGAGCCGCTTTTGAAGCAGGGGCAGGAGGCTCAGGAATCTTGGATGTCGGCTTCAACTTTCTTGCATCAGACCTCCCAGTATGAAATGAAATCCCAACCTTGAATAAGAACTCTTCTTCAGTGTATTTGCTCATATGACGAACCTCAAATAGAAGATGTTCAAGATCGGGAACTTTCAAGATCCTCATTATGTCTTCCTCGCTGACATGTAGAGGGGATGGCAAATCCCTCATCTTTCCCCACTTCTCTATCAAGCCCCAATCATTCTTCACAAAAAAGAAAGCATTGACCCAATTCTTTGAAGGATCGCGGGTACGTACATCCAACCATTTGGATCTGAAAGTCACACGCCCAGACGTATCACTGGTGAGCTTGCCCATCCGTGAAAGATGCTCCGGGGTCATAGTAGCTCCCCGATCCCGAAAGAGAGCAATCAATCCCATAGCCACTGATATTGCTCTAAATGAAAGTTGGAATAGGTTCACACCGCACCTTTGTAAGACTTCGATCAGCTCAGTAGGAGGCGGAAAGCGTAAACCAGCCCGCAAGTGGGCCTCGGAAACGGTCACGTACCCAGAAGGAGGAAGATTCGCCCGATCAGACATCCTCGGGACCATCGTCTTCACATCATTCGGGAAGTAATAATTCTTGCGAAAAAGGAATAGGAAGTCATTTGTAACAGTCGACGTTGTCTCATCCAACTCCCTATTTGGCCTCCGCTCGCCATCATGCGGTGCGACGGGGTCTCCCCGGATCGCAGGATCTCTCAGTGGGGGGCGATCACCTGACATTTCTTTAAAAAAGGTGTATGGGGAAAGAAGAGAATCTCCGGACTTCCTTGCCAAGAGAGGGGCCTCAGAAAACTGAGGGAAGGCCTCAATGGAAAGGACAGAGGAAGAGGGCTCCGAACTTCCTTGCCAAGAGAGGGGCCTCAGAAAACTGAGGGAAAGCCTCAATGGAAAGGACAGAGGGAGAGGGCTCCGAACTTCCTTGCCAAGAGAGGGGCCTCAGAAAACTGAGGGAAAGCCTCAATAGAAAGGACAGAGGGAGAAGAGAAGAAAAGAGAAGGAGAAGAGGAGTGGAGTGATTTCCTAAGGACCTCAAAGAGCCTCATTTATAGTTTTTGGGGATAGAGAATGGAGGTTTCTAGAATCTCTTAATTTCTAAAATTTTCTAAAAATTTTCAGAATTTTTTAGAATTTTTTAGGCATTTTTTGGAATTTTTTCGGGCCAAAAAACGTCAAAAAACTCATTTTTTCGCGGGGTGGGACCCACTTGAGGCGGTGGGACAAACGCCTCACCCTCCACCGCCTTACGGAGCGGCAGCTCCAAGCGGCGCGGGCCAGGCAGCCCGCCGGAGCCGACCGCGCGAGTCAGGCAGACCCGCTTGCGCGGGTCAGGCGGCCCGCTGTGCGGGCCGCGCGGGTCAGGCCGACCCGCCTGCGCGGGACCGCGCGGGTCAGGCGGACCCGCTTGCGCGGGTCAGGCGGCCCGCTGTGCGGACCGCGCGGGTCAGGTGCCCGAGGCGCAGGTCAGGCGGCCCGCCGAACGCGGGCCACGCGTTTCGATGCCACGCCGGCGGTGCCGGCGGCGGCCGGCCGGCCGGACCGGCCGCCCGGCCGCCTAGCCCTCCTTGAGTTCAATTTTCGTCCCGAAAACTCCGATTTCGACGTTTTTGGGGTCCCCGGACACGTTTTTCGACGTTTCGGACTCATTTTCGGCACTTTCAGAGCTCAACAAGTCCTCTATGGTCAAGTTCGAGCAAGCCATTAACCTTCGGAACACTTTTTTGGCATTTCGGCCTGTGCAAATTGTCGACACTCATATTTTCGGACCCCTAGAGCTTCGACGTCCGAAAATAGGGGGGCAACTGATACGTCATCACAAAATTAGCTTGATCGGGCACGAATCTCGAGGCAAAAAACTAGTTGGAGACTTCAAAAATTAAATCCGGGAGCATCCAAACTCCGATTTCAACGAGCTTAAAGTCAAACTGAGCGTCTCGGAAATACGAACCCAACGACACCAAGATCGACCCAATCCGAGCCCAAATGGGTCCGAATCATGGACCCGAAGTGCTGTCGGAAGGTTCAAACCGCAATTTGAGTTTCCAAACGGTCTCCGATTTTGACGAGCTTATACTCGAATCGAACGGCTCGACGAGACGAATCCAACGAGCCCAAGATCACTAAATTCCGACATCATTAAGGCCGTCAAATGTCCAACGAACGGTGTACGATCGTAGGATTCAATATCGGCCGTCCATTTGACCACTCCCTTTTCGCCCTTGATCTCACACCTATTTACGGACCATGCCACTCCAGAAAATCTATAAATAGAGCCCTCATTCTTCACAAGAGAGCATCCAAGCAAGAGAGAGAAGAAGAGAAGAGAAGAAAGAAGAGAAGGAAGGAGTTCCCCTTCGACAGCCGCCGGACCACCGCCGGACCACCGCAGAATCTCGCCGGACCACCGCCGGACCACCGCAGGAACCTCGTCGGACCACCACCGGACCACCGCAGGAACCTCGCCAGACCACCACCTTAAGGTCCGACGTTCAATCCCTACGTCCTGCCGAAGACCCGACGTCTTGTTCAAGGCCCGACATTCATTCCTTACTTCCTGCAAAGTTCCTACATCCTGCTGAAGACCCGACATCCTATTTAGGGCTCGACATTCAATCCCTACATCCTGCTGAGGACTCGGCATCTTACTTAAGTAATTGATTGTAATCTGTTCACCCCTAGAGGTGATTCAATCCTTTGTAACCAACTTAAAATCTAGTGGAACCATTTTCAACTGGGCTAGGCCTCGTGGTTTTTTCCCTTTTTAGGGTTTTCCACGTAAAAAATCTTGTGTTCTCTGTGTGTGCTAGTTATACGTACAACGCTACGACGTAGAATCAAATCTCTATCGCCGCGTAATTTCTAGCCCGCAACAAAGATAAATATTTCCTTTCAATTTTCAATAGGGGAAAATTTTGACCATCCGATCAAAAAAATTTCGGATTCAACCCGATTGTAATTTAGAGATGGCTCCGAGTCAACTTAAGAACTTAAAATCAATCAGAATTAATTGGTCCTACATGTGCGTCACTTAGAGATCACGCTTGCCTCCACGCACTCGCCCCTATGTTGCATGGCCGCTAGTTGCAGTACTCCAATAAGATCAATGATTCATATCGTGTCGACCAAGTTTGAACTAGATTGGGTTCAGGTCGGAGTTTGTGACCAGTTATCTTAATCAAGTCGGGTCAAAAATGGCAGGTAATTTTTAGATTGGAATAAAATTCAATCCAAAAATCTATTTTGATATCCTTAATTTTAAGATTAATCAACATCCAAAACATTAATATTAACTGTCTACCACCCATATACAACTTAAATATCAAATATATCACTCTTATAATTCATTTTTATCATTCATACAATCATATAAATCTTAATATTTCATTCTATGCATCCAAATTTGTTCTATGAGTGATTGACATGTAATATTAAAATTTTTTTTAAACAAAAAGAAATATATTAAATAATGAAAAGGTTACAACAGTCTTCGGAAAAAAAATAGAACGAGTTACATAATAAAAGACTTGACAAAACACCCTCGATAAACGAAAACGACGCACCAAACGACCCAAACATAGGGCTCAGTAGAACACCGAGACTACCAGCACCTCAAGACCACTCAAGGACCATCCAGAAGACAACGGTTGCCACAAGAACGATGACAAGGATGCGAGCCCCAGCACATCATAGCCACGCAAAAAAAAAAAAAAAAACCTTCGATAAGCAAACCGATGATAGCGCCAAATGCAAGCAAAGAAAAAACAAATTATCTTTTTCTCCCACCTCGCTTCCACAATTTCCCACGCAAGCCAGCCCTAAGAGGCCTTTTAGGAACCATTTCAAAATCAGAACCAGTATATGAAAAAGAATCAGATTCAGATCCAATATCAGACGAGTTCTTCAACCAATCACCATGTGGCCTAACATCCATTCCAGATTTTGAACCCACCATAGTTTGGGATGCAAATAATTTATCAGGAACATTAATCAAACTGCCTTGCACATTAGAAATATTCACCTGGTCCCCCACTGATGATTGAACTTTCCTAACAGAAGACTGACATTTATCCGAACCTTCACAATACCCAGCACAGACAGATCACCTTGCAGCAACCCAACATCCACAACAGGCATTGATACAGCCCCAACAGGAATAGAATCCAACCTCTCATTAACATCCGGCACCAAAGCAACATTCGGGCTACCCCCCAACTCAGTCGTCTGCCCAGTAGGAACACACGAAGGAAAAAAAGGTATCGCAATAGGAGACAGCAAAATACGACAGCAAAATACAACATTCAGGCTACCCCCCCACCCCCCCCCCCCCCCCCCGAAAAAAAAAAACCACGTTCCCTCAACCAGGAGGACGCCATAAACAAACGCAAGAAAAAAATAACCGAATAAACGAGGCAGAAGCTCTCACCAACGAGGAATAAGAAGCGGCGGCGGAAACCTAACCCACGCAGAGCAGGCGCCGAAACCCATACGGTGTTTGACGATAAGTTTTTGTATGTTTAAGATAGTTAATTCAATTTTATATGATTTTCATGTTAATCACTTGCCTTAATTTGTACTATAAATACAACAAAAATATAAAAGACTGATAACAATAATTTCTATCATACATTTAATTAATTCAAATGAGTTAAACCCAATATACATATAAAATATAAAACATAATAAAATAATTTTTTAATTCATCACATGCAAAAACAATCCAAAAAAAGCTGGAAAATGATAAAAGTTAATGATAAGAAAGAAATTAAAAAAAAAAACTAATTAAAAATTATATATGGTTTTTATTTTGATTGTGTGTGATGATCATTTCCTTATTAATAGAGCTGCAAACGAATATAGTGTTCAACAAACTAATTATGACTCAACTTGTCTATAGACTATTCATGATCGTTTGATTAAGTAATCAAATAAATTGGAATGTTTTTTTTTTTTTAAATAATCGATAATTAAATAAACAAACTTAAACAACCATTTGCTCAATTCATTTATGCTCATGAACTATACCATTTAAATCTCATAAACAAAAGCTGGATATGACGTTCGTTAAGAAGCTCAATTCATGTTCAATTACAAATTTGTTAAGAAGCTTGATTCATATTCAGTTACATAGTTCGTGAACAAGCTCAATTAGAAACTCAATTAACAATCAATATACAAATCGATTAAGGCTTCGTTTGGGACGACTTTCTTACTGCTTCATAAAGCAACTTTATAATACAAAAATTAAAATATGTTACTATTGAAAGTCACGCGCCCGTTCTTGCTATAGTAAATTTCGTGATTTAAATTCCTAGCCAAGCTTCTTCTCCCTACATTCGCAGCTGCTTCCATTCCGTCGGCTGTGAGCTCGCAAATCAAGCTTTTTTTGGAAGATTTTGCTTTTTAATTCATATTAGTAATTTTGTTTCATTATATTTTTATAAAGTTATTTTACTTAGTATGTCTATTATTCCTCAAATCCTTTAAATGTTACATATTTTATGGTATAGAACCGTGCTATTTAGCAATTTTAATGTTAATCTTTGGGTTTTTTTTTCTTTCTATTTTTTCACGTTGATTATGTTTAGTGGGCAAATAGTAATGTAATATTTTTTTTATCTTAGGATGTCATGATAAATTGTTAGGATAAATCTTGTCTGTAATAGGTATGATAAATATTAGAAATATTTGATGATTTAGTTATGTAATTAACAGAAAATCAAAATTAGTTTTTTAAATGAGTAAATGTAGTTTTTATTTCATGATTATGTATATATGCTAATAATATATTTTTATGATTAAAATAAAAAAGAGAAAGCTAACATTAATTTAGAATATATTTCTAGGTTGATTAATTAACATATTTATCCTCTTAAAAATATTTACAATAAACATTATATTATAAATTCCCCCCCGACCCCCTAAAAGTTTTAAAATACTATGGTCTTTTCTATTGGTCGAACCACGGTAGAGGGCGCTGGCCCCTTGGACCCCAGACATATCTGTGAAACGTACAATGATCAAGAAAATGAATAAATTAGGGTTGGAGCAACTTCAAAGCAAAAAAAAATCTCTACAATTTTTGACAAAAATTTAATATTATTGACAAAATTTTAATAATAATATACTCTTATAAGCAAAACTAAGGCTTTAATGAGGAGTCTAGTAATCCGGTTATCAATGTTGATTCAATCCAGTGGTTTTTAAGGAAGGTGCTTGTATCAATTTGGGTACTACATGCATGGATTCTAATGTTGTGGGTGCCATGAGCCCTATCCCGTGTTTGGTTAATCATTTTTTTACTCCTATTCCGTCTCCTACTCATGTTCATGATGAGGAAGATTTTTTTTTTCTGATTCTTTGAAGCCAGCTAGTCTGACTCCAAACTATATTGATGTTCTTGGTCATGATGGTCTTGTGGATTTAGACTCTAACCCTTTAGAGCCAGATGGTAATTGTGCTGCTATGACTTTAAAGGGTGTTGAAGTTTCGGTTGTTCATGAAGGGACGCTGATCGAGGATGTAATTAGTCCTTCTGTTAACTTGGCTTTACCAATAACTTTCGTTGATGTTCCTATTTCAGTTGTGTCTAATGCGGAGTTAAAAGCCCATTTGGCATTGTCAGTGAGTAACTCTTGTGTGGACCATTCGGAATGGTTAAACGTGTCGGATGACGATGTTGATGAGAATGCAAATGAGTTTCAAGATCCACAAGATAGGTTTCATTTCGTGGCAGGCCGATTTGTTGACCATGCTATATTTTAGTGGTGCTGGAAAAAAACACTAAAAATAAATCAAAGAAAAATAGTGATGACTTGGTTTGGCTTTTATATTTGTTGTTGGATTATGATGAGGCAATTCAGCTTAACCCTGAGTTGGCCTTGAGCTGGCAACCTTGGTGGTTAGTGTGGTTATCTACGTGTCTTTTGGTATTTGGTGTTATTTTTTGAACTTCAACTGGTTGCTCTGTGACTTTATCCGCCAATGGATGATCATCTCTTCTTTACTCGGTAGGTGCAAGATTGTCATACTGAGTCCTTTTGGGTGTACCATCATTTATTTTTTTTGTCTTTTATGCGGCGTGTTTTATCTTCTTATCTAGTCGTTTAGTAACATTGGGCTCTTTTGTTGTAAGTGTGTGTTTTTTACTTTGTGTAGCAGTCTGTTGAATAAAATTTGGGACTATTTTATCTATTTTTAAAGTTTTTTAATACATAATTAAAAATTTAATAATATCTAATTTAAAAATTAGTACTCTATGAAATCATTGCCCATTTGCCATCAAAGTTGACAGTATATTTGCAGAAATCATACAGCCGTTCGTTTGCATAATGAGTAAATATAATCCCGTAATAAATATTTAATTAGTTACTTCTTAGGTTACAGAAGATGATCGCATGCATATTTATAATAAAATTATGCGGTGGGGTCACAGAGACGGTCAACGCAAAACATGGGTCGATGGGGCCCATGTCGTCGTCTTCGCGCTCGGCAGTCCGGCGAGAAAAGGCTGCCGCAGTCAACAAATTCCCGTCTTACGTGTCCTCTGCTTACCCAATGATTCCACGTGTCACCATCGGGACGGCTTTGCCTAGAGCCAACGGCTATCTCGGGAGACAGGAAGAGCAGTCATCGGGCTCTGAGCCGTCTATTTTGGCGTATTACCCAACCAACCCTAAAGCTGGAAAAGCAAAAAGAAAAAGAGTGATGCTGAGCCGCTTTTAAAATTTTAAGAAAATTATTTAAATTTGCATCAATCATTTTAATTAAATATTAAATTATTACTTTAAAAAAAAGTATACATTTACTATCGAATTTTTTTTTTTTGGAAAATTTTGGGGCCTAAGCCCTTCTATTAAAATCAAAAAGATACAAGTAAAATGTGACTATAAAAAGATATCCAGCACAAGCAAAAAAACAAAAACTTGTGCAGAATAATGATATAGAAAAAACCCCAACTATACCACCCAAAAAATAAAAATTACATTAGTGATCAGCCACCAAAAATGCAGCAGAAGCCAAAAACTGCAATAAAGCACTAAGAGCCTGGAATCAGCCTGAGAATCAGCAACCGAACAGCCCACAACTTGCGAATCCAAGGAGAAGAGCCAAAATCACCTGAAAAAGAACAGGGCAGAAACAACAGCAGCGACAACAAAAATTCCAGGTCCACAGAAACGAGCTCCAGAAAAATTAACCAGGACTCAGAGATAATAGAATAGGCAAAAACCCCTGGTTGCCCGAAGGCCATCCAAGGGGAAAAGAGAGCTCGGGAAATAATATGGAGCTTCATCATTGTCCTGGTTAAAATCAACCCTGCCAGCAATAACCAGATCCCCAAGACCGGAAATGAGTTAACCATCAGAAATTTCACGCAGAGCATCAGCATTTTTCCATTTGGCCACCTTACTATAAACAAATCTTTTAATAGTAAACAACAATGTAGAAGTGCTACGAATATCTTCCCCAAATCTTCTATTGTTTCTTTCCCTCCAAAGGTGGTAAATGGAACAGCAAACCACCAACATGTAAAAATTCTTAATCGTATGAGTTGCATAAATAGCAATATCCGCCTCCAACCAATAAAGAACTTGCATAATAGTGGGCCTTAAGAGAAAAGTTCTTGTACCAGGGATAAGAGTGTTTAGAATATGGAATGAATAAGAACACTAAAAAAAAAAAGATGGCTAACAGTTTCGTTATTCGAATAGCATAATGAACAAACCGAAGGCACAATAATATTCCTGGCTCTCAGAGCATCTTGGGTTTTTAAGCCACCCACAAGGGCCAACCAAACATAAACAGAGAATTTCAAAACACACTTGCTGTACCAGACAAGTTTATACCAAGAGCAGTCCGGTATATTGTTATAATAATCTTCAATGAAATCCCTAAAAATAACTTTATCGTAGCCATTCCAAACAAGACAAGGCCCAACAGTGTTCACAATAAGAAAATTAGAAACAGCGGTTCTCAAAGATAGTGGGACAGCATCAGAGAAAACCCAGCTCCCAGAGCAAATATAATTCTTAATGAGAGGATGGGAAAGAGAATCCAGAGGAATTCCAGGTAAATGCTCAGAAATAGTGGAATTATTACACCAATGATCCCACAATAAGGAGATAGGAGCATTAGGGGTAATAATGAACTTAAATTTAAGTTTAACCGCAGCAGCTGTCCCACAGACAGAGATCCAAAACTTACTATCCTTAGGTCTGGCAGGTCTCCAAGGAGAGGAGTGATGAGCAGATAACCAAGAAGATAGCGGAGAGGGGCAATTATACATTATGTAAATAACAGAACAATTAAAAGCAAATTGTAATGCACTTAAGGAAGGGATACCCAATCCACCTTTACTTTTCGGCTTACAAACAGTTTCCCAAGAGACCAAATGTAGTTTGTGAGAGCTATCAATGTCACCAAAGAACAGAAGCCGAGAGCAGGTTTTTTTAAAAAACTTAAATACAGTCTTAGGTAAAATTGAACCCCTGATCCAGTAAGCAATGGTATTATGAATAGTGAACTTCAAATACTGCAGACGTCCCGCAAAAGACAAAAGATTAGCTTTCCACCCAGTAAATTTGTTCTGCAAATTATCCATCAAAGGTAAAAAGTCTTCAACTTTCAGTCTATTGAAGGCAATAGGAATACCAAGATAAGTGATTTTGTTCGTGGTATTAAAGATTGAGAGAGCCTGACATAAACTGTCCTTATTCCTTTGATTTTTGGTGAACATAATAGAACATTTGTCATAGTTGACATATAACCCAGATGCTGCAGCAAAATCTTTAAGGGTATTAGCTAGAATGGTACAGTTTTCTACAGTTGCCTCACCAAAAATGAGCACATCATCAGCATATAGAAGGTGAGAAAGCTGAAAGTTATCAGCATTAAAACCTTTAAAACCATTAGCATCAAGAATATTAGAAAAAGCATCCATCACAATACAGAACAGGTAAGGACTAAGAGGACAACCTTGCCTCAGTCCAGAAGAAGAGGGAAAGAATCCCTCCAAGGCCCCATCAATGATAACAGAAAAATTCACATTTGAAATGCAAGCTTTAACCCAGCTGATAAAGGGCATAGGGAAACCTTTTTGTGTCAAACGGTAAATTTGTTCTGCAAATTATCCATCAAAGGTAAAAAGTCTTCAACTTTCAGTCTATTGAAGGCAATAGGAATACCAAGATAAATGATTTTGTTCGTGGTATTAAAGATTGAGAGAGCCTGACATAAACTGTCCTTATTCCTTTGATTTTTGGTGAACATAATAGAACATTTGTCATAGTTGACATATAACCCAGATGCTGCAGCAAAATCTTTAAGGGTATTAGCTAGAATGGTACAGTTTTCTACAGTTGCCTCACCAAAAATGAGCACATCATCAGCATATAGAAGGTGAGAAAGCTGAAAGTTATCAGCATTAAAACCTTTAAAACCATTAGCATCAAGAATATTAGAAAAAGCATCCATCACAATACAGAACAGGTAAGGACTAAGAGGACAACCTTGCCTCAGTCCAGAAGAAGAGGGAAAGAATCCCTCCAAGGCCCCATCAATGATAACAGAAAAATTCACATTTGAAATGCAAGCTTTAACCCAGCTGATAAAGGGCATAGGGAAACCTTTTTGTGTCAAACGGGCTATCAGAAATTCCCTAGATACATAATCAAAAGCTTTCTTTATATCAATTTTTGCACAGAACAGATTCCCGGTTCCTCTCTTATGAACCAAAGAGAGGATATCATTAGCAAGAAGAATGCTATCCGTTGAAACTCTAGATTTCACAAAGCCAGCTTGCGTATTTTTAACAATGAAAGGCATAATTGGATTTAGTCTGCTCGCAATGATCTTAGCAATGATTTTATATAAAGTGTTACACAAAGAGATAGGCCTATAATCCGTGATAGATGCAGCATTCTGGTGCTTAGGAATAATAGCTAAAGCAGTGGCTTTAATCCCACTTGGAATAAACCCTTTCAGAAAGAAAAACCTGATGGAATTACAAACCTGTGGGCCAATGATGTGCCAGGCAGATTTTTAGAAGTGATAATTGTACCCATCGGGTCCCGGAGAGGAGTTAGAAGAGCCCTTGAAAACAGCTTTTTTAATATCATCCTCCAAAATAGGAGAAATAAGAAGGTTAGAATGAAGATCAGTAACAAAATTACCAATAGGAAAGGCATCCAGATTAGAGAAAAAGGAGGGAGTAGGATTATACAAATCCTGGAAATACTTAATAATAGATTGAAGAACCTCGCCTCTAGGAACATTTGGTTGGCAGGCAAAAAGATTGACAACAGATTTAGAGCTACCACACCGACTTCTGATTTTTCCATAAAGGAATTTAAGATCATCCTCACCATGCTGAAGCCAGTTAGTCTTGGCTCTTTGAATCACCCAGCTAGCATGCAAAGAGGAAACCTCAGAAATTTTAGAATTCACTTCTTTGAGGGAGCTAGCAAGGGATGCATCCAAAGGAGAGGAATCAATGCGAGCTAATAGGTCATGTTGTTTGGTTTGAAGAGCATCAAGTTGTAATTTGATAGAGTTTGCATTAGCCCAATTCTGCTTCTTAATGTCACCTTTTAACAGCTTCAGCGTGTTGCACAAATGGGATAAAGGATTCCCAGAGATAGGCTTAGAAAAGGCATTTAAAAGATGCATCCAAAATTTATCCTCTCTAGTCCAAAAATTCTTGAAAAGAAATCTATGATTAGAAGAGGAATCCATACCCGGGTGGAGAATAATAGGAGAGTGATCCGAGTATGACGGACTTTGAAAGGAGCAATAGGCATTAGGGAAAGACTTCACCCAATCCTCATTAACCAGCCCCCTATCTAATTTAATGAAGATAGGGTTAACAGCTTGTTGATTAAACCAAGTATAAAAACTTCCAACATAATGGGAGTCCATCAGTTTGTTATCAAAAATCATTTTATTGATGTCCGCCAAATTGGAATGATGAAGAACAGTACCACCACATTTTTCAGTAGCAAATCTGCAACAATTAAAATCACCAGCAACTATCCACGGAGTACCAATGGAAGGAGCAGCCAATCTGATAGAATTCCAAAGTTCTCTTCTTTCAAGAGCATTATTAGAGGCATAAACAAAAGTTATCTGAAAAGGAGAAAGATTCCCAACCATGACCTTCCCACTAATCATTTGAGAAGTAACCACAGCAGGGACAAAATCAAGCTTATTGGCATTCCATTTAATCCAAATCCTGCCCGAGGATGAGAGATTAAAGTTATGATGACTATCTTCATTAGGGAAGAGAGAGTGGGAAGAGGCAAAAAATGGGTCACAAAGAGAAGGAGCGTGCACCCGAGTTTCCAACAAGCATAGCATATCCAGCTTAAAAGAATTAATGAGACGTTTGCAGCTAAGGACTTTTTCCGGACGATTGAACCCCCTAATGTTCCACACACCAGTAGGAGGAAAGGACATTAGGATTTTAAGGATGATTGAGATTTTTTGCTCTGCTTACCCTTTGCAGATTTCTTGGATATTTCCGATGAAACAGACTTCTTTCCTTTGCCTGGTTGTTTGATCCAATTACCAATCACATTACTTTCAGAGTGAATATCCTCTTGCGGCTCTGTCTCAGTATGAGAATGGAGAATCTCAAACTTATTTGGAGAAGTGATACTAGTGGACGGTTTGTGGTCAAAACCCAGAAAGGAAGAAGAAGAAGCAGAGTGTTCTTCAGTAGGGATATTAAGATTTGGAATGCTGGCATCAATGGAATCAGAGGTGGTATCTTCATGATGAGTTTCAACATTGGAAGGCGGCACAATGATAGTAGCAGTATCTTGGTGATTCCCACTGGAAGGTTGCGGAGGTGGTGAATGAGCTTGATAGTGAAGGGGTTGTCCAATGCTATTAGTGTGTAGCGGAGTCGCGACAACAGTAGTGTCAGCAATAGGATTTGCTTGAGCAGAGGAGGAAGCAACCTGAGCTTTAGAATTAGACCTTGGTTGTAACGCCCCGAGATCTAACTTGGAAGAATGTCAATCGATAGCCAAACAATTTACCAGAGTTATCTAAAAACCTTCAGTAAGCAATCTATCAAACATCTATAATCTTTAAAACATCAATATAACAGTCGATTCATATCATAAAACATCATGTACAATACTCAGGAACTACACTATCAATACAAGAAAGGAAGCTATCCTGTCCTGAGTACAAAAGAATCATCTATCGATCAAAAGAACTAAAACCTGTAGATCTGGATCAAATCCTATCTCCTGCTCCCGAGCCCTGACCTGAAAATATCAACCACATATAATGAGCTTTACAAAGCCCAGCAGGTCACCTAATACCTATAACTGAAATCAAAGCACGGCAATACTATCAATATGCATGTCAATCTATCAATCTGAATCAGTCAATGGTCAATGAGTCAATGCAGCGGAAATCAATAGTCAATAAAACCAGTCAATGCAGCAGCACGCAATTCGATAAATCAATAGAATCAATCAACTAAATCAATCAACGTAGTCAATCAAATCGATACGATCAAATCAATAGAATCAGTAGAGGAAAACGATACGGCAGAAATACAATAAATCTATAGGCAGCAGTATCAATAATTCTATAAGCAGTAGTACAATGTCCATGCTATCGATGCAGTATCTATATTCATCCAATTCTATATCAATGCTCAATGTCGATGCACAGAAATCAATCAGTGAAATCAATGCAATCGTACGATCTAGTAAATCCAATCAAAGTCGATAAAGCAGAAATCTATAAAACAAAACAGTAAACATGCAATTCAATACTATATACTGAACAAGTATAATCTACTGGTCATGTTGCTGTTGTAGAATCCATATTGCTGTTGTAGATAATACATTGGTTCAATCAATAAGAGCCGTCACTCTTTTCGCCCGTCAGCATATCAATAAACTCCTTATATCTCCCTTCAATAATTAATAATCAATGTTTAAAGGAAAGCCCGTCGGCCCACCATCCTGTACAGGTATCAATCAATCTTCTACCAATGTTCAACCAGGTTCCACTTGCGATCAGTATCAATAGTCAATTCAATCAATAAGCAATTCAATAGTCGATATTAAAGCAATCATATCAATAATCAATGCATATCAGTTCAATCTATCAATCTCATACAATTCAGGAATCGTACGAAAATCGGGCAGCGTAACGGCAGTCGGTCAAATTTACACAAAAATCCTGCAAAAAGACACAATACCCAAATCTTTCCAAATTACTGTAGAATATCAATAACATCAATACAAGACTATTATCCTATAGAAATCAAATCAAATCAAGTCCCGATTATTTTCTATTCAATTAAAAGCACGTAGAATTCAATTAAAATCTCGTAGAATCAATTCCGACCGGTAAAATCTTCGTAGAATACAGTCAAATCGTGTACAATAATCATATCTATAACATACTAAAAGTTGTGCGGTGAAAGTCTTGTCAAATCAAAATCAGGTCGAAAAGTCGACTACGAAAACACAAAACAAATCATATCTCGGTCAAAACACAAAATCTCTGAAAACAGAAACAGGGTTCGGAGTCCTTACCACGAGATCTACACTTTTCCCAACAGCAGCGTCGGACGAAAAGCGCTCCGCGGTCTCCGAAAATCAACTTATCTCTTTTCTTCCTTTCTCTTTCTCTCTCTACAAAATATCTGATTTTTAATTTTGATTTTCTCTCTCCTCAAAACGAGCTGATTTCCTTATATCATACATGGATCGGCCTGGCCGATCGTCTCGATCGTCCTGGACGATCAGACCAAATTCCCATCGTCCTGGGACGATTTTTCAGGACGATAATTACTGTTCATAGGCGATAAAAACCCCTACTCACTGACTTGTGCCATCCACTAATCGTCCCGGGACGATACCTCGATCGGCCTGGACGATTTCGTCCAGAAATCATTCCAGAAAGCACTCCAGAAATCAGCTATTTTCAATGCACTGATCGGCCTGGACGATCCAAATTTCGTCCTGGCCGATTCTGGGAGGAAAATCCAAATCAGAGAGGAACAGTAAGGAAACGAGATATTACAATCTCCCCACCTTAGAAAAATGTCGTCCCGACATTTCCCTAAAGGTACGAAGCAAAACACGAAGCAAACCAAATCGATCGAAAACCAAATCCAAAACAAAACTCGTCGAAATCCATACAGAACACACAATGCAATCAATCAAATGTCAATATGCAATGTTCATATGTCAATATCAATCGGTTAGTCAATCAATCTTACCAGTAGAATCTTCTGGTCGTTGCTGATCCTGACGCTGTAAACTCTGTAGACTGTAGATGCGTGGCACCACTGGAGGTCGTGGCGCAACTGTATCCCTCTGATCTCTGACAGTCCTATCATCAATCCGGTTTACTGATCTCTCACTGTAGGCCCTCGAGGCAACAGTCCTCTGCTGTCCTGTACCCGTGCCCGAATCAGTCCTTCCATCCAGTCCTTTCTGAGGACAATTTGCTGCTCTGTGTCCTTGCTGTCCACAATGAAAACACTGTCCCGTCAATAGGTAACACTGACCTGCATGTCGTTTGCCACAATGACTGCACGTGCCAGAACCACCAGACGATACTATCGATGCTGATCGTGACGCAGATCCCGATGCAGATCCCTTCGAACCCTCATACCTGCTTCTCTTTTCTCTATCTCTGGAATCATCTCGTCGTACGTCATCTCTCCTCCTCCTGGTATCCTCGTACCTCGATACCGGTGTCGCCAAATCAATCTCTATCAGTCGAGCCCGCTCCACTAGCTCAGAAAACTCATGGATCCGGAAAGGTACTAGTGGTTGCCTCAGCTCTCTATTCAATCCGTGTAGAAATCTATAACACTTGTCTTCAGAAGTAGGAATCAAGTGAGCAGCGTACCTCGCAAGTGCAGTAAACTCGGACTCGTACTGCATCACTGACTTGCGGCCTTGCTCCAATCTCATGAAAGCTTCCTGCATCTGTCGCTGGGCTGACGGTGGTACAAACCACATCCTGAATACTGTCGTGAACTCATCCCAGGTGATCTCAGCATTGGTCTTCCCCTGGAATTTCTCTCTCTGCTGTCCAATCCACCATCTCTCTGCCTCGCTCTCCAACATGAATACTGCCAAAGGTACTTTTCTGTTCCCCGGACACTGCATGCTATCAAAAATCTTTTCTATCCTCATTATCCAATCCTCAGCAGCTTGTGGTCCTACAGCCCCTTTGAACAACGGAGGCTTCAGCTTGTGGAACATCTGCAAATGTCTGTCAACTTCTTCCTCTTTGCTCCCACTCATCTTGCTCTGGGCATCCCCCATAACATGTGCAATCGCAGTAGCTAACTGCATCATACTCTCTGACGGTACTGGAGATGCGCTGTGTTGCTCATTCGGTACACTGGATTCTGCCGGAGGATCCATATCTTTTCACCTGCACAATTCAGAACAAATGATACACATATGCAATGATGTATGCCAATGAAGCTCGTAAAGCTACCCAATCTACCAAAATCTCTCAATCCAAACCTACAACTCTGGTAACAATCCATTCTTCCAATAACATTGCTCTGATACCAACTTGTAACGCCCCGAGATCTAACTTGGAAGAATGTCAATCGATAGCCAAACAATTTACCAGAGTTATCTAAAAACCTTCAGTAAGCAATCTATCAAACATCTATAATCTTTAAAACATCAATATAACAGTCGATTCATATCATAAAACATCATGTACAATACTCAGGAACTACACTATCAATACAAGAAAGGAAGCTATCCTGTCCTGAGTACAAAAGAATCATCTATCTATCAAAAGAACTAAAACCTGTAGATCTGGATCAAATCCTATCTCCTGCTCCCGAGCCCTGACCTGAAAATATCAACCACATATAATGAGCTTTACAAAGCCCAGCAGGTCACCTAATACCTATAACTGAAATCAAAGCACGGCAATACTATCAATATGCATGTCAATCTATCAATCTGAATCAGTCAATGGTCAATGAGTCAATGCAGCGGAAATCAATAGTCAATAAAACCAGTCAATGCAGCAGCAGGCAATTCGATAAATCAATAGAATCAATCAACTAAATCAATCAACGTAGTCAATCAAATCGATACGATCAAATCAATAGAATCAGTAGAGGAAAACGATACGGCAGAAATACAATAAATCTATAGGCAGCAGTATCAATAATTCTATAAGCAGTAGTACAATGTCCATGCTATCGATGCAGTATCTATATTCATCCAATTCTATATCAATGCTCAATGTCGATGCACAGAAATCAATCAGTGAAATCAATGCAATCGTACGATCTAGTAAATCCAATCAAAGTCGATAAAGCAGGAATCTATAAAACAAAACAGTAAACATGCAATTCAATACTATATACTGAACAAGTACAATCTACTGGTCATGTTGCTGTTGTAGAATCCATATTGCTGTTGTAGATAATACATTGGTTCAATCAATAAGAGCCGTCACTCTTTTCGCCCGTCAGCATATCAATAAACTCCTTATATCTCCCTTCAATAATTAATAATCAATGTTTAAAGGAAAGCCCGTCGGCCCACCATCCTGTACAGGTATCAATCAATCTTCTACCAATGTTCAACCAGGTTCCACTTGCGATCAGTATCAATAGTCAATTCAATCAATAAGCAATTCAATAGTCGATATTAAAGCAATCATATCAATAATCAATGCATATCAGTTCAATCTATCAATCTCATACAATTCAGGAATCGTACGAAAATCGGGCAGCGTAACGGCAGTCGTCAAATTTACACAAAAATCCTGCAAAAAGACACAATACCCAAATCTTTCCAAATTACTGTAGAATATCAATAACATCAATACAAGACTATTATCCTATAGAAATCAAATCAAATCAAGTCCCGATTATTTTCTATTCAATTAAAAGCACGTAGAATTCAATTAAAATCTCGTAGAATCAATTCCGACCGGTAAAATCTTCGTAGAATACAGTCAAATCGTGTACAATAATCATATCTATAACATACTAAAAGTTGTGCGGTGAAAGTCTTGTCAAATCAAAATCAGGTCGAAAAGTCGACTACGAAAACACAAAACAGATCATATCTCGGTCAAAACACAAAATCTCTGAAAACAGAAACAGGGTTCGGAGTCCTTACCACGAGATCTACACTTTTCCCAACAGCAGCGTCGGATGAAAAGCGCTCCGCGGTCTCCGAAAATCAACTTATCTCTTTTCTTCCTTTCTCTTTCTCTCTCTACAAAATATCTGATTTTTAATTTTGATTTTCTCTCTCCTCAAAACGAGCTGATTTCCTTATATCATACATGGATCGGCCTGGCCGATCGTCTCGATCGTCCTGGACGATCAGACCAAATTCCCATCGTCCTGGGACGATTTTTCAGGACGATAATTACTGTTCATAGGCGATAAAAACCCCTACTCACTGACTTGTGCCATCCACTAATCGTCCCGGGACGATACCTCGATCGGCCTGGACGATTTCGTCCAGAAATCATTCCAGAAAGCACTCCAGAAATCAGCTATTTTCAATGCACTGATCGGCCTGGACGATCCAAATTTCGTCCTGGCCGATTCTGGGAGGAAAATCCAAATCAGAGAGGAACAGTAAGGAAACGAGATATTACATTGGTGGTCTTGAGATAAAACGATTTGAAGGTTTTTTGCTGGTACTCCTTCCACGAGAGGAAGGTTTGTTGGCTACGGGGTCATTAACAACCGGATTTGGGTTTTGGGGACAAGAAGAAGAATAGTGTACTAACGATTTGCAATGCTCGCATGGAGTCGGCCTCCATTCATATTGGACTTTAAGTGCCACAACATCCCCATCTAATGAGACCTTGATTTCATCCGGATAAGTGGCGTTACAGTCAACTAGAACGCAAACTCGAGCAAAGGTGAGACGAGTTTTTTGCTCAGTGAGTTGGTTAGCGGCCATAGGGACACCAATTTTACTAGCAATCCTAGAAATTCCCTCAGAGTTCCAACAGGCCAGTGGAAGATCGTGGATTTTAACCCAAATCGGAACCGAAGAGAAATTCTCCCTCTTCGGTTTAAATTTGGGATGCCATTTTTGTAAAACAAAAGGCTTACCAAGCATAAACCAAACCCCTTTGGACCAAGCCATGTCAAATTCTTCAGCACAAGAGAAGCGCAACAAAAAAAAACCATCACTAAGGGAGAGGAGTTTGAGAGAACCTTTAAGTGTCCAGGTCTTGTTTAACGCTCCCAGAAGAGCTTCGTAGAACGGCCTCCGACCGATAGAGTACCCCACAAGGCACAAGCTCCAGTCATCACCTCCTTTAGCTAACGACTCACTAGAAAAAGGAATAATATCTGGCTCTAACGGATGATGGGTAAAACTGAAAACTTTGGGGGAAGCAAAAACATCTGGAGCAAAAATTTGATTCCAGTTGTGTAACGGAGCAGGAGGAACCACAGAACCAGAGGCGGAGAGAGGGGGAAAATCGGTTGGGAGAAGAGGCATCTCCATGAAGAGAGAGCCTCCTACCCACCGGAGGGGCGGCGGGAAAGAAGAAGAAAGAGCTCAGCGAAGGAGGAGGGAAACCCTAGCAGACCAGCTTTCCCTTGGGCGTGAAATTATTGTTTACTATCGAATTTTTATGTTAACTACTTTTAATATTATTTTTAAAAGAGGGACATTTTAGAAAATACTAATTTATGAGTAATTAGTCATATTTTTAAGAATTTTTTTTATTGATAAATCATAGGTTCGAGATTTACAACATTTTTGTGTATGGATAACATTTATTTCAAAGCTCATAATTTTCAAGAAAAAAAATTATATGATGAGAGTGATTATCGGTGACCGTCGACGTTGAATGTAAGGTAAAGCTCTAGTGGTTTTCAAATCTCAAAGCTGTCCTTAACTCAAGTATAGATGTCATACATATGGAGTCTAGAGTCTATTCATAGTATTTTTGGAGTGGCAATTTGGTATTTTTAGTCCAAATTTCATAATGCTCCTTCATACAACCCATATTGAACCATTTGATCACAGTTTATGTATTTAGTATTTAATTATATAAATAATCTCATAAATAAATAATTTTTGGCTCATTAAATTCATCTCATCAAGATGCTCAATTTGAATATATGCATGTAAGATTCAAAAAATATCGTAAAGTTTTTAAGTATGTTTCAAATATTTTATTGGAGTTTATTTGAACTCAAACTAAATTTCTCTTAGTCATTGTGTTTATCATGTCAAGGCATTCAGGTCATCTCTATAAATTTGTTTAAATCAGAGTTTAAACAATACTAAATTTAATTATGAATATTGCTGATACAAATAATAAATTGAGATTCATACTTGATTGGATGACATTTCTAATAATATATCAACGGCGAAATGTGATAATCTCGAATTTGAGTTTAATTTTGATGTCCAAGTGTGGAACAAGGTAGAGTTTTTGTTTTCTTTTTTAGAAAAATAAGTACTTTAATTTTTTCACTCGCTTAATAAGTTAATGTAGTAGCCCAAATTTTAGGGGAAAATTTTATTTTCTATTTTATACATAAGATTATACATTTCACAGTCCTATTTTGCTCACTCTCAAAATAGAGGCTACTTTTGGCCTTATGTTACTTAAGTATATCAACATAAGGCCAAAAGCAGCCTCTCTTTTGAGAGTGAGCAAAATCACGGAAAGAAAATTCATGAAGATTTTCAAATGATCATCACACAAAAGGAATGGATGGGATGACAAACTTCATGCCAACTCCTACCTAATTCATTTAGGTCACGCTTTTTATCACCCTATCAATCGATCATAATATGATGCATTTCATCGACACCATTTTAAAAACTCTTTAAAAAAATTAACCGTCAGATTTCTAAAAGTCTTATGCTTACATATAATCATAATCAAATACAATAAGTTCTATAGACCAATGCGTATCTAAAAATAAAGTTTAATATCAACATTTAGTTTAATTAAAGGATAAAAATACCAACAATCATGAGACTTTTTATTTTGTCACAATTCATAGAAATAAAGTGTGCATTAGTTGGTTTGAAATTTAAAATATATATATATATATATATATATAATTATAATCAAATTGAATTAAGCATATATTCAGTTTTAGGTTTAGTAGTAAAGGTTATTTTGATTTCGGTTTTTGAATCATTTTAAAAAAATTAAACCAAATAAACTGAACTATATTACACATATAGTATGCACATTATATTGATAAGTAATTAAAGAGAATATATTATATTATATTATATTATATTATATTATGTTATAAAGTAAATATTTCATATAAATACTATTTATTTATAATTTATATAATATGCATGTCATTTTCATAAATATATTTATTTTATAATATATCTATGACTAAAATTACCTAATTTTTTATAATTTTTTATTTAGTAGTGCAATAAGCTTCCATTTCTTATAAATAATAAAAAGAAAGAAAATGGCACTTCTCCATCAAAAGTGGATTTAGCACTGATGCGGACTAGAATATACGCGGCGATAGAGTAAAAAATAAAATCTCTTAACAATATACGTATATCCAGCACACCAACAGATAATTAAGGGAGAGAAACACCAGAAACTTTTTTACGTAGAAAACCCGAAAAGGGAAAAACCACGGGGCCTGACCCAGATGAGAAATTTCCACTATATCTGGATTGGTTATAACGTTTGATTCGCTCATTTACTTGGAGATGCTAGAATTACAGCAAGATAATAACAGACAAAAATCTGATGATGATTGACGAACCGACCAAAATAAGGCAGTGATTGGGAAAAGCTTCAGTGACGGTCAGTAGAAAACTCAGGCGATGGTTGGCAGGAAACCTGGCGGTGGTCGGGAAGAAACCCGGCGGTGGTTGGCAGGAAACCCGGTGGTGGTTGGCAGGAACCCCGGCGATGGTTGGCAAGAACCCCGGCGGTGGTCGGCAGGAACCCCGGCGGTGGTCGGCAGGAACTCCAGCGGTGGTTGGCAAGAAACCCGGCGGTGGTCGGCAGGAACTCCGGCGGTGGTCGGCAGGAACCCCGGCGGTGGTCGGCAGGAAACCCGGTAGTGGTGGGCAGGAACTCCGGCGGTGGTCAGCAGGAACCCCGACGGTGGTCGGCAGGAAACCCGGCGGTGGTTGGCAGGAACTCCGGCGGTGGTCGGCAGGAACCCCGACTGTGGTCTGCCGGAAACCCGGCGGTGGTTGGCAGGAACTCCGGCGGTGGTCGGTAGGAACCCCGACTGTGGTCTGCCGGAAACCCGGCGGTGGTTGGCAGGAACTCCGGCGGTGGTCGGCAGGAACCCCGGCGGTGGTTGGTGGCAAGAGAGCTCCCAAATTTCTCCCTTCCTTCTCCTCTTTCTCCCTCTCCTCATGAGAAGAGTGGGGGACTATTTATAATTTTTTGAAAGTGGCATGACTTGTAAATATATAAAGGATCAAGGGTAAGTTGGGAGTGGTTGGATGGACGGCCGATGTTGAATCCTTTGATCATGAACCATTTGATGGACATTTGAATGTCTTAGTGATGTCTGAATGTCTTAGTGATGTCGGAATTCAGTGATCTTGGGCTCGTTGGATTTGTCTCATCGAGCCGCTCGATTCAACTATAAGCTTGTTATGTTTGGAAACCGTTTGGTAATCCAAATTGTGGTTTGAACCTTCCAACAGCGCTTCGGGTCCTTGATTTGGACTCATTTGGGCTCGGATTGAGTCGAATTTTGTGTCGTTGGGTTTGTATTTCCGAGACGTTCAGTTCGACTATAAGTTTGGTGAAATCGGAATTCAGATGGTCTCCAATTTAATTTTTAAAGCTTACAACTCAATTTTGCCTTGAGATTCGTGTCGTATCAAGATAATTTTTTTACTAATATATCAAGCACATAAGAGCAATTTCTAGAATATCGATCTATTTATTTTGGCTTGCTCCTATGGGATGGTTTACAATAGGCTATAGGCTGATTAGGGGTGTAAATGAGTCAAGACAACTCGTGAGTTGGCTTGAGCTCAAATCAATAAATAACTCGTGAGTCGAGCTCGATAAGCTAATGAGTCTACCGAGTTGGCTCCTTTAAGAAATATTAGTATAAAATAAATTTAAAATATATTAGCATCAAGTATTTTAAGTGCAAAATTATTTAAAAATTATATCACATTTTCTTATGTTAAATTATTCTTTATTATTTTTCTTCTAATTTCTCATTCTTTTGATTACTTAATCATAATGATTCTCTCTCTTTCATAGTAAATGAGCCAGTTCTAACTCGTAGAGTAAAACTAGAGCTCTCTAGCTCAAGATCAAATTAAAGATAACTTGGGAAAATTATTCTGTATGGACGCCAAACGCAGTTCATCGTCCGAAGACCAATCAGAATGTGTCACATCAGCAGTACCGAGCCACGGTACAGAGGTGTGATGTGATGTGTTCTAGTTAATCTCTGGATGATGTTCGACATTCACACAAAATAATGTCTCAATAACTTCATAGCGTAATGTTCATACAAATAGTGATTTTTATTCCAGACACTTCTATGCTCTGTCAGGAATGCATAGAAAGCTTGGGGCATCTCTTCTTCTTGAGCAATTATTACATCCAGTATCCGAATGCGTTCAGAGACCAATAATCACGCGCCACGTCATCTAAAACTCTGTATTTTAGACTCGGTATTACTCGGTATACATTCAGACCGTTCGATTTTTGACCGGATGTAATAATTTCTCCTTCTTCTCAGGCTACAACATTCCCTTAAGTCCTATTCTTTAAATTCTTCAACATGATGCGGATAGGATTAACTGCTCAAAAACTTACAGTAAATTCCATTTTCTTTCTATCTATTATATTATTTATCAGAATTGGAGAGAAAGAAATGGGAGAAAATATGAACATAACTTTGCTTCCACTTCCGCTTCCCGCTTGCTTACTTAAAAAACAAAAGAAATGGAAACATTGCTAAGATGTTGAAGACATCTTTTCAATGTTATTTTATTAATGGGCTGGTTTTAGAATAATTATTCTCTATGGATATCAGATTGTTCAGAGACAAATCATATAGTGCTATGTCATCCGTATACGACGGTACATATCACCGGTACATAAGAAAAAAGTGATGTGGCGTGCTCTGATTTGCCTCCGGATGCCGTCGGGTGACCGCACAAAATAATTTTTCCTGGTTTTGATGCATCTCTCAAGTTTTGTTTGGAACGGCCACATCTTTTTATAAAGGTGGTTATAAGATCGTTACAGACAAAGTTATGTTTTTTAAAAGATGTCGTCGAAAGCACCTTCCAATCACAAAAACTTCTTAAAAGAGATGACCAAAAACACTGTCCAAGTATTAATGGCATTGCATTTTACTTTGCATTTTGCATTTGGCAATTTGCAGGACGGTGCTTTTGGTAGTCATTTGTTATGTAGATATTTTTTTTGTTGATGATGATATGGCTCAAATTTGTGTCAACATCCAGAAGTCAAGACATATGTTATTAAAAATAAAAATTAAAAAATTAAAAATTAAAAATTAAAAATAAAAAAATCTTACCCTCATTGAATTCTAATTTATCAAGATCGGTTCAGCCCTAATAAATTTGAGAACTGTTGGGTACGACTTTCTTTATTTTACAAATAACTAAATAGATTTAAGTAATAGCGTTGAAAGTTTGGATGAGCTAAAATTAGTAGCTTTCAAAATCGTCAAATTGAAGATCGTGAATGAATTAAATGAAGCCAATTTCAATTAACTGTAAATTAATTATTTGAATATAATTTACAAATAATGCAAACAAATTTATTATTTAGTAGGGGTGTCAATTTGGGTCAACGAGTCGGATTTGGGTCCAACCCGAGTTGACTCAAGCGTAAACGGGTTGACCCGAACCAAACCCGAGTAGCTAAATAGGCTAGGATTTTCAACCAAATTCGACCTGCACGGGTTACCGAGTTGACCGGACACAACCTGCGAACCCGATTAGCTAAATGGCACAAGTGGTGGCCGATGAGGTGACGATCATTGGAACACTGGTGAGGCCGAGATGCCGAGTGGCTAACGGTGGTTGGTTGCGTAGTCGACAAGGCAAAGACGCTGCACGCTTGCACTGCAGAATCCTGTAAGTCGGCCGCCGTCATATGAGGATGGGACGACTGATTAGCTGTGGCAGTTAGGGGTGACAATTTTTGACACGACACGAAAAATGACCTGAACCCGACACGGAAAAATCCGGGTTAGGGTCAACCCAGACCCGAAACGGGTCGGATTTGAGTTCAACAAATCAACCAGTTTTAAAATCGGGTCAGGTTCGAGTTGACCCAGTAACCCGAAAATAACCCGAAATTGACACGAAAACTCTTATTTGACTCGGAAACTCGAGATTGACCCAAAAATCAAAGATTGACCTGATTTTGACCCAAAAATAATAATTTTATACCAACTTCGGGTCATTCGTGTCGGGTCGGGTTGACCCGGACCCGAATCGGATCGGGTTCGGGTCCGGAAACTTGACCCGTTTTTAAAAACCAGTCGGGTTCGGGTTGACCCTAACAGTGCCAGGTCAGTTCTGGATTCGACCCGAACCCGACTCGGGTCAGTTTCGGGTTCGACCCGAACCCAACCTATTAACCGGAATTGACACCCCTAGTGGAGGTCTAGGACGACGCGCGGATGGAACTGCTGGCCTAAAGCAACGAGACGGAGATTAGATGCGCCGACGTAGACGAGACTGTTGGCCTGACACACTGATGACTAAGGTGCTGATGTGACGCGATGCAAGGCAGACAATTTCCCGGGTCAACCCGTGTTAACTTTGGGTTGTCTGGTTAACCCGAACCTGACATGTTTTTAAAAACAGGTCGAAAACTCGAACCTAACTTATATAACAAATGGGTTGACGGGTCGGGTTCGAGTCATGCCAGATTTTGACACCCCTATTATTTAGACTTTATTTGAGACAACTATTTTATTGCTTAAAACTTTTTATTTTGAGTGAAAAAAATTTTGCATTAAAAATTAATTTAAAAACACTAAGAAAGCTGCCACACAAATCGGGGCTTACAATAAAAACTTACTTTATATGCGTGATGATGGCTTAAGGTGGATGAAGCACAGAGCAACTAACTGATTGGGTTGTTCCAGTCAAGGATTTACATAAATATATATATAGACATTTATGCAAAGGGATATGCGCCACTACTTATTGATTAGTTTTTAAATAAAAATTTTTATTAACCAAAAATGAATGCGATATTTCTTGTAATTAGGCTTAATAAACCTGACTGAATAATTAAGTTGAGCTTATCTGAGTTTTATTGCGTGTGAAGTTTGTATAATAAAAATGTTCACATACTTGACCTTCTCTGCAAAATTTTCACATGAATTAAATGTGCTAATCCTAACAAACTTTTTTTTTAAAAAAATTAATTTATTTCAATGCTTCTTAGCTTAGATCTCTTTATCATGAAATTATTGTTCAACAAGAAGAATAAATTGAACAAATGGGCGAAGGATTGTAATTTGGTAGACCCCCATAGAGGCGCTTCCCCTTGACCCCACGATTTGATGGGTAAGTCAAACCCCGCAAAGGGGCGCTGTCCCCTTGAACCCCTGATATATCTGTGAAGCGTACGACGATCAAGGATATGAACAAATAGGGGTCGCTATTGACCCATTTTCTTGTGGTGAAGGGTCCAATTAAATTTGAGGCAACACCAATAGTTACTTATAAGCTCCCCCCCTAAAAATCAAGGCTGGTTCTGCCCCTGTAATTTGATGATGATGATTTGAGGATCATTATAGTTAGACGATAGAGATCAGATGATCATAATCAAGCAATAGTGATTAGAGGATTATAATTGAATGATAGAGATTGGATTATCGTAGTCGAGAAATTTTGACTATAAAAATGATCAAAAGATCTTAGTAATCTTTACTATATAGTATTTAAGATGCAATGTATATTAACTAATATCTAAATTATTTATTCATTCATGTTAAATTTAAAAAAAAAAATAGAAGAAGTTAATTATAAAAAAAATCCTTTCATGAATATGATGGCCTTAATAATTTTTATTATTTCAGAGCTAAAGATTACTTGATCAAAGGCCCCGTTTATAATTAAGATGATTAACGAGGTGATTAAGCTGTTTAAGAAGGCTAATTAAGATGGAATTAAGTTATTTGCTTGTTGGTTTATTGAAACTTCTTCAGTTGTTTGCGTCTTACTCATCACAGCTTCCATTTATTACTCTATAAACATATAACTCATTGCTATATTGTTTTTATTCTATATTTCTATTATCATGAAACTATTAAATAGTTTTAAAGTGAGAAAATTTCTTCTGCGTCCGGTCTTCGCCTTCACACCTCCCAAGCTCCAAGATTCCAACCTCACGGCTTCCATGGCAATAGTCTAAACCTAGGGTTTCCCCCTCCCGAATCTGAGGTCGGTTCCCACCGCTTCCATCCTATCTATCTTATTTTTCTACAAAGCAATCGATTGCTTGCGGTCTTTTCTTCCTACAAGATTATCTGGATTCCATCATCTTCCCGTTTTTTTTTTTTGGTGGTGGGATTTTGAAGATCTCGCACCTGAGATTGATTTAGGGGTTTTGATGAGCTTATGAGCGTTCTAGGAATAGATTATGGCTTTTCTTTTCTTGATTGACTTGAAAGGAAGGATTCTGTTCTATTTCAGCTGTTGAAATATCGGGGGTTTGGTTGGGAATTTGAGATATTGGGTTTGGGATGGAGGAGGTGGAGGGGGCTAATAGGGCGGCCGTGGAAAGCGGCCACAGACTTCTTAGCTTGCTTGCGTCGAAGGCTGAAGATGAGGTCCAGCATAGAAGAAACGTAGCCGCGGAGACTGGGGAAACTGTTTCCAGATTTAGAAAGTTGGCTGCTTTGCTTGGGAATGGTGTAGGACACGCGAGAGTAAGGAGGGCGAAGCTATCTCCGCAACAAACTCCATTTTGTCATCAAAAGCTCGTCTTAGATTCCGCATTAGCCGCAAAGGCCAGTCCCAGTGCCAATTTGTTACCAAGAACGGGAGATTTGGACCGAAGAATCTTTCTTGAGAACAAACCAGTGCCGCAAATCCATTCAGCTCATCCGAATCCTGTCCAACTTGCCACGCAGTTCCAATATCTTCATCAGCAACAAAAGCAAAATCATTCGTTCCAGCTTCAGCAGCACATCAAGTTCCAGGCTGAAATGCTACGAAGAGGAAATAGCGGTGGCATAAACCTCAAATTTGACACACCGAGCTGCTCACAGACCATGTCATCCACAACACGATCATTTTTGTCATCCCTGAGCATGGATGCTAGTGGGAGTGTTTCAGGGTTAGATAGCAAGTCATTTAACTTGATTGGCGGGCCTCAGTCATCGGAGCCATCGAATCTGCACTCGAATCCACGGAGGAGGTGCACTGGAAGAGAGGATGGGAGCGGAAAATGTGCTAGCAGTGGAAGATGTCATTGCTCGAAGAAAAGGTAATCTTCAGTAGTTATTTATATAGATTCACGTTTAAGATTGTCATAAGCAGAGTTTCATTGATGGCTGGCTATTTGCTTTTTGGTTGCATATTTGTAGGAAGTTGAGACTGAAGAGATCCATTAAGGTTCCTGCCATTAGCAATAAGCTTGCTGATATACCTCCTGATGAGTATTCTTGGAGAAAGTATGGGCAGAAACCAATTAAGGGTTCTCCTTATCCTAGGTATAATGAATGCTATATTTTTACTTGAATTGCTAATTTGGTTTTATTAGGCATTATGCTCACTGTTCATTGCTTTGTTTCATTGAGGATAGGATTGAGATGCATAAGTAGTTTAATTCATGTAGAAATTTTTATATACTGTAATATCCTTTCATCTTATTTTAAAATGTCAAATAAATCTTGAGGTATGGTATGAGAGCCATATGTCTCTGTAAACATGTGGCTTGTAAGAATAATGGAGCCGTGAGATCCAGTTGAGATCCATATAATGGTATGAGAGATTATTATGTGTGAAGTCCGGATGCGTCCGGAGGTCAATCCGGATGCGCCACGCCACCCAATATACTATGTATTGGGTGATGTGGTGCCTTTGGATTGACCTCCGGACACGTCCGGACACCGCACGGAATAATTTTTCCATATTAATGACTGGGGAGCTTTTATCTCCCATTCAAGTCAGTAAATTAAACACACTTGGGACATGGCATTGTCTAAATCATATATGAAATATTTTAATTACTTTTTAACGGCTTCATTGCTTTCTTATGCAGATGCTTTGAGTTGAAAATTTTCACTGTAATAATTTTATAGTTGATCTTGTTGCTAAGTGACCTCTGCTGTAACAATTTAACCACAAAGTGCACAGATTTAATCAATTTAATAGTAAAGTATTTTGGTTTTGTAGTTGCACCTGAATGAAACTCCAGAGCATTATGTTTCCCTTTTGTTAGAATTTTACCTTCATTAGTTTTTGAAGATGTGATGAAATATTTGAAGTATTAAATATCTATATCTTCAGGGGATACTATAAATGTAGCAGCATGAGAGGCTGCCCTGCAAGGAAGCATGTGGAGAGGTGCTTGGAAGACCCTTCCATGCTTATTGTTACTTATGAAGGTGAGCACAGTCACAACAGGTTAATTACCCAGTCTGCTCAGACCTGAAAACCATGGAGATCATTTGCAACCATTTTCTACACGTTTATCTTCCGTTCCAACCATTTGAGCATCCTTCATAGATGAGTTTGTTCCTCAAGATTCCATCTTTGATGCAGTATTCAACAGTGTATCTGTTGATGTTTTTGAGGTATTTGGAGTCTTCGAAAATATGTTGCCATACATCCTGGGTCTATCTTTCCACCATTAACAAAGCAACTGCAAGAACTCTTTGAATGATGAACCTTTCTTTCACTTGTCTAAACTTAACCTGCCCATAAACTTAACTACAAGGTCATCTTCTTTGAAATTGTTAATGATGGCCTGTCCAAACCATACACAGAGATATCTGAGGCTGTGAAATGTACTTTGAAGTTAAGTTAATGGTTGCTTTTAGTGTTTACCGATCTGTCATATTGGTTTTACTTTTTCCCATGCCAGTTTTTTTTTTTTTTCGCCTGCTTGCTTAGAATGTGCAACTCTGATTTTGTTTTTATTTTTTTCTTTCATGTAAATAAGAACATTGTGGTTGTTCATGGGATTTCTTAGTTATATTTGACTGTCTGAATTGATATTTACCAGCAAATTACATTCAAAGTTTTTTTTTTTAGATAAAATTGCTGCCTTGTATTGTTTATCAAATATTTGTTTCTTCCAGTTATTTGTCTTATGCTCCTAGCGCAGGAAGAACATTAGAGGTTCTGACATAATATTTTTCTGTAGAGCTTGATCATGATTATTGCTGTACTGTATGTTTGTATGTCGTTTGATTGCTTCAAATATTTGTTTTTGAAAACACTGCATGTGCTTCTGTACTTCAGGTCGATTTTGGTTCTCTCCGAATGCCAAGGTGGAATTTTATGCTTTGAAATTAGAAGTTTTCTGAAAACACTCGGTCTAAAACTGGTGAAATTATTATGTAGGGATATGGATGCCGTTCGGAGGCGAATCAGAATGTGTCACTTCACCTGTTTGCTGTGTATCATGGCTATATACTACTGTGTACCGGGTGATGTGGCCCGTTCTGATTTGCCTCATGACGGCCCGGTCCGGTGTCCGCACAGAATAATTTCTCTTAAAACTGATAAGTTCATTGGATATGATTTTGTTGATGTTTTATGAGTCCATTCATATGTTTTGGAAGATCATAATTGTGAGTATACTTAAATTTCATTTGGGACAGTTTTATTATTGTTTTTTTAAAATAATTTTTTATTACAATTTTTTTTTTCAAAAAAATATTGTATTAAAAAGTTGTTTTATAAATCAATATAAAAGCTTTCCCAAACAAAGCTTAAATGAATTTTTTTTTATAAGTTTATATTTTAATTAATTAGTTTTTGTCTTTTCTTTTATGATCTTATTATTAAAAGAGTAGATGTATTAAATATGACTTTTGTTAAAGAAAGGTGGAGATATATCTAAATGATTTGATTAAAAATGTTTTTTTTTTCTTATTAGAGAATTTGACAAAAATTATTTAGGTAGTTGATCTCACGTAGTGTGATAAAAGTTAGTTGCAATGAATTTTCATTACAGGTTCTGTTCATTTTATGTGGTTGAGGAGAAGTCTGATAAACTCTTACCTTCTTTGAGTAAGCTGCTGAATTAAATAATGTAACTTAACTGGAAACTGTATTGAGGTTGACCGGCTCTGCTATCTTATATAACTTTATACTTTCATAAATACCATTAAATATCTTCTCTACAGTGAAGCTAGCAGTTGGATTAGGGGTATAAATGTGTCTAGTGGCGGAGAAATTATTAAATGCGGTCATCAGATTGTTCGCTGACGAATTAGAATATGTCACATCATTCGATATACTTAAGTATATAGTAAAATGATGATGTGAGGTATCCTTATTTGTTTTTGAATATCATCAGATGATCACTAGAGCCTGCATTGGGTATCCATATTCACACCCACCTATGTATCCATCCATACCCAATGGGTATGGGTGGGTATGGGTACTCCCATAGTCTTATGGGTGGGTATGGGTGAGTACTCAACATCGGGGGATAAATTGATTTACATTGATAATCACTATATATCTTATATTAATGCAATTCTCATAATGTAGTGTGCAACACTTAAACACGTTGCATGTGACTATGATAAATTTTGATGTGTCTTGAAAGTTTGCAATTAGAGCAAAGTGCAATAAGTCTCAAGGCCATCAGCATGTGACAGATTGCGTTCAAAAAGCATGGAAAGTTGTTGGGTATAGGTGGTTACAGAATCCCAGAAGTCATCATGAGTGGGTGTGGGTGGGCGAAGCTCGTCCGAGTAAAGCATGGGTATCCAATGGGTACCCAACAAGGACCTCACGTAGGGCTTTGATGACCACACGTAATAATTTTTCTTAGTTGAGATAATTTTTTGCTTAAGTGAGCTAAATTTATTTAATTTATATTGAGCTCGAGCTTGGCTAGAGCTCATTTGGTAAGTTCGAGACCTTGAGCTCGAGTTAAAAATATGAGGTTCGAGCTCCATAAAAAAGTTAAAAGTTGACTTTTTGGATCTTAATATCTTATTTAAAATTTAGATTTGAAAAGTTAATCGTGTTAATATAAATAATCAATTGAGTTAATTAATATTAATTGAGCTAGTTTGAAAAATTAACGAGTCAAATTGGGCTTAATTCGAGCTCTAATTTGTATAATATATAATTTATGCTTTAACAATTTCAACTGGCCGTTCAATTGGAACTTTTATTTTATCCAGTGAACGTACGCTCCTCTACATTCGGTTCTAGGCAAAAAAGCGCAATACCGAGTACCGAGTTGTACCGAGTTTTTTAAAAAAACTCGGTATTGCATTGTTTTGGTCTAAAACCGAACGTAGAGGAGCGTACTTTCACTGGATGTAATAAAAGTTCGTTCAATTGTGGGAAAAAAATGAAGAAATTTGGTAAATCTAGTATCAAAAATTTTATTTAGTTTTCTCATTATCAATAATTTTAAATTAATTATTTTATTTTATTTTTTAACGTTCATGAAAATTAAATTATTATTTCTTAAAAAATATTTTTATCTACAAGCAAACCAAAGGATGAGGATTGTGGACAACATCTGCATTTATTTCTTGGGGACATAATCACTCAGGGCCTCAAAAGTAGCAATATTCGCCTTGAAAAAGAGGAGACGCCTAATTTCCACATATTTGGTTGACTTTAAACTTTTGACGGTGATGAAAAAATGCCCTCATTTTGTTTTATTAAAGTACAAATAAAAATTTACCACATTATAATAATCATTTTTTTAAACCAAGAAAATGAATTGATTGAAATAATTTCATTTGCCTTTTGGAAATAATAAAAGATGATTTGTATCTACCACCAAACATGCAATTTCTTTTGAGTATTTGATGTTCAATTCATGCAAAGTAAAATGATTTTAAAGATAAATTTAATTTAGGATTCAATCATAATCACCCTAAAGGAATTAAATGATTAGAATATGAATTATATTTTTTTTTGCTTGTGATATATCATCAAAAATTTATATTGATCAGGCGTGAATCTCGAAATAAAATCAAGTTAGAAACTTCAAAAAGTAAATCCGGGATCATATGAACTTCGATTTAAATAAATTTATTGTTGAATTGGATGTCTCAGAAATATGACACCAAATTCGACTCAATCCAAGCTCAAATGGGTGCAAATGAAAGACCCGAAGCGTATTTAGAATGTTCAAACAATAATTTGGATTACCAAATGGTTTCCAAACATGGCATGCTTATAGTTGAATCGAGCGGCTCGACGAGATGAATCCAATGAGCCCAAGGTCATCGATTTCTGATATCATTAAGACATTCAAATGCCCAATAAATGGACCATGATCAAGAGATTTAACATCGTTCGTCCATTCTAACAACTCCCAATTCACCATTGATCTCCTCCTTATTTACTAGTCATGCCACTTTCAGAAAATTATAAATAGACCCATCATAAATTTTCGATCTCCGTCACGAGAGAACTATCTTTGTGATCTCCGTCACTTGCCGACTACGATCATTCCGACCTCCAAAGCTAGACAACGATCTTTCCGACCTCCATCGCCTGCCAACTACAATCCCCTCGACCATCGTCACCTGACTACGGTCTTTCCGACCTTTGTCGCCAGCCAATTTTGGTCTTGCCGACCAAACAAACACGTCAATACTGATTCTCTTAAGTCCCACCATGTAATGCACTCGATATGATGTATATTTGCTATCAAGCCAAGATCTTCCCCTCAATGAAGAGCTTTATTTGTAATCAACTACAAACCCTAGTGTAAAACAAAAAAAAAAATTTAAAAAAAAAACTACAAACCCTAGTGTATTCATTCAAACTGGGCCAGACCCTATGATTTTTCTCCCTTTTTAAGGGTTTCTATATAAAAACTCTAGTCTCTTATGAACACTACACCCTCTCTTTTATCTGATTATGTGTTGGATCTTCGTACAAAGTTAAGATGTAAAACTTTATATTTCTCTATCTCCGCGAACATTCCAGGATGCAACAACTTTTAATAATCTGAATCAGCCACAACATTACTAAGAATAATTGATTTCATCTTTTAAGAGCCTATTTAGGATAGCTTTCTTATCACTTTGGTTTTCACACTTTAAGTACATTGTTCGAAATTGAGGTCACGAAAGATAGAAAAATTCATACACCTAAGGCTCAAGAGGATGATAAACTTTATGTATAAAGGTTCTTGAGAATATTTTTCTCTTTTTGAATCGAATGTAGGGGGCTAAAGGATAGACACATTAGAATAATTGGTTGAATCCCTTCATGCTATGGAGCTCATGACAATTACAACAATTTCTTCAAGAATCATCATAAGATTGACAATTATCGTAACTTTTCCCACAACAGCTTTATAATCATATTTATAAAAAGTTATAGCTGTATCGAACATATTCTAAGACTACTTTTGAGGAAGTTTTTAACTGCTTCTATAGCAGCTTTCTAACAAAAAAAAATTCTTTGGAAGCAGTGGAAATAGTGACATAAAATTAGCATAAACTTTTTTTTGGACAACTTTTGGTTTTTTTGCTTATTCTCTTCAAAGCTTCTTTTTCAGACATATAGTTTACACAACTCATCTTGGCCTGTTAATTGGGAGCTTAGCTACCAACTGAGATGTCTTGTGTATTTTTTTTTTTAACACAAATTTTATTGCAACTAAAAAAAGGGGTTACAACCAGCTAAAAAGCAGAAAGAAAAAGCAACAGAGATACAAAGGAAGGGGAAAAAACCCATCGGGCTCAGGAATTGGCAGAGGCTTCCAACCAATCCAAAGCCAGGCACAGGCCATCCAGTTTGGAGTAAGAGAGTATCCATCTGAAACGAGCAAGAACCGCACCACCAAAGATTTCCACAAGCCATGGCTTAAGACAAGTGAGCCATAGCCACATCATTGCCCACAAACCATCAATCGTAGCCTCGAATATGACACAAAGTTCCAGCAAAACAACAACCATAGAAGAAAAATAAAAAAACCAAAAAGCCTACCAACCAAAGCAACCCACAACCATATCCAAAAAAAGTCAACCTTCCAACCAATCCAACCAAACAGCACCACCAGGCACAGGCCAACCAGGAAGTAAACCGACAAGAGATCCAAATCCACCACAACAAACAAAAGTTATTTCCTACCACGAGACGTGACACAAACAACAGGTCTATCATGCTGTAAGGCAAAATCACCTCCAGATTCTTCATCCCCACTAGACTCCGAAGAAGAATCGGACGAACATTGAAGCCATTCAATTTACAATCTCACATCCTCCCCGAATTGTCATCCACATGATAATACAAAGTCTTAGGGGATATTAAATTAACTGAAACATCAACAGAAGGACCAGGAAATATAGTAGAGACCTCACCCGCAGGGTAAATAGACAAATTACTCTTAGAAGGCGAAACAAAGGAATCTGTTATCTCAGCAAGCACACAAGGAACCTCAGTCGAAACCAAGCCATACATCGGAAGCACAGAAGTAGCACACTACATAATAGGTTGCAGGTTAACGTCACAATTACCACCCCCAAGCTCAGAAACACATAACCGTTGACCATGGATGGTCGGAATAAACCCATCCACCACAGGATCCATCAGCACAACATTAGAAATAGGCCTACAAGGTGAATCACAATCAACAACAGGGAACGCAGGGAGGAGCTCAGGGGTAGACTGTCACGACCCGACCCGACGGGGACGGATCCCGCCCGAGCCGGATCGCGACGAGCTGAACTACTTATCCAGGATCTGGCTTTGGATTAGGTTACTGAACTGATCTTCCAAATTCTTAACTCAACAGAAACACACAGAACAACAGAGCTACTAAAATCATCTAATGCAGCGGAACAAAACATCTATCTTTTTCTTTCCTCAAAAATAATCATCTACATAACAGTACATGGCTTTTAAACAGAAAGAAAGACAGAACATAAAAGCCATGACTGTACAAAAATCAAAAAGTACAAAAGTACCTATACTGATCAGACTCTGTACTCTAGTCCTGAACCTCCTTGCCTTTCCCAGAACCTGAAAACCACCAGAAAGCAAGGGTGAGCTCAACAGCTCAGCAAAGCAACAAACCACCAATCTAAATTCTCAGAAACCAAAACCAAACTCATCAGACAGAAATCAGATCAGAAATCGGAACAGAGTCGGAAATCAGAACTTATACAGACGGATATCAAATCAGAATCAGAGTCGTACAGATCGGATCACAGAACAGAATAAATCAACGGAGTCAGAATCAGAAATCAGAATCGTACGGCTCATATCATATCATAATCACAATTTCGTACAGAACAGAACAGATACAGAAAACAGAACAGATACATATAGCTAAATGCCCTGACACTGACGGAATCTCTACGGATTCCGGCCCCTTATGCCTCCCTTCCCAGACACTGACTGAATCTCATAGGATCCAGGCCCCTTATGTCTCCCTTTGTGCTCACGGCACCAAAACAGATGTGCTTATAGCACCAGAACAGAATTCATCGGATCCGGAACAGAACAGATAACAGATTTCAGATTTGAGCTCATTTCAGATTTCCCGTTTCACTAACTGAATCTCATAAGATTCAGGCCCCTTATAACTCCCTTTTTATAGCTTATACACATAGCATTTCAATTCAGAAGAAATACGGACAATTCAGAAATTACCCAAAAATCGGGCAGCACAACAGCAGTATACGGAATTTACACAAAAATTCCTGCAAAGAAAATTTACCGAATTCGCACAGAACATAGATAATCATATTCCAGAACATTTATTCTACTGCACAGATAATTTACAATTTCACAGAAAAATCCGGTCGACTAAAAACACAGTCGAATCAAAAACACCCGGACAAAAATCTTCAAAATATAGTCAAAACGTGCACACCCGGCACGGCAACGATATACAAAAACTTACGCGGTAAAAATGGAACCAATCAAAAGATACGGACGAAAAACCGTAACGAAAACGAAATCCGGACAGAAAAATACCGCCAACCGTGACGGAACTGAAAATTGAGAAAGACGGAATGTGCCTTACCTCGAGCACAGCAAAATCCTCAACAGTCACTTCGATCGAAAACGGCTCCGCGTCTCCCCGAAATCAACTTTTCCAAAAGCTTCTTTTTCTCTCTCCTCAGAGCTGAAATCAGATATTTTTATTTTTAATTTTTCTCTCTCTTCAAATCGTCTGATTTCCCTTAAATCATACACATATCGGCCTGGCCGATCGTCCCGATCGTCCTGGACGATCAGACCAAACCAACATCGCCTGGCCGATACTCCAGGGCGATGATCAGGCCGATCCTTATGAACAGTGCAATCGGCCTGGCCGATGTCCCCGATCGGCCTGGACGATACATACAGAAAATCACCTGGAGCAAAACTGGGCAAAATCTGGAACTCAATTTCTACTGATCGTCCCAGGACGATCCAGATCGTCCTGGACGATCCTGGAGCAGATTGTGATATTACAATCTCCCCAACTCAGAAAAATGTCGTCCTCGACATTATCCAATCCAAACGCAGTCAAAATAAGTACGGGTGCGACCGTCTCATATCAGACTCCTTTTCCCACGTTGCTTCTCGTGCAGTCCGGTGCTTCCACTGGACTTTAACCATCATAATCTCTTTATTTCTTAACTTTCGGACGTCGTACGCCAAAATCAACTCTGGCTCTTCCTTATACGCCAGATTCTCCTGAATCTCAACCTCATCAGCTGACAACTTCTTCCCAGAGTCGGATACCCACTTCCTCAGAGTGGATACATGAAACACATTATGCACATCCGGCATAGAATCAGAAAGCAATAGGCGATAAGCAGCTTTTCCAATTCTTTCCAAAATCTCAAACGGTCCAACATACCTTGGACTAAGCTTGCTTACCTGACCAAATCTGCTCACACCTTTCATCGGGCTGACTTTGACATACACAAAGTCACCAACCTGAAACTCAACAAATCTGTGCTTCTGATTATAATACTTCTGCTGACGGTCTTGAGCGGCTTTCAATCTTTCTCTTATCAAACTGATCTTCTGAGCAGTTTCATCAGCAAAAGTGGCCCCCAAAGCCTGTCTATCTCCGACCTCTGTCAGAGTCAAAGGAGTACGACACTTCCTGCCATACAGAGCCTCGTACGGTGCCATACCGATACTGGACTGAAAACTGTTGTTATAGGCAAACTCAATCAGCGGAATATGATCTTCCCAGCTTCCGCCATAGTCCAGAACACAAAGCCTCAACAGGTCTTCCAGCACCTGAATAGTCCTCTCAGACTGCCCGTCGGTCTGAGGATGAAAGGCTGTACTGAAATGCAGTTTCGTACCCAAGCCTTGTTGAATGCCTTTCCAAAGTCTAGAAGTAAAGCGTCCATCTCGATCAGATACGATCACACGAGGCACACCGTGCAATCTGACTATCTCCTTCACATAAATCTGTGCCAAGCGTTCAACTGAATCTGTCTGTCTGATCGGAAGAAAATGGGCTGACTTCGTCAATCGATCCACAACTACCCAAATGGCATCATGTCCTTGTCGTGATCGAGGAAAACCCATCGCAAAATCCATCGTTACCTCCTCCCATTTCCACTCAGGGATAGGCAACGACTGCAACAGTCCACCTGGTCGCTGATGCTCTGCCTTCACCAACTGACAGGCTTCGCATCTCGACACAAACTCCGCCACATCCTTCTTCATCCCAGGCCACCAGAACAAAAGCTTCATATCAGCGTACATCTTACCACTGCCTGGATGAACAGTGTAGCCAGAATGATGAGATTCATACAGAATCTCCCGCCTCAAATCTCCAAACACAGGTACCCACAACCTGTTCTTACAGAAAATAGCACCAGAATCAGAAATTCGAAGTTCAGGAGTCTTACCAGATCCAATCTGTGCTATCAACTTCGAATACTCAGAATCTGACTTCTGGGCTTCTTGAATCCGTGCTTCCAAAGAAGACTGAATACTCATCTGAGCCAACTCCAAATCACTGGAGGAAATCACCTCCAACTGCAATCTTTCCAAATCACGAATCAGAAAGTCACCACAGGTAAGCTGAATACCTGATAATTCAGAAGACTTCCTGCTCAAAGCATCTGCTACCACATTCGCCTTCCCAGGCTGATACTGAATAGTCAAATCATAGTCCTTGATCAACTCGAGCCACCTTCTCTGCCTCAAATTCAGATCTTTCTGAGTAAAAATATACTTCAGGCTCTTATGATCAGTAAAAATCTCACATCTGACGCCATACAGGTAATGACGCCAAATCTTCAAAGCAAAAACAACTGCAGCTAACTCCAAATCATGCGTCGGGTAATTCTTCTCATGTGGTTTTAACTGTCTCGAAGCATAAGCAATTACCTGACCATGCTGCATCAGGACACATCCCAGTCCTTTCAGTGAAGCATCACTGAACACCTGAAAACCCTCCGTACCTGACGGAAGTGCTAACACTGGAGCTGAAGTCAGACAATCCTTCAATCTCTGAAAACTAGCTTCACACTCCGGTGTCCAAACAAAAGGAACCGACTTCTGAGTCAGTCTCGTCAGAGGAGTCGAAATTTGTGAAAATCCTTTCACAAACTTCCTGTAATACCCGGCCATGCCCAAAAAACTACGTACCTCAAATACCGTAGTCGGCCTTGGCCAATCAGCAACCGCCTGAATCTTCTGGGGATCTACAGAAATGCCTTCTCCGCTAATCACATGCCCCAGAAAAGAAATGCTCTTCAGCCAGAATTCACACTTGGAGAACTTGGCATATAGCTGATTCCTCCTCAAAGTCTCCAACACAATCCTCAAATATCTGGCATGATCATCCTCAGAAGCAGAATATACCAGAATATCGTCGATGAAGACGATCACAAACTGATCCAAATACTCCCTGAATACTCGGTTCATCAGGTCCATGAAAATAGCGGGCGCATTGGTTACCCCAAAAGGCATAACCAAAAACTCGTAGTGCCCGTACCGAGTACTGAAAGCAGTCTTCACCACATCAGATTCCTTCACCTTCACCTGATAATATCCGGATCTCAAATCAATCTTCGAAAATACCGAAGATCCGGAAAGCTGATCAAACAAGTCATCTATCTGAGGCAAAGGATGCTTGTTCTTGATCGTAACCTTGTTCAAATCTCTGTAATCAATACACATACGGAGTGTACCGTCCTTCTTCTTCACAAACAAAACAGGTGCTCTCCAAGGATAAACACTAGGGCGCACAAAACCTCTGTCAACCAACTCCTGAAGCTGAACTTTCAACTCAGAAAGTTCTTTCGGTGCCATCCTGTACGGAGCTTTCGATATCGGAGCGGTACCCGGAAAAACATCTATAGAGAATTCCACATCTCTATCCGGAGGTAAACCAACCAACTCCTCAGGAAAAACATCCACAAACTCCCGTACCACTGGGATCTCAGAAATAGAACCAACCTCCAGGTTCAGATCCCGCACTGAAGCCAAAAATACTGGGCATCCTTTCTTCCACATCCTGCTCACCTCCAATGCAGAAATCAGACTGGAGAGAACACCTCGTAATCCCTGAAATACAACTCTCTCTCCAGCCATAAGCAAACTCACTTGCTTCTTCAGACAGTCAATTTGAGCCTCATACTGACTCAACCAATCCATGCCCAGAATCACATCATACGAAGAAATTGGCAACCGAATCAAACTTGATTTCCACTTCTTGCCAGAAATCTCAATCTCACACAAACAAAACTGTCGAGCAATCAAAGGATTCCCAGCCGGTAAAATCACAGACAAAGAAACCGGAAGTAAAAGAGAATCCAAACGTAAAGCCTCAAAACAGTGCTCGGACAGAAAAGAATGACTCGCTACAGAGTCAAACAAAACACGACAGGGCTGATCAGAAATGTAAACCGTACCTGTCACAACATCCGGAGCATCACGAGCCTCCTGCTGACTCAAGCTGTAAACTCGTGGCTGAACTGGAACAGGAGCTGAAGCAACAGAACTACTCTGCTCCCTCTGAATCGTAGGTGGTCTCCGTGGTGCAGAACTAGAACCACCACCTCTACCAGTAAATCCCTCAGGGCGTGGAGGAACAGTCCTCGGTCTTCCTGCTGGTGAACCAACAGATCTGACGGAGCCCTCAGATCGCTGCTCAAATCCCATCTGTGGACATTCTGATATCCTATGTCCCGGCTGACCACATCTGAAACAAAGACCAGCTATCCTGTAGCACTGGCCATGGTGTCGCCGTCCACAACTCTGGCACACAGGTGCCGTACTGACAGATCCAGAACTAGTCGTACTGGTAGCAGTACCAGACGATCCTCCGCTCCTCCTGGAATCTCCAAATCCAGAACCAGAAACAAATCTCCTCTTCCCAGAGGAACCACTGCCAGAAGTCTCACCTCCAAACCTTTTCCTACTCACAGTCCACCGCTGCTGAGTAGCCGTCATGTCATTCTCAATCAGACGAGCTCGCTCCACAAGCTCAGAGAAATCAGTAATCCGGAACGGTATCAAAGGCTGCCTCAAAGTGTCTCGTAAGCCTCTCAGAAATCTGTAGCACCTCTCAGCAGAAGTGCTGACCAGCTGCGGAGCGTACCTGGCTAATGCAGTAAACTCAGCCTCGTACTGCATCACCGTCTTGCTCCCCTGAACCAGCCTCAGAAAACTCTCCTGCATCTGCTGTCGTGCAGAAGGGGGAACAAACCAGTCTCTGAACACTTCAGTGAACTCTTCCCAAGTGATCAAAGAGTTCAATCTACCCTGAAATCTGGCTGCCTGCTGGCCATCCCACCAGTGCTCAGCCTCTCCGTCCAACAGAAAAACAGCTAACGGAACCTTCCTGTCTGCAGGACACTGCATCCCGTCAAAAGTCTTTTCCAATCTCCTCAGCCACTCCTCGGCTGCTCTGGGCTCAACAGCGCCCTCAAATCTCGGAGGCTTCAACCTCAAAAATAACTGCAAGTGTCGATCAATGTCCTCAGATCTAACAGTAGAAGCTCTGCTCTGAGTCTCGCTCATCATCTGAGCAACAAGTGACGCAAACTGTGAAAGCGTATCAGCACCGACCACTGGGGCTGTACTCCCCACTGGTGCTGCCTGATCGGCACTCTGCCCGTCTGTCATGTCTGGGTCTGGCTGATCCATACAGAAAAATCCAGAAAATCCGGAAAAACTATCATAAAAACAACACAAAAACAACACAATAAAAAGCCAAACGACCCAAAACTACCTCCCAGACAGACTCACTGATCACTTCTTAGAGCTCTGTTTTACAATCCAACCTGTTTCCAAAACCAGTGCTCTGATACCACAAAAGCTTGTCACGACCCGACCCGACGGGGACGGATCCCGCCCGAGCCGGATCGCGACGAGCTGAACTACTTATCCAGGATCTGGCTTTGGATTAGGTTACTGAACTGATCTTCCAAATTCTTAACTCAACAGAAACACACAGAACAACAGAGCTACTAAAATCATCTAATTAGCATAAACTTTTTTTTGGACAACTTTTGGTTTTTTTGCTTATTCTCTTCAAAGCTTCTTTTTCAGACATATAGTTTACACAACTCATCTTGGCCTGTTAATTGGGAGCTTAGCTACCAACTGAGATGTCTTGTGTATTTTTTTTTTAACACAAATTTTATTGCAACTAAAAAAAGGGGTTACAACCAGCTAAAAAGCAGAAAGAAAAAGCAACAGAGATACAAAGGAAGGGGAAAAAACCCATCGGGCTCAGGAATTGGCAGAGGCTTCCAACCAATCCAAAGCCAGGCACAGGCCATCCAGTTTGGAGTAAGAGAGTATCCATCTGAAACGAGCAAGAACCGCACCACCAAAGATTTCCACAAGCCATGGCTTAAGATAAGTGAGCCATAGCCACATCATTGCCCACAAACCATCAATCGTAGCCTCGAATATGACACAAAGTTCCAGCAAAACAACAACCATAGAAGAAAAATAAAAAAACCAAAAAGCCTACCAACCAAAGCAACCCACAACCATATCCAAAAAAAGTCAACCTTCCAACCAATCCAACCAAACAGCACCACCAGGCACAGGCCAACCAGGAAGTAAACCGACAAGAGATCCAAATCCACCACAACAAACAAAAGTTATTTCCTACCACGAGACGTGACACAAACAACAGGTCTATCATGCTGTAAGGCAAAATCACCTCCAGATTCTTCATCCCCACTAGACTCCGAAGAAGAATCGGACGAACATTGAAGCCATTCAATTTACAATCTCACATCCTCCCCGAATTGTCATCCACATGATAATACAAAGTCTTAGGGGATATTAAATTAACTGAAACATCAACAGAAGGACCAGGAAATATAGTAGAGACCTCACCCGCAGGGTAAATAGACAAATTACTCTTAGAAGGCGAAACAAAGGAATCTGTTATCTCAGCAAGCACACAAGGAACCTCAGTCGAAACCAAGCCATACATCGGAAGCACAGAAGTAGCACACTACATAATAGGTTGCAGGTTAACGTCACAATTACCACCCCCAAGCTCAGAAACACATAACCGTTGACCATGGATGGTCGGAATAAACCCATCCACCACAGGATCCATCAGCACAACATTAGAAATAGGCCTACAAGGTGAATCACAATCAACAACAGGGAACGCAGGGAGGAGCTCAGGGGTAGACTGTCACGACCCGACCCGACGGGGACGGATCCCGCCCGAGCCGGATCGCGACGAGCTGAACTACTTATCCAGGATCTGGCTTTGGATTAGGTTACTGAACTGATCTTCCAAATTCTTAACTCAACAGAAACACACAGAACAACAGAGCTACTAAAATCATCTAATGCAGCGGAACAAAACATCTATCTTTTTCTTTCCTCAAAAATAATCATCTACATAACAGTACATGGCTTTTAAACAGAAAGAAAGACAGAACAGAAAAGCCATGACTGTACAAAAATCAAAAAGTACAAAAGTACCTATACTGATCAGACTCTGTACTCTAGTCCTGAACCTCCTTGCCTTTCCCAGAACCTGAAAACCACCAGAAAGCAAGGGTGAGCTCAACAGCTCAGCAAAGCAACAAACCACCAATCTAAATTCTCAGAAACCAAAACCAAACTCATCAGACAGAAATCAGATCAGAAATCGGAACAGAGTCGGAAATCAGAACTTATACAGACGGATATCAAATCAGAATCAGAGTCGTACAGATCGGATCACAGAACAGAATAAATCAACGGAGTCAGAATCAGAAATCAGAATCGTACGGCTCATATCATATCATAATCACAATTTCGTACAGAACAGAACAGATACAGAAAACAGAACAGATACATATAGCTAAATGCCCTGACACTGACGGAATCTCTACGGATTCCGACCCCTTATGCTTCCCTTCCCAGACACTGACTGAATCTCATAGGATCCAGGCCCCTTATGTCTCCCTTTGTGCTCACGGCACCAAAACAGATGTGCTTATAGCACCAGAACAGAATTCATCGGATCCGGAACAGAACAGATAACAGATTTCAGATTTGAGCTCATTTCAGATTTCCCGTTTCACTAACTGAATCTCATAGGATTCAGGCCCCTTATAACTCCCTTTTTATAGCTTATGCACATAGCATTTCAATTCAGAAGAAATACGGACAATTCAGAAATTACCCAAAAATCGGGCAGCACAACGGCAGTATACGGAATTTACACAAAAATTCCTGCAAAGAAAATTTACCGAATTCGCACAGAACATAGATAATCATATTCCAGAACATTTATTCTACTGCACAGATAATTTACAATTTCACAGAAAAATCCGGTCGACTAAAAACACAGTCGAATCAAAAACACCCGGACAAAAATCTTCAAAATATAGTCAAAACGTGCACACCCGGCACGACAACGATATACAGAAACTTACGCGGTAAAAACGGAACCAATCAAAAGATACGGACGAAAAACCGTAACGAAAACGAAATCCGGACAGAAAAATACCGCCAACCGTGACGGAACTGAAAATTGAGAAAGACGGAATGTGCCTTACCTCGAGCACAGCAAAATCCTCAACAGTCACTTCGATCGAAAACGGCTCCGCGTCTCCCCGAAATCAACTTTTCCAAAAGCTTCTTTTTCTCTCTCCTCAGAGCTGAAATCAGATATTTTTATTTTTAATTTTTCTCTCTCTTCAAATCGTCTGATTTCCCTTAAATCATACACATATCGGCCTGGCCGATCGTCCCGATCGTCCTGGACGATCAGACCAAACCAACATCGCCTGGCCGATACTCCAGGGCGATGATCAGGCCGATCCTTATGAACAGTGCAATCGGCCTGGCCGATGTCCCCGATCGGCCTGGACGATACATACAGAAAATCACCTGGAGCAAAACTGGGCAAAATCTGGAACTCAATTTCTACTGATCGTCCCAGGACGATCCAGATCGTCCTGGACGATCCTGGAGCAGATTGTGATATTACATAGACACAGGCACATCCAGATCAACACCTAGAGAAATAGGATTAACAGACTCAATCAAAATACCCTCACCAGCAACTATAAGAGACATAGGAATACAGGGCTCGAAGAGGAAACATGCTTAGTAGCAGTGGAAGATAAATGACAATCTCCCCGCTTATGCCCAATGGATTTACAAAGATCACAAAATGGGGGAAAAACTTCTATTTGCACCTGCTAAACATAACTCAAATTCTCTTAACCCAGCCAAACCTTCTCAGTATAGCTTTTTGTTATTCCAATTCAACCAAAACACGCGCCATAAAAGGCCGCGAGCCAAGAGAGGTGACAGAGTCAATTTTTAAAGGGCGACCAAATAAAGATCCCAAAGCATGGAGGATCTTGGGAGCAAAAAGGTGAGGGCGAAGAGACATGAAAGAAATCCATATTGGGATAATCGGCGATTTCACTCCAATGTCAAGGCCAGGAGACCACTTAATAATTTTCATATAACAATTGTAAACTAGGTACGAGCGGTGGCAATAAACTCTACTGTAATCCATATCATTCGCAAGTTTAATCGGGACATGAGACGAATCAAGTAGAGTTACCGAAACCTCTGCCGAAAGCTTAAGAATACAAAAAAAAAAATGTCGAATAACATCTAAACTAGGACGACGGGAAGGAAAAAAATCCGACCAAAGCAAACTGGAAAGGGGCGGCTAAAGATGAAACTTCTTCCTCCGAAATCAAAACAGCAGGCAATCCACGGAAAGAACACGAATTAAGAGGCAGAAAATTAGCATCCGACGAATGCCCAGATAAAGCATCCAAAAACGAACGTGTCTTCTTAGATCCATCCAAAAAATTAGGATCTAAGAGCCGCCGCGAGGCCATGACGGCCAGCGGGAAAAGAGACAAAGGAACAACAAAATGAAGAGAGAAGAAAACTTCCCTGAATCCCGAGCGACGCCACTAGCTGAAAGACGAAGAGCCTCCAGCCATAAAGACCCCGCGAAGCGGGGCGAAGCCCACACGCCAGAGGAAAGGAAACCTAGCTGTGAGGAATAAATTGTAGTTTTTCTAAAATTATAAACTGAGCTAAGAGGTCTTGTGTATGCAATGTGTATGTGAGTCTGTCTTAATTGACCTAATTGTCCCAAAAAAAATATATAGTTTTAAATATACTTTACAAAAACAAAGTTTCTTAAAGATATATTTTTTAAATTACATAAAAATTATAAATTAAACATACATTAATTTTTATTGACTAATTTTTCTAATATAAAAATCGTCAAAAAGTCCTTCCAAATAAAGTCTTAATTTTTTCAACTTATTTAAACTAAGGTAATTATTTTGCCTAATAATGAAAACGAATTGGCAGTATTTTGTTTGATTAGCATTAAAATCTGAAAGATATTGTAAGTGAAATGAAAATATATATATATATATATTATGATTTTGACCTAATACTTTGTTAGATGGATAATAAAAGTATTGATTCAGCTTTAAGATTGGTGCAGTATAATTTATTTATGTATTACATTTATTTTAAATAGATCTAAGAATTCATAAAAACCATCTTCAAAATCAAAGATTGACAAAATCCTTAAAAGAAGGATTAGAGGATTGATACGTAATGCAAAAATTATCTTGATATGGCACGAATCTCGAGGCAATAATCAAGTTGGAAACTTCAAAGATTAAATTTGGGAGCACCTGAACTCCGATTTTAGCAAACTTACTATCAAACTGAGCGTCTCGGAAATACGAACCCAGCGACACCAAATCGACCCAATCCGAGCCCAAATGGGTCCAAATCAAGGACTCGAAGCGCTGTTGGAAGGTTCAAACCGCAATTTGAGTTACCAAACGGTCTCCGATTTTAATGAGCTTATACTTGAATTGAGCAGCTCGACGAGAAGAATCCAAAGAGCCCAAGATCTCCGAATTCTGACATCATTAAGGCTTCCAAATGTCCAACGAACGGTGCATGATCAAAGGATTCGATATCGGCCGTCCATTCAAAACACTCCCAATTCGCCCCTGATCTTACGCCTATTTACGGGCTATGCCATTCCAGAAAAACTATAAATAGAGCCCTCATTCTACACCAAGGGGACTCAAGGGAAGAGAGAGAAGAAGAAGGAAAAGGGGAAAAGGAGAATCCCCTCCTCCTCGACCACCGCCGGAGTTCATCTTGCCGCCCGAACACGCCAGGATTCTGCGTGATATTCGGGAGAACGCAGGAATTCCGCCCAACTTCCACGAGATGCTGAAATTATTCCCATTTGCAACAGAGTTCCCTTATGATGCTGAAACTCCGCTCAAGTGAAGAAGGAGTTCTCCTTTGCCACCAACAGACGTCGGACTTCTACCCGACGTCAAACCTTCACTCTTTGCCAAGTTTCTACCCGACGCCGGACTTCTACCGGTTATCGGACTTCGCTGGACGTCTATGCGAAGATGGATTTCCTTCAATTGTTGGACTTCTATCTGACGCTGTCCTTCTGATCATCATCGTCAGACTACAGTCTTTCCGACCTCCGTCGCCCGCCGACTACGATCCTCTTGACTTATGTCGCCCACCGAATACAGTCTTTCCGACCTTTGTCCCGCCGACTACGGTCCTCCTGACTTATGTCGCCCACCGACTACAGTCTTTCCGACCTATGTCGCCCGCCGACTACAGTCCTCCTGCCCCCGACTACAGCCCTTCCGACCTCCGTCGCCCGCCGACTACGGTCATCCCGACCAAACGAACATGTCAATAGTGATTCTTTGTATTTATATAATGTAATGTACTTTATAAAATGTACATCAAGCTAAGGCCTTCTCCCAATGAAAGGCCTCATTTGTAATCGACTGCAATACTAGTGGATTCTTTCAAACTGGGCTAGGCCCCGTGGTTTTTTCCCCTTTCAGGGGTTTTCCACGTAAAAATCTTGGTGTCTCATAAATGCTAGACCCTCTCTCTTATCTGATTGCGTGCCAGATTTTCGTACAACGCTAAGACGATAAACTTTATATTTCTCTACCGCCGTGAATACTCATGGACGCAACAAGGATAATTAATTAATATACAGAGAATGGGAGAATTGAACGAACTGTTGAGTCGTGAAGCTTTGTCTTTCTATAGCTTACCGAAGATGTCAAAGGTGTTTTTTTAGTAAATTAAATAAAGATTTTATTTGGGTTTCTAAAACAGATTTTTTTTTAAGCTCTTCTATTGAAAGAAATTTTTATTTTTTTTTTAAATAAAAATTATCTTTAAAAGATGATGAAGTCACATCTATTAAAATTAACTAATATTCTACTAGAGCAATTTGGACATATAAGTCAGCTATATATATGTTTTCATTTGTGGAATATGATCGAAATTTTATTTTTGGTGAAATTACTCTTGCAAGAGAAATTAATATTGTTGTATATTGGTTGGATTTTATGATAGGCATCCATTGTATCTTCCAAATATTATAAATATAGAGTTGTGGAGTGTTGTAATAGGACTCCCGCTTGTAATAGACCACATTAAATAGAGGAAAGATTTTTTTTCCTATGCAAGCTCTCCCTCTCCTCCCTTCCTCCTCCTCTCTCTCTCTCATCCAAGATAAAAAAGATTCATCTTTTCCTCATGCAAGAAACATAACAAGTGGTATCAGAACCTCATTGAGGTGATCTCGAGGTGGAGGAAGATTCTTGTTCAAGAAAGGAGATAAGAGGGGGTCGCTACCGGTACCGCACAGGCACAGAGGGCTTGGTGTCTGGGATGGCTTGATCGCTTAAGAAGTGTGTCGAGATCGACACGTACGAGCGTTTGCGTGTGTGAGAGCGGAACAAGGCCCAAATCGCAGATTGGGGCTAGATTGTGGGAGACGCATGCGGATCTCATGTGTAAGGTTCACACGGGAAAGCAGGGTGTGGCAAGATTAGTGCAGACGAGCTGCCTTATGGGAGTGTGGGTGAGTCGAAGTAGGTTTTATAGGAGCACAGGTGCGTATGTTACAGAATGCGTGGGCATAGCAAAGTACACGCGGGCCAATCGCGCACCCGCGAAGCATAGTGCAGGGGCTACGTAGGTGTGGGTTCCATTCATGAGAAACAAATGGGAGTCTGCGACCTTAGGTTAGTCCGCATAAAGGTTTGGAGCACACTGGCTGGGAGGCACACTCCTGAGCAGAGACGAGTTGTTCTTGAATGATCTTGCATAGTAACTGAACGCATAGTATCATGCAGGACCAGAGATTGGAGGCTCTATTTGCCTATTTTTGAGTACAGATCGGTCTAGATCTTTGAGGTGGAGTCAAACTGTTCATGGGGAGCAGTGCCGGGAGCGAAAGACAAGAGTTGATTCTACGAGCCAGTGAGGGAGGTGGAGTTGGGATCAGGTTCATGAGCCTACAAAAGGCGGAATCAAAGCCTATACATAAGGTCCGAAGCGGGTTCGTTAGTGTGTGGGAGGCAGACGGGAGGCTACAGTGCGAGCAGTGTAGGAGATCAACAACAAGATCTAGAACCTCAGAGCAGATCACACAGAACTACGCAAGGAGCGAACACCATACTCTGGATTGGACCGGTGAATCGTGCAAAGTCGTAAGCTTGGAGAGCACACAAGTACCCAGGGATGACGGGCGAGTCGAGTGTACTAGATGCAAGAGCGCATGCTTGTCGTGTATAAACTGAAGAAGTATGAGGCACGAACATGCTAATTATGGATTGAACAAAGAGGGACGCAAGTGGACGTGTTATTTAGAATGTGTGGGAGCCTAAATTAGAGCTGTGAATTGGAGTGCATAGTCGAAGCAGTTCATGAGCGGGATTGGGCTCGATTTGGTAGGTTAGCTCGTAGAGTTAGTGCAATGAGCCAGTCAGATTGCAACAAGCACATAGGTGGTTCTTTGATCGCAAAATCAGACCAAGGTGGAGATTGTTGTGTATTTGTCCGATTTTAGATTAAACTGTTCTTCCGAGACACCGCACCATGCATATATCCTTATAAATAATTTTATATGTTGATGTATTGCGAACCCCCATAAGCTCCAAGATGAATTATTAAATTCTTCTCCCTTCTCCCTGCCTCTCTCTCTCCCTCTCTCTTGCATTCAAGAATTCCTCCATGTTTCACAAATATAAGGCACAATCTTTGGTGTTAATGTGAACGAGTAATGTGACGTCTTAAGTTTGGTTTGAGACGATTTTTTTATTGCTTTCTAAAATAAGTTTTCATTACAAAAAAATTTTGAATTAGAAATTTTATACTAGAAAAGTATTTTATAAAATAGGGCAAAAGCTATCACAAACAAAATCTTAATCTTGCTACGCTTTTAACCTAAAATTTTGGTTTCATCTTCTTGGTATTAATATTACAGAAAATACTTAGTGTTGGAAGCAAAAATACATGCATAATAAAAGATACGGAAACTAACAAACACTTTGTCATAATTGTAATAGTATTTGACGTAATAAGTTCTCTTTTTTTTCATCTTGAATAATCTAACAAGGAATAAACATTGGTTCTATTTTATGTAATTCTTGGAGCACTATAGTTAAACTTTATTAATTTTTGTTATAGTGTAACTATTATATTAATTTTTGAAGGAATATACTTACATGTAATATAATATTTATGCTTGTATTTTTGAGAAATTTTAAGTACATCACAATCATATTTAACTCCCATAATATTACAAAATAACTGATGACATATATTATTTATGATTAATAAATATCCATCCCCTATAATTTAGGGCATATTTACGCATATCTCTTTAGGCAAAATATGATAAAAACATTCATATTTTCTTAATATTGGAGTTGCCTCAAATTTGGCTTAACCCTTGTTTGTTCATGTTCGTGACCGTTGTTCGCTTGATAGATGTGTCGGGGGTCCAAAGGGGCAGCACCGCTTTGCGGGGTTCGATTCCCGGTCAGGTCGCGGGATCAAAGGGCAGCGCCTCTATGGGGATTTTCTATATACTCCACCTTTTGTGTTTCGTCGTCCTCCCCTGCAATTTTTTTTTTTCAGTTTTGGGCTTTCCACGTAGATCTTCTTATGTTCGTTTGTGTTTCGCAAATTGTGATTTACTACTTCTCTTTGTGCTTGGTTCGTCGTACCCAACACTTAATCTAGTATTAATTTATATTTTCTATACAATGATTGATATAGCTATTAGACTTAACAATTTTTTTTAGGAACTTTTGGGCTAATTAAATGTAAACATATACTCGCAATACATATGCAAGCTTCAAAAATAAGATCTCTTGATTGATAGTCTAAATTCTCAACCAACAGAATAAGATGATCTGCATTGCTCAACAAATTTTAAAACCAAAAGAGATAAGAGCGAAATGAATGAAAATTTTATGAAAAGAAACCAAGTAGATGTGGCAATCATAATGTCTTCTCTTTTATTTCTCCAATTTTTCTATTGTTCTAAAGAGAAACTTACCATATTGACACCTAAAAAGAGAAATTATAAAAAACTATGCTAATTTCTGACCAGATCTACTTGACCAGATATAAAAATCATTTTTTTAATTTTAATTTCTTAGAAGACTATCAAAAGTAGCAATATTCGCCTTGAAAAAGAGGAGACGCCTAATTTCCACATATTTGGTTGACTTTAAACTTTTGACGGTGATGAAAAAATGCCCTCATTTTGTTTTATTAAGTACAAATAAAAATTTACCACATTATAATCATTTTTTTTAACCAAGAAAATGAATTGATTGAAATAATTTCATTTGCATTTTGGCAATAATAAAAGATGATTTGTATCTACCACCAAACATCCAATTTCTTTTGAGTATTTGATGTTCAATTCATGCAAAGTAAAATGATTTTAAAGATAAATTTAATTTAGGATTCAATCATAATCACCCTAAAGGAATTAAATGATTAGAATATTAGAATGTGAATTATATTTTTTTGCTTGTGATATATCATCAAAAATTTATATTGATCGGGCGTGAATCTCGAAATAAAATCAAGTTAGAAACTTAAAAAAGTAAATCCGGGATCAGATGAACTTCGATTTGAATAAATTTATTGTTGAATTGGATGTCTCAGAAATACGACACCAAATTCGACTCAATCCAAGCTCAAATGGGTGCAAATGAAAGACCTGAAGCGTATTTAGAATGTTCAAACAATAATTTGGGACATGCTTATAGTCGAATCGAGCGGCTCGACAAGATGAATCCAATGAGCCCAAGGTCGTTGATTTTTGATATCATTAAGACATTCAAACGCCCAATAAATGATCCACGATCAAGGTCGTTGATTTAACATCATATGTCCATTCTAACAACTCCCGATTTACCTTTGATCTCCTCCTTATTTACTGGTCATGTTACTTTCAGAAAATTATAAATAGACACCTCATAAATTTCTGATCTTCGTCGCCATACAACTGTATTTCTGACCTCCGTCACTTGCCGACTATGGGCTTTCTGACCTCCATCGCCAAACAACAGCCCTTTCGACCTCCATCGCTACACAACGGTCTTTCTGACCTCCATCGCCCGCGATTACGGTCCTCTCAACCATCGTCATCCGACTACGGTCTTTTAAACCTGTCTCCCACCAACTATGATCTTGACGACCAAACAAACATGTCAATACTAATTCTTTTAAGTCCCACCATGTAATGCACTCTATTTGCTACTCAAGCTAATATCATCCCCACAATGAAGGGCTTTATTTGTAATCAACTACAAACACTAATGTATTCATTCAAACTGGGTCAGACCCTGTAAATTTTCTTCCTTTTTAGGGGTTTCCACATAAAAAATCTGGTGTCCCTTATGAACACTACACCCTATCTTTTTATCTGATTGTATAATGAATCTTCGTATAAAGCTATGACATTAAACTTTATATTTCTCTATAGCCGCAAACATTCCATGATGCAACAACTTTTAATAATCCGAATCAGCCACAAGATTACTAAGAATAATTGATTTTCATCTTTTAAGAGCCTATGTAGGATAGCTTTCTTATTGGTTTTCACACTTTAAGTACACTGTTCCAAATTGAGGTCACGAAAGAGAGAAAAATTCATACACCTAAGGTTCAAGAGGATGATAAACTTTATGTATAAGAGTTCTCGAGAACATTTTTCTCTTCTGAATCAAATGTAGGGGGCTAAAGGATAGATACATAAGAATAATTGGTTGAATCCCTTCATGCTATGGAGCTCATGGTAATTACAATGATTTCTTCATGAATCATCATAAGATTGCCAATTACCGTAACTTTTCCAACAACAACTTTACAATCATATTTATAAAAAGTTATAGCCGTCTCGAACAGATTCTAAGACTACTTTTGAGGAAGTTTTTTTTACTGCTTCTATAGCAGCTTTCTAACAAAAAATTTCTTTGGAAACAAATGAAAAACAGTGACATAAAATTATCATAAACTATGTTTGGGACAACTTTTGATTTTTTTGCTTATTCTTTTCAAAGCTTCTTTTTCAAACATATAGTTTACAGAGCTCATCATGGCTGGCTTGTTAGTTGGGAGCTTGGCTATCAACTAAGAGGTCTTGAGTTTGAGTCTTGTGTATGTGATGTGTGTGTGAGTTTGTCTTAATTGGCCTAATTGTCCAAAAAAAAAACATATAGTTTTAAATATACTTTACAAAAACAAAATATCTTATAGATATATTTTTTAAATTACATAAAAATTATAAATTAAACATACATTAATTTTTATTGACTAATTTTTCTAATATAAAAATCGTCAAAAAGTCCTTCCAAATAAAGTCTTAATTTTTTCAACTTATTTAAACTAAGGTAAGTATTTTGCCTAATAATGAAAACGAATTGGCAGTATTTGTCTGATTAGCATTAAAATCTGAAAGATATTGTAAGTGAAATGAAAATATATATATATATTATGATTTTGACCTAATACTTTGTTAGATGGATAATAAAAGTTGATACGTCACCAAAAATAGTCTTGATCCAGCACGAATCTCGAGGCAAAATCAAGTTGAAAACTTCAAAAATTAGATCAGAGACCATCTGAATTCCGATTTCAGTAAACTTACAGTCAAACTGAGCGTCTCGGAAACACGAACCCAACGACACCAAATTCAACCCAATCCGAGCCCAAATGGATCCAAATCAAGGACCCGAAGCACTGTTGGAAGACTCAAATCATAATTTTAGTTACCAAACGGTCTCTGATTTTAACGAGCTTGTACTCGAATCGAACGGCTCGACGAGACGAATCTAACGAGCCTAAGATCACTGAATTCTGACATCACTAAGGCCTTCAAATGTCTAACGAACGGTGCACGATCATGGGATTCGATATCGGCCATCCATTCAGCCTAGGGGTGTCAATTTCGGGTCACGGGTCGGGTTCGGGTCGAACCCGAACTGACCCGGGTGGAAAACGGGTCGACCCTAACCCGACCCGGGTAGAGAAACGGGTCGAAAATCCGAACCCGGACTCGACCCGGCGGGTTGCCGGGTTGACCCGACACGACCCGGAACCGCGCGGCAGCTCGCGGCAGCAGGCGACGGCGGCAGTGCTTGCAGCACGCGGCAGCGCTCGCGGCAGGGCGCGGCACGCGGCAGCGCTCGGCAGCAGCGCGCGGCACGCGGCAGCGCGCGGAGGGGGCAGCGGGGCAGCAGCGGCGGGCAGCGGGGCTGGGCAGCGGGGCAGCGGGGCGTGGGCAGCGGGGCTGGGCAGCGGGGCGGGCAGCGGGGCGTGGCAGCGGGGCAGCGGGGCAGCGGGCAGGGGGTAGGGGGCGGGGGCGGGGGCAGCGGGCAGGGGGCGGGGGCAGCGGGCAGGGCGGGAATTCGAAAATTTTTTAAACTAAACGGGTTGGCTGGTTGACCCGGCAACCCGCCGGGTCAACCCGAACCCGACCCGTTTTTGAAACGGGTCGATTTCTGGAACCCGAACCCGACCCGTTTCAATCGGGTCGGGTTCAACCCGGATTTTCCGGGTCGGGTTTTCGTGTCGTGTCAAAAGTTGACACCCCTAATTCAGCCACTCCCTATTTGCCCCTGATCTCACACCTATTTACAAGCTATGTCACTCCAGAAAATCTATAAATAGACCCCTCACTCCTCATGAAAAAGGAGGGAGGCCAAGAGAGAAGAAGGAAGAGAAGGAAGAAAGCTCCTGCCGCCTAACTCCTCCTCAACCACCGCCGGAGTGCTGCCTAGTCTTGCCGCACCACCGCCGGACCACCAAGGGCCGCCGGAGTGCAGCCGCACCACCGTCGTAGTCTTGCCGCACCACCGCCGGACCACCAAGGGACGCCGGAGTGCTGCCGCACCACCGCCGGAGTATTGCCGCACTACCGCCGTAGTCTTACTACACCACTGACGGACCGCCAAGGGACGCCGAAGTGCCATTCGAAGCAGAAGTATCCCCTGATACTAAAGTGCCACTACCGATCCACCGCCTGACATCAGAGTGCCGCCAGACCACTACCTGACAGTGGAGTGACGTTGGATTTTTGTAAAACTCTTAGTTAATATCTGTAATCTGGTCGTCTTCAAGGACGAGTCAGACCATTGTATATCTCCTCAAATTTTAGTGGAATCATCTTCAACTGGGCTAGGCCCCGTGGTTTTTTCCCTTTCCGGGTTTTCCACGTAAAAAATATTGTGTTCTTTGTGTGTGAGCTGGATATCCGTGCAACGCTAAGACGTAGAATCATAACTCTATCGCCGCGTATATTCTAGCCCGCAACAAAAGTATTGATTCAGCTTTAAGATTGGTGCAGTATAATTTATTTATGTATTACATTTATTTTAAATAGATCTAAGAATTCATAAAAACCATCTTCAAAATCAAAGATTAACAAAATCCTTAAAGAAGGATTAGAGGATAATTAATAATTAATATACAGAGAATGGGAGAATTGAACGGACTGTTGAGTCGTGAAGCTTTGTCTTTCTATAGCTTACCGAAGTTGTCAAAGGTGCTTTTTTAGTAAATTAAATAAATATTTTATTTGGGTTTCTAAATCAGATTTTTTTTAAGCTCTTTTTTTTTTTTTTTTTTTTTTTTTTTTTTTTTGGACATTTAGGCCATTTAAAGCAAACTCACACATACAACGCATACACAAGGACTCGAACCTTGGACCTCTTAGTTGGAAGCCTAAGCTCTCAACCAATAGGCCAAGGAGAGTTGTGTTTTTTAAGCTCTTCTATTGAAAGAATTTTTTTTAAAAAAAATAAAAATTTATCTTTAAAAGATGATGAAGTCACATCTATTAAAATTAACTAATATTCTACTAGAGCAATTTGGACATATATGTCAGCTATATATATATTTTCATTTGTGGAATATGATCGAAAATTTATTTTTGGTGAAATCACTCTTGCAAGAGAAATTAATATTGTTGTATATTGGTCGGATTTTATGATAGGCATCCATTGTATCTTCCAAATATTATAAATATATAGTTGTGGAGTGTTGTAATAGGACTCCCGCTTGTAATAGACCACATTAAATAGAGGAAAGATAATTTTCCCGTGCAAGCTCTCCTCTCCTCCCTTCCTCCTCTATCTCTCATCCAAGATAAAAAAGATTCATCTTTTCCTCATGCAAGAAACATAACAAGTGGTATCAGAGCCTCATTGAGGTGATCTCGAGGTGGAGAAAGATTCTTGTTCAAGAAAGGAGAGAAGAGGGGGTCGCTACCGGTACCGCACAGGCAAAGAGGGCTTGGTGTTCGGGATGGCTTGATCGCTCAAGAAGTGTGTCGAGAACGACACATGCGAGCGTTTGCGTGTGTGAGAGCGGACTGAGGCCCAGATCGCAGACTGGGGCTGGATTGCGGGAGATGCATGTGGATCTCGTGTGTAAGGTTCACACGAGAAAGCCAAGTGTGGCACGATTAATGCAAACGAGCTGCCTTATGGGAGTGTGGGTGAGCCGAAGTAGTTTTTACAGGAGCACATGTGCGTAGGTTGCGGAACGTGTGGGCAGAGCAAAGTACACGCTGGCCAATCGCGCACCCGCAAAGCACAGTGCAGGGGCTACGTAGGTGTGGGTTCCATTCATGTGAAACAAATGGGAGTCTGCGACCTTAGGTTAGTTCGCATAAAGGTTCGGAGCACACTGGCTGGGAGGCACGCTCCTGAGCAGAGACGAGTTGTTCTTGAATGATATTGCATAGTAACTGAATGCACAGTATCATGCGGGACCAGAGATTGGAGGCTATATTTGCCTATTTCTGAGTACAAGATCGGTCTAGATCTTTGAGGTGGAGTCAGACTGTTCTTGGAGAGCAGTGTCAGGAGCAAAAGACAGGAGTTGATTCTACGAGCCAGTGAGGGAGGCGGAGTTGGGATCATGTTCATGAGCCTACAAAAGGCAGAATCAAAGCCTATACATAAGGTCCGAAGCGGGTTCGTTAGTGTGTGGGAGGCAGATGGGAGGCTACAATGCGAGCAGTGCAAGAGATGAACAACAAGATATAGAACCTCAGAGCAGATCACACAGAACTACGCAAGGAGCGAACACCATACTCTGGATTGGACTGGTGAATTGTGCAAAGTCGTAAGCTTGGAGAGCGCACAAGTACCCAGGGATGACGGGCGAGCCGAGTTTACTCGATGCAGGAGCGCATGCTTGTCGTGCAGAAGCTGAAGAAGTATGAGGCACGAACGTGCTAATTATGGATTGAACGAAGAGGGAAGCAAGTGGACGAGTTATTTAGAATGTGTGGGAGCCTGAATTAGAGCTGTGATATGGAGTGCATAGTGGAAGCAGTTCATGAGCGGGATTGGGCTCGATTTGGAAGGTTAGCTCGTAGAGTTAGTGTAATGAGCCAGTCAGATCGCAACAAGCACATAGGTGGTTCTTTGATCGCAAAATCAGACCAAGGTGGAGATTGTTGTGTATTTGTCCGATTTTAGATTAAACTGTTCTTCCGAGACACCGCACCATGCATATATCCTTATAAATAATTTTATATGTTGATGTATTGTGAACCCCCATAAGCTCCAAGATGAATTAATAAATTCCTCTCCCTTCTCCCTGCCTCTCTCTCCCTCTCTCTTGCATTCAAGAATTCCTCCATGTTTCACAAATATAAGGCACAATCTTTGGTGTTAATGTGAACGAGTAATGTGACGTCTTAAGTTTGGTTTGAGACGATTTTTTTATTGCTTTCTAAAATAAGTTTTCATTACAAAAAAATTTTGAATTAGAAATTTTATACTAGAAAAGTATTTTATACTAAAATAGGGCAAAAGCTATCACAAACAAAATCTTAATCTTGCTATGCTTTTAACCTAAAATTTTGGTTTCGTCTTCTTGGTATTAATATTACAGAAAATACTTAGTGTTGGAAGCAAAAATACATGCATAATAAAAGATACGGAAACTAACAAACACTTTGTCATAATTGTAGTAGTATTTGACGTAATAAGTTCTCTTTTTTTTCATCTTGAATAATCTAACAAGGAATAAACATTGGTTCTATTTTATGTAATTCTTGGAGCACTATAGTTAAACTTTATTAATTTTTGTTGTAGTGTAAGTATTATATTAATTTTTGAAGGAATATACTTACATGTAATATAATATTTATGCTTGTATTTTTGAGAAATTTTAAGTACATCACAATCATATTTAACTCCCATAATATTACAAAATAACTGATGACATATATTATTTATGATTAATAAATATCCATCCCCTATAATTTAGGGCATATTTACACATATCTCTTTAGGCAAAATATGATAAAAACATTCATATTTTCTTAATATTGGAGTTGCCTCAGATTTGGCTTAACCCTTGTTTGTTCATGTTCGTGACCGTTGTTCGCTTGATAGATGTGTCGGGGGTACGTCCAAAGGGGCAGCACCCCTTTGCGGGGTTCGATCTTCCCGGTCAGGTCGCGGGATCAAAGAGCAGCGCCTCTACGGGGATTTTCTATACTCCGCCTTTTGTTTACTCATGTGCCGTTTTTTATACTCCGCATTTTATTTTCCCTATAGTGTAGTCGTCCTCCTCCCCCGCAGTTTTTTTTTTCAGTTTTGGGCTTTCCACGTAGATCTTCTATGTTCATTTGTGTTTCGCAAATTGTGATTTACTACTTCTCTTTGTGTTTGTTTCGTCGTACCCAACACTTAATCTAGTATTAATTTATATTTTCTATACAATGATTGATATAGCTATTAGACTTAACAATTTTTTTTAGGAACTTTTGGGCTAATTAAATGTAAACATATACTCGCAATACATATGCAAGCTTCAAAAATAAGATCTCTTGATTGATAGTCTAAATTCTCAACCAACAGAATAAGATGATCTGCATTGCTCAACAAATTTTAAAACCAAAAGAGATAAGAGCGAAATGAATGAAAATTTTATGAAAAGAAACCAAGTAGATGTGGCAATCATAATGTCTTCTCTTTTATTTCTCCAATTTTTCTATTGTTCTAAAGAGAAACTTACCATATTGACACCTAAAAAGAGAAATTATAAAAAACTATGCTAATTTCTGACCAGATCTACTTGACCAGATATAAAAATCATTTTTTTAATTTTAATTTCTTAGAAGACTATTAAAATTCAATTATTAAACTCACATCAAACCAAAGTTAAGGCAAACCATATATGGCTTTTGCCAGCAACTTATTCAAGTCAAAATTTATATAGATGAGAAAATGATTCATTTGACAATGATGTGTTACATATATGCTTAAATAAATACAGTTATCATTTTTCTAATATTGATGAGAATTTTTCTTTTTTAATTGTGAAGTTTGTGGAGAGATGATGCAAAATATGAGTAGATGAAAGGGGAATGGGTAGGAAGACGGAGAGACGAGAAAAAGGAATAATCAGATTAAAGTTTTGTTTGGGACGATTTTCTTAATGCTTCGTAAAATAACTTTTTAGTTTAAAAAAAATTAATTTTTTACTAAAAAGCTGCTTTAAGAAATAGTAAGTCGTCTCAATCAAAGCCTAAGAGGAAGAATGATAGCTAATTGTTAGGATTAGTTGAAGATGAGAATGACATATTATGGGTTGGTATTGATTTATATGTCTTTTGGATATTTTCATTTTGGGGGTTATTCCATGAAGCAATCAAGTTAGGGCTCGTGTACTCTAACTTGGTTTATTATTATTTATTATAAGCAAGTTTTAGCTTATTATTCTAGAAATCCTAGAAGAATTCAACATCATCTCTATTAGGGCTGTCAAACTCGGGTCACGGGTCGGGTTCGAGTTCAATCTGAAATTGACCCGGCACTGTTCAATGCGACCTGAACACGACCCAATTTAAAAATGAGTAAGTGTTTGGAACCCAAATCTGCCACGCCAAGTGCCAACTCTATGCATGAGTTCGTTGTCGAAGGAGGTTTTGCTGCAACCAACCTTAGAGCTTAGAGGTGTCTAGGGCTTGCATTTTATCTTCTCTTTTTCGTCGTTGCTATAGAGATTGCAAGAGTCGTCTCCTTCGTTGCTGTTTGACTTCACTCCTTGGACGATATTCCCTTCAAGTCGGATCGAAAATTATAACATTTTGATCGGAAGCAACAACAGGAGTTCGCTCGCTCTGAAGGTAACTTTCTCTGTTTCGTGCGCCCGTAAATATGCCGAACTATAGGACTCCGGGTCAAAATCAGGTTATTCTTCGGTTTCCGGGTCAACCCGAACCCGACTCGGAATTCGAACCGGGTAAAAAATTAGAACCCGAATCTGACTCGTTTCAAATTCTGGTTGACCCAAACCCGAAAAATTAAGGCCAGATTCGAGTCGGATTTTCGAGTCATGCCAATTTTTGACACCCCTAATCTCTATAAAAAAAATTTATTTTTTTCACATTTTTTTGTGCATTTCACAAATCAAATACTCTTCACTCCTTGGTATAAATACTTGATCATATCATTTGAAGATTAAAGCTTTGTTTAAAATGATTTTTTTAATGTTTCTTAAAACAGCTTTTTAATGCAAAAATTTAATTTTTTTACAAAAAAGCTGCTTTAAGAAGCTATAACAAAGTCGTCCCAAACGAAGCCTAATTTATCTCAAACTAAGCCTAATTTGACCGTTTCAACCCAAACTGGATGTTTAGTTGCTAGAGCATTTATGTAGAAACTTCGTGATATATATTATCTATGTAAATCACCATATTATAATTAGTTTCATGTTTACCATTTTTTTTTTTTAACTTCTATCAAAATGAAGATAAGTCTTAATTTTTAAATGAATAAAACCAACAAAATGCATAGGCATACCAAAGGTAGCGAGTTGTCGAACACCACCTGCGTCCTGCTCCTCTCCCCTGATAGTACTCCTCATTTCCTCGACTCCGTCAGGACTCAGACATAAAAACAAACGACTGCGGGTAATGCACGTAAACAAGCCCGCTACAAAACCAAAACCCTACGTTCTCCTTCCACCATTGATGACCAACCATGCCAAATCTCTCCACCTCCCAAATCCCGCCACTCCTCCTCCTCCTGCTTCTACTACTCATCACTCCTTCCGCCTCCAACACCGCCACCGACACTTCCGCGGCCGTCGACACCCTCACCCTCACCTCTCCCCTATACGACGGCCACACCCTCCTATCTCCTTCCAAAACCTTCGCCCTCGGCTTCTTCACTCCCACCAGCTCCAACTCCGGTCGCCGCTACATCGGCATTTGGTACCACAACATCCCCAACCAAACCGTCGTATGGGTCGCCAATCGCCGAAACCCTCTCATCACCCCAAACGGAACCCTAACCCTCACCCCAAACGGAACCCTTCTCATCTCCAGCGCAAACCCAAACTCCTCCATCTTCTGGTCATCCAAGCCCGGACGGGCTGCCATCGACCCGGTGGCCCGACTCCTCGACTCCGGCGACTTCATCGTCGAAGACAAAGGCGGGTTCCTATGGCAGAGCTTCGATCACCCTACGGATAAGCTTCTTCCCGGTATGAAGCTGGGTTGGGATATCGCCATTGGGATTAATAGAAATCTCACGGCGTGGGCGACTCCTTATGATCCAACGCCGGGGAAGTATAGTTTGTTCATCGACCCGCGGGGCGACCCGCAGCTTGTTCTTGCCGATGTGGGTAATTGGGTTTGGCGTGGCGGGCCGTGGAATGGCCTTAGCTTTTCCGGCTGCCCCGCCGAGGCTTCGGCTGGTGCTACGCTGGGCTTTGGGCTTAGATTCGTTTGGAATAAGGCGGAGATGTCGTATATGTTCGACGTCGCCGATCGGCCTGCGCTCTCCTATGTTTACGCTGATAGCGCCGGCGTGGCGGCGCGGTATGTCTGGCTTGGCAATGAGACGCACATTGGGATTGACGGGGGTGCCCAGAGGTGCGTTAGGTTCATAGTCTTCACAATTACAGGAACTCTCTCTCTCTCTCTCTCTCTCTCTCTCTCTCTCTCTCTCTATATATATATATATATATATATATATAACGATCAATATTTAATTTTTCCTATATAAAAAAATAATTTATTTATGTGATCATATCAAGACAATTTTTTAGCTCAATGAGGGATATATAATTGGTAATTATGAATTGAATTCATGTTTATGGCTAATGCCATTCTTAGTAATTACTATTGCTTGCTAAAAAAGTTTATGATAATGTAGAAAAATATATATATAATTTATTTTTTGATATAGATCCAACACGCATATGTAATAAAAAGAATACGGCTATGAAATATATAATATAATTTTGTATTTATGTTATTTTGAGCAAGAATGTTGAAAATATTGTAATTAGATGGTCGGAGTGATGATAATCGGATAATAATGATTTGATGATAGCAATTGGATGATTGCAGTCAGATGATGGTAAATAAATTATGATGATTGGGCAATGGTGAACAAATAGCGACATTCGAGAGATGGTGATTCAACTATGTAAGTCTAGCGATGCAATTAGACGGCGACGATGGGTCGTTTGATTGTCAACGTCAATTGTTAGGCAAAACTTTAAATTTTTTAGATCTCTTTAAAACTCATCCGTTTATAATTTTTTTGAAGTGATATTTTAGTAAAGTTGACCAATTTTCATAATATTTCATATTAAACCATTTGATCTTAGACTGTTTATTTAGCATTTATATGTCTTAATAATCTCAGAATCAAATGATCATCATTGGCTTATTGAATTTCTCTCATTGAGCTACTTGATTTGACTATAAATATTAAAAATTTGAGTATTATTTCTTCATTCAATAAAATTTTCAACTTCATTTCAAGTGCTTGATTTTAACTCATTTGTACTCAAATCGAAGACACTCAGTATGACTATAAATTATCCCCTTCTTCGTTCATATACTTGGTTTTTTTTTTTTTTTTTTTTGTTCGTATAATTCAGCCATTCGGGCAGATCAGAATCAAATCCCAATTTGGAAGCATAAGGTGGAACATTAGGGGCCTTAAATTAAGATCAAAATATTAATACATAAATATCATAAATTTGAAAGTTTATAGATACAACTAATATATTAATAAGCCAGACTCCTCTTTGGAAATTTTCTTCTTCTTTTTTTAATCTCACTAACAGTTCTGCAAATTTTTTTGGTCTGTGATCTTTTTTCTCTCTAACCTAAATTCTAATCAAATATATCTGCGAAATTATTTTTGGCTTTAGAATTCACTTCATGCAATTCCTTCCTAATTTTAACAAGGTGGAACCTCTACTGGGAAGCTCCGCAGGACCCCTGCGACTACACCGGCGTCTGCGGCTCATACAGCATATGCAAGGCCAACAACACCCCGCTCTGCAGCTGCTTAACTGGTTTCACGCCGTCGGATCCGGCCAGCTGGGCTTTGAGAGACGGATCCAAAGGTTGCAAGCGAACGACGGGCTTGGATTGCACCAACGGCACTGATGGGTTTCTTGTGATTGACGGAGCGAAGCTGCCGGACACGGCGGAGGCGACGGTGAACATGAGCAAGGGACTGGATGAGTGCAGGCAATGGTGTTTGACGAAATGCTCCTGCGCAGCGTACGCGAGCGCGAGCGTCAGCGCTGGCGGGGTCGGGGTCGGATGCGTTATATGGAATGGGGAAGTAAGGGATCTCAGAGTGTTTGCGGAAGCTGGACAGAAGTTGTTTGTGAGGTTGGCTGCCGCTGATATGCGTAAGTTTTATCTATTTTTAATTTAATTATTTAAGTTGAAATACTCTGATTTAAATTTGATTAGAATGATTTTTTTTATCTATTAAATTTATTTTGAGATAAATATAACAATGAATTATTTAGCCATATAATTTACTTATTTTAATATATATACAATGCGTAGAAAATTCATTTTTGATCAAATTTAGACTTGGATAATATTACCCAAAATTGTTTATGTTCTTTGTTAATTTAGAAAACTGAAGTAAATTTAAAGGCTGTCAGCTTCATCTTAATTTTTTTTTAATATAGCACAGAATTATTTTAAAATGTATATTTAATTCTAATTATGCATAATAAAATGACAAAATCAAATAAATTTAGATTTCATAACGTACATTTTAACTTCATGCAAACAAATGAAAAAGTTCATAAATTATTAGGAATTTATTTCCTCTTTTTAGCTTCGTATGGCAAAGCTTTCTTTCTGCTTCTTAAAGAGATTTTCTAGTACAAAAAGCAGTAAAAAAATCGTCCCAAACAAGCCTTCAACATAAAATTGCATCCTATCCTAATTCCTAACAATTTCTTTTTTCTATCTTCTAGCTATTACAGCAAATAAACGCTCTCCAATTAGTACCCTGACAATATTTGAGATAACGATCTGTTGTATTTCTGTTGCTGCGTTGAGCATCGCTGTGATGCTCGGTATTTGGAAATATAGGAGCAAAAGGAAACAAAGCACCTGCATATGTGGTAGCTTTCTATCCTTTGAAATTTGCGTGTGCTGTAATTTTGTTTGTAGTCATAATTACCTATATAATCTTTTCACTGCAGCTCATTTAGATGACAGCGTCTACAAGAAAGTTAATGCTGCTGGAGAAACAGAAATAGCTGAGCTTTTTCTGTTTGAAATGGATATCATCAAGGCTGGAACCAACCATTTCTGCAACGAAAACAAGCTTGGAGAGGGTGGATTTGGTCCTGTTTATAAGGTAATTACAGTTTTTTTTAGTTGAATGGAGTCCTGTTTATAGATAACTACTTTGATTAATTGATGAATATGATATTTCTGTAGGGAAAACTTTGTGAAGAGCAGGAAATAGCAGTAAAAAGGCTTTCTAAGACATCAACACAGGGGATTAATGAGTTTAAGAATGAGGTGACTTTGATTGCAAAGCTTCAACATAGGAATCTGGTTCGCCTTCTAGGTTGTTGCATTGAAGGAGAGGAAAGGCTGATAGTATATGAGTACATGCCGAATAAAAGCTTGGATGTGTTTCTATTTGGTTGGTAGTAAACCCCTCTTGCTTGGAGATGTATATATATTAAAATCATCTAAGGATTCGTTGTGACAGCTTTTTTACTATTTTATAAAGCAGTTTTTTAGAACAAAAATTTCTTGAACAAAAAATTTTTGTGCTAAAAAATCACTTTAAAAATAAATAAGAAAGCTTTCACAAATGAAGCCTAAATCTATTTTCAAATCCAATATAGTTTTCCTTAAAGTTTAAGTAATAAGTACAGCTCTTTTCGCTATAAAAGGATGTTATAGGCTAAGGGATGCTTGAATATGAGTAACATTGGAATTTTCCCCCACTCTTTCAGTTTCCTAATTCCTAAAGAAAATCAAGTGATTTAAAGTTCTGCTCTTTTATGCTTCAATTTTCTATCAAAACTTCGGCTAATTTTACTAACAAATAGAATCTTCTTCAAATTGCATGATATTTGATGCTTATTAGTTTCTTTCTTAATCCCGGTCTTCCATCAAGTAATTCAATCTCTCTGATCCAGATAAACAGAGAAGTGTTCTGCTGGACTGGCAAACTCGTTATCGCATAATCTTAGGCATTGCTCGTGGATTGCTCTATCTCCATGAAGATTCAAGGCTTACAATTATACACAGGGATCTCAAGGCTAGTAACATTCTTCTTGACAATGAGATGAATCCAAAAATCTCAGATTTTGGGATGGCAAGGATCTTTGGTGGACATGAGACAGCAGTAAATACCGCCAAAGTAGTTGGTACATAGTAAGTCAATTCTCTATGATAATGAACCTAGGCTTCGTTTGAGATGGTTTTCTTGCTGCTTCTTAAATCAGCTTTTTAGTACAGAAATAAAAAATTTTGTACTAGAAAGTTGCTTTAAGAAGCAATAAGAAAGCTATCTCAAACGAAACCTTGATCAAATAAAATATGCAAATATTTCTATAAATTTTATGACTGATCAAATAAAATATGCAGCGGATATATGTCTCCTGAGTATGCAATGGATGGCATCTTCTCCGTCAAATCAGACGTGTTCAGTTTTGGAGTTTTGGTATTAGAAATCATAAGCGGGAGGAGAAACAGAGGGATATATACCATTGAGAAACATTCAAACCTTGTTGGAGAGGTATGAAAAACTATAGCCAAGAATTTACTTTACATACTCATTGCCTTTCTATATATTTTACTAGATTTGCCAGTTACAGCAGCCTAAGCAACTTTCAGGCATGGAGCTTATGGAATGAAGAGAAGGAGCTGGAACTTCTTGATGATTCCATTGGGCATTCAATCTCAATGATAGAAGTTTCCAAATGTATAAAGTTGGCTCTCCTTTGTGTTCAGGAACAACCAGAAGATCGGCCATCAATGTCCTCTGTTGTTCTTTTGTTGTGCAGTGATATTGCTTTATTGCCAAATCCAATACAACCTTGTTTTTTAACACCTAGGAATTCGATTGGTGAACCGGGGAGAAAGGATTCAGGAACTTCAAGTGATATCACATGCAGCATTGAAGGCCGATGAGTACGAAGTAGAAACTATCCATTTTATTGTTGATAATTATTTTGTAACATAGGCGTATGAAATGTTGATGAATACTCTATTCTTGCAAAGTTGGTTCTCGATTTGTTTGTTTTACCTCTTATGATTTTGAAAGATGAGGAATAGAGACAAAACAAGGACGGGAGTTTTTAGTTCTGTAATGACACTTGAAAGGCTAAATAAGAATTGAATGTGGTGGGAGTGAGATTATGGTTTCATTTGGGACGGCTTTCTTATTGCTTTTTAAATTTGTGTACTAGAAAGTTGTTTTAAAAAAGCAATAAGAAAGCCATCCCAAACAAAGCCTATGTCTTGAAGCTCTATTGATGTTATGGGAGGGATTAGTGAAGAAATAACTAATAAGTAATAAGGATTATAAAAAAAAGGAGTAAACGAAGTTGAAGAATATGAGCTTTAAGGAATGCTGGAAATCTGTGCATTATTGGAATATGTGTACAGCGAGAGCAGAAGATTAAATAAAAATCAAGAGAGAAATAGAACAAACCAAAGATAATGAGACTTTAAGTTCAAAGAAAACCTAGGTGAAGTACAATCAGCAAACCAAATAACAAGTAACAAGAATGGAAATTGAAAAAATTCATAGCATTAATTCTAAAAAGTTGGTTAATCCTAATAATTTGATAGAAGCAAACAACTGAATTTAATAACATCCAGTCCAGGCCCTGGTTTTAGAATCTGTTCAGATGATGCACATTACAAAATATAAGGATTTGTGTTGGGCATTTTCATTTTGAATATTAAAACAACCACACTAACTCTCTCTCTCTCTCTCTCTCTCTCTCTCTCTCTCTCTCTCTAGTATATGACTAATTTAATCTCAGAGTCGTCTCGTTTGAATTTAAACCTGCTATACAAAATTGATCCAAAATGGTACCTTTAGGACTGAATTGGGATCAATTGTATATCATATTTACAGCATAAGGAACTATTTTGAATCAATTTTATATAATGGGAGACTAAATTAAAACAATGTAATACTATGAGACTAAATTGACTACACACGAATAATCTGAAAACTATTTTGAAATTTTTCTGTATATATATATACAGACAGACACGCATGCATGTGCGAAAAGAAATTCTGATACTCTGAAAAAGAAAAGGAGTATTTGTAATTTGTTTATAATTTGTAGTTACATTTGATTAGAACTACAAATTCGAGAGAAACAAGTAATCATTTTTTTTATTAAATAAAAGAATGCTTAGCACATGGATAACAGAATAGCAACCTTGCTATTTGCTAGGTTGTGAAAAGCAGTTCTAAATATAAAAACCTTACAAGGATGAGAAAAGCCTAAAGAAAACTCTAAAAGAACCTTTCTGTTAGCAGTCAAAGACCCTTTGAAGTAGCCAAAATTTTCCTGCTTCTTCAGGAAAAAGGAGTCTGAATGAATCCGCTAGTATCAACAAAAGAACCAATGCTGTCAACAATATTTACAGCAGGCAAGATTGTGGTTAGCCACTCTATTTTCCATGGTCGGAATGCAAGAAACTTTCATACTCAGTTCCTTCAAGTGATTGGGAAACGACATCCCAGTTCTCAATCTGATCTGATAATGGTCTTGTATGGATCTTGACATGGCGGCTTTTAAGCTCTCTTTGTGGCATTCTTAGGAAGTCAAGAACATCCATTAATTTCTACAGGGATTGAAAGATATATAATTTACATCTAGGATGGTAGAACATTGAACATATTGTTAATGCAACAGTTGAAAGAAATTCTCATGCAATATATGTAGATCACTAAGGCTTCGTTTGGGATGGCTTTCTAAAAAAGCTGTTCCAAACGAAGCCTAAAACACTAATCATCAGATAAAATACAATCTGCAATTTGAAATTTGTAAAACCATCAAAAGTAACTGAATAAATCATAGAAGACATACTGTTCGATTAAGAATGAGATCCTCATAGTATAAGATAATGTGCCTGGTGCCATTGAAATAGTGAAGAGCATCTGCACACCATTTACTAGTTTGTTTGAAATCTACAATGAGCTTATTCACATCAATCAAGGGCTTATATCTTGCAAGAATGTCAGCCTGCATTGCAAGATGAAGCAGATTTAGAAACACTGACATTATCGAAATTCTCTAAAAGTTTTTTCATCTACAACCATTATATAAGGAAAGCTCTAATAAAGATGCAAGAACCAAACCTCATGTCGTGAATGCACATGAGCTTTATGAGTTCCGTTCAATTGCTTTGCTTCTCGGTCATGAGAATTTGCAAGAATTGAGACCCACCGACGAAGAAGATTTCTTCTAAGAAGGAATATGGCAGAAACACCTCTATTTTGGAAATATTCAACTATGCCCTCATGGTTCCTCATCAGACCCTGTAGCATTGATACCAATTGGATAAAAGAGGGTAAAGAATATACTAGATCAAATCTTAAGTATGGTATAAAATTAAAATCAGATAATGTCATTCAATCAACATGCCAGCAAGAACGATATTTCCGTTTTCATAAGTGCATCTAAATTTAATTATAAAAAAATTATTGACGTTATTCTCATCTAGCTTTCAAATTTGAAGTACTAGTATCTTACCAGTAAGGTTTCTGAAAGCAACTGCTCATTATAACTATCCAAGTTTTAGTCATTCCCCAATGGCCAATCCAACTTGATGACATAGACAAACTAGTTATATAGAATTTCTCCTTAGGCGTAGTTTGATTTGAAGTAACGTCGATGTTAAGTAAATCATTTATACGAGTTTGAAATATTGGTATTTGGTTGGATGAAAAAGGAAAGCAAAGTAAAAGAAATGTACTGTAAATGTTTTAGTTCATTTTTGAGATAAGTAAACTCGCTCAACTTTGAGCAAAAATCAATTTTACCGCAAGCAACCTCTCTTACTGCGGGACACCACCACCACCCCCTGTCACCAAGTGTTGACCACTGCCGCCGACCGCCCACCTCCAGGCACCACCGCCACCCTCTGTCGGCCATGCCACCACCCATGACCACCACCCACCAACACCGTCACCCACCAACGCCACCATCTTCGAACTTTACACTACATTCATTTTACTTTAAACCAAATAAAAAAAACAATTACCTTCATTTATTTTAAACTCATCCAAACAACACCAAAATATTCATTTTACATTACATTCCTTTTGCAGCCGACCAAACAGCCCCTTAAAACAAATTTATGGTTTAATCTAAACATAAATTTAAAGGAAAGATAGCTTGCATATAAACAAATTTTGGCAACATCCTGATGTTACATCTTATTAAATAAATGTGATGTGGTTGTGGACCTAACATGCTCAGCAGTATTCCAAGAGCCAAAAGGCTCTTGTTTTGTGGGTCCCAACACCTTATTTCAAACCTATAGAAGAAGGAATAATGGGGGATCATTGTAGAAAATGTGAGGTGAATTTATGGTGGAATTTTTAAGGGAGAAAGTTTGTATGAGGGGGGATTATGTGCAGAAATTTTTGGAGTAGTTTTCTTGGCTATTTTGGGTTCCAAGTTGCTACTATGAATTGTGAGAGAGATGATTCACCTCTCGAATAGTGAATCAGCTTATATCTTGTATTTTTTTGTTTAAAATTAGTAATTACAGCCATTTGGTGTTATTTATGGATTTATTTAGAGTAAGTTCACTGTTTTTTATATTGTTGTGTGCTATTTTGGTCATCAAATCCTATCAAATAGATATCAAAGCAACGTGAAGACGAAGAGGTGAAAATTTTAGTTGAGGAGGAGAAAATACCCACCTTGAGCCTCTATCGAGAAGGGGGATCGATAGGGAATATGGAGGTAGGAGGGAATGAGAAGAAGATAACAGGCGGGGAAGAATTTGACGGAAGAGGGGGATACAAAAGGAGAAGGGAGGATACCGTGGAGACCCCAATTGCTTGCTTCATAGGAAGCATGGGGGCGGAAGGGGAAATTGAGGCGAAGGAGATCCAAAGGTTAGGAAGCTGAAAAAATCGATGTTTGAAGGCAATGATGCGCATGGGTAGATACGGAGAGTAGAGAAATATTTTGCGGTGAATGGTAGGGATACAAACGAATCAAGGCGAACCGAGCTTCAGCATGTTTGAGTTCGAGCTTGAGGTCGTTTGCCAAGACACTGTTCAAGGTCGGCTCGATAAGATTCAAGCTTTTCTAACCTATGTCTGAGCTCAAGCTTGTCTAGAAAAGGTTTGTTCGAGCTCAGCTCGTGGTCATGTTCGAGCTCAGTTCAATTTAGAATTGTCAGCTGCTCATTTAGCCAATTAACGAGCCCGTTTAACAAAATAATTTTTTTTAATTGAGCAGCTAGCGGCCTATTGAGCCGCTCGTTTAGCCGACTCGCTCTCCCGCTAAAGACATTTCGCTGCCTACCTGGCAGTACTTGCTTACATGTTTTAAATTTTATAGAGCAAAACTAAGAAGCCTAATGCTGATGTTGGACTAAACCACGGAGGGGAGAGAAAAGAAGAGGCACTGACTGAGGTGGGCGGCGGGAAATGCTAAAACTGTAAAATGTGAAGCGAGGAAATAGGAGAAATCAAGTATTTATTTAATTTTTTCTTGGTTTTGCCAATGCCGGGAATAAAAAAAACGGAAGAGCAACTAGCGGGCATCCAAAAATAATATAATTATCTTGCTAGTATTTATTTAAAAAAACTAACTATATTTACTACTAATAACATATATTTTTACTACAAATAATAATATTATCATTGTTAATATTTATTTAAAAATAAATACTTAAATTAGTTAAATTAATTTAACAATATTTATTTTTAAAACTATTTATTTATTTCAAACTAATTTGAGTCGAACATGAGCTTTAATCAAGCCTTTTAACGAGCTTATTCACGAGCTTTAATCAATATTGTTCGTGAATATAAACGAATCGAACAACAAGTTGTTTAAACTCGTTTATTTAGCTATCGAGTATTAATCAAAAGTGTTCAAACTCATTCGCTTAGCTTATCAAACGAACATGAACGAGCTCTTATCGAGCCGAACCACAAGCAGCTCGTCGAACGCTTGGTTCATTTACGACCCTAGTAAACGAGTTGACGGAATGGGAGTGGCTTATGGTAGTGACTCTATGGCTTAAGGAGAAATTTGAGCTTCTGTCAGGATATTTTGGGAGACTACTAAAGACGATGTTAGAGAGCAATTTCATGAAGAGGCTCAAACCATAGCTGAGAGCCGCTATGCTTGTGGCAAGACCCTGTGACTTAGGTGAGGCGATGGAGTTAGCCCAATTGAAACATGACAAGAACTCACTTGAGAGGGGTAGCTAAGGGGGCAAATTTGGAGGTTCTTACCACATGATGACCACCTTCCATGCACCTAGAGTGTCGACTATATTGGGTCAAAGGGAAGCTCTAAAGGAGAAAGGTTTGAACCACGGCCGGGGCTCGAGAGGGAAATTTAAACGGCGGACTGATACGAAGCTACAGACAAACAGCTAACGGGATATGTTTTATGTGCGACAAGAAGGTTACATCGGGCCATAGGTCTACAAAATTGTACATTGCAAGTCCTTTTATTTTGTGATGAGGAGGAGACGGGCAGAGCAGAGGCAAAAGGAGAAGTGGTAGAAAAAGATGAGCACTTACACTTAGAGGTGGCAGAGGTTTTGTTGAATTCTGTAGTGGGATTCACCCTGAATCACACTATGAAGATGAGGCGACAAATAGGTGGGAAAGCAGTGACGATTTTGGTGGATAATTGGGCTACCAACAATTTCATATCGAATCAGGTGGTTGGCAAGCTGGGGCTGAAGTTGATAAATGCGGGATAATTTAGGGTGATGATGGACACAAGGAAGGTTGAGAAGAGCAAGAGAATATGTCAATGATTGGTGTTGGAGTTGCAAGAGATTAACATCAAGGAAGATTTTCTTCCACTGGAGTTGGTTGGGAAGTACGAATTTGATCTTAGGTATGAAGTGGCTACAAACCTTGGGGGAGACCAAGGTTGGATGGAAGGCCTTAGCTATGGAGATCAGGGTGGAGGGAAGAAAGGTGACGATTAAGAGAGACCCTAATTTACCCAAAGCAATGGTTTCCCTGAAAAACCATGGTGTGTGGCATACAGGGCGAAGGAGTGGGATTCTTGGTGGAGCTCCATAGCTTGGAGGGAGGAGACACCGGGAAATTGAGGTCATTCCAGAAGTAGTTTGGCAGCTTCTCTACCAATTCAGTGTGGTATTCCAACCTCGCCAAGGATTGCCTTCTTTAAGGGAGCACGAGCACGCTATTATTTTGAAGGAGTCTCTCCCATTAGTGTCTGACCATACCACTACCCACAAGTCCAGAAGGATGAGATAGAGAGGCTGATCCGAGAGATGCTTGAAGCTGAGATCATCAAGCTAAATGTTGAGTCTGTTCTCTAGTCCCATGTTACTAGTGAAGACGGATGGCAGTTTGAGATTTTATGTATATTATCTTTCCTTGAACAAAGAGACTATACCAAACAAGTTTCCCATACAAATCATTGATGAGCTGCTAGATGAGTTGCATGGCTCGGCGGTGTTCTTAAAGATTGATTTGAAGCCCGGGAATCACCAGATCAGGATGCAACCAGAGGACACACACAATACGGCTTTCAGAACTCATGAGGGATACTATGAGTTCTTGGTGATGCCTTTTAGCCTCACTAACGCCCTTGCCACTTTCCAGTCACTCTTGAATAAGGTCTTGAAGCCTTATCTTCATAGGTTTTCTCTGGTATTCTATGATGACATCCTTATCTATAGCAAGTCAGAGGAAGAGCACTTGAGGATGGTGTTGGGAACCTTGAATAAGCACCAATTTGAAGAAGTGTCTCAAGTCAGGGTGTTAGCGGATCCAACCAAGATAGAGGTAATGGTGGAGTGACCAGCACCTTAAACCCTGAAAAGGCTAAGGTTATTGTTGGGACTCATAGGATATTACATGAGGTTTGTGAAGAGATACAGCTCTACAACCTGGATGTTGATAGAGCAGTTGAAGAAAGTCATGACTAGTGTCCATATGTTAACACTACCAAATTTCGACCAACCATTTGTAGTAGAGACTGATGCATTGAGTTGTGGGTTGGGAGCAGTTCTCATATAAGGATAGAGGCCCATAGCTAATTTCAGCCAACTGTTGATGGTTAGAGTCAGACTAAAATCAATCTATGAAAGGGAACTGATGACGATAGTGTTAGCAGTTAAGCGGCGACCTTACTTGTTGGGTAGGCAATTCATAGTCAAGACCGATTAAAGGAGTTTGAAGTTCATGTTGGATTAAAGGATGGTGACATAAGAGCATCAACAGTGCTTTCCAAGTTGTTGGGTATGATTTTGAGATCCAATACAAGCTCAGGTTGGAAATAAAGATGCAGATGCTCTCTCCAAACAAAGTGAAGACCCCCAAGCCATGGCTCTATCGGTTCCCATGGTAGCGGATTGGGAGGTCTTGAAGCAAGAGAGCAAGCATGATGAAGAGCTAAGTAAAATCACAGGAGATTTATTGCAGAACAAGAACAATTATCGTGGTTACTCCTTTGTGGGTCAGAAGCTACTATATCAAGGACAATTTGTACTTCTGAGGACATCGCCACATATCCCTCACTTGTTGTAGGAGTTTCATGGCACAACTATTGGGAGACATTCAAGAATCCAAAAGACATCGTCAATTAGCAGCGAAGCTGTATTGGGTGGGCATGCAAAAGGGTGTGGAGAAGATGGTGGCCACTTGTGATGTATGTCAGAGACATAAATACCAAGCTATGGCTCTAGGTGGTCTTTTATAGGCTTTAGCTTTACGCGAGGTGTGGGAAAAGGTGATTATGAACTTCATTTAAGGATTGCGTAAGTTAAAAGGATTCATCATGATTCTATTGGTGGTGGGCAGATTGAGTAAATACACTCATTTCATTCCCCTAAGCCACCCATACACCGCGGTGTCAGTGGCAATCGCTTTCATTAGAGAGAGTCGGGACAAGGTTTTTCTAAGCCATTTATGGAGGGAATAATTCAAGATGCAGTGGACTATTCTGAAGCAGAGTAATGCTTATCACCCTTAAACATATGGTAAGATGGAGGCGGTGAATCGCAATGTGGAGTCTTATCTTCGTTGCCTTATCTCAGATACACCAAAGATGTGATCCAAATGATTAGCTTAGGCAGAGTACTGGTATAACATTTCATATCATACGACATCCCAAACAACACCATTTAAAATCTTGAGGGATCTATCTCATCTGCTACATTATGGGCATGACAACACACATGTGTCGTCAGTAGAGCAGTACTTGGGAGAAAGGGATCGCATCTACTGCGAGCACAACAAATTATAAAGATGTAGGCAAATTGACACAGAAGGGATGTGCAGTTTGAGATTGGGGGTAGAGTTTATCTGAATATTCGACCGTACACACACAAGACTCGAGCTCGCCAGAGGAATGAGAAGCTACAACGGCGATACATTGGGCCCTATGAGGTCGTGGAGCGCATTGGTGTGGTCGCCTATCGCCTACAATTACCACCAACTTTAGCCATCATCCAGTATTTCACGTGTCGCAACCGAAACAAGCCATTAGAGATCATACACCCTCGCCCGCACTATCAGCTACACTATCAGAAGATATTGAGGTAATATTAGAACCCTGGAGGTGCAAGGGGTGCACCGAGGAGACAAAGGGATCAAGGAAGTGTTGATCAAGTTGAAGAAGCTACCTTATGAAGCAATGTGGGAAGCCTACAGTACTATCCAGAGGCAGTTCCTTGATTTTCACTTTGAGGACAAGGTGACTTATTGATGTGGTTGTGGACCCCACCTGCTCAATAGTATTCCAAGAGCCAAAATGCTCTTGTTTTATGGGTCCCAGCACCTCATTTCAGACCTACAAGAGGAGGAATAATGGGAGATCAATGGAGAAAAGTGAGGTGCATTTATGGCGGGATTAGGACTAGTTCTAAGGGGGAAAGTTTGTATGAGGGGGGGGGGGGGGATTATGTGAAGAAATTTCTGGAGTAGTTTTCTTGGCTGTTTTGGGTTCCTAATTGCTGCTAGGAATTGTGGGAGAGATAATTCACCTCTCGAACAGTGAATCAACTTGTCTCTTGTATTTCTTTGCTTGGAGATTAGTAATTACAAGCCCTTGTTGTTATTTCTTGATTTATTTAGAGTAAGTTTATTGTTTCTCATATTGTTGTGTGCTGTTTTGGTCATCAAATCCTATCAAAATATTATCTCAAAAGGCAAAGTGATGATGGAATTTATGGTTTAATTTGTACATAAATTTAAAGCAGAGCATGAATATTAACAAATGTTGGCAGCATCCTGGTGATACATCTTGTTGAATAAATATTATCTTAAAAGTAAAAACGGATTTCATGGTTTAATCTAAACATGGATTTAAAGGATAACATACATATGAACAAATGCTAGAAACATCCTGGCGACACATCTTATTGAAATACTACGAACTTAAAGATATAAAAGAATTTATGGTTGAATTTGAACATAGAATTAAAGATAGCATGCATATGAACAAATGCTGGCACCATCCTGCTGATACATTTTATTGAATAAATATTATCTGAAAGACAATCACCTTTCACAGAAAATAAATAAAGTTGGTATACGCATAGGCTGTGCTTGGCTGCCAAGATTTGAGAGAAAGGAAATGTAAAAAAGGATTGAAAAGCTTAAATTAGTGTATGTTGATACAAAATCAACCAATAAATAAATAATTAGGATTCCATTTCATTTCTTCCTTTTGAGTATATCTAAGATATAAGGGGTAAAATTACCCTTTTTCAATTCATTTCTTGAAGAGCAAAACAGGCATAAAACCTGAAACCTACCATATTGAATAAGGTACAAAATTTTACTAGAGTTTCCTCTTTAAATTCAATTTTAGCCTAATCACATTCTTTCTTATAATCATAATCAATCATGGTTGATAATGCAAACGCAATACTATATTTCTCTTGGGATACATTGATATGCTGACTCAATATTGACTCAACCATGCACAAAAAGAGATGAAAAATAAAAAATGTTCATAAAGACTTAAGATGGAATGATCAATTATCAAGATGTAGGCATTAAAACGTATAAAACTTAAAATAAGAATTGAAAAGAGCTAAATTCTTGCCTATACTAGACTTACAGTTAGGGCATGTACTGCAGATGGCAAAGATACCAAAAAAGACAGGTAAGTAGAATGAATAAGAAAGAATTAGGTAAAAATACTAGCAAATAGTATACTTAACGGCATATGTAACACTCAATAATTTATAAAAATAACTCCTTACTGGTTAAGCATTACAAAGAAGTGTCTACTTAAATGAACAAAAAAGAAACTATGATGAACATATGTCTAGTTTGGTCAAAATTTTCAAAACATAAATTGCTTGGTTTTTCAATCAAAGCACACATATGGCAAACTCCTTTAGATTAGACTAAACATTTTGACTAAAGAATTTCGACTCCTCCCAAGTTGTAAATAGGCAGGCAGATAGTACATGAACCAACGCATTGAATTTTGATTCTTGGCCATCATTCATTGATGTATACATTTAAGACTTTTAGGCACCTTTAATGAAGAAATTATTATGCTGGTGGCCGAATGTAACTCTACATGCAGAATTCAATAGTGGGCTGACATGGGCAAAAAAATTAATATCCTTTTATTTTTTACTTGAACCCAAACCCGACCCGAGAAACCGAACAATAATTGGCGGATTGGCGAGACTTTTATGTTCAACAATTCATAATAAATGAGAAAGGATTTTAAAGTAGACTTTTCATATCCCGTCTCCTAGTTATGCTGTGAAGAAATTTACATCCTTCCAATGCCCTTTTGAGTACCATCATAGTAACCACTTCCATCGCCATTTGAAACTTTCTCCAACAGCTCAGTTTGCAGTGTCATATACTTCTTTCTAATGCAACAGTTCAAGCTAGTTGATGTGTATGGTTTCAAGTAATATCTTTCTTGAAAGAATATCTACATGATTGATGTTTGAGGTTTGAACTTGAACTTTTTTTTTTTAATGCGTAATAGTATATTTGAAGTACTTAGGTTTTATATCAATACATAAGTGAAATATTTAGACATTTTATTAACAAATACATAATATAGGTTCCATTTCTATTATTGTGAAATAAATTGTCATCATCTCCAAATACTATTTTATGAAATAATTTTTATTCTTTGAAATAAAATGTTAGCTATTTGTGCTAAACGAATGTATCTCATTATGTACTCATGATTTATCTGAGAAATAAGAAATGATAGTGGATTAAATAGCAAGGTGCTTCACAATATGTAAAATGCTTAGCTATTTAGTTGTGATTTTAACAGTTAAATTTTCATTAACACAGCAATACCAAACAAAATACTATACAAAAATAATAATATATGTGAAGTATCTAACTAGGCACTTCATAAAAAAGATGTTTACTGTGATGCACCGACACTTCTCCTCAAAGAGATGTGCAGTATCCGACACATATCCGACACAACACACGCACGACGCGTGTCGGAAGTCGGATATGTCGAAAATTTGTCCAATTAAAAAAAATATATTAAACATAAATTGGACGTGCGTGTCTTAAATATTTTATGAATTTTTTAAAATATAATTTCTTGTATTTAAAATTTTTATTTATTTAAAATAGAAAAAACTAAATTTCTTATTTTCTATCCACAACACCAAATCAATCGCCCGAACTCAATACCCCATTCTTCAAATATTCTCGTTTTCATTTCTCTTTGGTGGGTCACAACAATGCCCGATGTCATCTCAACATTGAAGTCTAGCGACGTTACAATATCGATATTTCAAAATCATCTCAACATCAAAGTCTGACACTGTTTTAACATTGATGCTCGACGCTAGTAATTTTTACACCATAATTCAAATCATTAAAAATTTATTATAGCAACAATGCTTAGCCAAGTACGTCATTGAAAAGCAATATATGTGAAATGCCTAAAAGGTATTTGAAAGAAAAGCTGTTTAAAAAGGTATTTGATAGAAAAGCTGTTAATTTGTGGTTTAACTATGAAAACTACATCATAGCAGCAATACCTAGCTAGGTACTTCACAAAAACTAATATATGTCAAATACCTAGCTAGATTCTTGACCAAAAAACATCATAGGTAAAGTGCATTGCTTAATTGCATGCAAGACTCAGTTATTTTACTTAGCTACAAAGCTGAGTACTTCATATAGCAATAGTATAGGTGAAGTACACTGCCCAATTTCATTTAAAACTCATGCTTATTATTTCTATTTGTGTTATCTATCATATGTAGGAATATTTATATTCCCAATATTACATTTAGATTCGGAGCCTCCACCTTCAGAGCCTTCCGATAGACTTGCTGAATTTTTGTTGAGAATGATAATTCTTTGATGCTAAGAAAGATTTATATGCATCATTTCATTAGCATTTTTCCTATCCCTCAGGATGTTCCAATTATATATTCTATATTGTCATCCATAATTCATATAAATATTTGAAAAAACCAACTAAATGATTCAATGGTTTCTTCAAATAAAAATTCCACACTGAAAAGAACATTTTACCAGTGAATTTTAACACCAAGAAGTGGAGCACACACAAAATTTTATTTATCAAGTCTATTGCTTATATTAAAAAAGTGACATCTCCAAAGAAAACATAATAGCTCTCTCTTCATGCCAACAATCCTAAAAAAATTCATCAATCTATCAAATTCATCAATCTGAATATCTCATACAAAAATGTTAGCATGTGCTCATCTTTCTTTAAATAATTATCTCAAAAAACTAGTATAATTATTCTCTATTCTAACCCTTTTCTCCTTTTGAATAAAATTACATGTATCTCCCTTCAAAAATCCAACATTTTCTCCCTTAAAAAATACAACATTTTCTATTCCACCAACTGCTTCAGCAAGCTAAAAGAATGCATTAATGGTTCTAATTCCAGCTTCTGTAATTGTCTTCAACACAACAGCATTTTCAAAAGTGATTGCCTTATGAGATCTTAGAAGGTGTTAGTCTTTTCACTTTGCTAGGGCATGATTATAGCTTTGGAAAATTTTTAAAAATTTTCCATTATCATCCTCATCTACATTAAAAAGTTAATATGGATGCATGAAAAAACTAGGGAAGATAAATTAAAGAATGATTATATTAAAAGAATAATTTGAGTGATATCTATTATCTATTAAAGACAATATAATGAAAAATAAACTTAAATGGCCTTGATATGTACAACAAATGGTAAATAATACGCTCATTAAATGAGGGGCAAAGGTAGTTTAAGATGATTAGAAAGAAGAGGTAAATTTAAACTTACATGGATAGAATTTATTCAAATTGATTTCTAAATAACAGGTTTAACCCTTCAGATAACACTCAACAAGAATAAATGAATAACAAAATTATAGAGTCAACCCTAAATAGTTGGGATATATATATATATATATATATATATAATATACTTGTGAAAAGTAGTGAGCAACGCATGCTCAACAAATTCAAGGCTTCAAGTTCATTCAATAAAGAAATTTCCTCAGTCAGAAATATAACACATATTCAGCTGAAATGTCATTTTCCTGGCAAAACTCAAAATAATAGTTTAAATTGTTTGCACATCTCAGAGCTTGAAATCATAAGATAATTCACCAAAATAATTTCAAATGAACAAGAGCAGCAACTTCTTAAATCAGAAACAAAATATGACAAAATTGCATATTATCAAATTTTTTAAGTAAATACCTGATTAAGCATCCATTTCAAGCCAACAGCACCGGTGCATTCATTCTTAGAGGAACTGCTATACCAATCCAAATTGTATACCTTATCTAAGGTGGCTGTGATAGTAGAAATGTTGCTTCGCCTTTCTTTTACAGAAAAGATCTCACCATTTGAGCTGATATTGATATGGCTATTTAACAATGTCTCAAACCAACCACTACCAGACCTTTGCATTGATAATATAGCAAAATACCGAACTGGGGTACATGCACACTCATCTCTGCCAATTAAGCTAGAAAAAGTGTTAACAAATGGGTACTGATTTCAACAAAATAAAATACAAACCAGCAGAAAAACATTCTAGCTACCTGTTATACGTGGTCGGTTCTGGGTAGTGAATGTAATGTAGTTCAGATGCAGGAATGTCAGGGCGCCGACAAGGTTCATTCATAATTTCAACCCTCATCACATTGGGACCGATCAAGAACCCGTTTTGCTTTAAACATATTGAGCATATGTAAATACTGCTAATCATTACCAAAGTTAAAACAACAGTCCTCAACAAAACTGGATATTTCTTGTGAGGTTTTGTCCCAAAAGCATCCTGCAAGTGATGTTTAAAAGAAAAATCAAGCCAATTGGGTTCAGGCATCTAACTTCTTAATTTGGCGATGATGGCCCCCGACTTAGGGCATCTCCAACCGAAAATCCCATTTTTCACTTCAAAATGCAGTGAAACTCGTTATTCATCTCCAATCGAACTCTATTTTGTGTGCTTATGTGAGGGTAACCGTCTTGCTCCTCTTTCACTCGTTTCTTTGGCAAATCCAGTTGAGACAGAAAAAGTGAGTAGGTGAACAGTGCTATTGGCGTCGCACTATTCACCCGCAAGCAAATAGAGGAAGATTTGGCGTTCAGATTGAGCGATTGAACAATGATATAGGCATGTTTTGGCGTTCAGTTGAAGATGCCCTTAGTAAATGATATTTTTCCCCCATTTGGATTTAGCAAGAGTCCTAGAGTATGGCAATGAACTAGGTCTTGCCGTGAATAAAGTGCTTAAGCGAGTTTAAAAAATCATGAAGAAATTTTGTGTTGAAAATAATCAGGACAAAGGATACAAAAAAATAGCTGGTTAAGCTGGTTAAACAGGATGAAACTATAGGAAATTGTAGCCATTTAGGAACAGAGAAACAAGAAATGAAAAAAAAAAAAAAAAAAAACTACTAAATTCTCAAAAAAAAATAAAAATGATAATACATGGAAATCCTACAAGCAGAAGCAAACCAAAAACGCCCAAATGTAGATTTAAAAACCATTCGGAAACCAGAAGATCATGCCCATCGTCATCAAAACCTAGAAAGAACAAATCGTCCCAACTTCCCTTCTGATACAAAATGTAGAACTTGTATTTGTTTAAAAAACAAGAAAAACAACCTAAACATGGAAAAAAATTAAAAAGAAAATCCAAGCAAATAAAATAAAAAATATAAAAATAAACCATCACCTTGTTGACCAAAGAGCAATCCTCCACCATCTTCCCTATCTGTCCTCCCACTTTCTTCCCGGTCTGCAGAAGTGCATCAGAAGATCCTTCTCCTCTCTTCCTTTATATCAAAACAGCTTAGCGTCCCGTCTTCCTCTCCAACAATCAAACCTCACCGGGGAAATCGGATATTCATCGCGCCAAAACCCCTTCTTTGATCTTCATTGTTGTTCTTCCATACAAAAGCCGTTCCTTTGCCCTCTCCCTGACCTCTCCTTCTTCTTCCTCCCGCCGTTTCTTTCCCGAACGACTGCAAGAACTTGCCCTTCTACGTCTGATTCTAGGGACGAAAACGCGGCCGGTGCGCGCATTACCTGCGAAAATGTTAAGTTTGTTACTACTTATCGGCAGTATTAGTATAGTTAATTATATAGTCGTTGATTTAGTTTTCTTCAGAGTAACCTGTTTTCAAATGCTAAACTATGTGAAATTTTGCTAGTTTATTAAGGCTATGAAGATCCAATTAAATCGATTAAATTTTGAATTTTCTATAAAATCAATTCAATCCAATATAAATTTTGATTTATAAGGCATTAGAAATAATTCATAAAAATCAATTGCTTCTAAAATATCTTTCAATAATTAGATATTATGATCAAAAAATAATTCGGATGAGGCTCAAAGCCTTTAGATCTACTTAATATTAATTTTGTATTGCACTCGTTTTAAAGCATATGTAAAACTTTTGTGGTCTATCATAAACAGATTTTGGCCATCGTATCCTTATAAAAATTATTTCTTAAAATAAATTTTATTTCAGTTGTATCGACAAAAATAACAGTTAGGATAGCATGGTAAAATTAGTGTGATTTTGGTACTATATTGAGCCTTGGGACATTTTGACTCTCATATGAGGGCATAAGCAGCAATGAGTTGGTGATCGATGGGCTAACATTATAATCTTCTTAAGTGGGTATTTGCTCGCATGCAAGGATGTTCTAGATGTGATATTTACTATCCATCCTTTTTTTAAGTGGTCACTATGTCAATTGCATGTGACCAACTATCTATAGCCCCAAGTGTCATTGGAATTTACTCATGTATGCAAGCTTCAATAGGATCAATTTTGCATTAATTGAACACATCAAATTTTAAATTAATCATGTTGCCTGATCTAGATCATACTATATGATTCATTTTCTTATATAATTTAATGAGCACAATAGTTTGCATGAATTGACCTTCGGACCATAAATTAAAATATTCCTATTATACAATCACCATCAAATAATATGATCATGATCAATTGATCATAAAGTACAATCAGACATCTAAAGGATTATGGAAGAAGTCACCAATTTCACACCTTGAAGTGGGCATTGCTACCCAATAGATTTAATTGTAAAAATTGAAGTTCTTTAATGTGCAAATGCAATATTAGAAATAATTCAAAGAATTTTTCTCATGCTACACAACCAATATTAAGCCAAATGGCACATAAGATAGCATTTTAAAATCAAATGGATATGTTCAATCTACTTTTAAAAAAAATCAAAATCAGAAATTTATTCATGTACATTTTTTTTGATCTTACTTATCATTTATGTGTAAAATGTAGACACATTTTCATATATCTAGTGCTATATGTAGACATGACTTAATAATACTTATCACTTATGAATATCATCTAGTAAGAAAACTTTATTTATAGACATTCGTGGACCAATTAGTCTCTTTAGGCTTTGTTTGGATAGCTTTAGACCACTGATTTTTTTTCTGTTTTTAAGAAATTTTTATACTAAAAATCAGCTTTACAAAGCAATAAGAAAACCATCCCAAATAAAACCTTAGTCATCTATTTTTATAGTGTTAATGATTGCACTATATTTACATAGGTTATACTTCTGACACATAAGAACGATTTATCTAATGAATTAAATTTTGTGCAATATGGATTCAAAAAAATGAGTATGTGTTATCTTATTTCAAAAATTCATTATGATTATGAGAGTAAAAAAGTGCTTGTTAGAACATTATACCATACATTAGTCATTTCCCTTCATCATTGAATAACACCTACAATCCTTCATTGATTTCTCCATCTGATATAGACCTCAAACAATAATATTTTGCTAAGCATTTACATTATATTTCCATCTTTTTTTATTAAAGGGAAGGACAAATTATTGCAATTTCAAACCCATACTAGATATATTCTAACTTCATTTTTTTTTCTTTATTCAAACTTTACACATAAAAGAATCTATATGTTCTTTAGATCTATATAACTTTATCTCCATTTATATATGTGTGTATGATCATCGTGTAATATAATATAGGGGTGTCAATAATTGACACGATGGGTTCTGGTCTCAACTTTCAACATATTAACAAACGGGTCGTGTCTAGATCAACCTGGTAACCTGGCTCCACGCCTATGCAGTCTGCTCTTTTTTAATTTTCTCGCATGGGACAGGGAGGGAATCCGGATTCTGGAATTGAGGCCTTCGGCCCTAGGGATTGGACATCGCTTTGTCAGAGCCTCTGCCTCAAAGGGATTGGACCGGAGTCACTGGATGACGGATGTCGCCTAGCTAGCCATCAGCGGCTTGTGTCAACCCATCAACACATGTGCTACTCGCGGACTTGCCTAGTTCGCAACCGGCGACTCTGTGGTCTGCACTCTGCACCGCCTGCCATTGACGTCCCTTCGAGTCCGCAAGACTGGTCCATTTAGTCGACGTCGACCAGCTGGCTTCCGTGCAGACTGTAGCGTCTCCGGCACCGCCTTGCCTACCGTCGTGTCGACCGACAACCCGTGCGGGTCGGGTCTGGGTTTAATTTCCTAACCCGTTTACCTAAACGTGTCGGGTTTTGGTTGACCCATTTACCCCCGGGTCAAGTCGAGTACCCGTCAACCCGAATTGACACCCCTAATATAATACATAACTCTCAATCTCAATCATTAGAAAAATTATAGAATGTAATATAATTTTAAAACACAAATGATTTAATAATATACATGCGGTGGTGGTGGCTGCCAGCTGGTGGAGGTGGCCAACAAGGGGTGGCAATGCCTTTGAGTTTGTGGTGTATTTGAAAATTGTCAAATTTGAGGAATTCCAAATACACCAAAAATAAACTAGAATGAAATACACTACATTTGCTTTACTTTACCTTGAATTTATTTTTCATTCAACCAAACACATAAATTATCAAAACCCCTATATTTGAATTACTCCACACCCTAAATGCAACAAATCAAACCGCCCTAAATGAACACATACTACAACCACGCTAACTATTTCTATTTAGAAAATCACGTAACTTGAAATCTTTCATTAATTTGCTAAATTTTCAAATATTTTTTTGGAACATTTCCTCAGTGTCCTAAGTTTTCAATTATTTAAACCGATATATATATCTTACATAATACATAAAAGAACAATATCAAGCGTGAAAAATATGTATCAAAACAATTCATTTTAAATATGATTCTTAGCATCTTCATAACAAATTTAATATATATATATATATATATATTGTTATTATTTATCCTTATTACATTTTTTTTTAATAATTTTTAATAATAGTCCATTATATATCATAGAAAATCCAAATGTATATATTACATATGCAAAACATTTTGAAACAAAATCAAAGTTTAAAGAGATGCAACATTTTAATAAGGAACTGGAAGCTACAGATAAAAGAATAAGGTTTCATTTGGGACAATTTTTTTATTGTTTCTTAAATCAATTTTCTAGTATAAAAATAAAAGCTGTTTTAAGAAGCAGTAAAAAATTCGTCCCAAACGAAGCCTAAGATTTCATTTGAACAATTTTCTTACTTTTAGTTTTTCAGATCTCAATCATAATTTTTATTTGATCAATGCTTTTTCACTACTTTCAATATTTTTTTTGTTGGGAGAAGTAAAACACGCTATAAATACAAACAAAAAAAATTAAATGCAACGGAAAGAAAGAACGCGAGGATTTAACCTGGTAAAACCCGAAACAGGGAAAAAAAATCATGGAGCCACACCACATCAAAAAAACCACAATGAAAATTTGGAAGAATTGGTAAAATTTCTCTCGCACTCTCTCATTGTCTATCTACACCCTTGCACACCACAAGAATAAACAAAGAGAAACTCTAATTAAACTGTGTCATCTATAATTTCATATATGATTTAAACCTTAAACTAAGAAAAAAAATTAACAAAAAAAATATTAATTTTTTTAGTATTAGGTTTAAATATGTGTTAGTTTCTTATATGATTTAAACTTGGGATTTTTACGTACATAACACCTCAAACATATATATTTAAACCCTAAACAAAGAAAATTTGATTAATTTTTTTCGTATTAGGTTTAAATATGTGTTAGTTTCTTATATGATTTAAACTTGGGATTTTTACGTACATAACACCTCAAACATATATATTTACTTATCTCACGTCCAAACTTCAGTTTTTTCACTTTTACCACCTAAATACTCGCATTCCATTTGCTCCGTCAAAACCAGAAGAAAAAATTAATCACTACTTATCTGAGCCGCTAATTTTTCCCGTGTGAAAGGTTTCTCCGACAACCATCGCATGTTCTTCGCCTCGCCAGATCAGGTAGTCGTAGCGAAACTGTGCTAGAAGTGATAAGGTAGGGATAAGCTTGAAACTCTGCTTCAATGACGCATTTTTCTTCGGCGTGAAAGGCTCTCCAACAAAACCGTCGCAACCAGGTGCATCATTTTGAAAATCTAATCTTTCATCCACAATGTAAATTGCATTTATTAATATATTTTGAAAACCCAACCTATGAACAAGTAAGACCGACATCTAATCAACATAAAATTTTTTTTTCTGTGACAAACAGAGATGCATATTTCTGCGACAAACACAATCTCGAGTAATGGTGTCTACATTCTAATCTGTTGATTTAATTTTTTATTGTTGCTAAATCCCAATTTATTCACATAAATTGAGATGAATATAAGTAAATTTTGCTTCATTTTCATCAAATTTGGTGGATATTGGAGTGAAGTGCACAGTCAGAGTCGAACAAAGTATGTGAGTGGAAAGCATAAAACCTTAAAGCTTCCGATAGATGAAATCAATTTAATGTTGCAAAAAGAACGAGTTCAAGCACTTTGTCATTGGATACGGGGTCAACCATTTGACTTACTCTATCATGTTAATAGGACATCACCTAAGAATTACAAATTGATTTTAACTGATGCAGATGTAGTTGACATGCTTAGCGGTTCTTATGAAAGGAATAGAATTGAGATGACGGTTACAATGAAATATCTCGAAGAAGATATCTCCCAATCAAAAAACAATCAAACTAAAATAGACCAATAGTTGACTAAAATGCATCAATTCAGCTCGATGATTGGAGAAGATATTGGTATTGTTGTAGATGATTTGTTCAATGATTTCTTTATACCCCAAATTGATGAGGCAAACAGTCTTTGTGTTGGTTTACTGTTTGAAAATGCCCAGAGTTTGAAGCAAGCAGTTCGGTCTGATGCAAAATTTAAGAATTATGCTATAAAGATTAAGGCTAGTGACAAATCCAGAGTTATAGTTACTTGCGCATACAGAGGTTGTCCATGGAGAGTACGTGCATCATTGTCTCGTGATGGTCACTCCTTTGAAGTTAGAAAAATAAAATCAACACATTTATGCCCTGGGTTAATAGAGCCGGAAACAAGCAAGCTACAACTAGTTGGATGGCTCATGAAATCAAGAACATTGTCAAGAGAACTCCTGATATCACACCAAAAGAAATTAGCAATAACTTGGAGAGAACTTACGGGTTATCATTGTCATATATGAAAATTTGGAGATGAAGAGAGTCAGCAAGAGATGTAATGTTTGGTTTTGTCGATAATTACTACATGCGGGTGCCTATGCTGAGGTCAGAGTTAATCAACAGGGATTCTGGCTCTCACATTAAATACATATATATGTGTAAGCAAAGGAAATGCATTTAATAGGTTCTTTGTTAGCTTCAAAGTATGTATTGATGTTTTCAATGTTGGACGTAGATTCTTAATTGGGGTTGATGCTTGCCACCTCAAATCAAAGTATCTTGGCGTATTGCTATCCGCAAATTGTTTGGATGGAAACAATGGTTTGTACACAATAACATATGATGTTGCTAGATTAGAATCTAAGAAATCATGGGAGTGGTTTATGGGAACTTGTTTGAAAGTTTTGGCGGTGAAATTGAACATTTAGCCTTCATGTCCGACATGGAGAACGGCCTTGGCGAAGCTATAAAACTTATTTTCCCAAATGCTGAGCATAGAGTGTGCATGAGACACTCGTGGAAGAATATAAAAAAGGCAAATTTTTAGATAGGAGCATGTAAATAGTGACAATTAACAAAAGAAGCAAATTTAATTAAAAATTTAAGAATGAGCAAATACGCCTAATAGAAAAGCGTATTGAATGGAGAGAGGAGAGAGGAGAGAGGAGAGAGGAGAGAGAGGGAGTGAAAGAGGGCAGCCGTGAAAGAGTGGGTGGGGAGAGAGAGAGAGTAGGCGGGAAGAGAGAGAGTGGAATGGCATAAGATTTCGTTAAATATTTAATAATTATTTTAATTATTATATAAATAATAATTAAATATTAAAAATAATTAAATAATTAATAATAACTTAAAATATATTTTAACTAATATTTAATATCTAATAAATATTTAACATAAAACTAAAAAATATTTATATTATATAATTTTGTTTAAATATAATATAATATTTGTAGTTCAAAATTATTTTTTAAGAAAATATTTATAAAAATTAAAATATAATTTATTAAAAGATAAATAATTAAATTTAAACATACAAGCATAATTATATTTAAATAATACAATTTATTATCAAATATTTAAATTATTTATATAATATTATAATATCTAAAAATTAAATTAAATAGTAATTTTAAAATTTTATTCTATCGAAAAAGTTAAAAATATAAAATATATTTAAAAAGATATTATTATAATTAATATTTAAAATAATTTTTTGATATTCAAAATTTAATATTTAAATAACAACATAATTGTGCTAATATATTTTTAGAAATAAAAACAATATTTAAATATAAATTTTAGTTTATTTTAAATATGTAACTACTAGTTTAACTGTTTTTTAAATATTTAATTTATATTTTAAACTTTTTTTAATAACATTTTATAAACTTTTTGTTTAAATATATTATTTTAATATAATATAAAAAAATTATACTATTTATATTTTCAATTAATATTTAAATACAATATTTTAAAATTTTTACATGTTTAAGAAAAATTTTAGTAAAAAAAAATCAAACAAATAAATCATTTCTTAATATATAAAAATAATATATAAACTTTAGGTAGATGAGAGAGGCGGCAGAACTTTTATCTCTCTACAGTTTTTTTTTTCTCTCTCTGCAATCTTTATTTCTCTCTCATATCATTCTACTTTTTCTGTTCCTATTCAAACACGCCAAACAAAATGGCGTATTTAGAATACGCGGAAAACTATGTCGTATTTTGAATGCGCTAATTATATTAGCGAATTTGCTTCTTTTTAAATTATTAACTAAGTCTGTTCTTTTTGTTAATTATTATTATTAACAAGCTCCTCTCTAAAAATTACCCTATAAAAAAACTATTTTTTTGCGAAGATGGTATCAAGCTTCAGAATTTGGTTTGGACGGTATCAAACACTTATAACCTAAATGTTTTGCATATGAAACTTGAAGAGATCTTCAAAATCAGTCCACAAGTATACTCGTATTTGAATAATTTGTCATGCAAGTGGTCTAAGGCGACATTTTCAAAGCACATTAAAAATCACTCCAATACAACAACAAGTCAGAATCGTTTAATGCATGGGTTGAAGAAAGCTAGAACTAAGCCAGTCGTTGATTTTTTTAACATGATTAGGGAAAAGATTATGGAACAACAATCGCAAAGAAATCTAATTTCCTCCTCTTGGAGAGTTCAACTTGTTCCTCATGTGGAAGAGTACATCAGGGACATCACAACTAGGAAAGAGCATTTTATAATTCGCCAGACAACATTGAGCAGAGCTGAAGTTGAGGATCTTCATGAAAGGCACGCGGTTGACCTAGAAAAGAAGGATATTTAATAACAAAATCAAGTACATTAGAGTTTCTTCGTAACATTCTAAGTTACATTCATTTGCAACTACAAGTCTTCGATATCGAATTGACGACAATAACAACAACAAGTAAAATCATGATAACCAATAAGAAATTATTTTGAAGCAACTCAAATGTAACTAAAACTGCAAGCTTGGAATGACCTTCTGATGCTTTTCCACTACTTAAGCGGTTCATATCTTCTAGCTCATCATTTTCTTCATCAATCCACTTTTACAATCATCTTTCGATCTATTTCAGGGGCATATGTAGAATTTTACTCCGCAATTATTAGCTTTGTAGCAATTATAGATTTGACATTGCAGATTACAGCAACAATAGTTGCATTGTTTAGGCTTCTCGTTGATGGAGTCGAGCGGCGAAGTCATGTCATATATCCCAAATTGCTGCAATAACAAAACAAACACAAATTTGTAATCAACTAAATGATATACTATAAATAAAACCAATCCGATAAACATAACTCGAATATGTTAAAATTTGGGAGGAAAATCTAAGCAACTATATCTTGCGCGCACTAGTTTTCATTCAACCATCTGTCAACCTCAAATAAGAAATTAAGGATTAAAGATCAAAATTAATCATTCTGCTTTGGGAGCATAGCTTCGTTCAAGTCCTTCTTCCCAGGTAGCGATGAGAGGTGGTTGCGACAGGCAGTGGCGAAGCCAGAAATTTTATTTAGAGAGGTCCTAAATTAAAATAATTTTGTTTGTTGTTTCATTACCATGTGGTCTGTCTTTAGGGGCAAGAGAGGAGCGAAAGATATTTAAATGAGTTTTACTCAACATTTTTTAAAATATTTTTATTTCAGCTAATTTAAGTGAGTTTCAATTTCAGCTAAAATTTATTCGAGATTCTGTAAAATAAAGTTTCAAATAAAAGTCGAATATTTTACTAAAACATATATATATATATATATATATATATATATATATATATATATATATATATATATATATATATATATATAAAATAGAAAAAAAGGAAATTTATTGATTGCATAGCATAAATCTGAATAAAAATATAGCTTAATGATATCAGAAATCAACTATCTTTAGCTCATTGGATTCGTCTCATCGAGCCGCTCGATTCGGCTATAAGCAAATAAATTTTGAAAACTGTTTATCATCCAAAGTATGTTTTGAATCTTCCAAATGTACTTCGGGTCCTTGATTTGGACTCATTTGTGCTCGGATTGAGTCGAATTTGGTGTTGTTGGGTTTGTATTTTTGAGACGTTCAGTTCGACTATAAGTTTATTGAAATCGAAGTTTAGATGATCTCCGATTTAATTTTTGAAGTTTCCAACTTATTTTTTTTCCAAAATTCGTGCCCGATCAAGATTATTTTTGATGATATATCAATAGCTTAGTCTTTATTTAGAAAAATAAATTAATCAAATTACTTCTTTCTCTTATCTAGCATGCATATAAGAGAAAATAATCAATCTCTCATATATAAAAAATGTACATGTGAACTTTTGTTCTTCCTTGTTCTTCTTTGGTGGTGGTAATTGGTTGGAGACACTTATAATTGATTTATTATTTTTTTTAGGGGGGGCACGTGCCCCTCTTGGCCCCCCTTCCCTCCGCCACTGGCGACAAGGTAAGAATCCCGAATTAGTTCTTTGATATGTTCTGCTGAGATGGATTTGATTGATGTAGTGGAGAGATGTGCCGAAATGGGCCAGAACAACAACCTTAACAAACATAACAAGACATCAAACCTAGACATCTCCCTTATCAGGCCATTACACCTAAAATGCGTTCTAATGTTCAAGAAAACATCAAACCTAGATATTGAAATGAAGAAGAACACATCAAACCTAGATATTGAAATGGAGAAGAACAACAAACCTACGCGATAGGAGGCCGAACACCGTTCTATGTGACCTATTGTTCTCGAAGATGAAAAAGAGATGGTGAAATAGAGAAGAAAATACCTAGCCTAGCGAGCGAGGGAGATGAACTAAAGGCGAAGCAGAACCTCTTCTCGCAACCTGTTGTTCTCAAAGATGAAAAAGAGACAGTGAAATGGAAAAGAAAATATCTAGCCGAGCGAGCGAGGGAGACGCACTGAAGGCGAAGCAGAACCTCTCCTAGAGACCTATTTTGACGTAGCAAACGGAATGTTATTTAAGTGGTAAAAGTGTAAAAACTGAAGTTTGGGTATATATACATACATATATATATATACATACATATATATATATATATATACATACATATATATATATACATACATATATATATATATACATACATATATATATATACATACATATATATATACATACATACATATACAAAAAATAATAATATATTATTCTAAAATAAAATAACTTTTAAAGGCATAAATTTAAAAAATATGTGGAAAAATTATCATTTAAATGTATATTATTATTTTTTGTTAATAATTTTACTATAAAAAATTAGTAAAATAAAAAAAAAAATCTCCCAAAGAAAGTCCCGAGTAGAAAATTTTAACATGATGAATTTCTTCTTACTTTTCTCGGATCAATAGTTGAAAATCAAAATGAATTCTCCTCACAGCCTTTAAGAAATAGTTGTTCTTCGGAAATTAAATAACACAGCTGTCTTTTATTGACCAGGGCTGCTTGATCCAATTTGCCATCTTTTGGCCTTAACATTTACGCAGCTCAGGACCATTAGTCCATGTGATTAGTGATATCTCAATGTAATTAATTAGCGCTAGGGATTTATTAAGTCAATAATCAATAGTAATTAGTGTAATTACCTTGAACTTATGTGGACAAGCATTGAAAGCTGAAAGCTATAGTCCACTGCCTCGTAGGCCTAATAAAACTTCTCTAAACTGCTGGTTCAAGAAAATATCTTCTACAGCTATGGTTCAGAATTTGAAAAATCATCTATTGTAAAGCATCTTTTTGTCAATTCTGAATACAGAACGAATACAGATGGTGAGGAGAGAAAAAAGAAAAAGAAGAAGAAAAATGTAGTATTTTTCATTGTAAATTTTTTGGTGTAGTAGTTTTCTTATTGCTTTTTAGATCATCTTCCAATAGAATGGCAAATCACTTGTTTGCCGTTCTTCCATCGCTCCAATCCGAGTGGCAATTTTGCCGCTATTTCATAGCAAGTGAACAGTGTAGGACCCCAATATTGGCGTTGCACTGTTAACCCGCTAAATTTTTATGTGTCAATTGGAATTTACCCGCGAAATGGAGAAAGACGATTACGAGGACGACGAAGCCCGCGAAATGGAGTTTGATTGGAGCAGAATTACGACATTTTGGAGTTTTGTTGTATTTTACATTGAAAAATGTGGATTTTCGGTTGGAGATGCCCTTAAAGTAGCTTTTTAATATAAAAAATTTTAGTTTGTGTATTAAAAGCTATTTTAAGAAACAAGGCGAATTATTACGTCCGGACACCCAATCCAGACATGCCACGTCACCCGGATACACTGGACCCCGGTGTATTTGGATGACATGGCACGTCTGGATTGATGTCTGGATGAATCCGGATACCGGACATAATAATTTTCCAAGAAACAGTGACTGTCTGTTTTCTTCCCAACAATAACATCATTTAATAATATAATATAATGAAATAAATCTCAGTAACCTATAAGACAATAAATTCAGCGTACGTCTTCCTTTAAATAACAGCGTCTCCTCTAACCAGTTCATTAGAACAGCCGCTGCTTCTGTTGCATTTCTTCTGTAGTTTTTGCTGCCAAGATGTATTTGTCTCTCTCCCTCTCTCTACTCCTATATACACGCTGCGCGCTACCATACAGATTGTGCAGTATTGACATCTATACACATAATTTGCAGCTATTATAAGTGTCTGCGACGCATGTAATAATTTCAAAAAAAAAAAAAAATCATCATTATCATCTCCTCGAAGGCTGTCAAGAAAAACCCAAATTCCTCATAAAAACTCAATCAAAGAACCTTATTTCACTTTCTGATTGGCATTAGAAGTTGAATTCTGCCTATGATTCAGAAACCATGGCAGCTAACATCAGTCCATACAAATTTGTTTCAAAATTACTTCTACTTACAGCCTTCTTTCTCAACACCAAAATTTCTATGGCAACAAACAGCCTCTCTCTTGGCCAATCCCTCTCAGGAAACCAGACTTTAGTCTCCAAAGATGGCACCTTTGCTCTTGGCTTTTTCACGCCTGGCAACTCTCACAAGTTCTACATAGGGGTCTGGTACAATAAACTCCCAGGCCAAACGATCTTCTGGGTAGCAAACAGAAAAGCTCCCGTCTCTGATCCCACAACTTCAATGCTCCAAATCTCAGATCTTGGCAATCTCGTCCTCCTCGACAGCGCCAAATCTCCAATCTGGTCATCGAATTCCACTGCTAAAGTTAACATAGCCATCCTGCTCGATACAGGGAATCTTGTCCTCAGAAATGATTCAAACTCGGAAGTTGATCTCTGGCAGAGCTTCGCTCATCCGACGGATACATGGATGCCTGGAGGATGGCTTGGTGTGAACAAAATCACTGGAGAGTACCAGAGTTTGACATCATGGAAGAGTACTGAGGACCCTGCGCCTGGCCTCTTCGGGCAGAGCATGAACCCTGATGGCTCGAACGAATATGTTCTGATCTGGAATGGTTCAAACATCTACTGGAGCAGCGGTCTATGGAATGGCCAGTACTTCTCTAACGTCCCAGGAACCAGAGAAAAAACAGCCTTCAACTTTACTTTCGTTGACAACAAAGAGAGAAAGTTTGCCACATACACGATAGTTATGGATTCTATACTTACGCGATTTGTAGTTGATTCTGAAGGGCAAGGCAAGCAATGGTTTTGGATTAATAACACACAACAGTGGCAGACAGAGTTTACCCAACCGTTAGCTCACTGCGATGTCTACTCTCTTTGTGGACCGTTTGGTGTATGTGATGAAAAGAATCCAGATTCAATTTGCAGGTGTGCTGAAGGTTTTAAGCCTGCTTCAGAGCAAGAATGGGCAAACACAGATTGGAGTCCAGGTTGCTTGAGGAAATCGCAGTTACAATGCGAAAAAGATGGGTTTTTTCCTATGCCTAACATGAGGCTGCCTGCAAATATTCCAGAGAGTTTGAATCTGACGAATGAAGTGGAATGCAAAGAAGCTTGCTTAAAATATTGTTCTTGCACTGCTTATGTGTATGGGACTGGCTGCTCAATTTGGAAAGGGGAACTCAGGAACCTTCAGCAACCTAATGTTGTTGGTGAGAATGGAGGAACTCTGTATCTTCGCCTCGCAGCTTCTGACCTTCCAAGTCCAAGCAGCTCAAACACAAATGTAGTTGCTGTGGTTGTTGGTGCAGTTGCTGGAGGAGTTGTAATCTTGGTAATTGTTTTCAGCCTCGTATGGCTATGCAGAAGAAGGAAGATAAGAGGCCAGGCTGCAATGGTAGAAGGCTCTTTGGTGCAGTTCAGCTATGGTGATCTGCAACGAATCACCAAGAACTTCAGCGAAAAAATTGGAAGTGGGGGCTTTGGCTCAGTCTTCAAAGGAATACTTCCTAACTCCATACCAGTAGCTGTCAAGAAACTTGAAGATGCGGTGCAGGGAGAGAAGCAATTCCGCGCAGAAGTTCGCACTCTTGGCGCAATTCAACATGTTAATCTAGTTCAACTCCATGGATTCTGCTCTGTCGGCAACAAAAGGCTACTCGTTTATGAATACATGCCAAGAAGCTCTCTTGATTCCCAGCTTTTCAGCGACAGCCCCACAGAGCTAAACTGGGAGATAAGGTTCCAGATCATTCTAGGAACAGCAAGAGGACTGGCTTACCTTCATGAGGAGTGCAGGGAACGCATAGTGCACTGTGATGTAAAACCTGACAATGTGCTATTGGATGCAGATTATAAACCCAAAGTTTCAGACTTTGGAATGGCCAAGCTTATTGGAAGAGATTTTAGTAAGGTGCTAACGACAATGAGGGGCACTGTAGGCTATCTTGCACCAGAATGGATTTCAGGGCTCCCAATCACACCGAAAGTTGATGTGTATAGCTACGGAATGATGATCTTTGAAGTGGTTTCTGGTAAGAGAAACAACATGCATTCTGATGATGGAAGTCTGGCATTTTATCCTTCATGGGCTTCAAGAAAGATTGTGGAAGGAGATGTTAAGAGCTTATTGGATAAGAGATTGGAAGATGTTGATGTGGAGCAGTTGACGAGGGTATGTAGAGTTGCATGTTGGTGCATTCAGGACTCGGAGGATCTAAGGCCTGGAATGGGGCAGGTTGTTCAGATACTGGAGGGAGCTTTAGAAGTGAACATGCCTCCAGTGCCAACTGCACTTCAGAATATGATAGGCAGTCAGAATTCAGCGGTTCATTCAATGAGGAATGAAGAGAAGGGAGAAAGCAGGAAAGAAATGACCATAGAATCTTTTGTTGATAATGAAGATGGAGAAACTACTGTCTCTCGTTGATCAAGAGCTAGCAAATGGATTAGTTTTGCTGTAAGTTTGTATTATCTCTGTGTGTTGTTGTTGTTAGGTTAGCTACTATAAGTTTGTTAAGCAGGATTTAAATTTGGCTTGGGATAGTTTTTTACTTTTTTTACTGCTTTTAAAATAATGTTTTAGTTTTTTTTTTTTTAAATTCAAGTTATTGCAAATGAAGCCTTAATTTTATAAATATTTATTGCCAATAAAATTTCATAATTGCATCACGTTTGAACAAGTTAGGCTTCATTTGGAACATGTTTCTTACTGTTTTTTAAAGCAATTTTTTAGTTACAAATTTTTTTAATTTTTATACTTGAAAGTCATTTTAAGAAGCAAAAAAAATTGTCCCAAACACAACCTTAATCTAGCTATTTTTGTTGAACATTACATAGGATATATTTCCTAAGGTCCATGGAATAATTCCTCTTGAGGATTGAGGTTTATGGACATACTGAAAATCTGAAATGGGGACTTGTTTTGTGTGTCAATCAGCCTCTGATTCCACATGCTACAGATCTCATGGGATTTGGAGTTCTGAGAATTGCGTCTGGAATGATTCTACATAGGGGCAAGTGATCTTACTTCATTTTTCATTTGCATGAACACCCAAGGCATCTACATGAGATCTCTCTCAAGGGTTTGCAAGCTTGAAGGTGATCATGGCATCCACTCTTTAGCTAAAATTTTATGAGCAACTCGCATGTATAAATACATTGATATTGGTTGATTTCAGAATGAACGAGTAAAATCAGTTAAAGGATTTTGATCAACATTATCATCTTGGAGATTGATATTAATCTGTAAGTATAGTTGAGAGCAATTGTATTTGGACTTTGGGAAGTGCTATCAAATATTTGATAGAAAACAATTGAAATTTTTAAGTAAATTCTATCAATAGAGGCAAAAACGGTAGTTTGCTCCGCAAATCCAATAGAAAAAACAACAAAAAGTGATTTTTATTGAAGAAATCAAACTAATGGAAGAAATAAAGCAAAATACAATGGATCCTCTATTCGAGAGGAGTATATTTCTCTCCCAAAATACAATTCAAAAGGAAATCTATAAGACTAAATAGTCCCTACATTCAATTTCCCTCCTAAACTTTCTCAAAAAAAACCTTCCAAAAATGCTCTATTGGCTCTTGCATTTGGATCGACATACAGTAGAGGCGAGACAGAGTGTCACTTGCCCAGTCGGCATCAGAGAAGGAGGTCAGGTGCAGTGATCCATGAGTTATGGGAATGCCATAGTGAGAGGTGCCGCGGTATCGGAGAGTAAGTTTGAGAAGATGATAATGAGGAGGTTGAGGGTCATGCATATGTTGACATAGAACATTGACGGTGTATGCGAGATCAGGTCTGGTAATTGTGAGATATTGGAGAGCTCCGGTTAACTAGGGGTAGATGTGTGGATCGAATAGGGCTGAGTCCGTGAACTCGGTAGTGATGGGTTTGGTGGATAGCGGGTTGGAGAGTGGTTTGCATTGGGTTAGCCCAACTCGGAGGAGAATGGAGTTAGCGTAAGATGCTTGATTGAGGAAAAGACATTGATGGAGTTTGTGAATTTGAATGCCAAGGAATGTGTGAGCTGAGTCGAGATGCTTCATTGTGAATTTTTTATCAAGGCTGTTGATGAGATTGGACAGAGCTGTGGGGTTGTTGCCGGTGAGAAGAATGTCATCGACATATATAATTAGAAACATTTGTGTGCCGTTTTGAGTGAAGGTGAGAAGAGAATGATCGGAATTACTGTGTGTAAAGCCGAGAGAGAGAGAGAGAGAGAGAGAGAGAGAGAGAGAGAGAGAGAGAGAGAGAGAGAGAGAGAGAGAGAGAGAGAGAGAGAGAGAGAGAGAGAGAGAGAGAGAGAGAGAGAAGATGAGTGGAGAATGTATTGAACCATTGCCTTGGTGCCTGCTTGAGGCCATATATAGCTTTATGTAAGAGACATACATGGTTTGGTTGAGACAGACTTTCGAACCCAGAAGGTTGCTTCATGTATACGGTCTCTGAGAGATTGCCGTGAAGAAAGGCATTCGCTACGTCTAACTGATGAATTGGCCAATGATTGTGAACGGCAATGGTGAGAAATATGTGAATGGTGATGATTTTGGCTACGGGACTAAATGTCTCATTATAGTCAATGCCAAATTCTTGGCGGTAGCCCTGGGCTACGAGATGGGCTTTGTGACGAGTGACCATGCCGTATGAATGGTATTTAGTATGATAGGTCCAGCGACAGCCAAGCGGAGCAATGTGAGGAGGAGCGGGAAACTAATGTCCAGGTCCCCTGTTTTTGGAGAGCAGCGAATTCCAGAGCCATGGCAGCTTGCCAGTGAGGGAACTTCTGAGCTTCCGCAAAGGTTGTTGGGTCGGGTAAGTGGTAGTAATGCGGGAGAGATCAAGCAGTTATTTGGGTTTTAGGGAGCCGGTTTGGAGACGGGTTACCATGTGATGAGTGGGTGGAGCTGGTGGTGTTATAATGGTAGCAGGTGGACTGTAGGAGGCTAATGCTATAGGTGGGGTGGGTGATGAAGGAGGTGCTGCAGCCGGAGGTTGGGTTGGAGAGGGTAGTACGGGTGGAAGTGTGGCTGTAGAATGAGTGTATGTAGGATTGGTAGGTAGGGATGAAATAGGAGTTAGTAAATGTGGATTGGATTGTTGATTTGTAGGGTGTTTGGATGGGGATGTTTGATGTACAGGTTGGGAGTAAGGAAAGTGTGACTCATCAAAGGTCACATGGCGGGATATGATGATTTTGCCTGTGAGAGGATTCAGACATTTGTATCCCTTATAGGAATCCAGGTATCCAAGGAATATGCAGGGGGTGGCTTTTGGTTCCAATTTGTGACGTTGGGAGGGATGTTTCCACGGGTAGCAAGCATAGCCAAAGATGCGCAGGGAGGAATAGTTGGGTGGTTGATTGTTGAGAATTTGTAGAGGAGAGATGTGGTTTGTTGTGGCTGTAGGTAAGCGGTTGATGATGTAAGTGGTTGTAAGAGCTGCATCAGGCCAGAATGTAGGTGGAAGGCTTGCGGTGTAAAGCAGAGCTCGCATAGTTTCAACTATATGCCGGTGTTTCTGCTCAGTTGTATCATTCTGCTCAGGGGCATAGGGGCATGAAACTTGATGCTGTATACCGTGAGTTTGTAAAAAAATTTTAAGTTCCCTGTTGAGATATTCTGAGCCCTCGTCTGTGCGTAAGCACTTGATTTTGTGAGACAGTTGATTTTCAACAAGGGCTTTGAATTTAATGAAGATGGAGGTAACTTCATTTTTGTAATTCATTGGAAACAACCAGGTAAACTTAGAAAACTCATCAACTAATAGTAAGTAGTATTTAAATCCCTGGTGAGATACAACCGGGAAAGGTCCCCATACATTGGAGTGCAGAAGTTGAAGGGGAGAGGATACATGAGTTTGAGATCTAGTAAATACTAACTTATGGCCTTTAGAGACCTTACAGGTAGAGCAAAGAAAATCAGAGGTTGGAATGCTGAGATGTTGTTGTTGTGTGGAGATTGTGCGAATCACTTGATTGTGGGTGTGACCGAGACGATTATGCCATAAGAGTGTATTTGTTGAGATGGCAGCTAGAGCACTGGAGGAAGCACAGGATGAGGCTAAGGGTAGTTTAATTCTGTAGAGCCCATTTCGGCATGGTCCCTGAAGAAGTATTTGGCGAGTCTTGAGATCGGTGATGATGAAGCCAGATGAGGAGAAAGAAATAAAAATGTTATTGTCAGAAGTAAGAGTAGAAACGGAGAGGAGATTGTGTTTGAGATGTGGAACGTGATGTATAGAGGATAGAGATAACTTACGATTAGGCGTGGGAAGGATACATGCACCTGAATGAGCTATTGAAAGCGCTTCTCCGTTGCCGGCTGTGACGTTGTCCGATCCAAGGTAATTCGTGGGATGTTGTAGAATGTCCAGGTGCGGTCGAGGTTGCACCTGAGTTGATGTACCAGTCATGGAGGCTGCTGAAGTATCTGCAACGAGAGCTTGGTGGTGGTAGCAGCTGGTTGAGGAGGAGTGTAGTTAGCATTGACATTGATGCTAACATTGAGAGGCGGAGTGTCCTCGTTTGGAGCAGATTTGACATACTGTAGGAGATGTAGTTGACGTTTTATTTCCACTGCTCAGTGAGAAGCGTCCTCTTCCTCTTCGACCATGGCCGCAATATGTGTACAGGGCTGCGTGAGAATTTACAAAATTCTGTTCACGCAGTCGCTCGGCAGCCAGATTAATCTCTTCGCTTAGAAGAAGCGAATATAGATTTTCAAGGCTGAGAGGGGATAGCTTTGTGAGGATTGAGGTCTTGAACGCTTGGTAGGAGGGTGGAAGGTCGTTCAATGTGTACATTATGATGTCTTCGCTCTCTATCTTGGATACAACTACTGCAATGTTGTCTACTACTGTTTTGATGTTAGTCAGATATTGTTGCATTGTAAGATCCTTCATGGAGATGTTGTGTAATTCATTTTTCAATTGAATCACACGTGATCTATTGGATGCTTGAAGACGAAGTTCGAGAGTCGACCAAATCTCTGCGCAGCTTTCTAGATAAAGAACATAAGGAAGGATCGAAGCTGTAATAGTTGAACACATGACAGCAGCTAGATTTTGATCGGCAACTTGCCATTGAGTATAGGTTGGGTTTACAGTGATGGTGTTGTCTTGTTGAAGAAGAAGATGCTGCGGGATGGGAAAATTGGAGTCTAAATGACCGCCGAACCCATTAGCTTTTAGAAGCTTAAGAATCTGTGATTTCCACAGTGGGTAGTTGTCATTTTAAAAAGGAAGAGGAACGATGGTTTTAATATTCGCTAAAATCAGTTTGAGAGCAACAGTAATGGGTAAGAGTTCAGAGGTCTTTACTGTACCAGCCTCTGCTACCGAAGAAGAAGAAGATTGCACCATTTGGATCAGCAGTAGCTGAGAAGAGCTCCTGCTCTGATACCATGAAGAACAGTTAAAGGCAACCTGCAGCAGAGGTTAGCATAGAAAAGGAAACCAGAGTAGCAAACACAGAGTGAAACTTCATTTTGAATTTCCATGATCACTGTAGTGTATTACATTGTGTATATATAGGAAGCTAGCTTTACACGTGTATGCTGTTGATTAATTTAGGTAGTTATAGATGAACGGCTGGATTGCTTCTTGGCCGTTTCTGATAAAGTGATCTTGATCGTTTCTGATAAAGGTGCTGTAGGAGTGGATGCTGTCTTTAGCATTAACTCACATACATCAGCACAAACACCGGATCCAAGCCCGCTGATAATTCCATTTTTCCCAAATACAAAATGACGAAAATGGCCTCCAGACCTTCTTGTCTTGCTTCCCCCATCAGTTCCGAAGCCTCACTCGCAACCGTGGCCGAATCCCTCCGCCGCCTCCCCTCAACAAAATCTCTACGCAAATGCCGTCAGCTCCACGCTTTCATCCTCACCTCCGCCCCCTCCCCTTCCATCCGCTTTCTATTCAATAACCTATTAGCAATATACTCAAAATGTGGCGCACTCCTCGACGCACACAAGCTGTTCGACAGAATGTCTGATCGAAATACCGTCTCCTACAATGCTATAATGTCCGCCTATTCCAGGTTTCCTCGCCACGCCACTTCTTGCCTGCATCTGTTACATGATATGCAAACTGTCGGCATCACCCCCAACGCCTCCACCTTCTCCGCTCTTGCACATGTCATCCATGACCACCGAGCTGGCAGCGCCGTTCATTGCCGTGTCGTCGTTTTGGGATTCTACGGCAATGTGTTTGTAATGACGTCTCTTTTGAGAATGTACTTGGGTTGTTTAAGCTTGGAATCGGCAGAGAGGATATTCCACGAAATGCCTGAAAAAGATGAGGTAGCTTGGAACTCCATGCTCCTCAGTAGATTGAACGGTTGTGAGATTAAGCGTGCACTGCAGCTCTATGTTGGCATGGTACAAGAAGGATTAGAACCTACTCCTTGTACGTTTACAATGCTTTTGACTGTGTGCAGAAAAGCGGAGGACTTGAATGCAGGACGAGTCGTCCATGGACATATTATTAAGTCTAAGTATCCACCTGATATTCCATTGCAGAACGCGCTGCTTGATATGTATGCTAGCTGTGGGGATGTGAGAACGGCTGAGTTGGTTTTTGAAAGAATTGATGATCCAAATTTGGTGTCTTGGAATTCCCTGATGGCTGGTTTTTCAAGTAATTGTGATGGGGAGAAGGCTATTGGTGCTTTTGTGAAGCTAAAGTTGATGAATTGCTCAGATGATCTTCCTCCCGATGAGTATACTTTTGCAGCTGTCGTTACTGCTACTGCTTCTTTTCCTTCATTGTTCTATGGAAAGCCTCTTCATGCTGAGATCTGTAAAACAGGATGGACGGAGAGTGTCTATGTTGGACAGACGTTAATTGGCATGTATTTTATGAATAGTGAGCCATTGTCGGCCGAGAAGATATTCCATAGTGTTCCTCAGAAGGATGTGGTAATATGGACTGAGATGGTGGCTGGACATTCAATGCTGGGTGGTGGGGAAATGGCAATACAATACTTTTCTAATATGCTAGTGGAAGGACATGAAGCTGATAGCTTTTCTCTTAGCAGCGCTATAAAAGCATCAGCTTTTCTTACCGCACTGAGACAGGGTGAGATGTTCCATGGTCTGGTGATTAAAGTTGGATATGGAGGAAATTCTTGTGTTTGTGGAAGCCTAGTTGATATGTATGCTAAAAACGGTAGCCTTGAAAGTTGTAGATTTGTGTTTGATACAATTAGAAGGCCTGATTTAATATGCTGGAACTCAGTTATTGGAGGATTTGGTAATCATGGAAATGCTGAGGAAGCCTTTAGTCTTTTTCGACAGATGGTGGATAGTGGTCTACAGCCTGATCATGTCACCTACATCTCTTTACTTTCTGCCTGTAGCCATTGTGGACTGCTTGAGAGAGCCAGATTTTACTGGTTTTGTATGATGAATGATGGCATCATACCAGGGCTAAAGCACTATACCTACATGGTAAACTTGCTAAGTCGAGCAGGGCTGTTGCGAGAAGCTGAAGAGTTGATTGCGAGCTCGCCTTTTGGAGATTGCTCCACTGAGTTGTGGAGAATTTTGTTGAGCTCATCTGTTGTCAGCAAGGATTTGGATATGGGAAACCATGCAGCAAAGCAGGTGTTAAATTTAGAGCCAGATGATCTTCCTACCCATATATTACTTTCAAATCTTTATGCTTCGGTTGGTAGTTGGGATGAGGTAGTTGAAGTCAGAAGAAAGATTAGAGGTCTACTTGTTGGGAAGGAACCTGGTTTAAGCTGGATTGGACAGAAAAATACGGTTCATGTTTTTTCTTCTGATGATGATTGCCATGCACAGATTGATGACTGTCGAAATGAGTTGCTTAGATTGCAAGGAAATATGGAAGGATCAGATCTACATAATATTTGTTTCTGATTATAACTGAAGGTCATCTTTGATATTATTTTAATGAGGTGAGGCTAAACATTCCATTCAAATTGCTTCTGATTGGTCTCTGTACAGGAATACATGAAAACTGCATTTGCGCACAACAAATTAATCTTTTTTTCATGGAAAGACTGTCCTGTAAGTAGAGTAGCGAAGCAAGCTTTAGTTTTGAGAGGAAGGTTTGAATGCTTTTGATAATTGAAGAATTTCAATGGCAGATGATATAGTGATTGTCAGTTTTTGTTTTGCCTGCCTATCCGACAAGCAATATGATGATTTCACGGAATTTATGGAAAAGCAGAAGGCCGGAAAAGCATCCATCAACCTGATGAGGAAGCAGATGCAAGAACATTACGAAGACAGCAGGTGTTCATTTTGTTTTCAAATCTTTCTATGAGTGGCACCAGAGTCTTACTAGTAAGTACGAATCGAGCCCAAGAGAAAAAAAAAAATTTGAATGAAAGAGAAAACTAGCGTAATAGACTGAAGATTTCACTAGATTTCGATTAAAAAGTACAAAATATGATGTAACTTGATCGATTGCAATCGGTCATAATACTGATAGGCCGGTTCCTCCTGAACTAGCCCAACCGGCCCATCCAAGGCCGATTTTTGTTTATAGGAGATGGGCTAGTCCCGCCTCCTCTATACTTGCCGTAGCCCGCCTCCTTTATGCTTGTCGCCCACAATAGTAGGTCCCACTATTCCAATTGAGTTCAAATTAGAGGAGGGGGCGGCTAGGGCTTTGAAGGGAAAATTGATTTGGAATGTTTATGTATTAAATAGCATGAGGTGTTTTAGGGTTAGGGTTATGCTTGATTTGTTTCTCTTGTAGTTCCTTGGCGTCTTGGGCTCTAAACTCCTTGTCTAGAGATTGGGAGATAAAGATCCTCCTCTCGGATTGAGGATCACTTGTATCTTGTTTTATGTTTGTTTGGCTTAGATTCTCTTATTGCAATCTATCGTTTTGAGGCTGATTTCACCCAGATTTTGCATTATTTTCGCTGTTTTCACCAATTAGTGATAGTTTTGCTTGCGAACTCAAGTATTTCCCTTATGGTTACTTGTGAACTCAAGTATATCCTATCAAATACATCAGTCTCATCCTCTGATCCTTATTTATAATTTTAGCTCAAATTTCAGTGTTACAGCACATTTTATTCTAGTGACTTCGGGCAAGCGGTGAGTAAACTATTTGATAACTTGCTGAGTCTGATTTATTTTAGCAATATGACTCGACTGACTCGCCCCAGCCGGCATTGGGGGGTACACTTTAACTAATCAATGCACTGATAGAAGGAAGTTGTCTGTGGGGTTGGTTCAAACAGAGAATCCGCATTACTGCATACCCAGTGGAAAGAAATTTCTTGGAAAATTTTTAAAGGTAACCAGTTCACAGTCCCCAACACATACACGCAGTAATTTCCCATTTGTAAGTATAGGTGGAAAAGCATTTATCTTCTTAAAGTTAACGGAGAGTTTATACCAAATGCAACATTTTACAAGAATGAATGAGAAAGAAGTTTTTACGAATCCAAATAGTTAGGGTGAATTTATAACGACCCCAAGATCCGTGTAGCGAAAGGATTCATCTGATCGTTCTTTTTTTTTTTTTTTTTCTTTCTTTTCTATCGGGTTCCTCATCTGTTTTTCATATCAATACATACAAACATGTATCCAGAGCCAGAGATAATTACATTACATAAAAGAAACAGCAGCGGATACTATAATTCACATATAGTACAATCAGAGAAGAGACAATAGAGTCCAAAAGAAATATCTACACTAGCCACACCGGCTACAAAAGAAAGCCTACCAAAGGCTACAAAACAAAAGGCTGAACTCGACAGAAAGATCTTCAGACTGGAGGCCCTGCACCTGAAATATTAACCACATATAATGAGCTTACAAAGCCCAGCAGGTCACCAAAGCCTACAACTGAAATCAAAGCACGGCGATGCTATCAATATGCAGGTCAATGAAATCAAATCAATCAATGGTCAATGAGTCTATGCAATACGGAAATCCATCGTCAATAAAAATCAAGTCTGAACAACGGAAATCAAGTTAATAGTCAATGCAGTACGTAAATCAATAGTCAATAATCAATGCAGTGGTAAAAACATCAATAAATCGAAATCAAATCAGTAAGTGCTTCCAATCAATATCTATCCTCATGGCAGTGTCTATCAATCAATACTATCAGTTCGATCAATCGCGTCATCTAATCAAATCAGTGTATCTATATTATCAGTCAAATCAATAGGATATCTGTATCAATTAATAACAATCGATAGCGTCAATTGATTCAATAAGAAACTCATGCCAGAACGTACTCTTGCAAATCAGTCGATCTAATTATATTCAATGACACTACGACAGATTCTATAATGACGACGTACGATGCTACAGTAGGGAAATCATCTCAATCAATAAAGCACTTTCCAGTCAAATATATCAATCGGTTCAAATCCTAATAAATAATCTAATCAATACGGCGAAAGATCAATTGAAATCAAATCAATTCAATGAAATCATCAGGTCAATAGAAATCAATTCTACGATAAATCAAATCCATACGACAACAATCCATTCAATCAATCAATCGATCGAGAACCGGTACGACGACTCAATGTATCAATATCAGTGTCAATCTCTATGAATCAATACGCAGGATTCATATCAATATCGGTGCCGGTATCTATGAATCAATCAAGTCGAGAAAATCAAAATCAATCGGAAGAGCAATACGATAACTTTATACAGTAACAAGTCGAATCAATGCAAGATCAATAGTATCAATGAATCTATGAATCTATGCCGTCCATATCCATATCAATATTAATGATCAATAGTCAAGTAGTATCAATGCTCAATGATCATTCAATGAAATCAATGAATCCGTACGATAATTGATATCAATAAATCAATGTTTATCAGGAAATCCATATGATGCACATGCAATCCCATACAATGATCTTACTCGACAAGCACAAACACTAGCTATTATCAATGATCAATGATGCTGTTGTAGTTCGTTCAATGATGCTGTTGTAGTTATCCGCACGTTGGTTTCGATCAAGAAGAGTCGTCACTCTATTGCCCGTCGGCCGCCCGTCGGCATATAATCTCCTTATGACTCCCATCGTTATATTCATGATCCATGATCTATGATTTAAAGGAAAGCCCGTCGGCCCACCATCCTGTACAGGTATCATCTCCAACCAACGTTCAACCAGGTTCCCACTTGTCTTTCAGTAACAATCAATCAATGCAATAATCGATGCAATAATCAAAAATAATGAAATCTAAGACGATCATTTCAATAATTATACGCATATCAATTCAATCAAATCAGAAATCGTACGAAAATCGGGCAGAGTAACAGTAGTCGATCAAATTTACACAAAAATCTCCAAAAATGACAATTCACCAAATTAATACAGAACGTGCACAGTAACATTATAAGACTATTCTTCTACTGCTCAAACCAATTCGGACATCATAATAATTTGCAGTCAAAATAAAACCCCGCAAAACCAAAACGGACCGGACGAAATCTACCAGAAAATAATCAAAACGTGCAGAATAATCATATCTACAGCATACCAAAAGTTATGCGGTGAAATCTTCGCCAGTACCAAACCAGGTACGAAAATCACTTACAAAAACACAAATCTGAGCACCATTTTACAAAACCTCGAAATCTTCAAAAACAGAAGTAGGGTTCGGAGTCCTTATAGCGAGACAAACAAACTATTCAACAGCAACGAACGACGAAAATCGCTCCGCGGGCTCCAAAATCGGACTTCTTCCTTTGCTTTTTCGCTCTTTCGCTCTTTCTCTCTCCTCAAAATATCTGTTTTATAAAATGATTTTTCTCTCTCCTCAAAACGAGCTCATTTCCTTATATCATACTCAGATCGGCCCGGCCGATCGACTCTATCGTCCCGGACGATCAGACCAATTCTGGTCGTCCTGGCCGATACTCCAGGGCGATGATCAGGACGATTTTAGGAACAGTGCAGATCGTCCTGGACGATCTCAATATCGTCCTGGACGATCTCAATATCGTCCTGGACGATTCTGTCCAGAAATAGCTCCAAAAATCAGCTGTTTTCAATGCACTGATCGGCCTGGACGATCTCAACTTCGTCCTGGCCGGTCTTGGGGAAAAATCACTTTCCAGCAGCTACAGCAAAGGAACGAGGTCTCACAATCTCCCCACCTTAGAAAAATGTCGTCCCGACATTTCCCTAACGGTACAAAGCAAAACAAAAACAAAACGAAACAAAACAGAACTAATCCAATCATTCAATAAATCACACAAATCACAACGAAACAGACGATAAACAAAACTCGTACCAGTCTCACCAGCAGGCACGGAAGGAACATCTTCCATCATGGCTTGTACATTTCCAGTCTGAACAGTCGGAACAGGTCTTTGCCTAAGTTCAGAACTCGGGCAATCAGTCATTCTATGTCCATGTGCACCACATCGGAAGCATTGCCCTGTTCTTCGATAACACTGTCCCGAGTGTCTCTTTCCACAAAACGTACAAACATTAATTCTTGCTTTGCTACCTTCCCCACTTTTCTTGCTACGCCCAGAGCGTTTCGCTAGCTTGTCACTCACCATCTGAGCAACCATATCAGCAAATTTATTCATATTTTCAGATGTGAGAGGGAGGTTAGCAGCAGGCTCAGACTCAATCTTTTTGCCTTTCGGATCCATTGGCCTGATCAATACAAATCGTTCAAATCAAAACCGCGGAAATCAAATACGTATAACAAAACAAATTAAATCAAATAATGCAATCATCAACTCTGGATATAATCAAATCCTTTTCACTACACTTGCTCTGATACCAATTATAACGACCCCAAGATCCGTGTAGCGAAAGGATTCATCTGATCGTTCTTTTTTTTTTCTTTCTTTTCTATCGGGTTCCTCATCTGTTTTTCATATCAATACATACAAACATGTATCCAGAGCCAGAGATAATTACATTACATAAAAGAAACAGCAGCGGATACTATAATTCACATATAGTACAATCAGAGAAGAGACAATAGAGTCCAAAAGAAATATCTACACTAGCCACACCGGCTACAAAAGAAAGCCTACCAAAGGCTACAAAACAAAAGGCTGAACTCGACAGAAAGATCTTCAGACTGGAGGCCCTGCACCTGAAATATTAACCACATATAATGAGCTTACAAAGCCCAGCAGGTCACCAAAGCCTACAACTGAAATCAAAGCACGGCGATGCTATCAATATGCAGGTCAATGAAATCAAATCAATCAATGGTCAATGAGTCTATGCAATACGGAAATCCATCGTCAATAAAAATCAAGTCTGAACAACGGAAATCAAGTTAATAGTCAATGCAGTACGTAAATCAATAGTCAATAATCAATGCAGTGGTAAAAACATCAATAAATCAAAATCAAATCAGTAAGTGCTTCCAATCAATATCTATCCTCATGGCAGTGTCTATCAATCAATACTATCAATACTATCAGTTCGATCAATCGCGTCATCTAATCAAATCAGTGTATCTATATTATCAGTCAAATCAATAGGATATCTGTATCAATTAATAACAATCGATAGCGTCAATTGATTCAATAAGAAACTCATGCCAGAACGTACTCTTGCAAATCAGTCGATCTAATTATATTCAATGACACTACGACAGATTCTATAATGACGACGTACGATGCTACAGTAGGGAAATCATCTCAATCAATAAAGCACTTTCCAGTCAAATATATCAATCGGTTCAAATCCTAATAAATAATCTAATCAATACGGCGAAAGATCAATTGAAATCAAATCAATTCAATGAAATCATCAGGTCAATAGAAATCAATTCTACGATAAATCAAATCCATACGACAACAATCCATTCAATCAATCAATCGATCGAGAACCGGTACGACGACTCAATGTATCAATATCAGTGTCAATCTCTATGAATCAATACGCAGGATTCATATCAATATCGGTGCCGGTATCTATGAATCAATCAAGTCGAGAAAATCAAAATCAATCGGAAGAGCAATACGATAACTTTATACAGTAACAAGTCGAATCAATGCAAGATCAATAGTATCAATGAATCTATGAATCTATGCCGTCCATATCCATATCAATATCAATGATCAATAGTCAAGTAGTATCAATGCTCAATGATCATTCAATGAAATCAATGAATCCGTACGATAATTGATATCAATAAATCAATGTTTATCAGGAAATCCATATGATGCACATGCAATCCCATACAATGATCTTACTCGACAAGCACAAACACTAGCTATTATCAATGATCAATGATGCTGTTGTAGTTCGTTTAATGATGCTGTTGTAGTTATCCGCACGTTGGTTTCGATCAAGAAGAGTCGTCACTCTATTGCCCGTCGGCCGCCCGTCGGCATATAATCTCCTTATGACTCCCATCGTTATATCCATGATCCATGATCTATGATTTAAAGGAAAGCCCGTCGGCCCACCATCCTGTACAGGTATCATCTCCAACCAACGTTCAACCAGGTTCCCACTTGTCTTTCAGTAACAATCAATCAATGCAATAATCGATGCAATAATCAAAAATAATGAAATCTAAGACGATCATTTCAATAATTATACGCATATCAATTCAATCAAATCAGAAATCGTACGAAAATCGGGCAGAGTAACAGTAGTCGATCAAATTTACACAAAAATCTCCAAAAATGACAATTCACCAAATTAATACAGAACGTGCACAGTAACATTATAAGACTATTCTTCTACTGCTCAAACCAATTCGGACATCATAATAATTTGCAGTCAAAATAAAACCCCGCAAAACCAAAACGGACCGGACGAAATCTACCAGAAAATAATCAAAACGTGCAGAATAATCATATCTACAGCATACCAAAAGTTATGCGGTGAAATCTTCGCCAGTACCAAACCAGGTACGAAAATCACTTACAAAAACACAAATCTGAGCACCATTTTACAAAACCTCGAAATCTTCGAAAACAGAAGTAGGGTTCGGAGTCCTTACAGCGAGACAAACAAACTATTCAACAGCAACGAACGACGAAAATCGCTCCGCGGGCTCCAAAATCGGACTTCTTCCTTTGCTTTTTCGCTCTTTCTCTCTCCTCAAAATATCTGTTTTATAAAATGATTTTTCTCTCTCCTCAAAACGAGCTCATTTCCTTATATCATACTCAGATCGGCCCGGCCGATCGACTCTATCGTCCCGGACGATCAGACCAATTCTGGTCGTCCTGGCCGATACTCCAGGGCGATGATCAGGACGATTTTAGGAACAGTGCAGATCGTCCTGGACGATCTCAATATCGTCCTGGACGATTCTGTCCAGAAATAGCTCCAGAAATCAGCTGTTTTCAATGCACTGATCGGCCTGGACGATCTCAACTTCGTCCTGGCCGATCTTGGGGAAAAATCACTTTCCAGCAGCTACAGCAAAGGAACGAGGTCTCACAGAATTCATGGGAAAAGGCTTATTATGATGATGATCATCATGATATATGGAAGGGAACGATGAACTAAACACATAGAAATAGTAAATCACGATTTGCAAAATACAAACGAATGCAAGAGATTTACGTGGAAAGCTTAAATTTGTGAAAAACCACGGGGGGAAGGGAGAACGATTTCACTATAGAGAAGAGACGCAGTACAAACGGCTTCAAACCCTAAGCCATTTATAACATATTTATAGGAAAAAAATAGGGTACTGAGAAACAAGTGGGCAGGTCAAACCTCGTTAAGGGGCGCTGCCCCCTTGGACCCCCGACATATATGGATAAGTTTTCTATACAAATGATAAATGAGTTACTAGACCAGTTATATGGGCAATGATATTCTCCAAGATTGATCTTAAATCAAGATATCATCAGATCAGAATGCATTTCGTTGGCATCCACAAAACTGCTTTCAAGACTCATGAAGGCCACTACAAGTTTTTAGTGATTCCTTTGGGCTTACCAACATCCAGCTAACTTCTAGTCGCTTATGAACAAGGAATTTCAGCCAAACCTCCGTAAATTTGTATTAATTTTCTTCGATGACATTTTGGTATATAGTTGGTCTGACGTAGAGCATGTGGAGCACTTGAGGCTCGTGTTAGTAACATTGAAGGAGCATCAGTTATATGTCAATTTGAAGAAGTGTTCTTTTGGACAATAATTGTTGGAGTATTTAGGACATGTGGTGTCCAAATCAAGAATAACTTTAGATCTTTCCAAGATAAAGACTACGTTAGAGTGGCCCTTACCCAAAACCCTGAAGGAGTTGAGAGGGCTCTTGGGACTCACAGGGTACTACAAGAAATTTGTGAGGGGATACAACTCTATAACATGACCATTGATAGAGTAATTGAAGATGAATTATTTCAAATGGTGGGAGGCATCCACCCAGCATTTGAGCAATTTAAAAAAGCTATTATGAGTGTCCTCGTGTTAGCACTATCATATTTTAGCCAATTATTTGTAGTAGAGACTGATGCATCAGGCTATAGGTTGGGAGCAGTTCTCATGCAAGTTAGAGGCCCATAGCTTATTTCAGCCAGATGTTGACCATTAGGGCGAGGCTGAAATTAGTGTATGAAAGGGAGCTTGAAGCGTGAGAGGGAGCATGATGAAGAGCTTAATAATACTAGCAGAGACTTATTGTAGGACAAGGATAATAATCATGGTTACTCTTTGATAGGTCAGAAGCTGCTATACTGGGGACGATTTGTGCTCTTGAGGACATCACCACATATCCCTCTCTTGTTGCAGGAGTTTCATGACACAAGTGTTGGGGGATATTCAAGAGTTCAAAAGACATATCATAGACTTGGAGTGGAGCTATATTGTGTGGGCATGCAAATGATGTAGAGGAGTTAGTGGCAAGTTGTGATGTGTGCCAAAGACACAAATACCTTGCTATGGCAACAGGTGGTCTTCTACAGCCTTTGACATTACTCAAGAAGGTATGGGAAGATATGACTATGGACTTCATTGAGGGACTACCTAGATTGGAAAGGTTCACTATGATTGTAGTGGTGATGCGCAAATTGAGCAAATATGCTCATTTTATTCCCTTATGTCACCCATACACCGTATTGTCGGTGGCAGCCGTATGGCCCGTATTCATTAAAGATGTGGCCCGTTACATGGCATACCTGAAGTCATTGTGTCCGATCGGGATAAGGTATTTCTGAGTCGCTTATGGAGGGAGTTATTTAAGATACATGAGACTATCTCAAAGCGGAGTATAACTTACCATCCCAAAACGGATGACCAAACGGAAGTGGTGAATCTCAGTGTCGAAACTTATCTTCATTTCTTTGTATTAGATACACCAAAGATGTGGGCTAAGTGGTTGGCCTCGGCGGAATATTTGTATTACACTTCATATCATAAATTTATGCGCATAATCTATATAAGCTTAGAATCTAATTTTTTTTTAATAAAAAGTCTAAACTCACAATCAAGAGAACAAAATGATCTGCACATCTTTTAAAATTTTATTATTAATTGATCCTCTGAAACGCTTCAGGATTTCGGGAATCAAATTCTCGCACTTCACGCAGAATCCAAGTCAGAATCTGCATTATTTTACGGATCTGAAAGCAAAAAAGTTGTTCTCTCTAAATGTTTTGGATTTTTGCTCTTTTTTTCTTCAGAGAAATTCAGGTTGATTCGTATGGATATTGTCTTCTTTATAGTATGGGGCTCAGCGTGATTCCATTTATGCTGTCAAAGACGCCATTTCCACCTACTTGTGAAAGGTTCTTTTCTAAATTTATTTTAAAAATAATTAATATTAAATTTTAATTAATTTCATATTGTATCTATTTTAAAATCTATATATTTTGATCATATTTTAATTTAGATATTTTGATGAATTTTATTTATTTATTTTTTTATGCAGCTAAGATTAGAGAGAGACATCTTAAATAATTCGGTCACTTAAAACATTGGTCTTATGATAGCCCGATTAGGAGAGCATATGCATTTTATTTGACCTGAAAGGTGAACGGTAGGGATAAATTTAAGAAGAATTGGTTAGAAAGTATTAGAAATGATATTTTTTATTAAATTTAAATAAAAAATTTGGCTCTTAACAGTACACAATAAAAAAAATAGATTTATGTAACCAACATCATATAGTGGGATTAGGGCTTGAAGTTGTTGTTGTTGTTGTTTTTTATGCGTTTATATAATTACCAATTTAATGTTAAATAATTTGCAAATCTAACCCTCAAATCACTTTAAAAATTTGACATATTTATTATTTATACCGAGCTTAATTTATGTAATTATTAATAAACTAGAAAGAGAAAATTTTCTTTCAAAATGTCAAAGTAAAGAGCGGGTATTTTCGTAATGAATTCACAAAATTTTAGATTTTTTTTTTCATTTGAAATTATAAATGAATCGAATCGCTTGCGGCTAATTAATTAACATTTAATTTAAATTATTAAATATATAATTTTTAATTGTTGCGTTTTAATATATTTAATGAAAATGATTTACCTTTCAGATTATTATTTATATATATATATATATAATTTTAAAGCAATAAAGTAATATTAATTTATATAAATTATATACTTCCAAAATTTAATTTTACACGTGCTAAAATAAAAAAAATAAAAAAACAGTAGAAGTTAGAAGTATGACCATGCTTTGCTTAATTTGAGTTGTTTACCATCATCTTATTTTATCAAACCCTAAAAGATGACGCTATCTATTGTCCATAGTCTCTTTAGCCCGAATTAATTAATCTTTCATAGCAATCGAAGCTCCCAATAAGTCTACAACTTCCCTTGTTAAGTGCAGTAAAAGGAAGTCCAGCCAAGGCTTTGAAGATTTTTTTAAGGCAATTTGAGTGCTAAAGCTGTTGACGTGACCCAAGCGTTGAAGAATTTAGATAAAAAAGGAGGCGACTTTGGATCTTTGAAGAAGAATGAGCTGACAAGTGTGAACAATCACTATGCCTAAATGGAAACCAATCGCCTGCAGCCATATAATTCAATTGGATAGTAGCTACTTGCCAAAGGAGACCCAGCCTTTCGTGTTTGGCTCTGCCTCTTTGTTTATTGAGAATTAGGGTTCAGTGATGCGATAGTGTGGAATCTTGCACGTAATCTTCTATCTTGGCCTCAGTCGGTAAACACAGAGGAAAAAAGTACTTTTTTTCCTCGCTGTAGCTATCATTTGATCTTTTTTGGGGCATTGATTCCTTCTTTTTTGTAATTTTCGTTTAAAGTTTAGGACTTTATATGATTCTTATTGTTTTCTCTATTTTGTGGTTTATGGCTTCAGCATGGGAAGAAAATTCATTCAGGAAGTCCCGAATGGATTTACATTGAGAGGAATGCTATCGGAGTCAAACGTGCCATTTATTTTCCTTTAAAAAAAGAGCTTATCACTGAAATCTGGGGTTTTGAGTGATACTTTTCAATTCTGTTGGGAACTCCAATTTTTTTAGTTGTGGATATAAAAGTTATTTTCTTACTATTGCAAGGAAAGGTACTCTTTTCTTCCTCATCATTTCTGATTACTTTTTGGATTCCGAGGCTGCTTTAGATTAAGTGGGGTATTTTTCTTATGAAAACTTGTTTCCATTCTGCAATTTGGGTTCAAGTGGCCAAGTTTTCTGCGTCTGCCGTAAAGCTATCTCCCTTTGTTTTGTTTTTGTGTGAGGTTTACACTGGTAAAGAATGACTTTGAGATTCTGAGGTTCATCAAAGCGTCCTTTTTGTGATCTGGATTCCAACTGCATGATGGAATCCTTCATGTTCTCTTGAATTTTTAGTCTTCTTTAAGGAACTACTCAAAATTGGTATTTTGTTTTTTTTTCTGTCATGCTAAGTTTATAGGTTCTCAGCGAGCTAAGAAGAAATACAATTCATTTATCTGATTAGAGCTGAAGATAAACCGAAACATGCACACACAGACACCCATAAACAATGTTAACTTATTTCTGCTTAGCTTCTCTGGTTTTAAGGTGTAATAGTGGTGGATCCTTTTGAGATATCTCAATTATTCTGCACAAAATTCTTATTTTAGTTCAGGGAACTTAGTTTTTTGCTTATTCTTTTTGTTAATTTTCCTCATTTAATTTGCTGAGTTCCTTGTTTTTTTATTCAAGAGCTCTCCGGTTCAGTAATTTATATGTAGATTTTACCAAGCTGTTATTATCATGTTAGGCTTAGATATGACTTTTTTTATTTGCTTTATTCCTTTGATTCTCTTAGTAATTATATGTGATTTATTCCTTTGATTCTCTCAGCACTTGAAGGTATATTGAAGTGGAGCAAATATGAGTTCGCAGTTTGAAAGAGAGGAAGCAAACAAAAATAAGGTTCATTACAATCCTATATTCTTCTTTGCTAGAGATTATGCATGTATTGTGATGATTAGCAAAGAAATTGCCTGTATACGCAGGGAAGATTTGCTGCCATTGTTGTTTGCTGGGTCTTAGGGAATGGATCTCTCATCTCATGGAACAGCATGCTTACTATTGTCGACTATTATACTACAAAATTTCCGGTATGATTGTGTTTAATAAGTTTCTTGATGTTATTGAGCCAGAAAAAGCTATTTAGGCTTGAAGATAATCTGTTTTTAATGTGCCTTTTAATTCCAGTACAGAAATTCAAGCTCTTCTAACAGATCTAGAATTTGAACGCATCCATGAAAGCAATACTTCCCAGCCCTTCTTTCAAAGAGATTCTTTGCAGATATAGTTCTCATTGGCATGATAAAAAAGAGATTCATATAAGAGATGGAAAATAAACTTGTCTGATTTTGGTTGGATTGTCTTAGCTAATATCTTGCCCATTAAAAGCTGAGCTACACTTGCATGTTATTTTCAGAAACAAGCTTTTGTAGCCCTCAATATGTAATTTTCCTTTTTTGATAAGACAGATGAGTATGTCTCCTAACCCTCCAATTGAAGTGAACCTTAATGAAACTAAGGTTTCGTTTGTGACAACTTTCGTACTTTTTTTAAAATGGCTTTCTAGTTAAAAATTATCAAATTCAAGAAATTTTTGTATTAAAAAGCTGTTTTAGAAAGCAAGAAGAAAGCTATCCCAAACGAAGCCTAATTCTAATATGTATGACTGATTTACTATTATATACCTAACATCCAAAAGAGCTTAAGAAATGGAAAGAAAAGCCACTTCTCTACTTTTGGTTGGATTATTTTGGCTAATTACATGCACAATAAAATCTAAGCTTGACATGCTTGTACTTCTCACGAGTATTTCTTGTAGTTTCAATGTGGTAGATTTTAGGTTTATGAACTTTTAAGATGATCTGCAACTGTAATGAATTTGCTGACACTCTTTCTTTTATATGAAGCTGCCTCTATTTTTCTGATAAAGTGATTTGAGAGTTTTGGATATTAGCATGTCCACAGAAATAAACTGCTAGGTAGAGCATGTCTTTTTATATATGAATTATGAACTAACATAATAATCATCCTGTATATAAATTGTACATTCCTTATCAAAACTTACCGTTTTTTTTTTCTTTTTTGGGTGGTGTGGAAAGATATGCATTTGCTTACTTTTTTTCTTGATGTCTTTTTGTTGTTGCAGAAGTACCATCCCACGAGAGTACTTACACTAGTTTACCAACCTTTTGCCTTCGCAATGCTTGCAATACTCACCTATCATGAAGCAAAGCTTAATACTAGAATCCGGAACATATGTGGATACACGTTGTTTTTTATAAGCTCATTACTTGTGATAGTTGTAAGTAAATTTTCTAACTTTTCTTAAGCTCCCCCTATAACTCCTTAATGTATTTAGCAATTTCTCCTGATCAAATTAAATTGATTAGTGCCCTTGTGATATGTGATAGAAGAACATAATAGACTAATTATTATAAGAATTCAAGTGTTAGGAACAAAAAATCATTGAGAGATAATGTGTAAAAATAAGAATGTTAAGCCGGATGTGTAGTAAAACTAGAAAGGAGTGAGAAATGATTATAAAGTTGGGATAATTATGGAATCATCTATTAGATGTAATAATAGCATATAGACTCAAATGATTTTGGCATTTATAATAGAGTGCCAAAGATGTACTATTGAGGAATTAGGTAGAAAAAGGTTAAGGGATTATCAAGAAAATAGGGATAGAACAATGGTAATGTGGCTTAAAATTTTCCAAAGGGGTTTGTAAAAAAAAGAAGTTAATACCTCATGTTACCTGAAGTGGTTGGTCTAATATAGGGGTGTAAGTGAGTTGAGCCGGCTCGAGCTCGACTCGTTTATGGGCTCGCGAGCCGAGCTTATCGAGCTCACGAGTTGAGCTCGAGCTCGTTTAGTAAACGAGCTCGAGTTCGAGCTTGATGAAGCTCGGCTCGTGAGCTCGAGATCTTGCTCGAACTACTGTTTAAATTTTTTTTAATCATTAATATTTTTGTTACATTTAAAAGTTCTAAAAAAATTAAATCTAATCTTCAACAGCAGCTTAATAAAAACATTCTAGAACATCAATACCAATAAATGCTAATAAATGAAACACAACTTTTGAGATACTAAAATAATGAAATTAAAAAAAATATATATATATATATATATATATATATATATATATATATATATATATATAATTTAAAAGCTTTGAAGAAAAGCAGCTTTTTTTCTTTTCTAATAAATACTAAAGGCTCTTGAGCTCACTCCAGCAGTCTTCTTTGCTCGATTTCTGTGTTCGCTCTCCACATGTTCGAAACGGGTGGTAAAAACAAAACCGGACGGGAAAGTGACGGACAGGAAATCGAGCGGCTCGACGAGCGGCTCGATAAGCTCGATAGTGTCGCGAGTCGAGCTCGGTATTTGACTTGCGAGTCGAGCTTGAATACCCCTGAATCGAGCTCGACTCGACTCGTTTACACCCCTAGTCTAACACAATTGCTGATGATTATGATTATGTTGATTTATCTTTGTTTTACCCTCACAGTTAGATCTAGCAACATCAGGGAAAGGAGGGGCTGGACCCTTCATTGGCATTTGCCTTATAAGTGCAGCTTTTGGAGTTGCTGATGCACTTGCTCAAGGTGGGATGGTTGGTGATCTGGCCTTAATGCGTCCAGAATTCATTCAGGTTTTCTTCTCTTTTTACAACGCAATATCTAATCCACAAATTCATCTTTCCAAACTGTATTACTTACTCATTTTCCTGCTCTACATCTATTTTGAATATATATAGTCATTCCTTGCTGGTTTGGCTGCTTCCGGGGCATTAACCTCTGCTTTGAGGCTGATTACTAAGGCAGCTTTTGAGCATAGTCATGACGGTCTTCGCAAGGGAGCCAGTACGTGAAAATTACTTCTTCCTTTTGTACAGAACAATTTCTTCTTTTCAACCATGATATGTTTTATTACTGTTTATTTCATGGACATTGCTTGAACTGATTCCTGCAGTGATTTTCTTTGCGATTGCTTCATTTTTGGAGTTTCTTTGTGTTCTACTATATGCATTTGTCTTTCCCAAGCTTCCAATCGTAAAGTACTATCGATCGAAGGCAGCTTCTGAAGGATCAAAAACAGTTTCAGCAGATCTTGCAGCTGCTGGCATCCAACTGCAGAACAAGCCAAATGTGCGTGTGTGTTTGCACATTCAAGCCACAATCTGAATTTGTTAAACTAAAAAACTTTATAAAATGAGCATATTGTATGTAATTCAGGCTGAAGAAGATCCAAAGCAATTAGAGCGTATGACCATCAAGCAGTTGTTGATGCAGAACTTGGATTATGGACTGGACTTGTTTCTTATATATGTTCTAACTTTGTCAATTTTCCCAGGCTTCTTGTCTGAAGACACTGGGGTCCACCAACTTGGTTCTTGGTATGTTTTTTTTTATGTTCACTCTTATGTTCAATATTTTTTGTATTTCTATTTTTTTGCAGTAATCATATAGTCTTCCTTCTTTTAAGCTCTTAGTAATTTGATTGGTTTCCTTTTTTATTGAAATTCATGTTTCATATAGCTTTAAACTTCCATTTTTTATATACATATATGATGTCTTGTTGATTTTTTTTTCCTGAAGGATGCAGATCTTTTTCAAATCTTTTATAAATTGAAAGGCACAAAGCAAAGCTTTGTATTGGGTACCCATAGCCACACCCACTCATATATCCACCCATATCCAATGGGTATGGTGGTATGGGTACGCCCATGACCTCCTGGGTGGGTACTCAACATCGGGGGATAAATCGATTCACATTGCTAATCACCGTATGTCTTATATTAGCGCAATCCTCACTACGCAGTGTGCAGCACTGAATCACGCTGCGACCATAGTAAATTTTGATATGCGGCTTGAAAGTTTTCAATCAAAGCAAAGGGCAAGAAGCCTCAAGGCCATCAGTCCGTGGCAAGCTGCGTTAAAAAACATGAAAAGTGGGTGGGTACGACATCCCAAAAGTCACCATGGGTGGGTGTGGGTGGGAAAAGCCCGTATGTCGTCCGCGCAAAGCATGGGTACCCAATCAGGACCCCATGTAGGGCTTTGGTACAAAGTTAGCCACAGATAATTAGGTTGGAGGTCAATCTAAGGCTTCATTTGGGACGACTTTCTCGCTATTTCTTGAAGCAACTTTCTAGTAAAAAAAATTAATTTTTGTACTAGAAAGCTGCTTTAGGAAGCATCAAGAAAGCCGTCCCAAATGAAACCTAAGATAAGAACGACACAAGATCAATTATAGATCGAATTCCACACATAAGAGCTAAAAAATATTGAGTTAAGGAATGTTGCAATATGGACTCAAATCTATGAACTTTGGCTTTAGTTTTCATACTGATTTCTAAAGCAGTTTTTTAGTACAAAAAAATTTTGAACTAAAAATTTTGGTTCTAAAAAACAGTAAGAAAGTTGTCCCAAATGAAATCTTTATCTAGAGAACCAAGGAGAGTACCAAATCATGTTAGATCTTCTTCGTAGTCATTGAAATTGCCAATGATGTGGCATGATCTTGTTGATAGAAATAGATCCCAAATAAATCTATTTCTTTGGATCACATGATTTCGCTTAGTTCTTAAGGATTTGGTTTTTCCCTCATTGTTCAGGTACTCTCTTGTTTTGATCGCAATGTATAATGTGCTGGACCTCATTGGAAGATTTACTCCTCTCATCAAACAAATCTGCATAGAATCAAGGAAAGGCCTTATGATTGCAATTATTTCCCGTTTTCTGTTCATTCCTGCATTCTATTTCACTGCAAAATACGGTGGACAATGTTGGATGATACTCCTCACATCATTATTAGGGTTAACTAACGGTCATCTTACCGTTTGTGTTCTCACTGCAGCCCCAAAGGGTTACAAGGTTAGCTTTCAACAACTTTATTTCATATCTTGAAAATATTTTCATTAAATCATTAATTTATTCATATTTATAAATTGTTTTCATTTTTTTTTTTTTTTTTGTTTCTGAAATGAAATGGTTTATTGTGCAGGGACCAGAGGCTAATGCCTTGGGAAATTTGCTGGTTCTGTTTCTTTTAGGTGGTCTTTTTTCAGGAGTTGCGTTAGATTGGCTATGGCTTATTGGCAAAGGCTGGTGAGGTTATTGATCAGCCACTTCAGTTTCTAAATTCCAGTCAGGAATTAATCTTAAATTTAGATTTTTTTAAAAAATCAATTTTAAGGTTTTTTTTTTTTTTTGGGTAAAGTGAACTAATTCAAGATCGACATCTTGAATTTTTTATTACAAAATAAGTGTTGAAAATCATTTGCTTGCTAATGCAGCAATGGAGCTTCTCCATTGCTTCTGCTTTTTTTACTTTAATATTTCATTAATGAATCATGTTTTGTGATGGTAATTAAGGGCTCGTTTGGCTATTTTTTTTTTCTTTACATGGCTGCAGGAAGTACTTAAAATGGAACTGATCAAAATTAACTCATTATTTATGTTAAAAATTTTTAATTTATTTTAAAATGAAATAAATAAATAAATCAATAAAATAAACTTATTTTCATTAGATTGAATTTTAAAAAATTTTAATTACTTTTGAATTGAATGCAATATCTAAATGATCAGTTTTACAGAATTTCAAAATTTATTTGATAAAAAAAGTCTCATGTAAATTTGCCCTAAATTATTCTTAAATATTGTTTACATCTCAAATCAGCGCCAGCCATACCAACATTTTAGGCAAGCGTGAGTATACCTCAAGCATCTTAGGTTTCATTTAGGACGATTTTCTTGCTAAATAAGAAAGCCGTCACAGATGAAATCTATAGGCTTTATTTGGGATGATTTTTTTACAGCTTCATATAACTACAAACCTAGCAGCTGATAGGATATCATCCCAAGCTACAAGGCAAAGTTCAGAAATATCAATCTAAGAACAAACTCTATTATGGCTCATTTAGTTGCTTGAAGATTCTGTAAAATGATCGGAAGATAAAATTGATTTCTCCCCAAAAACAATCATTGAGAGAGAGTTTCTGCATCTAAAAGCAACAGAGTGAGCCCTTTAACCACAATAAAAACAGGCAGATGAGGCAAAACTGTCTAGTTTTGTTCCATTGCTTCTGCATTTTGTGTACCTTCTTCATGATCAGGTGCTTCCTGTTCAGGTTGTTGTGGAGGTGGTGGCAACATCTCGTGCACAATATTTAAGAGTTCGTCAACATCATTTGAACCGCCATCTTCATTTACCTTGAAGCGAGCATCCAAATTGGGTATAACCTATAACATGACAAAAACAGACATTGGTGAAAAATCATATGAATACTGATCAAAATTCTAGATTTTGTTGCCAATCAAGACTTCGTTTGGGACGGGCTTTCTTCTTAATTTCTAAAACATCTTTCTTTTACAAAAAAATATTGAATTTGAAATTATTATACTAAAAAACCGTTTTAAAAAACAGTACAAAATTTATCGAATCATTTGGGACGAGTATTTTACTGCTTCTTAGAACAGCTTTTTAATAGAAAAATTAAAATTTTTATATTAAAAAGCTGCTTTAAGATGCAATAAAAAAGTAATCCCAAATGATTCAAACTATTAACAAAGTCTTTGATGGCTATCACTTCCCTAATTCGATTGGTATATGAGACTCCTACATGATAATTTCTTAAAAATATTCTAGGAATATATTATGTGATATTTTAAGTGGATATTTGTTGTTTTCATGACCAATTTATTTGAAGGGAAGGGGTTCATATCTTGTAATTATAATTCTAAAAAAATAGTGGAATCCATGCAATCATAGTATTTTTTTTAGAGGAACTAATCTTCAAACCACATAAAATCTCTATCTTTAGTGTTTTTTTTAATCTACTTGCTTTCTTGCACTTTCATTCTCAAGAAAGATGGGACAATTAGAAGTACATTATCTAACAATTAAAATGTGAAGGGGAGCAACATATAATCAGCATTAGTAGACAGAAATATCCAGGGCAAGAAGATTCTAAGGAGTGACAATTAATCTAGCAGAAGGTAGCTGCAGCCTGAAAGATCCATCAAGAGAAGAACAGGAGGGATAAAAAACTGTAATGACGAACAACCTTTTCAGTAGATAAACCTTGTGCCATCTGACTATTTTATTATTTAGCAACAAAAAGGCTCATAATAAGGAATGGACTGAGTTGCTCCAGAATAATTAACATATATGATTAAAAGGCATAAAGAAACTTGGTTTCTCACAAGCAAATTGGCTAATATAAGGCCATAAGCTTCACCTATAAATGTCCTTACAAAGACAAAAAAATGTCCAAAAAGATTTTCAGTGATATACCCTGCAACTCTTTTGCCAAAATCACATAGCATTTGAACTTTTCAACAAAAAAATATACATTATAATTAACCTCTTTTCAAAAATCTTCATCAAGTTCTTTTGAACCTTTGTCTAGTTGTAGCTAAGATTATATTACTACAAACTACTCATTTTAGAAAAGTGCAGCAACAGTTATACAAAACGCCAGTTTTGGTAATACATTTTACACCATCTGTAATCTATTATACTAACCAAATACAAGCCTAGTACTGAAGCATAAGTCAAATATGTTATAAGCCCTAATAATTTATCTGAACAGAACTTTTAATCTGCCCCACTCCCTAAAGCTTCAATACTCATTTGAAAGTAATATCAAAATGATACCTAAACTTCTTAAGTGTATTCATTTTAATCCAAAACTTTTTTAGGTATTCAACTTAGTATCCGCCAAATATGAAAAAAATTTATCATATTCTCAATTTTGTCATCTTTGAACATAATGGATGGGGAGAAACTTTCATAAAGGCATTTTGATTTTTATTTTTTTTTGGGGTCAATCTCCTTACGTAACACCAGTTCAAACTAACGAAGTTCATTGTTAAAAGTTCAAAATAGCCTAAAAAAACTTCTCTCAATAATTTCCATCCAAAGAAATGATAAAGTATTGGTAGGACCAAATTGGTTCAAATTTAGTTGTTGACATGTAACCTACGATTGGACCTAACCACTAGCTCCCATTACCCACGATCTCCCTCACGTAACTCCCTCCAACCGCCATTTTCTTCCTCAAAACCATTCAAACTTTCGCTCTCTAAAATTGAACGCAAGGAAGCAAACCAAAGGCACCTCTTTCCACAATCTCTACTCCCGTCGAACTCAGTCGAAGCCCGTCCAGCCTCTGTCTGCCCTAGTCAACCCTCGACCAAGCCCATTTGAAGCCGACGCCGCATACAATAAACGCCTTCAACCTCGCATGCGAGATTTTCAACCCTTCATGCCTTACACCTGATCACGACCACATACCCAATCCCGTCAAACTCCCTAGAACCGAAGCATCTGGCTCGTTCGTCTTCTTCCTCCTGCCGACGCTTGAAGCCCTAGCCGGCTGCCTCACTTGCCGACTCCAGCCTCCGTGGGTGACTCCGCCTCCGACCCGACATTCGTCTGCCCTCTCTCTCTCATATGAATTTCTTTCAAAACTCCCAATACCTATCAAAACTAAAAGATTACTGAGTTTCAGATGAATTTCTTTCAAAACCATAGAAACTTAAAACCACGGTGTGAAGATTGAATTTATGATTTGCAATTTAAGCACGAATAATATTGGCAATTATCATTCAATTTTATTAGAAGATAAAGTGATAGCTAAGCACAGGTTTAAGTATCTCATACCTAATACATAGAAGAATTGAGATATAAGATGTAAATATTAATTTTAGAGTGAACATTGGGTCGGCTATATTGCATGCTATGCATATTGGGTGGTAAAAAAATTGTTGATTGTCAAGTGTGGCAAAAAATGAGAATGTTAATATTAGTGTGTGGCAAAATTACGATGCAGAAATCAAGAGACTGACTATATTAGAATAATGGTTTGAAAGGCATATATCAAAGATAAGGTTAGTTTTAAATAGAATTGTTGATTGGGACATGTGAAAGAAGGGTAGACCATGCACTACTTAGGCGAATAGATAAAATTAATGTCAAAATGTTATGAAGGAAAAGATGAAAGACCTGATGTAACACAGACAAAAGTTGTTCAAAATGATTTGCGAAGAATAGATTTAACACCTTAAGAAGCACTTAATATGAACAAGTGCAAAATAAGTATTCATAAAAATGATTCCAAATAGTGGGGATAAGGTAATAATAATGGTGATGAATGATGTGAAACATATCCCTAGAGAAACATAAAAGATTGTCATGCTTCACCAATTGTACATCCATAAAATTTCTTCATAAGTTAGAAAATACTTAATAAAAACAAATTGAGATGATACCGCATATAGCTCTGCATGACTGGATGGCCTGAAGTTGATGATGTTCAACAGTTCAGCCTTTGTAAGCTTTCGCTTTTCATTTCCTTTCTTGAACTCTTCATATCTTCTCTTAAAACTTTCAATTACTTCCCTAGTCTGATTGCAAGCAGCCCTTTGGAGAAGGTAATCATACACCTAAGCGCATTTGCACAACAACAATTTCAATGTGATTTCAATGCTTTGCATAATAAGATTTAAATAATAGTCAAACGAAGAAATAAAATCGTCTGGAACCACATTGAAAAGCAACAGATAGCTATTCAAGCACCTTACACTCTGAATTAGCAACAAGTCCAATACAGGCCATAGGATCGCGCTGTGCACCTCGAGCACGTAACATGTCCAAAACTTCAAAATCGGTAAGCATTCCCGCATCGGTCTTTAGTCTGCAAAGTAGCAGCTGGCATGCATTAGTAGCACCTTTCAATACAGAAAGTTAATATGAATAAGAGCAGCCATGCTCGAACTTGCAAAGTTAATTCTAGCCAAGGTAGCCGACCATGAATGTAGTTTCAGAAAATTACCTAACATTTATCACGTTTATCTTTTCAGAGAAGTTGTCTTCTTCTTGTTTGAATTTTTAATTATAGAAATAGGCCTCAGAAAGAAAAAAAAAAAACAGTAATAGGTTGCGTTTGTCAGTTGTCACATACGCTTGGGCGCCAAAGTACCAATAAATAGAAACTACATAGACAACGAAATAGATATAGATCCATTACCATCTATCCCGAAAAACTTAAAGAATCAGCATCTTTTGGGCCAACTAATGTCCTGGCGCTCTAGAAGACGTAAAATGGAAGAAAACCATATAACTAGTGATCAGAGAGAGAGAGAGAGAGAGAGAGAGAGAGAGAGAGAGTAATCAGAAAAGCAAGATCATGAGATCACTTACATTTTCATCGTCGGAGTAGGGAGGAGATATCTTTAGGGCACTGAAACGGCAGCACGAGGGCAGGAAAGAGACCTGATAATTAGGGTTAGGGCAGAAGCAGTGAAAAGTAAATTGGTAGACAATCAAGTCCGGGAGGAGATCGAACAAGACTGGGCTGCAAATGTCGAAATTATTCTCCGGGGCATTTGGACGTGAATACTTAGGCGGATATTTGATAGTATATATCGTGTACATTTGTATATAGTATACATATTGTATTCACCTAATTAGCACTCATAATTTGAAAGCTTTACATCCGGACATTAATAATATGTCATCACGCACTCTTATTCTTTACCGTGCGGCCCGACGACCCGACCCGGACCGGAACCCGGTATTGCTGTGTTCTTGTATTGCTAGGTATTGCTCAGTATTGCTAGGTATTGTTTGACAATAACGAGAAATATCACTCTGTCAAGACAAATACCGAGCAATACCGAGCAAAACCGGAGTATTGCTCAGTATTGATTGGTATTGCTCGGTATTGCTATGTATTGGTCTTGACATAATTGACACGGCATCGCAAAATCATCTTGATCGGGCACGAATCTCGAGGCAAAACCTAGTTGGAAACTTCAAAAATTAATTTCGGGAGCATACGAACTCCGATTTCAGTGAGCTTATAGTCAAACTGAGCGTCTCGGAAATACAAACCCAACGACACCAAGATCAACCCAATCCGAGTCCAAATGAGTCCGAATCAAAGGTTCGAAGCGCTGTTGGGAGGTTCAAACCGCAATTTGAGTTACCAAACGGTCTCCGATTTTGACGAGCTTATACTCGAATCGAACGGCTCGACGAGACGAATCCAACGAGCCCAAGATCATCAAATTTCGAAATCATTAAGGCCTTCAAATGTCCAACGAACGGTGCATGATCGAAAGGTTCGATATCGGCCGTCCATTCGGATCACTCCCAATTCGCCCTTGATCTCACGCCTATTTACGGGCTGTGCCACTCCAGAAAAACTATAAATAGGGCCCTCATTCTACACCAAGGGGCTCAAGTGAAGAGAGAGAAGAAGAAGAGAAGGAGAAGAGAAAGGGGAATAGGAGATTCCTCACCTCCTCGACCACCGCCGCCGGAGCTTTTCCTGCCGCCTGAAGACGCCGGAACTCTGCCGGATTTTTAGGAAACGCCAAGAATTCGCAGAAGAAGAGAAGGAGAAGGAGAAAGGGGAATAGGAGATTCCTCACCTCCTCGACCACCGCCGCCGGAGCTTTTCCTGCCGACTGAAGACGCCGGAACTCTGCCGGATTTTCAGGAAACGCTAGGAATTCGTAGGGATTTTGTAAACTCACTGGAAGAAACAAGTTGTATTTGGATTATCCCGACTTGTGGGACGAAATCCGCCATCTGTAATCTGCAAAATCACTAGTGGAACTTTGCAACTGGGCGAGGCCCCGTGGTTTTTCCCATTTTTGGGTTTTCCACGTAAAAACCCTCGGAGTTCACCCTCTTTTCTGTTTGTGTGTTAAACTTACGTGCAACGCTCGGACGCGAACTTACAAACTCTACCGCCGCGTATTTTCTGACACGCGACAGTTTGGCGCCGTCTGTGGGAACAACTATCCCACTACTTCGAGTACTGCTACGATGGTGAATAGGCGCAGCAGTCGTTTAGTTGGAGCTTCTCGCTCCAACTCTCATCAGTCCAGAAATCCGTCTATTAATCATAGACGACTAATGTCAGCATCTTTTCACCCTGGGGGGCAGAATGCTGCCGGAGAAGGGACTTTGGGACATTCTTTAGAAGAAAGAATCCGGAAGATGGAAGAATCGCAAAACGAGATCCTCCAACTCCTACGAGATGATCGACAGCCGACGTTGGAGGAGATCCTTCCCCCTCGGGATCCACCAAGGGTTGAAGATATTCAATTCGAGCGTCGACAAGAACAAATTCGTCTTCCTCCACATCCTCAATCACAACAGGAAGATGAACTTGCCGATACAGCGAGTTCAACACATCCTCGCATTTTTTCGGATCTCCCCGAAGGCTCTCCCCAACCACACATCGCGGGATTCCCTCACAATGTTCTGCGTCGTGAACTGCAAAAATTGGTACGGGAAGAGTTCCCCCGAGGAGACGTGAGGCATGCTCTCCGACAGAGGAATTTCCAGGAATCATCACCTCTAACAGAAGCCATTCTTCAGCACCCCATTCCAGTAGGATTCAAAGTGCCAAATGTTGAGTCCTACGACGGGACGACCGACCCATATGAGCATATCGACTACTACAGAACCATCATGCATATTCAACGAGCATCAGACGCGCTCCTCTGCCAGGTCTTTCCCGCCACCCTTAAAGGACAGGCCCGAACATGGTTCTACTCGCTTCCACCTGGAACGATCCCCTCTTTTGTCAAATTGGCAAAAGTATTCGTCGAACAATTTGTGGCCAATCGAAGAATTGCTAAGGATTCTTCCCACCTCTCCGGGATTCGCCAAAATGAGGGAGAATCGTTGAAGGAGTATTTTCAACGATTTTCCACTGAAGCACGACAGATTCCAGGAGTAGACCCTGAATTACTCAGAGGGGTCTTTCTTGGAGGTCTTCGTCCTGGCCCCTTCTATTCGGCCCTTATGCGAGACACCGTCCATTCGTACGCTGACTTGATCCATCGCGTGGAGGCACAAATCTCTGCGGATGAAGCTATAAATTCTCACAGGAAACAGTTTGAGCAAATCAGCGGGAAGCGCAAAGGTGCACCTGGGATGGATAATTCTTTCTCACAGCAGAAAAAGCAAGAGAAGAATAATATACCTCATAGGTCTCCGTCACCACGACGAGGACCTCGCCAAGAAAAGGAGTACACCCCACTCAATACATCCCAAGCAAATGTATTAATGGCCATCCGGGATCAGGAGAACGTGAAATGGCCACACCCTTTGAAACCCAACGTCGGAAACCAGGAGCAATATTGCCACTTCCACAGTAGCCGCGGGCACACTACTGAAGCATGTTGGCAACTCAAGGAAGAAGTTGAGAGACTGATCCGACAAGGATATCTCTGACAATTCATCAAGAATACACCAACCCGAGATGAAGTTGGTCCGACTGGGGGGCAGAATCAACAACAAAGACAACCATTGAATAATGTTCAAATGGTTGGAGAGATTGAATGATCACACACTTTGTGTATTTGTATTAGCAATATTACTTGTCTTGTTGTCACTCTTATATGGAGTAGAGTGTTACTTTGATATCTTTAATGTCTTCTTCCAAGTTTAATGTTATGGTATTGTCACCAAATGTAGATCTCGTGTGTTGAGTGCTTTGTAATTTGTAAGTCGTACTAGGGAACTATTGTACTATCTTAAGTAATGCAGTAATAGAATGTTCATGTTGTTGTGATATGATTTTTCCTCTTATGAAGGATAAGAAAAAACTTCTCAAACTCTTTCTCCGTAATTCGAGAAATACACAATCCATATTGTATCTCAATCACCGGACAATCAATCCCAGGGGGATTTGATCCTGACCTCATCCACATAGGTTAACGTCGCCGAGTAGGGCTCCGACATACAACCTCGGATAGGTCTTACATCCTTGGTGGATTCTCCTGGCCTCATCCACACAGGTTAACGTCGTCGAGCAGGGCTCCGACATACAACCTCGGATAGGTCTTACATCCTTGGTGGATTCTCCTGACCTCATCCACACAGGTTAACGTCATCGAGCAGGGCTCTGACATACAACCTCGGATAGGTCTTACATCCTTGGTGGATTCTCCTGGCCTCATCCACACAGGTTAACGTCGCCGAGCAGGGCTCCGACATACAACCTCGGATAGGTCTTACATCCTTGGTGGATTCTCCTGACCTCATCCACACAGGTTAACGTCATCGAGCAGGGCTCTGACATACAACCTCGGATAGGTCTTACATCCTTGGTGGATTCTCTTGATCTCTTCCACACAGGTTAACGTCATCGAGCAGGGCTCTGACATACAACCTCGGATAGGTCTTACATCCTTGGTGGATTCTCTTGATCTCTTCCATACAGGTTAATGTCATCGAACAAATGTTCTGACATACAACCTCGGATAGGACTCCTACTCGTCACCAGACTTCTGCTCATCGACGAATCTCCGTCGGTCTTCTACCCGACGCTGAACTTCAACCCGACATCAAACTTCTGCTCGTTAGCGGACTTCTACCCGACGTTGAACTTCTACCCGACGTCGGACTTCTGCTCGTCAGCGGACTCCTACTCGTCGTCGGACTTCTGCTCGTCAGCGGACTTCTACCCGACGTCGGACTTCTGCTCGTCAGCGGACTCCTACTCGTCGTCAGACTTCTGCTCATCGACGAATCTCCGTCGGTCTTCTACTCGACGCTGAACTTCAACCCGACATCAAACTTCTGCTCGTTAGCGGACTCCTACCCGACGTCGTACTTCTCCCTGTCGTCAGATTTCTGCTCGTCAGCGGACTCCTACTCGTCGTCGGACTTCTGCTCGTCAGCGGACTCCTACTCGTCGTCAGACTTCTGCTCGTCAGAAGACTCCTACGCATCGTCGGACTTCTGCTCGTTAGCGGACTCCTACCCGACGTCGTACTTCTCCCTATCGTCGGATTTCTGCTCGTCAGCGGATTTCTACCCGACATCGGACTTCTGCTCGTCAGCGGACTTCTACTCGTCGTCAGACTTCTGCTCGTCAGAAGACTCCTATGCATCGTCGGACTTCTGCTCGTTAGCGGACTCCTACCCGACGTCGTACTTCTCCCCGTCGTCAGACTTCTGCTCGTCAGAAGACTCCTATGCATCGCCGGATTTCTGCTCATCAGCAGACTCCTACTCGTCATCGGACTTCTGCTCATCAGCAGACTTCTACCCGACGTCGGACTTCTGCTCGTCAGTGGACTTCTACCCGACGTCGGACTTCTGCTCGTCAGCAAACTTCTACTCGTCACCAGACTCCTCCTCGTCGACGAATTTTCGTCGGTCTTCTACCCGAAGTCAGACTTCTTCCTGTCGTCGGACTTCTGCTCGTCGGCAGAATACTACGCGTCATCGGCTTCTCGCAACGCATTCTCGAACTCTCCCCTTTGACTCCACACTCGATCGTTGACTACTAACGGGCTTCAACTCGATCGTCCATCGCCAACAAACCTCCGCTCAGATGAAAAAGAGATCCCGTAGGCTTCTGCGCAAGGAGGGGCACTAAGTCGAGCAGGAAAGAATTCCAACTCGCAAATAGCGGAAGCCTCAACCGCCAGTAAACCGGAGGGGAATGAAGGAAATCCCGTAGGTTTCTATCGCCAGTAAACCGGAGGGGAATGAAGGAAATCCCGTAGGTTTCTATCGCCAGTAAACCGGAGGGGGAGGAAGGAAATCCCGTAGGTTTCTATCGCCAGAAAACCGGAGGGGAATGAAGGAAATCCCGTAGGTTTCTATCGCCAGTAAACCGGAGGGGAATGAAGGAAATCCCGTAGGTTTCTATCGCCAGTAAACCGGAGGGGAATGAAGGAAATCCCGTAGGTTTCTATCGCCAGTAAACCGGAGGGGGAGGAAGGAAATCCCGTAGGTTTCCATCGCCAGAAAACCGGAGGGGGAGGAAGGAAATCCCGTAGGTTTCTATCGCCAGTAAACCGGAGGGAGAAAGAAGGAGGAGTTGCAAGTTTCCTAAGGGCCTAGGAGGCCTATTTATAGGTTTTGGAGAGAAAGGAGGGAAGTTATTGCCATTTTTTAATTTCCCTATTTTTCTAAATTTTTTCCGGATTTTTCGGAATTTTTTGGAATTTTTTGGGAATTTTTTGGGCCCAAAAATAGCAAAAAACCAATTTTTGGACGGATGTGGGGCCCACATTGGCGGTGCAGCCAACCGGCTGCACCTTTTCGCGCAGCCAGGCCAGCAATCCGCAGCCAGCACCCACGGATCGCGGCTGGCCAGCCGTGGCACGCGCGGCAGCCACGCGCGGTGCAGCTAGCCCGGGCGCGGCTAGCCCGGGCGCGGGCGCGGGTGCGCCCCCAGCGCGGGCGCGGTGCGCCCAGGCGCGGGCGCGCGGTTCGCCCGCAGGCGCGCGGGCGCGCGGTTCGCCCGCAGGCGCGCGGGCGCGCGGTTCGCCCGCAGGCGCGGGCGCGCGGTTCTCGCCGGCGACTCGGCGGCCGGCCGGCCGGTCCGGCCAATTCGGCCGCCCGGTCCTTTCCGGGCCCAAATTTCGTCCCGGGAAGACCAAATCGGACGTTTTTGGGGTCCCCGGACCCGTTTTTCGACGTTCCGGACTCAATTTTGGCATTTTCAGAGCCGTTCGGGGCTTCTACAATCCCGATCAATCCTGGGTCACTCAGAAAAATTTTCCGAAATTTGTAACACATATTTTCGGACCTCTGAAGCTACGACATCCGAAAATAGGGGGGCAACTGACACGGCATCGCAAAATCATCTTGATCGGGCACGAATCTCGAGGCAAAACCTAGTTGGAAACTTCAAAAATTAATTTCGGGAGCATACGAACTCCGATTTCAGTGAGCTTATAGTCAAACTGAGCGTCTCGGAAATACAAACCCAACGACACCAAGATCAACCCAATCCGAGTCCAAATGAGTCCGAATCAAAGGTTCGAAGCGCTGTTGGGAGGTTCAAACCGCAATTTGAGTTACCAAACGGTCTCCGATTTTGACGAGCTTATACTCGAATCGAACGGCTCGACGAGACGAATCCAACGAGCCCAAGATCATCAAATTCCGAAATCATTAAGGCCTTCAAATGTCCAACGAACGGTGCATGATCGAAAGGTTCGATATCGGCCGTCCATTCGGATCACTCCCAATTCGCCCTTGATCTCACGCCTATTTACGGGCTGTGCCACTCCAGAAAAACTATAAATAGGGCCCTCATTCTACACCAAGGGGCTCAAGTGAAGAGAGAGAAGAAGAAGAGAAGGAGAAGGAGAAAGGGGAATAGGAGATTCCTCACCTCCTCGACCACCGCCGCCGGAGCTTTTCCTGCCGCCTGAAGACGCCGGAACTCTGCCGGATTTTTAGGAAACGCCAAGAATTCGCAGAAGAAGAGAAGGAGAAGGAGAAAGGGGAATAGGAGATTCCTCACCTCCTCGACCACCGCCGCCGGAGCTTTTCCTGCCGACTGAAGACGCCGGAACTCTGCCGGATTTTCAGGAAACGCTAGGAATTCGTAGGGATTTTGTAAACTCACTGGAAGAAACAAGTTGTATTTGGATTATCCCTACTTGTGGGACGAAATCCGCCATCTGTAATCTGCAAAATCACTAGTGGAACTTTGCAACTGGGCGAGGCCCCGTGGTTTTTCCCATTTTTGGGTTTTCCACGTAAAAACCCTCGGAGTTCACCCTCTTTTCTGTTTGTGTGTTAAACTTACGTGCAACGCTCGGACGCGAACTTACAAACTCTACCGCCGCGTATTTTCTGACACGCAACAATAATAATATTTCTCATTACCGAGCAATACCTAGCAATACCCTAGTCTGTACAAATCAACTAATACATAGCAATACTGGGTTCCGATCTGGGTCGGGTTGTCGGGCCGCACGGTAAAGAGTAAGAGCACATGTCAACATGTTATTGATGTTCGGATGTAGAGCTATGTCAGGTGTCTGGACCTAATAAAAATTCCATAATTTGGATGTTCTTTTCGTTTGGAAGTCACATAGAGCAAATGAACTGAGCTTTTGATAAGGTATTAGTGGTTCTGCTCAATTATTATGATCATTTTTTAAGTAATTAAATGAATTTGAATAATTTTTTAAATACTCGACTATTAAATAAATATGAACAGATATATGTACTGCTTATTTATGTTCATAAATAATATCAATTAAAGATCGATAAAAATGTCCTTAATAAGCGTGATTAAATCCTTATTTATATATTTTTCATATAAATTTTAGTATTATTATAATAAGTTATTCTTATTATATAAAAAAAATAATTTCAATTTTATGTTTTCAAGTTTCATTATAGTGATTTGTTCATAAACAAGAGATATTTATTCATGTTTGCATTTTTTTTTGTTTAAAGTGTTCATGAATAAGTTTATCGGCTCGGCTCAATTCTAATAAAAAATTTTTAGTTCAACAAATTTTTAAATTAAAAAATTATTTTAAAAAACAGTAAGAAAGACAATCTCAAACAAAGACCAAGTCGCTCGATCATACATAAGCTACTCTTCAACTTAGAGACAAGTCTACAAAGATTTCACAGAAACTCCATATTCAAAGATTTCATCATTTATTTAGAGTTCCTTGAGTGTCTTAAAGTACTTCCATAGCTAAAAGCAAAATGATTATATCCATTTAACATATAACAGTTTTCCATACATTCCCAGAAAATCATTAGCAGTAATCACATATAGCATATCATTTAAAACAAGTAATTAAAGTTGCAAACAGAACATTCATTTTTTATCCCTTTTTCTAATAAATATAATATTGTTGTCCACATTGCTCTTCCCTAATACAACATCATGAAGCTTTGGGAAAATAATGTTTTTTTTTTTTTTCTTCTTCAATGACAGAATATTCAAACAAACAGATCTTGTTCCTGCTCTTCTTCTTTGTTGATGAACAGTGCAGAGAGTTTAGGACCACCAAGGATCTTCACCGGTTCTGAAATCAGTTTCTACCCAGGGAACAAATAAAACCTTCCCTTCATCTATATCCGCATGAGCCAATGCCAAAGACTGCAACAAGCAAAAAAAAAAAAAAACAATCTTAATTTGGGCTTCAAATTACTCCCTATTATGAAGTGTAGAGAGTGTAATATTAACATGAATGTTGCGAGTAAAGACATGCAAGAACTAAAGCTTAAATAAAATTCAGCAAGGGTTAATGGTGAATAATGAATCATAACGTCAGCACAAAACAATTGACACAGAACAAATGATGATAATAAATTCCAATTCAAGCAGCAACACCAACAAGTCATTAATAAGAGTATACGTTTTAGATATCTTGAATCTTTTATTTAGAGTGATGGTGAAATAGATGGAGATATTATTAGTAGAATTTAAATTGAATGGTTGAAGTGGAGGAATGCATCAGGCTTGTTGTGTCATAGAAAAGTCTCCCTCAAACTTAAGAGAAAATTCTATAAGATGATGGTGAGACCCGCAATGCGTTATGGTGCAGAATGTTGGCCATTAAAAGAGAAGTATAATACTAAGTTAAGTGTTGCAGAGATGAAGATGCTCATGTGGATGAGTGGATTTACCCTTAGAGACAGGATACAAAATGAGCATGTACGTGAAAAGGTTGGAGTAGCTCCAATGGAAGATAAGATTAGAGAGAGTCATCTTAGATGATTTGGTCACATAAAACGACGGCCTTTCGATGACCCGGTTAGGAAAGTAGAGTTATTAGATTTGACTTATATTAAGAAAGATAGAGGTAGACCTAAAAAGACTTGGTTAGAAAATATTAGAAATGATATTTCTTTATTAAATTTAAACAATAATTTGACTTTTGATAAGACACAATGGAGAAAAAGAATCCATATAGCCGACCCCACATAGTGGGACAAAGGCTTCATGTTGTTGTTGCCATTCAAGCGCTCATGTAAAAATTGTTTTTTTTGTATTCAAAGGTTTGGTTTGAAGTGATATATTTTTTGCCCTTTAAGGTCATTTCTCTAATATACTAACAAGTAGAGCAAAAATGGGTGAACTTTACTTGAAATAAATAAGCTAACAACATTGTTAGTGCTAATCACAATATTTTGAGCTCGATTTATAGATCCTCCTTTTATTGTAATTCTTGTTAATTGGAACATGAGATGCAGATTCAATTTTGAAGTCTTTCTACAACTTCTGGCGATATTTTATGCTGTCCATTCCTCATACTTTATCTCCATTTCATATTCAACTTCCCTACTGGTCAAATTGATCTCTCAGTTGTCGATCATTATACATGACCAAATCGTCTAAGTTCATTATTTAGGTTTTTTTTTTATGGCTTTTTTACTGCTTTTTAAAGTCAATTTTTAGTACAAAATTTTTCATTCTGTACTAAAAAGCCGCTTTAAAAAGCAATATGAAAGCCGTCCCAAACGAAACCTTAATCTTATCTTCAAATAAATGCTTCTCTAGCATCCCTATGTAAAGTCATTTTTTATTATATCCTTCCTCATTTTACCAAATATCCATCCTAACATTACCAAAAACGCTCAAATTAGCTATTAAAAGTGCTTTCGCTGACCGATAGATGAATTTATCTAGTATAGCCGATCTGATTGTATTTTTATAGCTAGATCCGGGTGAGCTTGGCTGGACAGATCTTGTAATCTATCCTGATGAAATTAATGATAAGGGAACTTTATTAATGAATAACTACTTTATGTAACACTGTTTAGAATTAGATTCTCATACCCCTTGGACATAGGTTTAGGCGTTGTAACTTAAATAGGTCTTAGACAATATATTGTCACAACATTATTATTGTTAAAGCATCCTTGGGTAATTCTAAAAGGAAAGTTAGCAGGACCTCATTTCATTCTTTTTCAAAAATTACAGGGAGATAGAAGATAAGATAGCATCAAACGCTAAGGTAGAAAGGGTTAAGAGGGCTATCTGCATGCTCGGGTTTTTACATAGAGATCACATATATAGCTAAAGGTTGTACTTATAGGAATAATTCTTGTGGGGCTTGAAAGGTGGGGATGAATTGAGCTGTTTTCATCTCGTCGTGTAGATGAGACTGGCAGACGTGGTGGCTGCTCCATTGTCTACAAGATCCTGGCCATTGGATGTTTTGATCGCAAGTTGTTTTGTGATGTTATTACCGTCAAGCAAGGTGATAATCCAAGATTGGATTGTTAGCTAGTTTCTTAGTTGTTGAAATCCACTATTAGGTGGGAGATTTGGTGAGCGTATCGACTGGCTGACCGAAGGAGTTGATTTGTTGAACGTTGATGCCTCAGAGATGTTGTGCTCGCTAATAAAATGGTAATCAATATCGTTATGCTTCATGCAAGCATGAAAAACAAAGTTAATGGCAAGATCGAGGGTGGGATATTGTCATAGTGAAGAGCCGGGAGTTGGTGTCGGGTCCTGGAACTCATAGAGAAGGCATCAGCTGACTTCAATTAAATTTGTTATGAATCTTGCTCGAGCGAGAGCTCGAGGGAGGAGAGGGATAGAGCAATGAAAGAAATTTGGAATTCCATTATTCAATACAACTCTTGGGCTTACAAGGGGTACTTCTTTACGTCAACCTATACATTCTATTTATAGGCCTTTTATATAAGTGTTATGTCATGCAAGAATAATCTAATCTAAAACCGAACCATTACACAACAAAATTGAGTTCTGAAAGTGAGCTTAAATGATGATCAATGATGATTGTTTGTTTGCATCAGCTGACTTCAATTAATTCGGTTTCAGTTTTTGTTTGGATTGCATTTTTTCAGTAATCCTATTAATTTTCTATTATTTTACTATCATTATTATTAAAAGTTATATTGTTACCAATTCAACAGCACTTACTGATAAGTTATTATATCACTATTTAAAGCATAAAGCAAATATTAAGGTTTTTTCCACGCCTAAGGGCCAATTTGCTTCAACCTAAGTGTTTGCAAGTGATGGGAACCTAATTTCGAATATAAGGTATTTGAAATGAGTTTTAATATTAAAAAAAAAAAAAGAGTTTTAATATCTATTTGTTTTGTGGAAACTTATTTTTTATAAATTCAAATCTAGACTACCGCGAGTTTCATTTTTATCCATCTTCATCATCATTATAAGTAAAAAATAATATTCTAAACAATCATTTCGTTAATTTTATATTATATTCTTATTATTATTATAAAAATTGAGACTAGCTTTTCATCTTTACAGAGGTGAGTTTCAAAAAATGAAATTCACTTTCTACAAAACAATTTTTGAACTTGCTTTTAGAAGTGAGTTTCAACCACTTACCTCAAAAGAAACAAACACTAATATGAATTCACTTTCATTTAAAATATATCAATCAAACCACAGTTCCAAAACTCAGTTCCCATTACTTTCATCAAAACCAAAACTCAGCTCCAAACGCTTTCAACCCTCAAAACAAACTATTCCTTAAGTTTTTATGTTGAAATGTAAGAAACACGATACATATCAATGGCACTAGTGAATGATAACAAGCAGTCTTGCCTTGTAAGATTCAAATTATTTAGCAATAACAACAGAAAAGGCGTGATAAAAGAATTTAAACGCTAGCCTAAAGTTGCAAAGAGCACAAAAAAAGAAGGGTTTGCGAGCTTACCAAAGGAGCAGGACCTCTAACAACCTTGCCTTGGTAGTTATACTGGGATCCGTGGCAGGGACAGATGAACTTGTTCTCGGCCGAATTCCATGGAACAACACAACCAAGGTGGGTGCAGACAGCATTGATTCCGTAGGTTGCAAGAGATCTATCAGCCTCTACGACAAGATAAGTAGGATCTCCCTGTGATCAAGATATACATATTCAATTGATTCCCATAATTAAATAAAGGTGTTAAATAAATCGATAGTTAAAAAACTACCAACTTAATATGCATCTAGCAGTTGATGTGGCATCAAACTTTGTTGTACTAGGGCTATATCACTTGAAATATCTTATTTAAGATGCTAAATATTTATAAACTTCAATACAATATAAATTACTCTTGACAAAGTTTAAGTAGATTAACTACAAAAAAAGGTTGTTTTAGGTTATTAATTTACATGACCGATTCGAAAAATTAGAGAAATTAGCTTAGTTATAGTAAATCCACTCATATTTTGAAAACTTACTCATTTTAGATTGAAGTATCTTTTATTTGCATTACAACTAATGTATGCAAATAGAAATAGTCATAAAACATATAAATATAACAAAAATTGCATAGATATAAGCTGCCGTGTATGTTAACTGCCACATGCACAATGATTCACGCATGGGCTTAAACAGCTTTGTTGCCTTTATTTAATTGTTGAAGCGTGGTACTATATTAGAATAAGTTTTCGTTTGGGACAACTTTTATTCTGCTTCTTAAAGCAACATTTTAGTATAAAATTTTTAATTTTTTAGCTAGAAAGCTGCTTTACGAAGCAGTAAGAAAGCTGTTCCAAACGAAGCTTAAATTACAACAAATTTCATACTATAGAATAAGTCACCATCATCATCATTAGTAGCCTTATCCTAACTATTTATCACTTTATAATTCTCATTTTTAATTCATTCCTGCCAAGTGACATCAGAAATTCAAGTTGACAATATATGGAGGATATTGGTATTGTCTACCTTTAATCCTTGAGTGAGAGTTCTATCACCGGGTCCATGAATTTTGAGCCATTCAGCGGCCACAACATCATTTCCAAGGGCATCTTTAGCAAAAGTTCCGCTACCACCACCTGACCCACTACATTTAATCCCAATGACTACATTAGGAACAAAAATAAAAAAGAATTATACTATAATATCATGATAAAAAAATTTAGCAGAATAAAGACTATTTGTTAAAAAGAAGAAGACATTTGATACTAACCACCCGACATTTTAATTTTATCTTATGAAAATAACGCTCTTAATTTATACCGACTATCTTCTATTTTGAACAAATGTCTTCCTATCATTATATATTTTTGTATCAAGATATTCTGATATGATTCTTTCAACTAGAAAACAAAAAATTATGTTGAAACCATAAAACTATAGCCAAAATGACATAGTAAAATAATTAAATGACACTGCTATTTGGTAAACAATCTCGTTCTAATTGATATTAATGTGTCCTGCTTCTCGCTAACATGTTCCACTTCGAAACAACAGAGATAGATGGGAGAGCAAACTTTTTCTGAGGATGGTTTAAGCTTAGTTTTGATTAATCTGGTATGGTAAGGATGAGAACAGTTTTCAAACTCGTCTTTAGAAGAATAGATGGGTGAGAAAGCAAACTTTAAAATTTAAATTTCCCAACTTAGAAATGTACTTTAGAGTCAGTGGAAAGTAAATCGATGAGCGGCACAGTTTAGCAGTTTCGTTGAATCTTCAACGATGTCTAAGTTGTTTGGCAACAACTTAGCAAGGTCTGAGTTATTTGACGCTTAATGACAACAGTGCTAATCAGATTTGGTAATGGAAGTTTGATGGCTACTTTTTAGATAACATTTCTATCTTTTTTCTCTCCAATGGCGGTTTTGTCTCTCTTTATTTCATGCCCCGGTAGTCAATCCCAGCACCCTGAAAATTGAGAAATTATTCTGTGCAGGGTCTGGACGGGAAGAACCATCCAGATTGTGGCGTATTTATTGAGTATTTGCTGCATATTTGTAAATACTCAGTGAATACACAACAAATCAGCAAATGCTCACAACTAAGTATTTGTTGAGTATCTACAAATGCGTAGCAAATCCAGACGGTTTTTCCCATCTGGACTCCTCACATAATAATTTCTCCTGAAAATTAAAGATATTCATGTGCCTGGCTCTAAAGAATTTCATCTTTGATGTGGAACATTTTAAGCTTAAAGTGTTCCTTATGATATCTTATCTAGTTTGTTATAAGTTTTTCTAGAATCTTCTATAGCTAGTTTATATAGGTATGTATTGTAGTAGGATTGCTCATTGAATGAAGAATATTACATCTCTTTGAAGCTTTAAGCTTGAGTTTATCCTTGTTCTCTAGAGTGGGATTAAATCCTTCAATCAGGTCCGATTCTTCCGACGATCCAACTACATCAGTTTGGTATCAGAGCCTGGAGCTTGTGAAGATCGATGGACTGTAGAAGAAGGTCGGCTGTCGACGACGCTCAAAGCCGAAGAATAAGATTGGCGGTCGATGACGATCGATGCCAAGAAAAGTGGGATGTCGACGATGATCGAAGCTGTATTGCCTTTTATCAAGCTCAAGTGAATGAATCACTTGATCGGATAGATAAAAACCTTCGATCCATAAGGAGAATTCAAATGCCACCGGCAACCATACCGGCGTCTTCTTCTTCGCTCCTCTCGTCCGCTTCACGCGAACGCCATTAGTCCCACCATTTTCCCACCGTCATTAATGATTACCCTCCGCTAGAGCTTCCCCTCCGGTGGCGGGATTCCCTTCCGTTCCAACACTTCGGTGATGGTTCTGCCGCTGTTCACGACCCACGTCCTACGCTCCCATGCGCGACCCACGTCCTACGCTCCCAACTCTTTCTCCGACCCTCTGCGTGATTTCAGCCCATCCGATTTTACCGCTGCCAATCCGCCATTGCCGCTCGCTCTCAATCCGGCCATTTCGGCATCGTCCCGTTCCTTCCCCAATAAGTCCGATACTAACTCGCATCCCGAATCTTGCAGTACCTCTCTGCATTTCGATCCATATCTGTCATTTGCTCCCGCCCGTCAAATAAGTTCCCAGAATCCAGAGCAAGTATCAAGAGACAATAAATTCAAGAGTGCCTTTGTATCATCTGATGGGAATGATGATATTCGATCAAGGAAGAAAAGGTACTCTGCCTCCCATAGATCAAACACCGACAACTATGCCTTTTAGAAGACATAGAAAAATAAAGAGATTGCTTGCACTCCGTGCGATGTTGTCGCTGATCAATCTCAAAACAGTAAATAAGACGTTCTTGAAGAGAAGAAGGATGCATCAAAGGGAAAAGCTATGGAAGGTTTAAAGCAAGTATCCAAGAACAAGGCATCCATAATTGAAATGGCATCTTTACATCTTGTTGAATATGCTTATACCTCTGGAGAAGAGCTTGAGCTTAATCTTCCCTTATCGAGTACAAGTTTTGATGCTAGTTCTCAACTGTTGAAAACCTGCAGAATCACAAGAGACTGCCCAGAGGAAATCGAAAAAAACTTACCGTGAGGATAAAGGTCGTGATGACAGACGTTATGCTGGGACTGGAGATGTTGATTACATATATCCAGTGGATTATGTGATCAATGCAACTTCACATGAGGCCCATTTTACGTAGGTATGTAATGATCTTCATACCCTTAGCATTGCTGAAATAAATACAAATGGTATTGAAGTGTATGGCAAAGCCATTGGAAGTGGTATTGGGAACGTTTTCCCTGCAGGTGTGAAAATGCCCCGTCTAAATTCGACTGACAAAGCTGATCCTATGCAATGCTCCCAAGCTGCTTGACGTAATGTCAATGAAGGGTCAAATCCTAAATTTGTTCGGCCTGGTATTGTTGATATGGGAGCTAGGGAAGAAAAGTTGGAGCGGTTCTTGGCTGACATCGATGAGGAGGATCCACCGAATATGCAGATGACTGCTTCCGAGTCATTTGAGAACCAAGAAGGTAGCATGGTTGGACCTTCCAAGTTCATTGCAAAGCTGACATAGGTGATTGTTGAACTTCCTTCAGATAGTTTTGGAGCTTATTTCACATCAATATTGCTGCTCCTCGTAAGCACTGCATCATTAATCTCTGCGGCGCTAGAGAGCGCTTTGGTCTCCCACCTGCCTGGCTTCAAGGGAACTTTCCCTCGAAGCATTACGCTGGGTATGTGACAATTGATAAGAACCACGGGAAGAATCTATACTACTACTTCGTGGAATCAGAGCGGAATCAGGAGAAAGACCCTTTGGTACTTTGGCTGAACGGGGACCCAGGCTGCTCTAGCATTGACGGCTTCGTCTATGAGCATGGTCCATTCAATTTCAAATCAGGAGGGACATTGGATTTTAATCAGTCAAGTACTTTCTAGATATAAATGACATGGTTCATTATTATACTGCATACGGAGTAATGAGTTTGGCATTTCATCCAAATTTCACTAGTAACGGGTGTTTGACACAAACGACGAGTTGTTTTGGAAGATATCAAGGTGTTATTTCTGAATTCACTGTCAATGGCTCCTCATCGACAACGTCTTCAGAGGCAACATCTGCTTTCCCTTCTGAAGTAAAAAAGGATTTTCACCATGGGGCTTCCATATACAGAACATCATGGCGGGCAAATTCTTTTTGGACCTGAAGATGGGTATTTATACTTTATGCTGGAAGATGGTGGGAATGGTGAAGATTCATCAACGAACAAGCTTGTGAGCCTGTATCCGACATGCAAAATATTCGACACAGGAGGATTTTTTTTTTGTATGACTTCTACACCTATCTCCTTACCACTGACAAGCCTCAACATATTCGAGCCCTTTTGATGCAATGGGAGAATGATGCGGAGAATTTTAAGCTTAAAGTGTTTCTTAGGATATCTTACCTAATTTGTTATAAGTTTTTCTAGAATCTTCTATAGCTAGTTTATATAGGTATGTATTGTAGTAGGATTGCTCATTGAATGAAGAATATTACATCTCTTTGAAGCTTTAAGCTTGAGTTTATCCTTGTTCCCTAGAGTGGGATTAAATCTTTCAAGCATGTCCGATTCTTCTGACGATCCAACTACATCAATCTTAACTTCTTGAGTAAAAATAATTTATGCAAAAGATGCCTATAAATTACAATTTTTCTCAAATGCAAACAAATAAAAAACAAATATGTCCGAATTAGGCCTCTGCTTCAAGTTTGAAGAATTCATTATGCGCTCTATTTTCTTTGGAGAAATTACCGAAGTTACGAAATTCATGTTGGAAATGCGCTAAGCTGGAACTTACGAATGTGTTTTGCTTAGTGGGCTATTGGTTGGACAGAAATGATCTCATTTCCATATATCCAAACTTCAATCAATGCACTATGTTTTGCGAATCACTCTCCTAAGGGATAAGATGCACCATTGGCCTGCATTGAGTAAATTGCTTTATCCTAAGAACTGTAATTGGAAACATGTAATTTTCTTCCCCTAAATATATTTCTGCTAGATCTGTGTATATCTCTGCTGTCTTGTGCTTTGTTCTTAGGTTTGGGTACTCTAAGGTATTTGGTTTCTCATTTAGCTTGTCCCTTGTGAGCTTCTTCCTCACTATTTTGTTCCTCAATTTTCTTGAGGTGTTTTCCTACCTTTTTTTGCCGTAAAAGTTAAACATATTAGCAACCAATTAAAAACAATAGAAAGACAGGATAATCTGCAGCTCTCACCCAGGAGGAACAAAGAAATAGGTATAAGGAAACAGCATCGCTCCAGTTGGCAATGAAAGTGCTCCAAGAAGAAGAAGGTTCATGAGCTTCCTCTTGCCCATATCTGGAACCCTATCAGCTGAAATGCTTGTAGCCTGGCATGCGATCTTCATTCTCCTGTCCTTCCCCAAGCTCAAAAATTTTGTAGGCTTGAAGAGCAGAGCGTGCGATGGTGCATATATTCCATTTTTACTGGAGCAGAGCTGCTCGATAAATAGTAGGATATATCAAAGGCGCAGAATTTATGTGATCAGAATAGGGTTTTTATGGCAGAGAAGAAGAGCGCATGTTATTATCTGAAGATGAGTTTGCCAGATTAGTGATTTAACGAGAGAAGAATAAGTTTAAGCCGCAGTTACCTGAGAAGGGCAAGCAGCAGTGGAGAGAGTGGCGGAGGCCATTAAAGCTGGAGGCGATACCTTCTTCCTGCTCTGAAGTTATCAAGATAGGTGCTCGAATGGTGGACTTGAATACTGAACTGATAGATTGGGATAGAAGCCTTTGGTTGATTGAAAACTTTTGGCCTATGGTGACCACACGATTGGAGTTCTCCACGGTTTTCCTTATCCATTTCTTTTGCTCCATTTTTTGTAATAGTAGGGGCTGTTGACTCCAAGTAGGATTTATATATATATATATACATGAGTTTTTGAAATTTGGATGGTTTAGACATAGTATTTTCAATATCAAATTTATTCTTAATATATTTGAAATTCATTGATTTAATCGAATTTCAAAAACATAACTTGTATGAGATAATTCGGTCCCAATCATTACCCATTGTTGCTCAATTCTACCCCTTGTTGCATCCAGTATGCTGTTAAGTGTCAACCATCATCGCTATGACGATAATGGTGTATCTCAGTGATTGAAAGCAGTGCATTGATTACAAGATGATGACGACAGTAGCGGCCATTGACCATCACTATGAAGAAGGCATTCAACAATCATAAAGAATTATGGTGATTTCAACCTATGGCAGCAGACAATGATTGTGATCGATCGGCATCTATACGACTACAACAAGTGGAGGAGGATTTACAGTGTGTTTTAAAATGTCAATTTAATTTATTTTTAAAATCTTTAAAATAAGCTACATGTTGCAATATAAAAATGAACTTGTTATCTTTTGTCAATTACAATGGGCTTTAAATAAGTTAATAGTAGTAATATTTTTTATGTAATTTAGATATTTATGTGTTATTAGTAAATATATATATTTAGATGCAGATATGTAAATACATAAGAATATTATAGTATATAATAAATCCCTCAAATATGTTTAAGAGGGTCTTGAATTTATTTGACTCTATTATTAACAACACTTTAAAGTGCTTAATTTTAGATTTTTTTTATTAATATCTAAACGAGACTCACATATCATCCAAGAGGCGGGCTCTAACATCCATTTTTGTGGCATGGGCAGGACTTACTGATATTGTGATTCTTTGATTCTAGCTTGACATGGTGGAGAATATTGGATAAGTGGTGATTACAATGATAAAATAAATAAATATTAGCGGCAATAAGTAATTATTTGATGATAGTTCTCTAGTGATAAGTGGTGGAGCCATAAAATTTATCAATGGGGGGCCTAAATTAATTTAGTAAAAATTTTCCTCAACCTTTTTTATCCGGGCTTGGGACCGGCATAGGCAGTTTTAAAAAAAAAAATTATTAATAATTATCCAAAAACATATAATATTAAATATAATATAGTAAACAATTTACAAGTTATAACGTCTACTCTTCATATTCTGAAAGAGTTGAATGATAACTTCATTATCAATAGAATTCAAAATTTCTTTTTCAACATAAGCAATTAATAAATCATTCATCCATTGATCGTCAATCCTATTTCGCAGCCAATTTTTTATAATATTCATGGCAGAAAATGCTCTTTCAACGCCTGCTGTAGCAACGGGTAATACCAATGTCAATTCCAGTAGTTTAAAAACAACATGATATATTATATCCTTTCTACTTTGGATAATTTTCTAGGCAAGACTTCTAACATCTTTTAATAATTAAGGTGAACTGATCAGAAGATCGCATATCCATGATATAAGTATCCAATTAATTTTCTTGATTTAAGTATTGCCTGGATAATAGATTTCTACTTTGTAATTCATTTAATGTCTTCTCACGTTGTATTTCTCGAACTTGGTCGCGACGCTTACAATAAACACCAACAAGATTCATTACACTTGAAATGTTAGTAAACAACGAAATAATATGAACATGACTTTTCGCTACTGCCACCAATGCTAATTGAAGTTGATGTGAGAAATAATGAATGTAATGTGCATATTGATTTTCATTCATAAATAGAGCTTTTAGACCATTAAACCCCCCTCTCATATTACTAGCACCATCATAGCCTTGACCCTGTATTCTAGATATACTCAAACCATATGTTGATAGGAGTTGTTCAGTCGCCAATTTAAGACTATTTGCTGTAGTTTCTGACCATGATAAAAATTGCGACAGTTCTAGAAAATTACATTGATTTTTGGATGTATAAGACTCATTATGACCTCGAAAAGCTAGCCCTTGCTTCAAAAGAAATCTTATGCAATCAACATAAGTATTGAGGCGGATACGGTATGTTGATGTAGCTTGATCTGTTTGCTTTTGAAACACAAACCCAATATTTTGACTCTATTTCAGTATATCTTCAGAAATACGTCTAGCATTATTATGCGCATTGTTATGACCTCCTACATAAAGATCAAATTTGTTTATTTTTTTTCAATTTTAAAATCCATTTTTTATTAAAATGCTTCTTCATCTTCATTCGTCTACCTAGTTTTCTGAACATATAACAATAAAGACAATATGATTTGTCTTTACTTATGTTATACTCTAGCTAATTTGAATACTTGTCAAACCAAGTATGATCACTACAAAAAAAATAACTTTTAACTACATTTATATTAAGACATTTTTTTTAAGTGCCTTAAAAAATACCTATTAGGTCATTTTAGTATTCGCGCATTTTTTATTCGTGCATTTTAGTATTCGCGCGCCCGAGAGGGAGATCGTGCGTGTTCAGTTACCGTGCCCGCAGAGTATTATTTCATCTTCCTGAAACCGTTCTCTTCGTATTCCTTCGAACGCTTGCGGACTGTGCTCTCTGCCTTCATATCGCGTCCGACTGCTGCGCGCATTAGGTAAATCTTCGATCTCTTGCGAAGCCTTTTCATTTGTGCGCGCTCTTTGCCTCGATCTTCCTTCGAATGAGTTCCTGCGCCTCTTTTGGTATTATTTCATATTGCTGAAACCGATCTCTTTAGGATCGTATTCCTAAGAACGCTTGCGGACTGTTGCTCTCTGCCTCGATCGCGTCTGCCGACTGCTGTATCGGTAAATCTTCTCTTGCGAAGCCTTTTAATTCGTGCGCGCTCTCTACCGAATGCCGAATGCAAAATGTTTAGGTTTAATAAAATTTTCTTGTTTTTTCATTTGATTATTTAGGGTTCTTGAGATTCCAAAATTGCAATTTCTGGAGGGTGGACCGCCGTAATTGTGAACTTCTACTGTTTTGTATATCGCCAAAGGTAAATCTTATGGCCTTGTAATCTTATATGCCGCTGATCTTGAAATGTTTTTATTCACTAGCTTTATTCCTTTGAATGTCGAATGCCACTCTTTATGGTTAAAAAAAAAAAGTCTCTTTTGATTTCTAGGGTTTTTGAGATTCTCACAATTTCTGAACAATCAATTGAAAGCCGATTGTTTGTACAGTGCTGAAAGATAAATATTCCGCTCATCTTGATCATCGCTAGGTATAAATAAGATATACATTGAGACATGCTTCCGTAATTTTTTAGCCCCTGACGGGTCTATATGGAAATCATATAATGTAAGGATTATAAAAGTTTTTTCTTTACCATCTGAAGACATTACAACTTTATTATTTATATTACTTCTTTTAATTTTATGTTCTCTTTATGAACCATTAATGACTAGCCAGTAGACATCTTCTTACATTTTTCAATTGAAACCTCATTGTGGATTTCTTCTTTAAGAACTATTAGATCAACTTGAATGTGAATCTGCGCTCCTTCAGATATATGAGTAGATCAATCTGAAGGTTTATTTAAAATTTTCTTAGAAGATCAATATAAAGATATATCCTAATTAATATGACTCATGATTGTTAGATTTTGAATAACATGTTCAACTAATAAGAAATCAATTACATGTTTGAGCATGGAAAACTTAATGAAATTATGAATAGAATTTGTTGTTGACTGATGTTTATGAGCATGGAGAAATTCGTCCTTTAACTATTTTTGTTCTTGTTACTAATGTTATTCTTCATGATCCTTTTATTGTGATGTTCAAGGTTCATAAATATGTTCGAATTGTAGCAATGCCCACTCGTAATAACTATGGTGTATATATTGTTGCTGAGGATGGTTTTCTAAGGTTGGGAAAAAGAAAAATAAGAATTATAAGAATGTACCTAAACCTACTCCTCGTTCTATCAGTGCTCAAACAATTTTGAACTCTCTTAATAGTTAAGGCTCTTATGTAAAATGTGATGGGGGTGTGGGGTGTTCTAATTCTAGAACGAGTGTTAAGAATCTTTCTAGGGTGCATAGTATTGATGTTCTTATTTTATTAGAACATTTAAATTCTTTATCTAAACTAAGTTCTTCTTGTAAGTTCCTTGTTTATGATGGGTTTTTTGCTAATTATTCCAACAATATTTAGAAAATATGGAATGAGCCTATGAGTATCAATATTATTCATGATTTCCACCATGTGATTCATACTCAAGTTATTGTTTCTCATCTTAAGTTTTTTTGTTCCTCTATTTATGCTGCTTTTTGTATTTTGCTAGAGAAATCCTTTGGAGTTAGTTGATTTTACTATTTCTTCTAACTCTCATTAATTATTTATGGGGAGTGTTATACATATTTTATAGTGTAGATTTTCTCTTACTTTGGCAATCGGCTGCTAACTGTTGACCTCATTTTTGTATGAGGTCTTCAATAAGATCCCAACCCAATCCAGACTCAAGTCAATCCAAATTCAATCAAATCCAGACCCAAATCCAAGGTCCTAAGGCTTGGTCCTAAAGGCCTTTTCCAGCAAATCTTCCAGAATTTTAAAACCCAGTGAAATGAACTCAGATTCAAGCTCTGTCAGTTTCATACAGATGGGGCATGTCTCTAGTGTCAACCCTCCAAATTTGAGCCCATTATGAGCTCTCTAAGCCCAGTTACTAAATTGAAATCCAAAGGCTGTAAAACCTTCAAATATTTACAGCCCATGCCATTGGATCTGCCCTTAACTAGACCCTGGCCTTAGAGACCTCCCCAAAGTCTCTAATCACTTTCAAACCTTCAATCCTGACTCCCTGAACATTAAACTGCCTCTGGGCTGGCTCAATTTGACCCTATTTAGCCAGGAGGGTCAAAATGACCAAAATACCCCCAAAGGGCCCAAACAGTGATTTCAAACCAAATGAGCTCCAAATTGAATGCAACCACTTCCAGCAAATTTCAAATGCCAAACCAAACCTGTTCAACTCATTCCCAGCCCCTGGGTCAACCTGGTTGACCAAGTCAACAGAGTTGACCCAAGAAGGCCCTTAAGGGTTCAAATGGTGATTTTGACCAAATTGACCTCTCCAGACCCTAGGACCACATTCAATAGATTCAGAATCATGTTCTGAACCTGTCGAACCCATTTCCATATCTTGAACCTAGCCGGTTGACCAAATCAACCGATTTTAGCCTAAGGTCCATTAAGGGCCCATTAACCCTTATTGGCCTTAATAGTCTTTTTAAAATCCCAATACCACCCTCATCAGACTCTAAATGTTTAATCAGACCTGCTCAATCCATTCCTAACCCCTGGGTCAATCTGGTTGACTTAGTCAACCCATTGAGCCCAATCACCCTTTAAGGGTCTTAATGGGTTATCTCAACCTATTAGGGATATCTAACATATTCAAACCCTCAATCAAGGTCCCATCACTCAATTAACATACCATGGACTCTTCATAACTTCCCTTATCAAATGTTGACTGAGTTGACTGGTCAAACCAGTCAACCTAAGTCTTAAAGAGCTATCCCTTTGGTCCAACCTCCCAACTCAATGAATCCAGCCCAATTCAAACTCATCTAATAGTCTTATAATACCCTATAGCCTGCCTCACTTCCACCTCACCTATCATTGACTGAGTTGACTGGTCAAACCAGTCAACTCAAGGCTTAAAGAACTATTCCAATGGTCAAACCGACCAAACAACCTCATCAAGCTCAAACCCAAGCCTTTTCGACAACCTCAAATGATTTACAGCTCACTCCAACTCCAGCTCAACAGCCTATGCCCCCATTGACTGGTCAAACAGTCAATGGGAGCTTGAGTGGGTTCACCCGGTCAACACACTCACCCAGTCCAAACCAGGCTAATCCAGCCTATATGCCTGACTCTAGAAGCTTCCCTAGGTTCAAATCAACCCACCTCAGCCTTGGGTTCGATCCAATAAAGCTCAGCCAGCTCAGATGGTCCCCTCCCATGTGAGGACAAATGAAGAGGTGGCCAGCTCAGCCTGCCCCATACAGTCCTTCTCTCTGCTCCTCTAACGGCCAGAGCCAGATGTTTCACATCTGGGACGTCCCTCTGAGCGATCCTATCCGTCCAAGCGAGCTCCCACAGCTGGAAAAAGGCAAGAGAGGCGGGAATCCTCATTACCAAGCTATCTTGCAATCCAGAGCTTCCCAGAGTTCTCTAGCATTTCGTTTCAATTCCTCTGAGTTATACCTTCTTCCCCCCATCGTTTCCCGTCGTTTGGACATTGCCGGCGGCAAGGAGCACGAAGGACCGTGAGCTATTCCGTCCAAACTCACTCAACTCTGCTTCCAGTAATCCTCCAAGCTCGAAGCCTGAAGGAAATCAACACGTGGACAATCTACAAATTCTACCATTTTAAAATCAACTCATTCGATCCCTCTTTCGGTGAGAAATTTCAAACCCTAGATAATACTTAGTTTCTCATATAGGCTTCTAAGGAACTTATATTAAGCTCAAGAAAATATCCCCCACTCTTCATTTTAATGACTGTCGCCTATATCTCAGTTAATATTCCATTTGATCCCTTGTAAGTGAAGTTTAAAACGAAAGATCAAATTAGGGTTTGCGGTAGTCAGGCGAAGGAGACGAAATCTGAACCGTTGACATCATTTGTTTGGTTTCAACGGACAAGATTTGATCCCGTGCCTCCGCTCGGTTTGACTCGTTTGACTCGATCGATGAAACGAGTCATCCAGGCTTGATCTGGTCCGTTTATTCCAAACAGCGGGATCAGATCTCGACCGCCTGATCATTTCTGATCGGGATCAGCCACGGCCTCGATCGTAACCGTTGGATCAAGCCGTGGTTGATCCGATGGCTGCTAAGCGGTGCTGACTCATTTAAGTGAGCGGGGTCCGCTTGACCGCCGCCTTCCACCTGGTCCAATAGCCTACAGCCGCGTGTAAATCCAGGATTTAAGTTTTATTTTAAATATTTTCTTTTACAGAACTTATAAAAATTATATAAAATTAAATACTAAGCCAAAATTTTTCTACAACCACTCATTTTTCTCGGGAGAAAATCTACTATTTTCTAAAAATAAAACCATAGGCGGTTTTACATTATTTTAAAATTTATATTTTAAACCTTAGAATTTCTTTTAATTTAATCTAGTTATATCTTATTTAAATATCTAATAAATCAAACATCAGATGGCATGATACCTGAGGTCTGTTAGGTGTAGTATTTGATTCTGGGGAATTTCCTTTAGAGTCTAATCCTAATTATAAATGATTTCTTTTAAATGTTTAATACAAAATTTGTATCAAACATTTAGGAGGTCATTTCAAACCCTATAATCAATCTTAATCATTGCATGATAAGGCTCTAAGGATTCAATGGGAATCCTTTTTCCATTGAAATGTAAATTCAGATTATGATCAAACATAATTCAATTAAAGTTTATTTCTAATTCCATGTTGATTTAGGTTAATATCCATTAAAGCTATGCATGATCATATTATCAAATTGAATTGACTTTGATTTAGAGATGTTTATATATGTCTCTAAAACAAATCCAATATTAGTTTGATACATCTGTTACTTTATAGTAAATTATTTGAGTTTGTAAGTCGTTAGATGACTTATTGCTATAATAGTTTACTATAAAATCCTTCTTTAGAGCATTAGGAGCACTTTTATTGTTCATGTTTTGTATTGATGTGATTGTAACTTAGTGTTTCAAAGGGGTTAGTGAATATTGATTACTTTCTTATAACCTAGTGACACTAAGGACAACAATTAAGGACTTGGTTTTAGCAAACTTAGCCAAACCTAGGAAGAACTACACACATCCCTTTTGGGATTGAACTAAAAAATAGAAAACTAGTGTCATAGCCCTATTAATCAAATATGCATTGATTTGACACTAATTGACTATATAATAACTAGTAGATTTAGTTTTCTTCTCTTTGAAAGTTTTAATGTTCAATAAGTTCTAATAAGTCAAATAAAACTTCTAAAAAAAAAATCCAAATCAGTCTTCCTCAATCTCAATCACCTCTAAATCAAACTTAAAACAAACTCATAATCATTCAAAATCAAAGCAAAGCTTTAAATTCCATTGAACCAAATCATACCCTTAATGAAATCCTTAATCACCTAAACTTCTAGAAAATATAATAAATCAATATTAAATCCAAAAAATAATAAATAATATCTCTAATTGACCAGAATTAAATTCTTAATCAACTTAAGCTACTTAAATATACCGGGTACCACTGGGTAACCCAGGCCTACGAGGCTATTAACTTAGCCCCAAGGAAGGTGAAATAAACTTCACGGCCTCGGTGTGAAACAAAGGTGGTATCCAACCAATCATTAAAAATCAAATCTCTAAATCAGTTTCAAATCCTTAATAATCTAATAAGCCTTTAATTCTTAATAATTTCTGAATTCTATTAACTAAAATATATTAATTATTCAATTAAATTATACATTCCTTTAATTTGAATTAATTAGATAATGTGATTTATTAAGATTTATCTTAATCAATCAAATTTGATAATTGATTCAGATTAAATGAATTCAGATCTTCTACACGTAAAGTTTGATTCCTTCTGGAGGACTTTGGGTGTTTTGACTTTTAAAGATTCTTAAAACATTTAAATAACAAAGAGATCTCCTATGGATTGTGCTTGATTCCTTCTAGGAAGGCACTAATCCATTTGGATTTGGAGATCTTCAAACAAAAATAATAAATTACCGACCTTATACGACATCCTAGATTCCTTCGGGAGGGCACGTTGTATTACATTTATAAGGTCCCTTTCTCTCTCCTTAATAAATTATAAGGATTCTCAAAATAAATACCTATCTTCTGTCTAAGACGGGTATTTATTCTGAAAGTCCTAGGATTTATAAATTGATGATTTCCTGCACTTAGGGAATTATCAATCTATAAATTCTTTATAACTAAATTAAATAACTCCAACATTCAAAATTGGAATAATTCTTAATAAATTAAAATATACTTTACTTAAATTTTAATTAAATTCCTTTGACCTATAATAAATCAATCCTAATAATACATACAATTTGAACAAATAAACCCATTAGGATTTACTTAAACCACACAGCTTTCTTCACACACTTAGATGCTTGCTAGGACAACCAACTTTAGCCTAAGTTAGGCCGGTGGTTTGTTGTGGTTTGCTTGCGGGTGTCTTGCCTAGAGGGCACCTATGTGTGATTGCTTACTTTTCTGTACTGCATTAGCATGCATATCTACTTTTCTGTCTGTACACCAGAGAGCGAAGTGAATAAAGTGAGGGCCGTGTATTTTACTTTTCTGTCTTTACTTTCCTACATTTATAACTGTACACAACACATTCATAACATGCATCATTATATAACTGCTTTATTTCCTATCTTTTATATTACTGCAACAGTAGAATATTTTTAGGATCTGATGTACTGCTTTTCATTTCCTAGAATTGTTGTATATAGATTGAGTCTGTACAGCGTTTGGAGTCTGTAAAAGAATTAAAGATAACTGCTTATAAATATACAAATGGGGCTCCAAAAAGTAATGTCATCCTTCAGAAGGACGTTCCTTTTTGGAATTCCATAGAAGACTCGGAGCCTGAAGACCATAAGCAGTTATATTTAATTCTATTTTCTCGTAGGTTTAGAACCCAGGTTTGTTGTCGGTGGATCCTGGCCACCATTACTTTACTGTAAATTCTGGGGTGTAACCGATGAAAATTATATTAATAAAATCAGCTCTTTCATATATAATTGTTTCATACATCATTCGCATACGAGTAGATTTTTGGTTTTTGTAAGCATATCTCCTTGCATTTATTTTCAGATTCTTTAATAAACTCCTCGATTCCTAGGATAGAGCTACCTTAACTCTTGCATCATCGACGAATTGTTGTGATTAGGATTGTTAGCTGGCAGCCCACTCTAGGCAGGTGGTAAGTCCAGATTGTATACACTTCTCTCTGCACATTCCTCTTTCTAATCAATTCTAACTCTTCTAAATTCAATTATATAATCTAAAGCCTGATCGTGGAAATTTAATTGCCCAAATATTTAATTAAATACATGTATATATAATTTTGGAAATTATTTAGTCTTCATTTAAATTGAGAGTATTCTCTTAGGAGATGTAATTAACTACAGGGGCTTGCCCCTGTAGGGAGTCTAAAACCCAGAATAATCTAAACCCTTCCAAAGTTCCTTTCTGAGGCAGGGGAAAAATCTGTGGACGTAGATTAGGTTTTATTCACGTTTAGGAGTTATTTCTATAATTAGGAAATAGATAGATAGTTGATTTGTTTCTCACTAACAAATCAAATGTCTTCTATACTTAATTATAGAAACAAACTTACAATTCGTTAATCTAATCAGGTCGATTAGAGAATGTACTCGTCATCCCTTCAGGATGATTTGAATATTCTCTATACTACACCTGATTAGGAGAATGAATTATATTGTTTCTCCCTTTAAAATCAATAGGAGGATATTAGCCTGTTTTTCGGGGCAGTATAACATCCGACTATGTAGATTTAATCGGGAGAAATATATCCTAAATATAAATAAAGCAAATCATGTTAGAAGATAAAATTTCATATTTTTAAATAGAAAACCCTGACTTATCTATACTTTTGTTTAGATTCATTCCTTATAATCAAGAAATAGATAGGTATTTGATTTATTTTCACGAGTAAATCAAATATCGTCTGTATACTTGATTTTAGGGATGAATCGACAATTTACTAATCTAATTAGGTAACTAGGGAAAATACGGATCGTCCTTTTGGGTAATTTGTATATTCCCTATGTCATACCTGATTAGGAAAGCGAATTGTCTGTTCTCTTTCTTCAGAATCAATAGAAGGATATCAGTCTGTCTTTCGAGGCGGTCTGATATCCGAATATACAGATTCAATTGAAAGAGAATGTTCAAAAATATAAATAAAGCAAATTATTTTTCATAAATAAAATAGGATAAATTTTATTTCAAAAGTTATTTTAAAAATCTATCTCTCTCTCTCCTTCTCTTTCTCTATTTAAATACCATAGATTTATTATATAATATAAATTCTATAATTTTCTATTAAATTAAATACTTACATAAAAGAATTACATTTAAAAAATAATAAAATTTAGATCGAGATTTTATTTTCTCACACTAACAACTTTACTACCTACCATACAAGGAGTACATTATCCCATGAACCTTAATGCGTGGCCATCTTTAATGGAGGAAAAAGAAAAATATATAAGATTTGGGTTGATATTTGAGAAATTGCTTTCCAATGCTTTTTTTTTTATGTATAAATGTTCCAGTATTTACTTCAGTATCGTTTTAGCTTGGGGATGTGCTGTCCAGCTGTGGGTGATACAATGATACCAGCTGACGAGACTAGGTTCCATTTAATTTGCTTCAGATTTATGCAAAAAGATTGGGAAGTAAATCAACTTTAGTACATCTATTGTACTTGAAACAGAACACTAAAAAGGCACTAAGATATAAACATTTTACTTAAAAAACTTTCATTCCCCCGAAAGTATATGGAAATGTTACATTAGTTTCATGCAATGCTTTTATTTTAGCATTGGCCTCTTTATTGATTATGCTTTGTTTTTATATTTGAAACCATTGGGTGGTTAAGGTTTTTGTGGTTGATGCTCTTCATTCTACATTTAATTGCTTCTACATTTAAAAGGCGATTTTTTGTAATTGCTGAAAGGTAAATATTTCGTTAATACTCATACGAACCTTGGTCAGTTAAATATTTTGTTGTTCTTAATACTCATCCGAACGTCGGTATGATTTTATTTCTCTTAGTTTTTTTGTTTGATTGCTTCCTGTTTTATTTCTCTTAGTTTTCTTGTTCGATTAGTTTGCGGCTGTAGAGGTATTAGGGAAGCTCCATATTCTTGTCTTTTTGTGAAAGGATACTGATCTATGTCACTATATATTGACCTACATGTTTGCAAGATCGGATTCCATGCATTGTAATGACTGGTATGGTGCTTGATAAGGTCCAGAATTCACAATTTCTTCTTCTTTAATGAGAACTTTAACTAGTGGTAGTTTTTTCCTTGATCCACTTCTGGGAATTATTTCTGTTACCAAATATCTATGATCAGTGCTTATATTATTAAGAAAGTGTAGCATCACCTTGTTTCATTTTCCTCTGCTCAAAGTCAATTTCTACTTGAGATATGGCGGCATAAAATCCAACTATTGACATTGTGACTTATTTCTAGCTATGGACGGTTCTTCCATGGCTAAATTTTATTCTTATCGATCTTGCATTGGATTATATGTCTAGGATGGCTTGAAAGGCGTGTAAATGATGCATTATTTTTCCTTATCTAGGTCTTGAACCAAATAGGAGATGAGACTTGTACACTTATGCCCTTTCCCTTGTGCTCACACATCATGATTTGCTTTTTAACAGCAATTTATCTTGATTGTTATGAGTTATTAAACCATGACCTAAGAAAATCATGAGTTTCTTTGTATGTTATATAACATTGGCACAATAAAAAAAGAGTATCTTTTATGTTGCTATTATGTATTTTACAGTGTCGGTCCCCGCCAAGAAATTTTAGAATTTAAAAATGTCGACCCCCACTAGAGGGCCCGCCAGGGGGTGCTGCCCCCCTTGGACCCCCGACCATATAATAGTTTAAAAAATCGATTTTGAGAATTTTGACTAAAACTTTATATTTAAATAGAATCACATTTTGTGCTAATACACTGAATGCGAAAAAAGACTACCTTACATCCTTTTTCATTTGGGGGTTATTGTCCTCAAATGATTCATAAGATTAGAACCATTATGTAAAGCTCAATACAAGTGATCAAATAAATAAATGCAACACATAATGCAAAGCTCAGTATAAGTGACAAATTGAATAAATAGGAGAACTAGCCTCAAGTCACCTATACATAAGTGTGTAAAGTTATGAAATTAAGTTCAAAGATATATGCTTTTTTTTTTACTTGAAAGTTGTTTTAAGAAACAGTAAGAAAGTAATCACAAACACAGCTTTAGTTATCATGACATCAAAGGAGACTGGTTGTTTATCAGAGCCCAAATATGAATAATCGTCATGGTAAAGCAGTTAAGTCAAACAAAACTTCATTTTGAAAGAATTAACCCAAGCATTGAGAGCATAGAGTTCATTTCAGGGATGTCATGAACTAAAAAGCTGATAAAAAAAGTTCTAATAAGAGCAAATACTCAAGTCTACCAACTTTCTCTCAAAAGTTAAGAAATGAATCTTCCAAATAAATAGGATAAGAGACATGTTTATAAGTTTATGAATATCCATATTATTGAGATTGAATAGAAGTAACACATTATTTAATTAATGTGCTCTTCTCTTTTTAAATAGTCGCTTACCACCACAATCATCCTTAAAATTCTATTTAAAATTATTTTTTATAGAATTAAAGAACTTAATAATAATAATAATAATAATGCGATATATTTGACAATAAATAAAAAATCACAATATATAGAACATTCCAATGTTTTAAAGGATTCATTTTCTGATAAAATAATCACAAAAATTGTTTTAGCGTCTTCTGAATTAATTACGATGATTCAATGATATTTCATTTAAATATTATAAAAATTCATTGTTTTTTCTTAAAAATATTATAACCTAAAAATAAAGGAATCAATCAATAATATAGTTTTAATAATTAATAAATTACATTTTATATTTTCTTTTATTTATTTGTTTTTTGATAATATAAATAAGGGATAAAGGTTTAGTAACCGCATTAGATTCGTTAATGAGGAGCTTAGGGGATAAGAAAATGATTTCACTCTGTAAGCTATATATCTTTGATCGCTAATTTCTTGCTTCCTTCGACAACTTTCCTTTTTCCTTTTTCATTTTTTAAAACTAACTTGCTTGAACTTAAGCCAAGTTGTGAAGCTGCCGCCAACAATGGTGCTTTGGGCTTGCAACTATTGTTCTCTATTCTCACATAGTGTTTGGTAAAATGTCATTTCAATCACAGATTTAACTCTTCTCTAAGTATCATGATAATTACAGAATGTAAATTTATAATATCTCAACATCCTACCTTTTTTTGAATGGTTCAAAAAGCTTCTACTTCCTTTTTTTCAAATCTCTCAAACATTCAAAAAGAAAATTCCATAAATCTAAATGAATTGTATGGCTAAAATTGTGTACTTTCATGCTTAAATTATAATGATGATTAGGGGGACCTAAATGCTCAGAAACACAAATTTGAAAGAATCTTTAAAGGCAAAAGCATACGTTGAAGCATATCTAGAGAAAGAAATTGAACAACAAAGTAGAAATCCAGCAGAAATCATCAAGAGTTTTCAATCCCCTATTTAAAAGACTAGACTATGATTTGCCAAAATTTATTATCAATGCTATTATGTAAGATTTATTTTTTCATGAAGAGTTTTTTTATTCATTGCTTAATAACTTATTTATTTATAATGCAAATCAAAGAGTTTACTTTAAACCCTTTGAATATGCATCCACTAGCTCTCATGATTTCTAATATTCCTTTCTCCTTTCTTATATGAAGGTTATAATATGGAAATGGATAGAAGTTGGATGTATTGTTCAAGGAGTAATATGGTTTTTAAAGAAGGAGTTAAAAACTTTCTAAATTTTGCATTCAGTAATGGAAGTTCAAGTGGAATGATATTATGCCCATGTAGAGATTGTGGAAATGGCATTTGTAGGACAAGAGATGATGTTGAAGCTCATTTGCTTTGGAGAGGATTCAAACCTGGATATTACCATTGGACTGCTCATGGGGAAACTTCATTTAAAAATAACATTGGGTCACATTCTCTCATTGCTAATGACGTTAATGATGACATGGAAGGGCTATTAAATGATGCATTTAGGTTTGAAAGTAATACTACAGATGAACGAGAAGAAGTTAATAAACCAAACGCAGATGCTGCAAAGTTTTACAAGTTGATAAGTGACTCACAACAAGAATTATTTCCCGGATGCAAAAAGTTTTCAAAACTTGATTTTCTTGTTAGGCTACTTCAGCTTAAATGCATGGGTAATTGGACTCAGAAATCATTTACTATGTTACTTGACTTGTTAAGAGAAGCAATTGAAGATATTCGTCTACCAAAGTCTTATTATGAGACAAAGAAGATAATTCAGGATTTGGGCTTGAGTTATAAAAAATATGATTCATGTCGCAATGATTGCATTTTATATTGGGGTCCTCATGAATTTAAGAATGAATGTGATATTTGTAATGAGTCAAGATGGGTTGCAGAAGATAGCACTTCAAAAGATATATCAAGTAAAAAAAATAAAAAAGTTGCAGGAAAAGTCATGTGGCACTTCCCATTAACATCAAGATTGCAGAGATTATTCATGTCATCTAAGACTGCATCATCTATGATATGGCATAAAGAAGATCGCATAAAAGATGGTTACATGAGGCATCCGGCAGACACTTCAGCTTGGCAGCACTTAGACTACCAAGATACAAATTTTGCTGCAGATCCTAGAAATGTACGATTGGGTTTAGCATCAGATGGATTTAATCCATTTGGGACAATGACTTCAACTCACAGTATTTGGCCTGTTGTATTGATGTCATATAATTTGCCACCTAACTTGTGTATGAAATCACAATACATGATGCTTTCTTTGCTTATTCCTGGGCCAACTCAACCTGGAAATGATATTGATGTTTATTTACAACCACTTGTGGCTGAGTTAAAAGAGTTATGGGAAAATGGTGTGCAGACTTACGATGCATGTTCTAAGGAGAATTTTCAAATGCGAGCTGCATTATTATGGACAATAAATGATTTTCCATGTTATGCTAACTTATCAGGTTATAGTACAAAAGGGAAGTTTGCATGCCCTATTTGTCAGGAGAGTACATGTTCTGAGTGGTTACATTTCAGTCGTAAAAGATGTTATATGGGACATCGGAGGTTCTTAGATCACGATCATCCTGATAGAAAAGATAGTCGGTCTTTTAATGGTTGTGAAGAACATGGGACAATACCAACACCAATTAATAGATCAAAAATTTTTGATATGCTAAAAAGTATAAATGTGAAGTTTGGAAAGAAAACACCTGCTAATCCTAATTTGTCTTCTAATTGGAAGAAGTTTAGTATATTTTTCAAGTTGTCGTACTGGGAAAAAAATCTTTTACGCCATAACTTAGATGTTATGCATATTGAAAAGAATGTATGTGATAAGATTTTGGGTATGTTGTTGGATCTTGATGGAAAGACAAAAGATCATTTGAATGCACGTAAAGACATGGAAAAAATGGGAATACGCCCTACATTGCACCCTACTTGTACTTCATCTGGACATACTTATTTACCTGCAGCTTGCTTTACAATGAACAAAAAAGAAAAAGAAATTTTTTGTAAAGTCTTGAAAAATATTAAAGTGCCAGATGGATATGCATCTAATATTTCAAGACGAGTGCAACTAAAACCATTGAAAATACTTGGTTTAAAGAGCCATGATCATCATATAATAATGCAACAATTGCTTCCATTATGCTTAAGACGAGTCTTGCCTAAGTCAGTTCGCTCTCCTTTAATTCATCTAAGTCATTTTTTTCAAGGCTTGTGCTCTAAAGTTCTTCTCCCAATTGAGCTTCTTAGATTGGAAAAAGAAATCGCAATTACACTTTGCCATCTTGAAAAGATATTTCCTCCTGCTTTTTTTGATATCATGGTGCATTTGACAATTCACTTAGCCACCGAGGCAAGTATTGGAGGTCCTGTATATTATCGTTGGATGTATCCTATTGAAAGGTTAGTAATTATTTAATGTATTATTATTTATTTTGTTGTATCTAACTTTAATAAAAAAATTTATATCATTTATCAAACATTTTTTTTAGATTTTTGGGCAAGTTAAAGTCATATGTTCGAAATAGAAGTCGTCCAGAGGGATCAATTGCATAAGGCTATATTGCAGAGGAATGTTTAACATTTTGTTCTTTATATTTTGCTGAGCATGTAGAAACAAGACATAATCAACTTGGAAGAAATGAGTTGGATGAAAATATTTTGAATGAAGGACTTAATATCTTTAATACCAATGGTCGGGCACTTAGAAAAAGAGAGGTCAAGATCTTCAATGATGACACACTCATAAAAGCACATCGATATGTCCTTTTCAATTGTGAGGAAATAGAGCCATATGTTAGGTAAAAAAATAGTAGAAGAAAACATATTTTCTTTTTTTATATAATTATTATTGTTATATTCTTATAAAATTTATGATTATATACAGTGAACATTACACTAAAGTTAAAGAAATGATAAGACAAAAAAGGTCTCGCTATGGAGAGCATAAAGCTAAAAGAGTGCACAATGAGGATTTCATTTCTTGGTTTGCTAATAAGGTTAGTGTTATAATGCTAATGTAATTTACATAAGATTTTTTACTGATTACATCTACTTTATTTTAATAGATTGCTTCAATTGATTCATTGAAGGATGATACTATTTCTACTGATTTGAGGCGCTTAGCTAGAGGTCCGTCAAATGTTGTCACTCTATACAAGAAATATCTTATAAATGGTTTTAGATTTCATGTTGTAGATTTGATGAAAAAAAGAAGAACTCAAAATTGTGGAGTGATGGTTAAAGCTCTAACTTCAAGCTTTGTAAGTATCAAAGATAAGAACCCTATTTCAAGTAACTTGACATACTATGGGATCTTAAAAAATATAATTGAATTGGACTACACAGCAGAACGAAGGGTTGTTTTATTTGAATGTGATTGGGTTTCTAAAGGAAAAAGACTGAAGGAGGACGAGGATGGCTTCATCTTGACTAATTTCAATAAAATTAAACAACATAAAGAACCTTTTGTGCTCGCTTCTCAAGTTCAACAAGTTTTTTATGTGGAAGATCCTATTGATCCTACATGGTATATTGTTGTTACAACATCACCAAGAAATGATATTAATAACATTCACATAGATACAGATATTGATGACTACTTGCAAAGTGAGACTTCTACTCAACAAAATTTTATTGATGATGAAGTTCAGTGGACTAGAGATGAAGTTGATGGCATACTACTAGAGTAATTTATTTGTGTATTGTTTATTTTGTAATGCTAAACCTTTTTTTTTACTTATATCATTAGATCCTTATATCAATCTAATTACTATGTAACATGTTGTGATTTTATGTGTTTCTTATGTGTGTTTATCTAAAGGTTGCATTTAGTTTTTATGTAGTAAACCTTCTATTTGTTTTTAATATATTACATACTTTATTTTTCTCCATAGATTATGTGAGCAACATGGGTAATAAATTGCATTATTTATCTTATTAAACTCTACTCACGTATATGTTTTATAATGATTTCTAAGAAATGGCACCACACACCAGAACACATGTTAGAAATACAGGATGTAGAGAATAAACTGAAGTTGAAATATATGTTCCAACAAATATCATCGAAAATTATGTTGCAGGTATGCCTCTTATTTAAGATATTATCAAAACTTTATATGCTTATTTTACATTTACATTTATTTTCCTTACAAGACTTTAATTTCAATATTTTTTTTATAGTAGGTACAAGCAATGAGGAGCAAAAACGAAAAAGAGGTCCAACATATATGTGTAGTATTTGGGGATATCATGCTACCCAACATGGTGGAGAACGAATTGTTGTTAATTTTAACAAATATGGTCAACCTATTGGACAAAAGAAATCATTATTTGTTGAGTTTTTAGGAACAATTGCTCGGAATGGGAAATATGCACCTATTGATATCAAAAGTTGGGATAAAATGCCAAAGTCTTTAAAAAAAAATATGTTAGAAGTTGTTCAGGTTTTTATCTTCATAATATCTCTACTTGTTTTGTTTGATTTTAGTTACATTCATAAAATAACAAAAAAATTTCGATATAACAATAAATATTTTATTTTTTCAGGAGAAATTTGAGATTCCTCGTGGTAGTGATGCATGGGTTCTTCAATCAATTGGGAAGAAATGGAGGAATTGGAAAGCAGACATTAAATCTCGATATTATGATCCAAATATGACTACAGAATTACAACTATGTAATGTGCCAAAAAGGATACTCAAAGATCAATGGAAAAATCTTCTTTCCTATTGGAATTCAGAAGAATCAAAGGTATATTATTATAACTTGTAAATTTTAAAGTGTTATTCATATTTTTTTTTTATTAATTCGCATTTTGTGTTTAGTGTATAAGTGAACGAAATAAAAAAAGTAGGTCAAAAAAGAGTTTGATGCACATAACTGGAAAAAGGAGTTTCGGTCAAGTGCGTGAAGATCAGGTAAATTTTATATGTATATACATGTTTCTGTCAGTGTATGTGTTATACTTAAATTTTGAAGTCAATTATTATTTCATTTTAATTAACTTTTATATTTTTATTAATTTTTTCAGGAGAAAAGCATAGGTCACTCACCAACAAGAGTTGAAATGTTTGAAAGGTGTTACACAAAAGATGGAATTACTAATAATATTGATGCTTGTGAAGCTTTGGTAAGTACTTATAATAAACTATTTCATAAATTAATTATAAAGTATACAAAAATTTACATGAAAGAGTTAATATTCATTATATTTAGGAAAAAATGAAGGAAATAAAAAGTCAAACATCTCAAACAGAAGATGTTGGAAGAGATGATATTTTCTCAAAGGTTCTTGGAAATGACAAGGTCGGAAGAGTTCGCATGTATGGATTTGGTGTAACTCCTTATGTTGCGTGGGGAGAAATCCCAAATCGAAGTAGTGCTTATCGATTAATAGAAGGTTACAAGGAAGCTTTTGAAAAAATGGAAAAACAAGTTCAAGAACACGGTGAGGTAATTGCTAAAATGAAGTTGGATATGCAAAGTACACAGCATGCTACTAATAACACCCCATTAAGAGCTACTCAAAATTCTCAAAATGATGGTGTACACTCTTTCAATAATAGTGCTCATATCCAAGTAAGCAAACTATTTACTTATGAACTTATAGAGCCATATTTTAACCTTTCAAATGCTGTCACAAACTTTTGTTAGATCTTATAAACTTCATATATATAGGTTGGAACTAAAGTTGCAGTCAAAAGTGTTGTTGATTCTACTAAAACTGTGGCAATTGGATATATTCAAAGTATGGATCCTACACATATGGTTGGTAACTATCCATTAGGCCAAAATTGGTGTTCAGTTCATATAAACATTCCTGTGAATTGGGAAGAACACTTGATAAGACCGTATAGTACTTTAACAACAATTGGACATGCAATTGGAACTTATGTTGCATGGCCTCAAGCTTTAGTAAGTATTTTTTATTTTTAAATATTATGTTATGTTGATTAAATTTTTTGATAAATAATCAGAATACTTATGTTTGTGTAATTAATTTAATTCAGGTTGTTCGTGAAGAAGATTGATATATAACAAGAATTATAAAATTCTGAAGAGTCTACTCGGATTTGAACAGTCTTACATTTACTACAATAATAGAATACTTATGTTTTTTTCATTTGCTTGTTGGATATTTTATTGAATATTGTTTATGTTTTTCAAACGCGTAGCTTTCTAACCCTGCAACTCTGCTACTAGATCAGTAAGATGTAGCTAGTGAGTTTCAAATTTTCAGTGAATGGATGATATAATTGCGAGTTTGTGTTAACTATAGAATCAAACTTCTATCTTAAAAGGATTAAAGTAATTTTTTTCCTGTCTATCTTATTTGCATTTTAAGCTGATTATGCAGTATTCATTTTCATTTATAGTTCTCGTTTGAGTTTTGCATTTGGAATTACAAAAACCTAATTATGCTTCTTATTGTTTATTTATTTATGTACAACTAATATGCAATTGCTCCATGCTTAGATTCATTTCTACTCCAGATAAGGTGGCCAATCGGTACTATCTAGGCCCGGCGCCCTTGGAAGAAATGGCAAGGTTAGGGATCTGTCCTAAACTAGTCTCCTTCGCATGTTAATGTTTTGAGTTTACAAAAATATGTAGTTCATATCTCAGGCAAATTGCTACTGCAACTGATAGATTTATTATGTATGCATTCACCTGTAATTTTGAAATAATGCTAATTTTATTTGAGAATAGTTTTACAAGGCTTTGCTAGTATGAAAATGACTAGTGTTCAGTTATTAAGCATGCTGGAAACAATTCCTACCAACAATCTGTCACATTAGTCTATAATCTAGTTTGTGGACTTGTGTATGTATGAGGTTATTATGTTAGTCGTACTCCAGTTTTTCATTTTATATAGGTTGTTGTTGTTATTGTGAATAGTTTCAGTAAAGATATTATAAGCAGGCGGTTTCATATTTCCTAATCAAATCTTCCATTTTGGTCAAAAGCTGGTTATGAAGAAAACCATCATGAAAGAGAACTGAGGGACTAATGGTGCATTCATTATAGCCTATGCTCCCACGATTTTTCCCCTTGCACAAATATCTTTATTAGATTCTAATGACATGTATTCATAGCTATTTCTACAAGTTGCAAAAGATGAGCATAAGCGTATCCTCACTGTAAGCTGCAGAAAATGGCATAGAGCTGCAGGCTTGCTATCGATCGACAAAGGTATGATATTTTTCATCAAAATATACAAAAGCAATTTTTCATACATATTAAATTTATTACAAAACTCTTATTAAAAGGACAATTATAATGCACTTAAAAAATGTCAATTTGAATGTGGTTCATCTTTAATCTGCTTGATATATTTCAATGCTTCAGCATAATTAATAGCTATAACAAGTGTTTAACAACAGGAATTTGTGAATGTAACAACTATTGTGGCGCTCAATAAGCTTGAGGCCGGATTCACATCTTATCTTGTGATCAAGTGAAGATAGCTTTCTCATGTACCAAAATATCTTATGCTTATTTCCATTGCTCCAGGATTCTAGTGAGTTAAATAAGATGTTTCATGCGATCACAGTCCTTTGCCATGTATGTTTTTTCTATTTATGGTGCAGTAGGTTTTTTATTTATTTTATTTTATTAATTTATTATTTGAGGATATAGGCCATAATCTCTATTTATGGTAGAAAATCAAGGGCCCCTCTTGGCTATCAATTTCAAGATTTGTCAACAGTGCAGCTTCTGAACAAGTGCTATAATATTTCTCTCATTTGAAAGACCTGCGGTCATTTTATGGTTCCATATGGTTTTTTTTTTGTACTAAACTTGAACTTATATTTTTGTTGAATATTATAACAAGTCAGCTGGTGCAAATTTGAAGTAGTTGTTGATTGCTATAATGTTGTATTTGGTTCTAGTTCAAAGATTTTTCTTGAAATTCCTCCAGTGGTAGTTGCAGCAATTAACTTGAACACTATCATCACCGAGAAAAATGCAAATGAAATTGTTTTAGGTTTTGTGATCTGTTGTCATAAGGCAAAGGTTTGATGTTCACTTTGGTAAAGAAATTGAACTTATGCCACAAAGAGCCATTTTTTTTATTTGAAAATTCTGAATCTGGTTATTTGTTCATTCAACATGCTGATGGCATGATTGGTCTAGGTCATAGCTAGTTAAGTATATTTTATCAACTTGTTAAAAAGTTTGCAATTAGTTACTCATTTTCGTTATGTTATGGTGGAATTAATATTACAGGTAGTGCAATGGTTCTTGGTATAAGATCTCTTCCTCCCGGCATGATATTTACCCATTCAGATCCTACTCATAGGTCCGTTCAATCAGCAATTTTAAGGACAAAACAGAATACATACTTTATATAACATTTGATTTCAATTTATATTAATTCAACCATAAGAGAATTATAAATCATTTTTATTTATAAAATTTTATGTTTAATATTGATATAGAATTTTATATCTTTGATATAGCTTATCATAAAACATTTTTTTATTTTGTTATATATTTTTTATTGTTAAAATTTTATTCACGTGTATTTACACTAGTCATTTCAAAAGTGAAAATTTAACCAAACATTTAACTAGAATACCTTACTAGTTGCATGTTAGGATATCTTTAAGATGTCAGATTATGAATAAAAAATAATTTCATTGGAGTTACCCTAGTTTTAAATGGTAACTGGAAGATATACTTCCCTTGTGATTCAGCTTCTTCATTTAAGAATGGTTTCATGTAAATACTGCTATAGTTTCTATTTCATTGAGATGACTTTGTTTCACCTTCATTGCTATTTTTTTTATCAACAAGCTTAAAATTCTCGCAGGCTCCATCTCCTTCACCCTCACCAATTTTGCCGGCGATTGTGTGTTGTATTTGCGGCGATCTCAGGCTTCCGGAACAGCTCTTTAGATGCAAGTCGTGTATCTTTAAATCGCAACACAAGTGAGAAACAACTTAATTATTTCTTGTTTTTGCTTTGTTTTAGTCTGCATCAATTATACAAAATTAGAGGCAAAGTAATTTGGATGGAAATACTATAGAAATTTTCTTTCTAGAGTTTGATTGCTAGAACCTCTGAATCATCGCTCATTTATTTCTTGATTGATGCTTGTTTAAAACTTAGTGTTGTTGATGTGAAATGTTTTGCAGGACAAGGGCAAGGCAGTCAGAAATGAGGTTGAACCAAAGGATAGAAGTGGTGGAAGAGATACCATTTTGTTAAAAATCTGGATTCACTGCTTATTTCCTCAGTGCAGGTCCACTATAATTTAGCTTAACTTAAATGATAGTGAAAACAACTAATATTTTCTAAAAAAATAAGTAATTAAAATCATGGGATCTGTTATGTCAAATTCTTTATATTTGCTTTACTTTTCATTGAAAATTAAAAATTCTTCTGCTATTTTATAGAAATTTTTTGTTAGAAATAGTTAATCGTTGTTGAAAATTTTAAGTACATGTGGTGCTTAATTGATATGAATAATATATAAGCAATCAACATATGTATATTCATGATCTCATATTCCAAATTGTCTTTTCAAATGTAGGTTGGAGTGCATGACAATGATGTGGAAATAGAGATCCCAAGACTTAGTTGTTATTGTGTAAAGAAATTGCCCTCATGAAAAGAGATTTTTTTTTTGTTTTTTTGTTTTTCATGTAATGTTTTGTGAAGACATTTATTGTAATAGATTGATTATGTACATATATGCATATTAAAGTAAAATTTATGTTGTATTTAACGTAGGAAATTGTTGTAATTTTATATTTCTGAAATAAATTTTTATTCAAAGAAAATATCTTATGTAAGCTCTCATATGTACTTGAGATTTTTAGAAAATTGATTTGTGATTAATTATTTGCAATTGAAATATTATGAGTCAACATAAATAATTAATAATTGAATGTAATTTATATTGGATACAACATATATTGAGGCACATAATAATATCATTTTATTAAAATTATTTCATTAAATTGAAATATTGGGAAATCATATATCTTAGGGCAACTTAAATGTGACTTATTATTAAACATATTCCAACAAATAAATGTGTTAGGAATGCTAACCTATTATGACACATTATTTGTACTATTTATTCACAAATTCCATCATATGAAGGTGTTACAAAAGCTTGTCTATTAGGACATCTTATAGGTGTCATTGAGGAGACTATGCCATCAAAATTATATGTCATGAAAGTTTAGTTTTTAGGGCACATAAAAATGCCCTTAACCCTATGCCAACGGCCACCTAAGTGACACCATTATTTGATGCCCCAATATATCATGTGCCCTAATAGATACATATTATGGCACTTTAAGGTGCCCTAATATCCATTTTTTTTGTAGTGGATTAAATCTTTTATCTTTCATCCCGAATTTAGTTTTTGGAAAATCATGACTACGAGGTTGAAATGGCCTTCGTTGTAAATATACTATATGAACTTCATCCCAAATATTAGGATTAAAATCAACATTGAGAATTCGTAGTCCTGGATCAGATGGAAGATTTTCAAAACTTACTTCTATATTGTTGGGTAAATCAAGATCCACTCGAATACGCTTTTCTTTATGATCTTCAACCTGATTGTTATTGTCATTTGATGTTTTTGAAACTGAAGATCGTTTGAAATATCTCTCCATAATATTCCAACTCAAAGATGCCTTAAGATTAATCTGATTATATATCTATTCAAAAATCAATAAATAAAACTTACAAAATCAATCTTATAAATGCAAAGAAACAAATAATAAAACTTATAAAATTAAACAAAATAAAATAGATTTGTTCCTTTGCAAATTCCGGTCAAACATCCCCAAAAAATTTCTCAAATTTTCATATTTTACTTCTAGCAAAAAACTAAGGCATGATCCATCTTTTCATAAAATAAAATATATTAATATCAATTGCTGTTCATGACTCACGAGATATCACTCCCTTGTTCTAGCAGCAAAATGAAAAAATAAAAATAAAAACCTCTCGGGTGTATAGCTATTCCGTGACTTCCGGCCGAGCAAGTCGATGCAAAAGGAGTGAGAGTCGTCGGGTCGAGGCAGGAGAGGAGAAGACACGCCGTCTCCGGTCGTCGTCCGCCGCCGTCGGTCATCTCGTTGCGAGTTACGGCGTCTCCCGATGAAACGCGAAAGCAGAGAGTTTGCGTGAAAGGGGCAAATGAGAATATGAGATGAACTGGTAAACCTATTTTTATTTTATTTTTTTACTTATTTCACTAACCAACCGCCTAATCCGGCCCCTGCCCGCCCCCCGCGCGAAAGCAGAGAGTTTGCGTACAATTTTAGTTAAGATCCTCAAACACTTCACAAGACGAATGATGTTAATTCTATTGATTGTAAATCGTTCTTTTAGCATTTAAGTGTCTCAATGATATTTACATTAAGTTATCTCGGACTCATTAAATTTCTCTTATGAAGCATTTAAAGATTATTTGGTGTATTTTAATAATTATTAATTTATTTTTTAAACTGAATTCAAAATTTATTTTTTTTAAAAAAAACTTGAATAAAGCCAATTGCTAATCAAATTTAATTTGGTTTGAGATCAAATTGTTATTAATATTAAAAATATATATTTAAGAAAACTAAAACAAATATTTTCTTAAATTATTAGATTTCACAGCCTTTTTACTTTTTCTAAAATACATCGCCTTTGTATCATTTTCTCATGTAAACAATTTATAATATTTTGATAAGCATTGATCGAACTTCAAAATTACTAAATTTATTTTGAAATAATTATAATAATTTTTTTTATATATATTCATATTAATTTAGATACTCCTCTCATGGATTGAGGACTACCGTCTGATGGCGCTTTACTGAAAAAAAAAAAAACACAAAATGTCGATAACAAATCCTTGACGCCGACCATTCAAATTCCACTATTTCAGGCAAGAGTTTTCTCACAAGCCAGTTTATTAGTCCCACATCGTTAATTGACAAAAAAGTTCCACAACTGGTCTATAAATAACCTTCCTATGCCTTGTGCAAACCATAATCACCCGAAAAGGGTGTTACGAGCGATCAGGAAGGCTGGCTGCTTAGGTTAGAGGCCTCCATTGCACATATGGAGGTGCGCTGCCCTAGCGGTCTCCTGCTGGGGGAATTCGCGTAGGCGAGTTTCCCACAAATATGTAAATTAAAAAATTTATCAACTAGAAAGATATTTTGAGATTTATTTTTTTAAAGAAGTATTGTTTAATGGGTTATGTTATCATGGTTTTGCGAAATATAAAAAAAAAATAAGTAAATTTTTTAGATAATTGTATTCTTGGTATATTAAGTGAACTCTAGGAAACAAGTAAGTATATTCATTAAACTGGAGAACAACAGTGAAATAAGTGAGTGTACGTCCAGTAGTGAGTCACACCATCCAAGAATTGCTCTCATATGATATGAGTATATTTAATTGTGAAATTTCTTACAGAAATTCTATCCATTATACAAAAAGGCATTCGATATTTAAGAGTTTAGATTATTTTACTTAAAAAGTTTTATAATTTTCTCCACTTAAGCAATTGACGTCCTCGACAACATCTTTATCCCAGAATCATCAACTAGGCTTATAGGATTCTAGAAGTGGCTCTTACAAGATCAAGTGGTCTCCTGTCATGTAGCGCTACGTTACATACAGGGTTCAAGATGTGGCTCCCATGGCATATCACTTTGTCTCGTATGAAACTTAGTTCCCATTTTACACCTGGTATATTGCTCCGATATAATTTGTAACATCCCACACTTTTAACTATCAACTTTTAACTATCAAGATATAATCCGCTTTGGCCTAAGAGACTCACAGTTTTATTATGTTGGTGTATCTTCTCAGTAGGTCACTCATACTAGAATTGTTATAGGATAAGCATGCTTAATTGCGAAGTTTCTTACATAAATTCCATTCATTATAGCAAAAGGCGTCTCGAATTTTAAAAGTTTAGATTATTTTACTTAATTGGTTCACAATTGCTACCCCTTATTGCATCCAATATGTTGTTAGGTGTCAACCATCATCACATGACGACAATGGCGTATATCAGTGATTGACAGCGATGCATTGATTGCAAGATCATGGCGGCAATAGCGACCACTGACCATCACTATGAAAGAAGGCATTCAACAGTCATAAAAGACTTATGGTGACGGCGGCCTATGGCACCAGACAATAATTGTAATCAATCGGCATCAATACGACTACAACAAGTGGAGGATTTATAGTGTGTTTTCAAATGTCTATTTAATTTATTTTCAAATACATTAAAATGAGCTGTATATTGCATTATAAAAATGAGCTAGTTATCTTCTATCAATTGCATTTTGCTTTAAATAAATTCGTATTAGTAATATTTTTTTATGTAATTTAGATATTTGTGTGTTATATTAGTAAATATAAATAGGGATTTTTACATACATAACACCTAAAACTATTGAAAATACATATTTAACACCTAAACTTTTATATTTACTAATATACCACCTAAATTTCATTTTCCTACCATTCTACCACTCCATTGAAGCGATGAGATACATGTATTCACTGTGAATGGATGCCATTGACATGGAAGACAATCGTTGATAGTAATTTTTTGAGGGAAGGTTTAAACATAATGTTAGAATTGATTAAAAGAGGGGTTTTAGGTGGTATATTAGTAAATATAAAAGTTTAGGTGTTAAATATGTATTTTCAATAGTTTTAGGTGTTATGTATGTAAAAATTCCTTAATAGATTAAGGGAATTATGAGGGCATTGAGTTTATGAGGAAGATTTTACTTTTAGTATTGCTCATAGATCCACACATAAATATAAGAGAAGTTCGAGTGATATAACAAAATTTTTATGTGAAAAATTAATCTAAAATAATTTATTATGTAAATAAGATTATAGAAGCATGTTTTTCTTCTTAATCCCATATCTAAAATATATATATCAACAACAATAAGTAATTGTTTGGTGATAGTTGTCTAGTGATGACAATTGAGTGATGACGGATGAGCAATGGCGATCGAGTGAAGGCAATCGAATAATGATTTTGGAACAACTATGGTCAATTGAAGAAGATGGTTATGCAATAATCGATGGCTAACGATGATTAGGTGTTGACGGCCAGACCATGATCGTTGGTGTCATATTCGAAAAGAGCTCTAAAGTTCTTAGTTTTTTTCAAATTTTCTTCAATTTCATACCTCTTTCATATGAAGAATGTGAGCCTATTTATAATTTTTGTAGTGATATTTGACAATTTTAGTTCAAGTCCTCAAACACTTCACAATATGGCCGATGTTAATTCCGTTGATTGTAAATCATTCTTTTGGCATTTGAGTGTCTCAACGATATTTAGATTAAGTTATGTTGGGCTCACTAAATTTACCTTATCAAGTTTTTAAAGATTATTTGATCTATTATTTGGTGTATTTTAATCATTATTAATTTATTTTTTAAACTGAATTCAAAAATTAAATTTTTTTTTCATAAACTTGAATAAAGTCAATTGCTAATCAAACTTAGGCTTCGTTTGGGACGGCTTTTTTTTTTGCTTTCTAAAACGAAGTTTTAGTTAAAAAATAAAAAAATTTGTACTAAAACTCCGTTTTAGAAAGCAATAAAAAAGCCGTCCCAAACGAAACCTTAATTTAGTTTGAGATCAAATCAATTAAATTTTAGCCAATATCAAGTAAAAAAAAAAAGATCAGCTCGAGATCAAATTGTTATTAATATTAAACAATTTATAATATTTTGATAGGCATTGATCAAACTCCAAAATTATTAAATTTATTTTGAAATAATTATAATATAATTTTTTTTTTTATATATTCATATTAATTTAAATATTCCTCTGATGGATTGAGAACTACCGTCTGATGGCGTACTGAAAAAAAAAAAAAAAATGTCGATAACAAATCCTTGCTGCCGACCATTCAAATTCCACTATTTCAGGCAAGAGGTTTTCTCACAAGCCAGTTTATTAGTCCCACATCGTTAATTGACAGGAGCAGTTCTACAGCTGTTTTATAAATAGCCTACCTATGCCTTCAATTAACCATACTTACCTGGACGGGGTTTGCTAGCGTTCATGAAGGCTGGCTGCCTAGGTTAGTGGCCTCCATTGCACGTATAGGAGGTGCGCTGCCCTAGCGTCTCCTCAAAGAGGAGATCGCACGTCATAATTTGTTGCTGGGGGAATTCGCGTACGCGCGGTACCCACTAAATTTTAATTTCAAAAAATTTTAATTTAAGTGATATACTTTTAATTTGTCAATGAAAGAATGGTGTAAAGGGATAGTTTAATGGGTTATGTTATCATTTATGTATTGTGGCTGTGTTTGCAGCTTTATTTTGGTTGTTGAAAACGTGAATGGATATTTCACGGTTTTTTTTTTTTATGTATAGGAAGTGTAATATTCATTAAAAATTAAATAAATGCATAAACCTTGGAAGTCAGCAACAATAACAAAAAGGAATACTACTAACACCTAAAGGTTTAACACAACATTAAATGATATATATTTTATTTTTCAATGTTGGAATGGTTTTAAGGTCAGACTTTTTTTTTTTTCTTTAAGCCTTTGTTTGGGATAGCTTTAAATTTGAAGGTTAGACAAATGGAATTATTTACTTGATTCTTTTTTAAAGAAGTATAGTTTAATGGGTTATGCATTTATATATTGTCGCTGCTAGGGGTGTCAATTTCGAGTCACGGATCAAGCCCGGAATTGACCTGACACTGTTCGGGTCAACCCGAACCCGACCCTTTTACAAACGGGTCGATTTTTGAGACCCGAAACCGACCCACTTTAGGTTCGAGTCAACCCAACCTAACACGAATTTTCGTGTTTGGCTTAAGCGCAAGAGAAAATGAGGAAAATATTAGCGAGCTTCCGTCGCTACTTCCATTTCCGGCTCAAATCCCATGGGTGGCCATGACAACCTTAATTGTTGGCCCGGGTAAATTGGTATGAGTTGACTGTTAGGTCAACCAGATTTTATTCGCCACATTGAGAAGTGGTTAATACTTACAAGCACATAAAACAAAACAAAAATATAAGCTAAAAAATGAAAAATACTAACCCCTAAGCATATTATAATTAAGATGCCCAGTATCATATTTCCCAAAAACAACAATAACATCAAACTTTATGTGAAGTTCTGTTTCTGCTCCAGGATCATCCAGGACGATCTGGGATCTTCCTGGGACGATCAGTTGAAGATTTGCTCTAGAATTTGCCCAGATTGCTCCAGGTGATTTTCCTGTAGGCATCATCCGGGCCGATCAAGAATCGTCCCGGGACAATCAGTTCAGAAGTTGTTCCAGATTCTGTACAGAAGTTCCAGGAAAATTTTCCTGTAGGTATCGTCCGGGCCTATCTGGGAACGTCCCGGGACGATGCAAGTCAGAGAGTGGGGGTTTTTATCGTCCAAGGAAATTCAGCATCGTCCTGAGAAATCGTCCCAGGACGATTTGATTTGTTCTGATCGGCCAGGACGATCGTGCGATCGGCCAGGACAATCTGAAGTAAATATAAGAGAAATCAGTCATTTTGAAGAGAGAGAAAAATAAAAAATATCTAAAAATTCAGCCGAGGAGAGAGAAGGTCGAGGAGGTTTTTGGAAAAGTTGATTTTCGGGCGACGCCGGTCTGTTTTTGTCCGACGAGACTGTTGAAGATATTGTTGTACGCAAGGTAAGGCACAATCCGCCTTTCTCAAGTTTCAGAACCGTTGTGTTTGGCGGTATTATCTGTCGGGAATTGATTTTTGTTAGTGATTTTCGTCCGTATTTTCCGTCTGGTTCAGTTTTTACCGCGTAATTTTCCGTATGTTGTTGATGTGCCGAGTGTGCACATTTTGATTATTTTCTGGAGATTTTTTTCCGGGTAGTTTTGATTTGACGGAGTTTTCCATCGACTGTATTTTTCTGTGTAGTCTAAAATTGTCTGAGCAATAGAATTAAAGTCTTGCAATGTTGTTATCTATGTTTTGTGCAAATATGGCATTCTGTGATTTTTCAGGAAAATTGTGTAAATTCCGTATACAGCCGTTGTGCTGCCTGATTTTCGTGTAATTTCTGATTTTGTCCGGATTTCTTCTGAATTGATATGCTATCTGTATATGCTATAAAAAGGGAGTTATAAGTGGTCCGGATCCTAAGAGATTCGTTTAGAGTCTGGGAAATCTGAAATGAGCTCAATCTGAAATCTAAAATCAGTTCTGTTCCGGATCCGATGAAATATGTTCTAGTGTTCTAAGCACATCTGTCTGGTGCCGTGAGCACAAAGGGAGGCATAAGGGGCCGGAATCCATAGAGATTCTGTCAGTGTCAGGGAATTTAGCTATTAATTAAATAATATATGATATCTGATTTGAAAGGACTTCTGATTTCCGTATCTGTTCTGTAAGCAAGTTTGATTCCGATTTGATATATGTCAATATCTGTTCTGATTTGATCTATTTCGTTTTGATCTGCATGATTTTGATATCTGTCTGATTCAGTTCTGGTTTCTGTACGGATTTGGTTTGAAGTGTTTGGTTTTGGATTCTGAAAGTTTTGATTGGAGGTTTGTCGCTTTACTGAGCTATTGAGCTCACCCTTGTTTTCTGGTGGTTTTCAGGTTCTGGGAAAGTGAAGGAGGTCTTGAACTAGAGTTCAGAGTCTGACCTGTAGGTATTGTTTTGTACTTTTGATTTTTGTACATACATGGCTCTTCTGCTCTGTTTCTTTCTGTCTGAGCCATGGTCTGTAGTTGTAGATGATTGTTTTGAGTAAAAGAAAGAAAAATATAGATAATTTGTTCCGCTGCATCTGATGTTTCATAGTGGCTCTGTGTGTCTGTTTTTGAGTTGAAATATTTGGAAGAATCAGTTCTGAAGTAAATTCCAAAGCCAGATCCTGGTTAGTTGGTTTGTTTGGCTGGTCGCGGCCCGGTGCGAGCGGGATCCGTCTCGGGTCGGGTCGTGACACTTTAGTCCCACTATGTGTAGTCGGCTACATGAACTCGTTTTCTCCAATATGTCAAGTTAAAAATCAAATTATCGTTTAAATCTAATAAAGAAATATCATTGTTGGATAGAAATCATTCATATTTCTGCCGTTTCTATATCTTCCTTTTACTAGTCAAAAAATTTGAAAAAAAAAATAGGTTACAATCTCTAGAACACCCATTTTCCTTAGAACTAAAGTCGTCATGAACGCGAAAGCCTTCGCAAGTCATAGAAGTACTATTGGTCAAATACTTTACCTAATCAAATTTTCCAAATACTTTTCCTAATTCAATATTTCTACAAAATAAAATTACAAATCACAATCTCAAACTATAAAACATAAATTGACATCAAACAAATAAGTAAAAACATTTAAATAAAACTCTAAACTCAACCAAGGTTGCAATGAATTGATCCTTATATTAACCCCAACGATCAAACATTCATCACAATGCAACAAAGCCTTTACAATTCCACAATTCAGAGCTCAAATGGTTAAATTAAGAATGTCTGGTTACCTATGTTACCAATCAGCATCAATGAAAGCTCCAGATTAAAGAATGTTCCAACTTTAAAAACTGAAGCAAGCATTTGATCTGGTCAACTACTCTCATCCTGAATAATTGGCAGGACTTAGAGGTTTTGAAGGGCTGATATCCACATTCCATGAGTGATTTCCACTGCCATTTGTAGTTCTTTCCATGTTACATGACTCGGGATTCTTTTTAAGTGTAAGAGAAGCCTTGTGGAGAACATTGAACTCCTTGCTTCCTTCGCCGTACTTACCTATGCATATCGTATCGCCCCGCCCATGCCAGATGCCATCTTGCACATTGTTCATCTCCAATGTTCTCGACTCCTGCTCAAACAAATTGATTACGGTTCATTTTCGACCATGTTCAGCGCGATAATTAGCTCGAGTCTGAGTAATTTTTATAAGCTTGTTTCTATAATGAGATAAACATTAACAACATCTTAATTGACCATGTTCGATTTGATGGCAGCTTGATCATTTTATATATGAGTAAAATTATGTATATTTATTTATGTATGTTTATAGATGTATATGCATAGATTGTCAGCTCGATAAGCTAACAAGCCAAATGAAAATACATAATTTTAGCTCATTTGTTTAATGAGCTGAGCCGAACAACATTAGCTCGCTCAAGCTTGGCTCATTTACACCATTACACAAAAGAAAAGTTTGAGATGAGCTAATGCAACTGTGAGACCTCGTTCTCTTACTGTTCCTCTCTGAATTGGATTTTCCTCCCATGATCGGCCAGGACGATGTTGAGATCATCCAGGCCGATCAGTGCATTGAAAACAGCTGATTTCTGGAATGATTTCTGGACGGAATCGTCCGGGCCGATTCTTGATCGTCCTGGGACGATCAGTTCTTGACACAAGTCAGTGAGCAAGGGTTTTTATCGTCCAAGGAAAATTAATTATCGGCCTGAGGAATCGGCCGGGCCAATTCGAGTTTGTTCTGATAGGCCAGGACGATGTGGCGATCGGCCGGGCCGATCAGACTAATGTTATAAGAAAATCAGCTCATTTTGAGGAGAGAGAAAATCATTTTTTTAAAATCAGATATTTTGAAGAGAGAGAAAGAGAAAGGAAAAGTAAAGGAAATCTTGGGTTTTGGAGGCCGCTGAGCGTTTTTTGTCCGACGTCGCTGTTGGGAAAAGTGTAGATCTCGTGGTAAGGACTCCGAATCCTATTTCTGTTTTCGAAGATGTTGATTTTTGATCGAGTTGTGCACTGTTTGTGTTTTCTTAGTCGAATTTTGGACCTGATTTGGTATTAACACAACTTCCACCGCACAACTTTTGGTATGTTATAGATATGACTATTGTACATGATTTGAGTATTTTCTGCGACGATTTTACCTGTCGAAATTGATTCTATGCCATTTTAATTGAATAGAAAAATATCAAGACGTGATTTGATTTGGATTCTATAGAATAATAGTCTTGTATTGATGTCGTGAATATTCGATTGTAATTTGTTGAAATTTGGGAAATTGTGATTTTTGCAGGATTTTTGTGTAAATTTGATAGACTGCCGTTACTTTGCCCGATTTTTATATGATTTCTGATTTGTCTGAAATTGATAGATTGAATTGATATGCATATGACTATTGATATGATTGTTCTAGATTGCTTTAATATTGATTATTGAATTGATTATTGATTGATTATTGAAATGATTCTTGAATTGACTATTGATATTGGAACACAAGTGGAACCTGGTTGAACGTTGGTTGGAGATTGAATTGACCTGTACAGGATGGTGGGCCGAAGGGCTTTCCTTTAAACCATTGATCATTGATATAAAGATTGGGAGTCATAAGGGGTTTATAGATATGCCGACGGGCGGCCGACAGGCAATAGAGTGACGACTCTTTTTATTGAAACCAACGTATGGATATCTACAACAGCAATATGGATTCTACAACAGCAATATAGCCAGTTGATTGTACTTGTTCAGTATTATCGCATTGAATGCATGTTTACTGTATTGACATACGAATTTATTGATTTATCGATATCTGCTTTATTGATTTGATCGGATTTACTGTTTCGTACGGATTTATAGATTTCATTGATTGATCTTTGAGCATGGATAATATTGATTATTGATTATTGACATTAATATGGATATAATGGATATAGATTTTGTATAGACTCATTGATACTATTGATTCTGCATTGTATTGACTGCTACATTTGAGTTATTGATAGGATATCGTATTGCTTTTCCGATTGATTTTATCGACTTGATAGTATAGATTAGATTTGATTTGATTTGACGGATTGATTTGACGGATTGATTTGACGGACGGATTGACTGATTTGTCGGATCGATTGATTTTCTACTGTGTACGGATTTCTTCGAGATTGACGTGGATTGATTGAGCTTGATTTATTGATTTTCCTGCTGCTGCATTGATTGGTTTCATTGACTATGGACTTCCTTATTGCATAGATTCATTGATCATTGACTGATATAGATTTGATTGACTAACATGCATATTGATAGCATCGCCGTGCTTTGATTTCAGTTATAGGTATTAGGTGACCTGCTGGGCTTTGTAAAGCTCATTATATGTGGTTGATATTTTCAGGTCAGGGCAAGGGAGCAGAAGATAGGAATTGATCCGGATCTGCAGGTTTTTGCCTTTTGATGATTTTGATTCTTTTGTACTCATGATAGATTTCAGTACTGGTGATTGTAGAGTAGTTCCTGAGTATTGTACATGACCTTTTGAGATATGAATCGACTGATATATTGATGTTTTAAATTTTATAGATGTTTGATAGATTGTTAATTGAAGGTTTTAGATAGCTCTGGTAAATTGTTTGAGTAATTGATTGACATTCTTTCCAAGTTAGATCTTGGGGCATCACAACAACTTAGCACAAAAATAAAAAATATGAGAAGGTAAAGATATGGTTAAGTAACAAACATGGCACAGTGTGCAACAGGGGCACAAGAGATGAAAGATGCAGTCTTCTAAAGAACTGCCACTAACCTGCAAAGCTAAATGTTAGGACATTTCAATAACTCTTCAAAATTCTGATAATTGGACAGTTAAGAGCCAAAATCCAAATCAATGAATAGGCATTGAAAAGAAGAATGAAAGAGAGCTGTTTACTATGAGCATGGTATAAGAAGAAGGTAAATAAACCGAGCCAAAATGGAGAATGACAAAGTATACTTAACTAAGGTGCAGTCTAAGATATCTACCTATTAGGCTGCAAAGGTTATCTTCTGAATGATTTGAGGAGAACATTAACCTGAAACTTTTCATAAAATTTTGGAATATTTAAATGATGCCATTGATGGTGTAAGATAAAGATGAACAAGCCTAGGCTGGGTAATGTACCTTCCTTGCACGAGTATATTGGATGTTGGATCCACAGTTTACATACAATAACAAGAAAAAATCTTGCCAAAGTTTTTTGTTCTTGTATGTAACATTTTGCGAGAAAAAGAATACAATGATCCACAACTATAATGTAAGAAAAGGATCATTTTCGTACCTCAATTCCATAAATAAGAACCAAAATAATCCCACCATGGGACTATTTTGATTCCTTTTTAAGGATTTGGAGACAATTTTGGTATTTCATAAAGATTCAAGGGACCATTTTGATTCCTTTCACTTTATTTTGCATTAATTCTTAGAATCATTATTTCATCAACTTTTATTATCAGAATTATACGTTTATTGGCAATGATATGAATATGCATCAAACATGTTTGTTTAATTGAGTAAGATGATATATTGTTTGAGTTGCGTAATCAAATGGAAATGATTGAAACCCAACAAGAAAACACGAATCAAGAACTAACCCATTTTAGCATCCTTTCAATCTCTTAGAAGTGACAGAACCAAGGGATCAATAGACTTTGACAATGATGAGGGGTTCTATGTGCCTTCCTCAATAAGGTGTGAGCTAAGATCCTATTGTTCCCAACTATTCCCAAGATAGTGTTGTAATCCCAACCAAATCCAAACATAAAATCCTTGCAATCCCAAACAAATCTAAACATAAAATCCCAAGTTGTTGACTCTTATGCATTGGTGATGGAGATGTTGACTTCGTGGGTGCATAAAATTTAAAATATATTGCATATATATTTATGCTGGCCTGACAGTCGAAGAAACCCATGTTATGTGTGTATTTGTTTGGGGAATCAAGCAGTAACCTATTGAGGAACCTATTGTTCAGCTGAAAGTATTTAGATCACGAATTAAAACAATCTCCAAATAATCCAAGCGGGAGTGGACTAATTTTTTTTAGTTACCCAGTACCAGACGCAAGACTATGATGAACCTTATCCTAATGCACATATCAAATACCGCAAACATGCAACCACCAATGGTAAAAATCAAGAATGTAACATTTTATAGTTGACTAGTGGCAAGACTATAATAGACCTTATCCTTGGGCACCTATGACTTATACCTTATGTGTGGGTGATTTAGCGAAGATTGAACTCGAGCTCATCCCCCAAGTCTTGTTATGGTTATGCTCCCCTCCCACACGTCATAAGCATGACAGAAACATAACCAAAAGTGAAATTGAGGCACCCTTAATTGATGGAAGTTGACCCAAAGATATTTTCAATTTGTTAACCAATTTATGAGAAACTAAAAATATCTGAAGATCCTTAATCCGCTTTGTTAAAATGTAAGTCATGTAGATAGACACATTATTTCGGACTAGAATGAAGAAGCAACTTGCCATGATTGATAATTAGCTAGTTGGTTGGTGGGGAAAATGATGAAAGGATCGAGAATTTTCTCCCCAAAAACTATCAAGATCAATTGATGGATGAGATCTTAACCATTTAGTTGGGTATCATGCTGCTGCAGATTACGTGAATCAATTTACCATGTTGATGGTCAAATGTAAAGTCATGGAGGACACTGAATGGCCCTTCCTAAGTTTTTTGAACTACATCCCCTGCAGTTAAACTCAATAAAGTCAATTGCTAATCAAACTTAATTTGGTTTGAGATCAAATCAATTAAATTTTAACCAATATCAAGTAAAAAAAAGATCATATTAATTTAAATACTCTGATGGATTGAGAACTACGTCTGATGGCGCTTTACTGAAAAAAAAAAAAAAAAATGTCGATAACAAATCCTTGCCGCCGACCATTCAAATTCCCCACTATTTCAGGCAAAAGAGGTTTTCTCACAAGCCAGTTTATTAGTCCCACATCGTTAATTGACAAGAACAGTTCTACAGCTGTTCTATAAATAGCCTTCCTATGCTTCAGTCACATATACTTACCTGGACGGGGTTTGCTAGCGATCAAGAAGGCTGGCTGCCTAGGTTAGTGGCCTCCATTGCACATATAGGAGGTGCGCTGCCCTAGCGTCTCCTCAACGAGGAGATCGCACGTCATAATTTGTTGCTGGGGGAATTCGCGTACGCGCGGTCCCCACTAAATTTTTATTTCTAAACTTTTTGACTTAAATTATATGTCTTTTATTTGTCAATGACAAATAGAATTATTTACTAAATTTGATTTTTTTTAAAAGAAGTATAGTTTAATGGGTTATGTTATAATTTATATATTGTGGCTGTTTTTGCAGCTTTATTTTGGATGTTGAAAACGTGAATGGATTTTTCACGGTACCTTGGAAGTCAGCAACAATGACAAAAAGAAATACTACTAACACCTAATGGTTTAACACAACATTAAATGATATATATTTTATTTTTCAATGTTGGAATGGTTTTAAGGTCAGACTTTTTTTTTTTTCAATAAGCCTTTGTTTGGGATAGCTTTAAATTTGAAGGTCAGCTGGATTATGTTATCATTTATATATTGTCATTGCTAGGGGTGTTAATTTCGGGTCACGGGTCGTGTTCGGGTCGAATCTGGAATTGACCTGACACTGTTCGGGTCAACCCAAACCCAACCCGTTTTTACAAACGGGTCGATTTTTTAGACCCGAAACCAACCCACTTTAGATTCGAGTCAACCCGACCTAACACGAATTTTCATGTTTTGCTGAAGCGCGTGAGAAAATGAGGAAAATATTAACGAGCTTCCGTTGGTACTTTCATTTCCGGCTCGAATCCCATGGGTGGCCATGACAACCTTAATTGTTGGCCCAGATAAATTGGTGTGAGTTGACTGCTAGGTCGACCAGAGTTTACTCGCCACATTGCGGAGTGGTTCCTTGTCACAAAAAAATTACAAGCACATAAAACAAAACAAAACAAAAATATAAGCTAAAAGATGAAATACTAACCCCTAAGCATATTATAATTAAGATGCCCTGTATCATATTTCCCAACAACAATAACATCAAACTTTAGTCCCACTATGTGAAGTCGGTTACATGAACTCTTTTTCTCCAATATGTCAAGTTAAAAATCAAATTCTCGTTTAAATCTAATAAAGAAATATCATTGTTGTGTAGAAATCATTCATATTTCTGCAATTTCTATCTTCCCTTTACTAATCAATAAATTTGAAAAAAAAAATTGTTAAAATCTCTAGAACACCCATTTTCCTTAGAACTAAAGTCGTCATGAACGCGAAAACTTCGCAAGTCATAGAAGTACTATTGGTCAAATGCTTTACCTAATCAAATTTTCCAAATGCTTTTCCTAATTCAATATTTCTACAAAATAAAATTACAAATCACAATCTCAAACAAATAAATAAAAATATTTAAATAAAACTCTAAACTCAACCAGGTTGCAATGAATTGATCCTTATATTAACCCCAACGATCAAATATCCCATCACAATGCAACAAAGCCTTTACAATTCCACAATTCAGAGCTCAAATGGTTAAATTAAGAGTTTGTCTGGTTACCTATGCTACCAATCAGCATAAATGAAAGCTCCAGATTAAAGAATGTTCCAGCTTTAAAACTGAAGTAAGCATTTGATCTGGTCAACTACTCTCATCCTGAATAATTGGCAGGACTTAGAGGTTTTGAAGGGCTGATATCCACATTCCATGAATGATTTCCACTGCCATTTGCAGTTCTTTCCATGTTACATGACTCGGGATTCTTTTTAAGTGTAAGAGAAGCCTTGTGGAGAACATTGAACTCCTTGCTTCCTTCGCCGTACTTACCTATGCATATCGTATCGCCCCGCCCATGCCAGATGCCATCTTGCACATTGTTCATCTCCAATGTTCTCGACTCCTGCTCAAACAAATCGATTACTGTTCATTTTCGACCATGTTCAGCGCGACAATTAGCTCGAGTCTGATTGATCATGTTTGATTCGATAGGAGCTTGATTATTTTATATATGGGTAAAAATATGTATATTTATTTATGTACGCGTCAACTCGATAAGTTAACAAGCCAAATAAAAATACATAATTTTGGCTCATTTGTTTAACGAGCCGAGCCGAACAACATTAGCTCGCTCAAGCTTGGCTCATTTATACCATTACACAAAAGAAAGGTTCGAGATGAGCTAATGCAACATAGCACAAAAATAAAAAATCTGAGAAGGAAAAGAGATGGTTAAGTAACAAACCTGGCACAGTGTGCAACAGGGGCACAAGAGATGGAAGATGCAGTCTTCTAAAGAACTGCCACTACCCTGCAAAGCTAAATGTTAGGACATTTCAATAACTCTTCAAAATTCTGAAAATTGGACAGTTAAGAGCCATAATCCAAATCAATGAATAGGCATTGAAAAGAAGAATGAAAGAGAGCTGTTTACTATGAGCATGGTATAAGAAGAAGGTAAATAAGAATGGAGAATGACAAAGTATCCTTAACTAAGGTGTAGTCTAAGATATCTACCTATTAGGCTGCAAAGGTTATCTTCTGAATGATTTGAAGTGAAGATTAACCTGAAACTTTTCATAATATTTTGGAATATTTAATGATGCCAGTGATAATGTAAGAAAAAGATGAACAAGCCTAGTCTGGGAAGTGGGAACCGTACCTTTCTTCCACGAGTACATTGGATGTTAGATCCACAGTTTACATACAATAATAAGAAAAAACCTTGCCATAGTTATTTGTTCTTGCATGCTACATAATTCTATAATTATTTTGAGAGAAAAGGGCGAAAATGGACTATTGACTCATTATGAAGGATCAAAATGGTCCAAAACTATATTAAAAAGGCAATTTTTGAAGATAGAACTAGACCTGTCAATTTCGGGTTGCGGGTCGGGTTGACCCGAACCCGAAACTGACCCGGTATTATTCGGGTTCGGGTTGACCCGACCCGGTTTTGCAAACGGGTCAATTTTCTGGACCCGAACCCGACCCGCTTCGGGTTCGGGTCAACCCGACCCGACCCGCGTAGCCGCCTCGGGATGGAACGCGAACTGGCCTGGCCTCGCCGCCTCGGCCTTGCCGCCTGGGGATGGAACGCGTAACAGCTGGCCTGGCTGGCCTCGCCGCTTCGGGAGTCTCGCCGTCTCGGGACACTGCACGCGGCGCGCCTGCGCGTACACTAGACAGAGGAGCTGGCGGGCAGCGGAGGAACTGGTCTGAGTGGCCTCGCCGGCGTCGCCGCCTGCGCGGACGGAACGCGTTGTCTGGCGGGCAGCGAGCACTCAGTGCGGAGCTGGCGGGCAGTGGAGCTGGCGGGCAGCACAGGGGCAGCGAGCGGGCAGCGCAGGGGCAGCGAGCGGGCAGCGCGGGGCTGGCGGGCAGGGGGAATCGGGCAGCGCGGGGGCAGCGAACTGGCGGGGAGAGAAATTTAATTTTTTTAAAAATAAACGGGTTTTCGGGTTGACCCGGCAACCCGTCGGGTCAACCCGAACCCGACCCGTTTTTGCAAACGGGTCGATTTTCCGGACCCGAACCCGACCCGCTTCGGGTTCGGGTCAACCCAAACCCGAAAATTCCGGGTCGGGTTCGGATCGGGTTTTCGGGTCGGGTCCAATATTGACAGGTCTAGATAGAACCTGCAAGCATTAGAAAATACAGAAAGCAACTAGAAGAAGTAGAGAGCAGAATTCAGGAAACAAAAGATCAAACTTTACTGTTCATCTTCTTTCATTTCATATATATCATTCTCAGACCATACATTGATATATATAATAGCGAGTCGTTAGAGCTCAAGCGCTGAGATGCGCTGGCAGAGATCAGACGGTGAGGATTGCTCAGACTCAGTGAATATGCAGCCATTTGCAGAGAGAGTGGGAAGCCAAAAGCCAAGAGGAGGAGCAGCCTTACTATAGTCAAGCCGACTTATGCATAGGCACGAGTGAGTATCGGGTTTCCTTATCAATTTTTGTATCTCAATTCCTTAAATAGGAACCAAAATAATCCCACCATGAGATCATTTTGGTCTTCATAAAGATTCAAGGGACCATTTTGATCCCTTTCACTTTATTTTGCATTAATTCTTAGACTCGTTACTTCATCAACTTTTATTATCAGAATTGTACGTTTATTGGCAATGATCGGAGTATTCATCAAACACGTATCTTTAATTGAGTGAGATGATATATTGTTTGAGTTGCGTAATCAAATGGAAATGATGGAAACCCAACAAGAAAACACGAATCAAGAACTAACCCATTTTAACATCCTTTCAATCTCTTAGAAATGACAGAACCAAGGGATCAATAAACTTTGATCATGATGAGGCCATGAGGGGTTCTATGTGCCTTCCTCAAGAAGGTGCGAGCTAAGATCCTAATGTTTCCAACTAGTATTGCCAAGGTAGTGCTGTAATCCCAAACAAATCCAAACTTAAATCCCACAACTTCTTGACTCTTATGCACTGGTGATGGAGATTACTTCGTAAATTTTAAAACATATTGCATATATATTTAAGTTGGCCTGACAGTCGAAGAAACCCATTTTCTGCGTGTATTTGTTTGGGGAATGAAGCATTAATCTATTGAAGAACCTATTGTCCAGTTGAAGGTATTTAGATCACGAATTAAAACAATCTCCAAATAATCCAAACGGGAGTGGACCAATTTTTTTGAATTACCCAGTACCACACGCAAGACTATGATTTTTTTTTTACACGCAAGACTATGATGAACCTTATCCTAATGCGCAAATCAAATACCACAAACATACAACCACCAATGGTCAAAATCAAGATTGTAACATTTTATAGTTGACTAGTGGCAAGACTATAATAGACCTTATCCTTGGGCACCTATGACTTATACCTTCTTTGTGGGTGATTTAGCGAAGATTGCACTCGAGCTCATCCCCCAAGTCTTGTTATGGTAATGCTCCCCTCCCACACGTCATGAACAAGACAGGAACACAACCAGAAGTGAAATTGAGGCACCCTTATTTGATGGAAGTTGACCTAAAGATATTTCCAATTTGTTAACAAATAATGACCAATTTTATGAGAAACTAAAAATATCTGAAGATCCTTAATCCGCTTTGTAATGCAACTTCGTAATGCAAGTCATGTGTATAGACAAATTATTTTGGACCAGAATGAAGAAGCAACTTGCCATAATCGATCAATAGCTAGTTTGTTGCGGGGGAAAATGATGAGAGGATCGAGAATTTTCTCCCAAAAAACTATCAAGAGCGATTGATGGATGAGGTTTTAACCATTTAGTTGGGTATCATGCTGTTGCAGATTACGTGAATCAATTTACCATGTTGATGGTCAAAGGTAAAGTCATGGAGGACACTGAATGGCCCTTCCTAACTTTTTTGAACTACATCCCCTGCAGTTAAACTCAAAACCAAAATACTGAAAAGAAGAATCAAGCACTGAGAATAGAGTGACTGAAATATTCATCTTCCTATATTGTTCTCCCAGCTACCAAGATGCAAGTATATGCATAAAGGAAATCATGTAAAAGCAAATCAAGTTAGTTATATATGGTGTAGATGACAGAGGCAAAGATCCAACGGCAGCCGGAAAGATATCTGAAACAATGCAGAGGTAGTGGAGCAGTCAGATGGAGCTGTGAGCCGTAATATCAATAACAGCAAGAACTAATCACTTCTTCTTATCAGCCCCACTACTCAAGTTGACAATGGATGGTTGAATTGTTAACTTGTCACGAAGTTCGGAAAAATGAGCTGAGCTAAGAGGTTTGGTAAACAAATCAGGAAGTTGATCATTGGAAGCTATGTGATGAACTGAAATGTGTGGAAGTTAGATACAATCCCCGATGAAGTGACAATCAATTTATATATGTTTTATTAGAGCATGGAAGATAGGATTACTAGCCAATGCAAGAGCTGACACATTATCGCATAATAACTTCGCCAAATGAGGAGAAATACCAAATTCAAGCAATAAATGTAGAAGCTAATGATGTCACAGGCAGCTGTAGCTAAACCTTTATATTCAATCTAAGAAGATCTAGCTACCGAGGTTTGCTTTCTTAAGTAAGCAAACATGAGTGAGATATTACGAATCCACAAAACCTGATGGTTGCTTCATGTAAACAATTTCATCAAGCGCTCCAAGCAAAAGAGCATTGGAAATATCTAATTGAAGAATAGACCGGTTGTGATAGACCGCAATGGTAAGAAAAATTCAAATTATCAAAAATTTGACGATGAGACTAAATGTATCATGATAGTCTAAGCCAAACTCTTGCTTAAAATCTTGAGCAACCACCTGTGCTTTATAACGGGCAATTGAACCATCATAATTAAACTTTATTTTAAAGAGTCATTTGCAACCCAAAACGTTTTGTTGAGGTCCTGAGGAGACGGGGGAACAAGAATCCAAGTGCCTTGGTTTTGTAAAGCTTCAAATTCAACACTCATATCTTCTCTCCAAGTAGGAAATTTAATTGCTTGAGAATAACAGGTGTTTGTAGGAGTGATGGTATGATGGAGATCAAAAACTGGCTTTGGTTTAAGGTTTTCTATTTGAAACCGGGTGACCATGGGATGGCGTAAGGGAATTGGATATGGGTGAGGAACAAGAGAGGAGGAAGCTGGTGTATGAGGGTATGGGAGGGAAGAAGGAATGGAAGTAATAGGTAGAAAATCATTGCCGAGGATCTTGTTTAAATCCATTGATTGCAGGTGATGTAGTTCAACATGGTATTAGAGCTTGGTGAACAAGCAAGTTTGGAACAGGCTGTTTGAAAGGAAAGATGGATTCATGAAATGTAACATGCCTTGAGACAGATAACCGACATGAGATGATGCTAATACATTTATGTCCTTTTGCTTGAGTGGCATAACCAAGAAATATGTATGGAATGGAATGGGGAGCAAGTTTGTGCGAGAGCTTTGTTGGCACCATGGATAACAAAGACAGCCATATGTTCTAAGATGATGATATGTTGGTGGCTGATTATATAAATATTCACATGGGGATTTGTGATGAGAGATTTTGGAGGGAATATGATTAATTAAGTAGGTAGCAGTGAGGAGAGTGTCCACCCAAAAGTTTGATGGTAAATTGGCATCAAATAGTAAGGCACGAACAGCTTCAAAGAAATGTCGATGTTTGTGTTCGACAACTCCATTTTATTGAGTATAGGGACACCTGGTTTGGTGAACAATGTCAAATTGAAGCAAATGATTTCGAAAGATTTTATTTATATACTCAGCACCACCATCTGAATGAAGAATTTTAATTGATTTCTGAAAATTGTTTTTCTATAAGACATTTAAACTGCAAATTGAGCATGTTTCTGATTTTGAGTGTAAACTGAAATCATCAACTAACAGAGTAATATTTATAGGATTGCATTAATAAAATTGGGGAAAGACCCCATACATCAGTGTATATAATCTCTAAATATTTAGTAGTTTTCAAGGTACAACAAAAAGGATAAACAAGTACATTTAGCACGAGCACAAACTAAACAATGAAAGAAGGGAGAAGACAGTCTGTTGATTAGCATTTCTTTGGAAAGACGTGTAGACACAACGGGTGTCCCAGGTGTGGATGCCAAATGGTGGATGAAGTGGAGACTATATAAAGAGATGTAGGAGAAGAGTGTAATGACCTCTGATCTGAGGAGTTGGAGAGATTAATAGCACACAGGCTATGTTAACTGGGCCCTTTGGAGAAGAGTTTTGCTGGTTAGAGAATCATTAATAGCAAAGTCATTAGAATAAAAAATAATCAAAAGTTAATTTGTCAATAGAAAGCAGATTGTGAGAGAGATAGGGAACATGAAGAACTTTGGGTAGGTGGAGCTTATGTGATGGTGTAGGAAGGATTCCTTGACCTGTTTGAGCAATGGGAAGCAGCTGACCATTCCCAACCTGCACCTGGGAGAAATCGGAGTAAGGTTGTGTGCTGTAAAGCTAAGAAGCATTAGATGTAAGGTGGGTTGTAGCACCAAAAGCTAAAAACCAGTCTGCATTGGTTGTGTTATATGTGACAACGTATTCTTGTTGTGGTGCTTGGAAAGAATTATCATGACAATGCCACAGCCGAGAGCAGAATGTCCTGATTTCCCACAAATTTGAGACTCAATATTTGGACAAGAGCGACATCCCTCGCACAATTGAATAAGTCTTGAACGTCCACCATGAGATGCAGGAGAATAGCGACACAACCAGAAGAGTGAGATGGAGCACATCCTCAGACCAACCTCGAATTGCAGAGAGAGCAAATAGTAAATCAACAACAACAGGTGAGATAGTTTCACGAGCAGAATCAATTGCTATGTTCAGCTCTTCACTAAATAGGAGATCATAACAGTCATCAAGACTGATTGGATGCAGTTTTGTATGAATGACTGTCTTAAAAGACTGATAAGTGAGCGGCAAAGCCATTTAATGTTTAAAGAATGATGTCTTCAGCATCTATAGAGGAGCTAGCAGCGGCAATGGCATCAATTTTCTGCTTGACAGCGATCAGATATTGAACCATAGTCTTATCTTTTAATTGGAGTTAATGTAATTCATTTTTTTAACTGAAGGAGTGGAGAACGATTCGTAGATTGGAGACAACATTCAATGGTAAGCCAAATGCCTTGACATGAGTCCTAGTTAAGAACATAAGGGGCAATGTTGGAGTAAATAGCTTGGACTATGTTCTGAATTTCTGATAAAAAAGCATTCATGTTTGATATAAGGGATTAATGACAATCTATGATGTACATACACGGACATAGGACACGTCAATTATTGAAAATATATGACACGGACATGAGTTGGACATGGTATTATAATTTTTCTATTTTAAAAATAGTGTATAAAAATTGAATAAGTATAATATTAAAAAAAATTATAAATAATAAGTCATTTAACTAAAATTTCTGCTTAAAATGATTAATATTAGGATGCGAAAGTCGGGTGTCGATGTTGTGTATCAGGCATCGAGAGAGGAGACGACAATGCTGTCGAGAGTTGGGCATTGATGTTATGCAGTAAGTATCAGGTGTCGATGTTAAGTGGGCGTCTGTCGTCGATGTTGACATGATGTTCGTCATCGATGTTAAGACGACATTGGACAAAGATGCGATGTCAAGTTGTGGGTGTAGAAATTGCTAGCGTCGAGCATCAATGTCAAGACAATGCTAGACTTTGATGTTGAGATGAATTTGAAATGTCGATGTTGTAAAGATGCTAGATGTCGATGTTGAGATAACATCAGGAATTGTTGTGAAACCAAAGTCGTGACCCACCAAAGAGAAATGAAAATGAAAATATTCCATGAATAGGGTAGTGAGTGCGGGCGATTGATTTAGTGTTGTAGACATGAAATAAAAATTTTAGATTTTATATTTCAAATAAATAAAATTTTAAATACAAAAAATTATATTTTAAAAATTTCATAAAATACTTAAGACACTTGTGTCCAATTTATATTTAATATTTTAGTCGGACCCATGATGTGTGGGATACATGTCTGACACTGTATGGCTCTTTGAGAAGTGTCAACATATCATAGATGATAAAAGAGACATGTAGAGAGAAATTGTTTAGGCGGTTTAGAAATTGAACCAATGAGATAACCTTCAAATCCGTTTGCAGTAAATAATTTGAGAAGTTGGGCCTCGCAAACGGGATGTTTGTCAATAGTTAATTGAACCTTAACCATATTTTTAACAGTGTCCATGAAGAACCAAGATTCTAAAAATCGTACTGGTTGTCGAACTGGAAATATGAGAAGTTTAAGAATCAACGATTCAACCGAGGTTGAACAGGGATGACATAATAAATATTATAATTATTTAAATAAAAAATAAATTATATAACAATGATTAAATAAACATATGATGGTATAAACTCGAGGCTAAAAATAAATTTAGCTTATATATAAACTTATAATTTAATATAAATTATTATAATTTATATTATATATTTAGATTTTGACTTTAACAGGGCACAATGGCGAAAAATGATTCATGTAGCCGACCCCACGTAGTGGGACAAAGGCTTGATGTTGTTGTATATTATATATTTAGATAAATTTTACAACCATAATTACATCCATAAATCATTCATGTTAGATTATTTATAATCAATAAATAGATAAAATTTAATTTTTAATGATGTGTATTTAAAAAAATAAAAAATAAAATAGATAAACAATTAAAAATAATTAAACAATAAAATAAATATTATTCTCATCATTAAAAAATCTATTTAAAAATACAAAATGTATGTGTTTTGAAATGGAAAATTTCAACTAAATTTTTTAGTCTCATAAGTCATATCACTTGAGAGCTTTATTTTGTTTTGTTTATATAATTTTTTTTTTCACGTATTAAGAGTTGACATGGAGTTGTGAGACCATGTGGGCATGTTGTGTTGGTTCTTTTATGGTAAATAATTAATACAGAATTTTAGGCTTATTATAAAATTAAAATATCTTATATTTAAATTAATTTATTAATTAATATTTTATTAACTAGTTTACATTAAATTAATTTATTTAATTATTTAAACTTGATACCAATTGAATCGGATGCCTCTTAAAAATCAGGATCGATTCCTCGATTGGTCGATTGAAATGGCAGTTTTAACTGGTTCACATCAGTTTGACGTTGGACCGGTTTTAGGCGGACCAAACCAGCCATATGACCAGTTCACAGTTGAATCGGTAGAACTGGCTGGTTCGGTACAGTTTGCAAAACCATGTGAAGAACTAAAGTTGGAGAGGGATAGAAACATCACCACGGGTATTTAGCTACTACTTATCGAGGAGGAAACAGTAGAAGAATCTGCCATGACTGGAAGCTTGAAGAAAACAAATTCAGGGAACAAAAAACCTTAAGATGAGCTTAACCTGAAAGCTCTGGTACCATGTTGAACTACATCACCTGCAGTTAAAACTCAAAACCAAAATACTGAAAAGAAGAATCAAGCATTGAGAGAAGGGTGATTGAAATATTCATCTGCCTGTATTGTTCTCCAAGCAACCGAGATACAGGTACATGTACAAAGGAAATCATGTACAAGCAAATCAAGTTAGTTATATATGAATGGTGTAGATGACAGAGGCTGAGATCCAACAGAAATTAGAAAGAGATCTAAAACAGTGCAGAGGAAGTGGAGCAGTGAGCCGTAATATCAATAACAGCAGAAACTTATCACTTGTTCTTATCAAGTTTTGCATAGGTTTAGTGGCTGACCCTAAGAAGACGTCCCATCTGGTGTATCACTAGACCAGGTTATATAGGACAACATGCAGACCTAGTTATGAAGACGGTAAATGTAAAATTCACTGTTCTTTCAATTTAATCTAACTACAAATTAGCTAAAATTCACTGTTCTTTCAATTTAAGTTGGGGAGGGATAGAAACATCACTCAGTGAACCAAATTAACTAGATCCCATGCCAAACTATATGGACCAAACTAACACCAGGAATCAAATTAATAGAGGGCACAATTCGTCCTCATGCACATCATCTTATGCTTGCTACACATTTAAAGTTAATCTGAAATAAAAATTATAAAATAACTATAAAATAATAAAACAAAAAAAAAAAAAAAATGCTCAAATCATTTATTAGCTTAGTGTTTCATTCAGATATAAGCACGTAGACTCCATCACATAGAGTAGATGTTATGTTTGAATATCTCAAAAGTAAAAAGAAAAAAATCAAAAGAAATAACTTCTTTAGGATAGAATGATGGAATTTGATAAATTGTTAAAACTAAGATTTATAAGGATTATAAGAAAAACTAGAAATCGTTCAAAGAGAGCAATGCAAAGATTGAGTAGTAATTAGGGGTGTCAATATTTGACACGACACAAAAACTCGACCCAGAAATTTCAGGTTTGACCCGACCCGATTTCAAAATGGGTCGGGTTCGGGTTCACGGATTCGACAACTTTGAAAAACGGGTCAGGTTCGGGTTGACCTGACGGGTTGCCAGGTCAACCCGCAAAGCTGTTAAACATGTGTTGCCTGCATCTGCCCAGGTTGCCCGCGCTCCTGCCTCGGTTGCCCTTGCCCTGCCTGCATGACAATGCCAGCTCACCGGCCAAGGCCGCCCGGGCGCCTGCCGAGGCCACCCGCGCGCTCGCCGAGACAGCCCGCGCGCGCTCTCGCCTACTTAGCTGCCCGCTCAGGCGCGCACCCGCGTCCCGCACGCGCACCGTTTAGCCCGCGGGCACCCGCGCCCAGCTCGCGCGCACTCACGTCCGCTTCCCGTGTCGGGTCGGGTCAACTCGGCAACCCGTCGGGTTGGGTCGGGTTCGGATTTCTGACCCGTTTACCTACCCGGGTGGGTTAGGGTCGACCCATTTGAACTCGGGTCAGTTCCGGGTTTGACCCAAACCTGACCCGTGACCCAGTTTTGAAACCCCTAGTAGTAATTTATCTCCCTCTTCTTCTCACAAATTCACATTTGCTGTATCATTTATGGATACACATCCTACAACGTAGTTAGTTGATTGTATAGCAACGTGAATCCTAAGGAAATCCGAACGAGTGGATCGCATCTACCCACAACAATAGAATATCTAGGTACCTTGACAAGCAAAAGGGATAACCTTCATCAAACAAGTCATGGGTATAAGTAGTGAAACATTAATGACAAACCGAAGGTGCAAAAGAACACCACACACATTTCCTAGAGTCAAATTTTAAAAAAGATTAGGACAGTTGATGCAGCTTTTCAAATCTATATTCTATAGTCATCATTAGAAACATAAAATAGTTATGTTGATTTGTTATTTCAATCTTTTTAGTGATTTCTACTGAGGATTATTAAATATCCGTTTATTTTTGCACTCTGGAAAATATTATTCATATAAGAAAGCCTAAGTTGAGTTTTCCCAGGTAAATAGCATTTAGCTCTGGCGTCTGGACAGTGGAACATATGAAACATTCCGGTTCAAGTTATGTCATGGCCCAACATATCATACATTGAAAATTTCATTACCCTATATTGGACAAGGGAGTTTGTGCTTCCAGATAAACAATCAACATAAGGTACAAAGTAGGGTATGCTGCATTTGTTTTTATTTTTTTTTTTTTGGTACTTGGTTGATACCGAAGTCATTTTGCATGATTTTATGGGACCTTTTGCTTAGGCATTGGGATGCCTTAGGTAGCCTTTAGACCTCCCTCATAAATATGAGTCGCTTTCCTTACTATATCTCATTCAATTAAATCAAAGCATTACTTTGATGAAGGAAATTCCTTCCTATTATGGATGAGAAATTCATGTTGCTATGCTTGAACCTTGACAAAACAAATGGAAATGCATCTAACCATATCATAATCAAGCAACAACATACGAACTCATCACTTGTGATTTCATCATCTTATCTCCAAATTCTTGGTTTCCTTCACATGCATCGGAAGTAGTGTCTTTCCTTAAAACTGCTTCTCTAAGTGCGACTCTTAAGAACTAACATGATGAAATCTTGCCGAATAGCTTTTGACAGTTTCCTGGTTACAAAGGTTTTACTAACATGATGAAAGATTAAAAAAAACACTTTTAATTCATCAAATAAAAACGATAGCACTAGTACTCCTGATGAAAAAACATAAGAACCACTTGCTTCAAATAAAACTTACCTGTACCATACCAACATAATATTTTTCGTGCCAAAAAGTTGACAAATAAGAGGAATCAAATAAATTTAGAGATTTATGAACAATACTAAAGATGCTTACTCTTATATTAAACAGCTTCCTGATTCTAGCACGAAAATAGCCTGCATACAGTCCAACTGAGATGGCAGCAGCAACCCCCAGGTACATGAAATAATGCTGCTCAGTGATGCCAAAAGCAGTAAGGCTGAGCAGAGCAAGAGCTAGTAGGATAAGATAGACGGTTCCCTGAAAAAGGAAACATCTAAAATAATTATTTCCGGATATCCACAGAAAGATGCAAATAAGTAAGGTCTGGAGAAGTAAGTCCAATAAAACTCCCTCAACTTTATTGGCCATTTAAAAGCCAGAGTTAACAATCATAGTTAGCAAGATCTAAAACAATTAACATAAATAGAAAATTAAATTCAAATTGCTAGCTGAGGGCAACATAGTCAGTAAGTCAGATCAAAAGTAATGAATACCAATCTGCATAAGCTGCCGCTTTGCGTTACACCAAAATCTCATAGGCATAATACACAATCTATATCTTTGTCCCATAAGGAATATGTTACGGCGCCGGCCCAGAAGGGGCAGGCTGGACCGGTCTAGCCTAGACCGGTCTTGGTCTATGCCAGGCGGAGAAAGCAGCAGGGAGGGGGCGGAAATCCTGTGGGCCCCCTGTTAGGCTTAATGCAAGGTTTGGAGTGAAAATATTGAATGTAAGGGCTGTTTAGATATTTTGTAATTCTCCTTTGATGTTAATTAGGGGATTATGAGGGAATTAAGGGGTATCTTGAATTTTGAATGAAATTTGGAGATCTTGTCTTGTGCTTGGGCTCTAGGGTTTGCTAGAGACTTGTGAAGAGTTGTTCTTCCTCTCGAATCGAAGAACATTGTATATTTTGTTGTGCTCTAGTTTGTTATTTGAATCAAAGTTTGTTTTTGGTGTTTCTTCTTCATCCTACAAACGTTCTCGCATTGCTTTTGCTGATTTCTTATTGAAATCAACCCTCATGCTCACTGGTTTTGCCGATTATTGGTGGGATTGCTTGCGGACTCAAGTATTACCCTTGCGGCTACTTGCGAACTCAAGTACTTCCTATCAAAATATAAACTTTGTTCTTCTAAGTCAAATAAGCATACTATGTAAGAATAATATGGTTTAAGAGATAACTACAAAAACATACAGCGATACCTAGGTAAGATAGGTCTAAGTCTCTAGGATCTATTACACAAAAAATGAAGATATAGGTGATCATATAACTTCTTAAGTTAAAGTAGGACGGTTAAAATCATGGTTATGAAAACCAAACCAAACAGACCGTTGAACCGATCAAACCGTGACCCATTCTTCAAGTTGATTTGACCTAAATAAAAAATTGCATTTGTAAGGAAATAGGATCAACCAATAAAAAACAAGTTGTTGAGCCAATCAACCCTTAAACCTAGAGAGGTTGAGTTGGTTTGAGTAAAAATCCCAATGGCAAGATGGTGTTGGGACTTGGAATGTAATATTTGTTTAACTTATTTCATGTAATATAATATATTTCATGATATATAAATATACATATACATATTATCACTTATCATTATTAGAATATAACATAATTTAAATAAAGTTAATTAATTTAAATAATATTTATATTAATCACAGTTGAACCCCCAATTGAATTTTAATTGAACATTTTCTTCCACCAATTCAATCTATGAGTGAATTATATAAACCTTGGTTAAAATGTAATGTGATGTATTTCATTATACATTCATACACACACACATAGTATCACTTTACAACACCATTATAAATATTATATCATTTAAATAATTTTATTTATTTTAATTACATTTAAGCTACCAAAGCAAGATAATACAAGATCGTTGATGGTTAAAGATAAATTTTATAAAACCGCAATTAGGTAGGCAATGTTGTTTGAATCTAAATATTAAGCTATAAAAAATTCATTGATATCTAAGTTTAGTGGGCCATAAATGAGAATGTTATAATAGAGATAATGTGACCAAAAATAGACTTAGGTGGCTTGTACACATACAACAAAGGGTAGATGATAATGCACATATTAGACGAGTTGATAAAATTTTTGAGAACGGAATAGAAAATAAAATAAGTATACATAAAATTACATGGATAAAAATTGTTCAAAATGTTGGCTTAGATGAGTTGATAAAGTTATTGACGACGGAATAGAAAATAAAAGATGACATAAAATTACATTGATAAAAATTGTTCAAAATGTTAGGCAAAAAATAGGTTTAACACCTTATAAAGCTTGATGTGAATTCATATTAGCTGCCCCAAATAGTTGAGGTAAGGATATTGATGATGATGACAAAAAGGTGATCCATTTCAGTTGCAATTGCTAAGCATAATGTACTGAATTTTATATTTAATTTTGTAGTTATTCAATGAATGTTTAAGCACATTTGAGTTTCATTACCGTTACTTAATTTTGGCCTAATGGCACATTATCAACATGCTTAACACCTTTCACCAATAAGCCATTGAGTGCGTATTAAAAATATGTTAGAAGATAGAAATATAATAAGAACAATATTTATACATGTTAGAATAAGAACAAACCTAATACCATAATAGCAAGGATTGCCAATAATTAAGTTCGTTAATTAAATGCAAGCATTGTCACAGACCTCAATTTAGTAGACGAACTTCGGCCCCATTTGATTTCTTAAAATCATGAATCATGTTTTTGAAAATGATAAATTTATCATATTCCATCATTTAAAAATCATCATTGCCTTTAAAATTGGCAGATACCTTCAAAATCCCTCAAACTTCATGGTTTTGATTTCACACACAAACTAGTTGAGAACAATATCATCATTTTCTAAAACATGTTTTCTATCTTCACCCTTGGTACAAATCAATTCTTTCACATCACGAATGGCATGGTTGCTTCAAGATTACCTAAACTGAGACTGTTTGATTTAAATTAGATTCTACATCTATTATCTCAATCAAAATTGATAAGCTCATCAATGAACTTTTTGTCTATAACAACAGGCTTCCAGTAGGAGAAAAAAATGTATAGGTACATTTATCAATACTTGAAGCCTTTATCACGTAAAACATCAAGGCAACGTATTCTTAAAAATAAGAGAATATACATTAAATAGAAATATCTGAATCCCAGAATGGTACATGCCCCTCAACAGCATCAAAACAATTGAAAAAGACTTCCGCATGTCAATTAACATAGGAATTATGATAGCCTAAAATATGCAAAATGGAGGGATAAGTGTCGGTAAAAAAACCGGCTCACCTGGAGAAAACAAGGCCCTAGGCCAGCTCTCCCCATATTGCTCCCAAATCTACAGCAAGGGCAACTGCAAGCATCAAAAGTTTTAACTCTCATATAGAAACGCTGCAAAAACATTTGTTTCCACTTCAACAATAAGAAAGCATGTGACCCTTCACCCATAGAAAATTGCCAAACCCCAAAAACCTAGAAGTCAAATGGATTAGAAATCTCAAAAAAAAAAAAAAAAAAGTCTCTTATTAAGAAAAAGTCAATAATCGGCCATCTTTTCTGAGAAACGTAGACCAAACTGAACGAAAAAACCAAAAAACCCTATGACCGTTCAAAGCTAATCAATAAAAACGATGTCCCCCACCCTCCTCTCAAATGAAGCACAAAATCAGCCCAAAAAACCCAAGCTCACCACGCTGCCTCCATAGCGATCCGTCGGTCCTCAAGGCATCCAAGCACACCCCCTTCCCACATCCTCTGAACCCCAACGAGCTCAGCATCTCCATGGTCCTCTTCCTCCTCCTTCGCTAACCTCCTCTCCACCTTCACGCCCTGAGTCTGAAGCGCCACAGCAGCGCAAAGCATGTCGAAGTCCAGCACAGCCACCTCCTCCATCAGCCGAACCCCGTCCTCCTCCCCCTCCATCGCTCGCACAAACCCGTCGCCGAACTAGGGTTCCAACTGGGGCTTCGTGCCCTTCTATCTCCTCCCAATTTCCGCCATAATTCCGCGAAATCAAAGCCATAACACCTTCTATATATATACATTTAATTATCTGGACTTTATCTAATCGGAAAAGACACTCGAGAGATATATTGAACATTGAATGCGTTGATGCGAAAGAGGAAGGAAAACGGACAGAACTTCAGCAGGTGGCCACGCCAGGTTTGGTTGGCGCACTTTGGTGCCGCGCAAACGTCCCGCAGCCTCTTTTTTATTGGTGGGCTCCACATTGGCCATTTTAATACGCCTTCAGCCGGCCACGTCTCCTAAACCATTATTTTTTATTTACAAGCATCATAAAATTCTTTTTTATTTATTTATAAAACTAATGCATAAATTTTTATATTTATTTATATATTATTTTAATATCTAAATTATATATATATATATATATATATATATATATATATATATATATATATATATATATATATATATATATATATATATATATATATATATATATATATAATGATATACATTTTATTATTATTTGATACATCATCAAAAAATTATCTTGATCAGGCACGAATCTCAATGCAAAATCAAGTTGGAAATTTTCAAAATTAAAATTAGGAGATCTGAACTCCGTTTTCAGCAAACTTATAGTCGAACTGAGCGTCACGGAAATACGAACCCAACGACACCAAATTAGACTCAATCCGAGCCCAAATGGATTCAAACCAAGGACCTGAAGCGTTGTTGGAAGGTTCAAACCACAATTTCGATTACCAAACGATTTCCAAACATAACAAGCTTGTATTAAAATCGAGCGGCTAGACGAGAAGAATCCAACGAGCCCAAGATCACTGAATTATGACATCACTAAGACATTCAAATGTCCATCAAACGGTTCATGATCAAGGAATTCAACATCGGCGTCCATCCAACCACTCCCAACTTGCCCTTGATCCTTCACCTATTTACTGGTCATGTCATTCCCAAAATCTTTAAATAGAGCTCCCTCTCCTCTTGAAAGGGGACCCCTGAAGCCTAAGGAAAAAAGAGAGAGATCGGAGATCGCTCTTGCCTCCTCAACCACCGACGGACTTCCGTCGGACCACCGTCGGACTTTCGCCGGACCACCGCCGGACTTCCGTCGGACCACCACTTGAGGCTCTCACCTCCGCCGGACTACCGCCTGACGTCGTTGCTTCGCCGGACCACCATTTGAGGCCCTCACCTCCGCCGGACCACCACTTGACGCCGTTGCTCCTCCGAGGCCCGGACTCTGCTGGACTACCACCTAAGGTCCAGACTTCTACCGGACCACCACCTGAGGCCCGGACTTCTTCCAGACCACCACTTAAAGCCCTGTGCTCCACCAGGCCATCACCTGAGGCCCGGACTTCCGCCGGACAACCACCTGAGGCCGGACTCCGCCGGACCACCACCTGAGGCCCAAACTTCCACAAGACCATCACCTGAGGCCCAGACTCCACCGGACCACCACCTGTGGCCCTAACTTCCACCGGACCACCACCTGAGACCCGGGCTTCCACCGGACCACCTCTTGAGGCTCTGCGCTTTAACAGGCCACCACCTAAGGCTCAGATTTCCGCCAAAACCATCACTTGATGCCTTGTGCTCCACCGGGACACCACCTGAGGCCCGGACTTCTACCGGGCCACCACATGAGGCCCAGACTTCTGCCGGATCACCACTTGAGACCTTGTGCTCCATCAGAACATCACCTGAGGCACGAAAAATTATTACGTGCGGAGTGCAGACAGTGTGAGAACCGTCTGCACAGACACAGGGTACCAAGCGGTACCCTGTGGTATCAAGTGGTACCAAACGGTACCGAGCGCGGTTTTATACTAGTGTGCGGACGGTTCTCCCGTCCGCACTCCGTACCTAATAATTTCTCCTGAGGCACGGACTTCCGCTTGATGACTACTTGAGGCCTTGAGCTCCACCAGGCCACCACTTGATGCCCAGAGTTCTCCCAGAATACTGCTGACCTCCATCACCAGACAAAGGTCTTTTAGACCCCAGTCTCTTGCCGACTACGGTCCTTCAAACCTTCGTCGCCTACTATGGTCCTTCCGATCTCCATCACCAAACAACGGTCTTTCAGACCTTAGTCTCCTGCCGACTATGGTCCTTCATACCTTTGTTGCCTATTACGGTTCTTTTGACCTTCATCGCGAGATAATAGTCTTTCAGACCCCAGTCTCCTATCGACTACGGTCCTTCTGACCTCCATCACCAGACAACGGTCTTTCAGACCTCAGTCTCCTGCCTGCTATGGTCCTTCAGACCTTCATCGCCCACTATGGTCCTTTCGACCTCCATCACCAGACAACGGTCTTTCTGACCCCAGTCTCCTGCCGACTACGGTCCTTCAGACCTTCGTCGCCTACTATGGTTCTTCCAACCTCCATCACCAAATAACTGCCTTTCAAACCCCAATTCCTGTCGACTACGATGCTTCAGACCTTCGTCGCCTACTACGATCCTACAGACCTTCGTCGCCTACTACGATCCTTCCGACCTCCATCACGAGACAACGGTCTTTCAAACTTGTCTCCTGCCGACTACGATCCTTCAGATCTTCGTCGCCTACTACGGTCATTCCGACCTCCATCAACAGACAATGATCTTTCTGACCCCGGTCTCCTACCGACTACGGTCCTTCTAACCTCTGTCGCCTATTATGGTCCTTCTGACCTCCATCAACAGACAATGATATTTCTAACCCCGATCTCCTGTCGACTATGATCCTTTTGACCTCCGTTGCCTATTATGGTCTTTTCGATCCATCACCAGACAACGGTCTTTTTGACCCCAGTCTCTTGCCGACTACGGTCCTTCTGACCTCCATCGCCTACTATGGTCTTTCCGACCTCCATCACCAGACAACGGTCTTTCTGACCCCGGTCTCCTGCCGACTATGGTCCTTCCAACCTCCGTCTCCTATTATGGTCCTTCTAACCTCCATTATATCGACTATAATCATGTCAACCAAACAAACATGTCTATATTATAACTCCCACCATGTAATGTGCTCTGTATGATGTATATTGTATTATCAAAGTCAAGGCCTTCTCCTAAGGAAGGGCCTCATTTGTAATCGATTGCAAATACTAGTAGATTCATTCAAATTGGGTCAGGCCCCATGGTTTTTCCCCCTTTTAAGGGGTTTCCACGTAAAAATTCTGGTGTCTCTTATAAACACTACACCCTCTCTCTCATCTGCTTGTGCGTTGGATCTTCGTACAATGCTAAGATGTTAAACTATATATTTATCTACCACCGCGAATACTCCAGGACGCAACATTATTATTATTAAATTAATATCTATTGTATGTCGAAACATTCAAAGATAAAAATTTTAATATTTTTATTTGCACAAAGCCTAAATAACTACGGATACAACATGTGAGCAAGAATTATAAGAGATCCAAAAAATTTAATTGAAATTTCAAAAAAAATCACAAGATCTGATTCGGCTAAAATGATTCCACTAATATTTATTATCGAATACAAATGGTGCCTTTTATGGAGAGTGGGAATGGATACACAGTAAAAAGCATAATACTTAGTTGAAGTTAGAAGAACCATGTGGCAAAAATGCAACATTAATCCTAGTGCACAAGTTGTGAGTCAATATTGATGTTGATGGTGTAGGTGGCAAAGTAGCCAGATGACATTGATTAGAAGATTGTTGGTCGAAGGACTGTAGTTTGGTGATGGAGCTCGAGGATTATAGTTGACAGACAATGGAGGTCAAAGCATAGTTATTGGTCGATGATGGTCTAATGATCGCACTCGTACAACGGTTGTCGAGAAACCATAGTTGAATGTGTTATGCCTTAAGGTGTAATAGAAAAGGTAAAACCTCAATTTAAGTATCTTAACCCTAAATTTCGCATACACTATAGTCTAGAGTCAATAAACATCCAAAATAAAATAAAATATGATATAAAAATCATAACTTTTCATTTCTTTAAAAGTAATCATTATAGTAGTGCATAAGACATGTAAACATCAAAATGCATAAATAAATATTGGATTGTCAAAAAGTACCTCAAACTATACTAGCACCTAACAACTCTGACTTAATCAACTTATACTCAATCAATACTTTTTTCCTGAAATAGCAAATACTTCACATAGTGAGCAACTAGATGTTTGGTACTGTTTGTCACGACCCGACCCGACGGGGACGGATCCCGCCCGAGCCGGATCGCGACGCAACCTTCTTATCCAGGATCTGGCTTTGGATTAGGTTACTGAACTGATCTTCCAAATTCTTAACTCAACAGAAACACACAGAACAACAGAGCTACTAAAAACATCAAATGCAGCGGAACAAAACATCTATCTTTTCATTTCCTCAAAATAATCATCTACAGAACAGTACATGGCTTTCAACAGAAAGAAAGACAGAACAGGAAAGCCATGACTGTACAAAAAAATCAAAAGTACAAAAGTACCTAATCGGATCAGACTCTGAAACTAATCCTGGACCTCCTTGCCCTTCCCAGAACCTGAAAACCACCAGAAAGCAAGGGTGAGCTCAACAGCTCAGCAAAGCAACAAACCACCAATCTAAATTCTCAGAAACCAAAACCAAACTCATCAGACAGAAATCAGATCAGAAATCAGAACAGAATCGGAAATCAGAACTTATACGGACAGATATCAAATCAGAATCGGAATCGTACAGATCATATCAGAACAAATCAACAGAGTCAGAATCAGAATTCAGAAATCAGAATCGTACGGAGCATATCGTATCAGAATCACAATTTCGTACAGAACAGAACAGATACAGAAAACCAAAACAGATACACATAGCTAAATGCCCTGACACTGACGGAATCTCTACGGATTCCGGCCCCTTATGCCTCCCTTCCCAGACACTAACTGAATCTCACAGGATCCAGGCCCCTTATGTCTCCCTTTGTGCTCACGGCACCAAAACAGATGTGCTTATAGCACCAAAACAAAATTCATCGGATCCGGAACGAAACAGATATCAAAATGTATATTGAGCTCATTTCAGAATTTCCCGTTTCACTAACTGAATCTCATAGGATTCAGGCCCCTTATAACTCCCTTTTTATAGCTTATACATATAGCATTTCAAATCAGAAGAAATTCGGACATTTCAGAAATTACCCGAAAATCGGGCAGCACAACGGCAGTATACAGAATTTACACAAAAATTCCTGCAAAGAAAATTTACCGAATTCGCACAGAACATAGATAATCACATTCCAGAACATTTATTCTACTGCACAGAGAATTTACGATTTCACAGAAAATTCCGGTCGACTAAAAACACAGTCGAATCAAAAACACCCGGACGAAAATCTTCAAAATATAGTCAAAACGTGCACACCCGGCACGGCAACGATATACAGAAACTTACGCGGTAAAAACTGAACCAATCGAAAGATACGGACGAAAAACCGTAACGAAAACGAAATCCGGACAGAAAAATACCGCCAACCGCGACGGAACTGAAAATTGAGAAAGACGGAATGTGCCTTACCTCGAGCACAGCAAATTCTTCAACAGTCACTTCGATCGAAAACGGCTCCGCGTCTTCCCGAAATCAACTTTTCCAAAAGCTTCTTTTTCTCTCTCCTCAGAGCTGAAATCAGATATTTATTTTTTTATTTTCTCTCTCTTCAAATCGACTGAAATCAGCTTTATAATACACAGATCGGCCCGGCCGATCGTCCAGATCGGCCTGGACGATCAGACCAAAATCCCATCGTCCAGGGACAATTTTTCAGGACGATGTTTACTATTCATAGGCGATAAAAACCTCTACTCACTGACTTGTGCCATCCACTGATCGTCCCGGGACGATACCTCGATCGGCCTGGACGATCCCTACAGGAAAACACTTAGAGCAATTCTGGACAGATTCTGGAACTGAATATACACTGATCGTCCCAGGACGATCCAAAATCGTCCTGGACGATACTGGAGCAGTTTGAAATATTACACTGTTCGCTCTGAAAAATAGTAAATAGGTACAAACCTCGCTCTCACGTGCTTAAAGGTCACCTTATTTTTTTGGAGGTAGATTATATTTAACATTTTAACCAAAATTTTCCTAAGATTAGTGTCAGGGTTTATTTAGATTTGGGTTCTACTTCCCATGAGCGCAAGCCCTCATAGTTAATTACCCATCTTAATGCATTAGAAGAGAACACTCTCAATTAATGATGAAATAGATTTAGTTCGTGTAATGAGTGTAAAAATGTGCAAAGTGTTTTAAACTTTTAATTTTAGTTATGGGGGTGAAGCTACAGTCGATCAAGATCTCATGGTTTCGTCGTCCCAGATAAACCGCGGGTTTCAGTTAACCAACACTAACAACCATTGATTGTAGTGCCCAAGGAATCTGATTAGCATTCATTGATTGCCTCCTCTCAGGGATCCCGAGTGAACTAAAGTGGAGAAATGTTAATTTTAGTTTAGTTTGGTTTGGGTTGAGGCTTATGGCTCTATTTAAGAGTTGTCGTGTGATTAAATTTGGATAAGGGCTTACGACTTTCATTTGAAAGTAGCCTTAATAGTGGCTCTTACAGCCTCCATTAGAGATGACCCAAAAATTCAGGGTGTAAGTGAGTCTTATGACCTCTATTAGAATTAGCCCAAATATTTCTTGATTGGATATGTATTATGGCTTCCTTAGAAGTTATATAATGACGTGTCTTATGACCAAGCTCTATATGCTAAGTAGCCTATACAATGGGTCTTACAATCTGGCCCTATAAACTAGGATGTAGTTTAGACTACACATGATGGTCTGAGTAGGTTTGAATTTGTCTATTTGAGAGAGTTGTTTGAGGTTTTTGTTTTGTTCAGATTGTTGTTTGAGCTGTCAGTTGTTTGGAGAGCTTGTGTTTGAGAGCCGCTTATTAGTTTGTACATAGGTTGGATTAGTAGAAATATTGATTTCTGCACTTTCTTTTATTTCAATTACATTAATTAATTAGATTAATCAATTGGGTTTTAATTTTAACTAAAGTTAAATTTTTAATTGCTCAGCTCACCAATTTGAATTTCAAATGTATTTTAAAATTAATTATGTTAAATTTATTAAATTTGATTTGCTCAGTTTGTTAATTAGATTTTAAAATTTAAATGTATTTTGAGATTATTTAATTATTTAAAATAGATTGATCTGCTCAATTAATTAATGTTAAATTAAAGTTTAATTTAGCTAAAGTTATGATTTTAATTAAGCCCTTAAATTGATTTAAAGTTCTCCGATTAAATTTTTTAATTGAATTAGTTAGTTAGTTATATTTGGAATTTTAAATCCAATTTAACTATTTCTTTATTTTTCAATTAGGTTTAATTTTAAGATTTAAGTTAATTTTAGTTTATAGTTTAAGTCTTAAACTTAATTAAGAGATTTGATTTCGATTTTACATGTTTAACTGATTATGATTTTAAGTTCAATTTAAGCTTTTAGATTAATTACTTTAATTAAGCTTTATTAATTATTTAACTATTTAAGAAATTTGTTTGAGTTAAATTAAATTTCAAGTCAAAAATTTTTTAATTAGATTTCGAATTTAGTCATATGAATTTTGGAGAATTGATTTAAGTTTAATTATTGAATTTCAAATCTATTAATTGAATTTTAAAATTTTGGCTAACTTTTAGAAAAATAAAATCTCCAACTTGAAATTCAATAACACTATGCCTCAAGTCATAATACTTCTTCTGCCTATCTTGAGCTGCTTTTAGTCTCTTTCTGATTAATCTAATTTTCCCAGTAGCACTGTCCACCAACTTACGACCATTAATTCCCTTTCACCCACTTATGTCCAAGCCAATGACATCTGAAATCTTCTTCCATACAAGACTTCATACGGAGATATACTAGTTCTTGATTGGAAATTATTATTATAAGCAAATTTAATCAGAGAAATATGGTCATTCCAACTTTCACGCCCCACAATCTAATTTAAAAGAATGACATATTTCTATCATTTTAACATCAATCAAAGCTCTTTAATCTTATGTAAATAATGAAATATAAACAACAAAAACATAATACATTTATATTTATTTAATATTTACAACTAATACAAGCCCAAAATGACATATATATAATAATCATGATACATAAAATATAATAGTCTAACACAAAAAATACATCATGACTAAAAAAAGAGAGGAAGAAATACCAACAAATGTAGAAAGAAAACTCTAGCCATGCCACCCATATCCACTTTACTCCATTGTACTCTTACCATTGTCTTAAACATGTAAAATCACATAATGAGCACATAGCCCATCAAGTAATAAAAAATCTACAGTTGAAATCAATGAATAACATATAAATAATTGTATCATATTAACCATCATTTCTTTTCAATTTCACATCATATTTAGTCATATTTCTTATATCATTCAATCAGTCAAAGAATATCATTAGTCAATTGATATTATTTATCTATCATCTGCCATCGAGCTTATCTATTTTTTCAGACATCCGTGAGATCTCTCATCCATATATCTATCACATTATGCATATAATTATATATATTATCATATATGCAATTTAAAATGGAATTCGGTAAGGCAATACATCAACCTTTAATATGATGTTTTTAACATCTTTAACCCTAATAAGTTCCCGGTTGGTCATTAGTCTTTAGCCCCAATTGTTCCCCACCTGATAATCATTAATCTTTATCTTATCATCATTATTTATAATTCAAATCAACTTACAAGTGTCTTTCAATAATCAATAAAGAATCGTTACTCTCTTTTCTCTACTTGTTGATGTAATTCGGTCAATTGGCCATAGGCTTGCATCCAGGATTACACCATAAACCCTTACTTTAAATTAACTCAGTGACCCATCCTTACTTTAAAAGGCAAACCATATTATATATAGTATTAATAACCAACCTTTATTGCTTACATGTAAATGTCACATTTATCATATAACAAAAATATCATTTTATCTAAGCAAGTCAAATTCATGTATGAAATGTATGAAATATATACATTATTCATTAACTCTAGAAAATCATAACTAAAAATTTACCAACTGTAATTTAGTAATATTCATGTCAAAATGCACATAAGAACAATATGTATCACATATCAAAATTATGCATTGAAAATTAACATAAATGGGATATATAACTTGTTTATCACTTTTAGGAGAGAGAAATGTATATTGACCACAAAATCATTAGAAAAAATATAGAGCAGAAATTACTTATATAATAAGAATGAAGTGATGCTTAAAAAATAATTAAATATATATCTCTATCTCCTCGCCTCTCCTGTCCTCTCTCTCTTCTCTCTCTTCTTTTATCCATATCGTTGGCTCTTTCCCCCGAAAGGAATTAAATGAGGGAGGTATATATATATATATATATATATATATATATATATATATATATATATATATATATATATATATATATATATATATATATATATATATATATATATATATATATATATATATATATATATACAGTGCCCAACATCTAGTGCCACAACATTGTATGTGTAAGAGCACCGTGCCATCGCACTCCCTTGGTGCCATTGTGCTCAATTATTTTCAAAATTTCAGAGAGATTAACACTGCGATGGTGCCTTCTCGGCGTTTCCCATCACTTTTCTTAAGCACAACGTTGCAGCGCTTACATGGAGATTTTCATATTTTTCACTGTAAAATATTTTTTAAAAAATTTTAGGTTATTACTCAAACTTCTTGTAAAATCCAACACACATAACCTCAAACTAATCTTTAAAAATATGAATGACCATTTCAAATTGTCCATCCATTTGATGAAGAAAAGACTAAACTAAAATTCAACTTTGACCCAAAAAATATTCATGAATCTCTTTCCATAATATTTCCCCCCAAAAAATCTTTCCATAATATGGAGGTATCACTCTGATATGAAATAATAACATATGAATTCCATGAAGTATGATAATTCTTTTAATATATAATTTGAGCTAACATATCAACATAACCTATCTACCTCATAAGCAAAAAATGGGCATACTTAGTCAATCTATCCACTATTACCCATATTGTATCATGCCTTTCTTAATATTGAAAAATTCATAATTATCTCCTCCTGTTTTCACTCTGAGACCGACAAGAGTTGCAACAATCCACAAGGCCTATAGAAAGGTGGAGCTCTTGCCAGATGCAAGAAATGGAAAGAAGCAAGAGAGAGTTTCACGGGATAGGAGATAGAGCTGTGAGAAGGAAAAATGAATTTCTATATTGATTATCTTTGGTAATCGTGTACAGAGAGTATTATATAGAACAAATAGTTTTAAAGAACGTACGTCTTAGTGAGACGTTACAAATATTGGACCAGACGTCGATCGCCACATGTACAATACGTTAACAACCCCCTTCAAACTGATGGCTGCGTAGTAGCTGTGAGTTTGCTTGATATATGATGGAATCGCTGTGTTGTTAATGCCTTTGTAAAGATATCGACGAGTTGATCGGTTGTGCAGATATGATGAACCGAAATGTGGTTTTCCTTGATGCAGTTCCGAATGAAACGACAGTCGACTTCTATGTGTTTTGTGCGTGAGTGGAAGACGGGATTGTTTGCGAGGGCTATGGAAGATGTATTGTTGCAGTAGACGGTGGTGGGTTGTGCTTGAGGTATGTGGAGATCCTCAAGTAATCGTCGGAGCCATAATATTTCTGAGGCTTCGGCGGCTCTGATACCATGTAGAAAGGTGGAGCTCTTGAGCTCTTGCCAGATGCAAGAAATGGAAAGAAGCCAGAGAGAGTTTCACGGGATAGGAGATAGAGCTGAGAGAAGGAAAAAATGAATTTCTATATTGATTATCTTTGGTAACCGTGTACATAGAGTATTATATAGAACAAATAGTTTTAAAGAACGTACGTCTTAGTGAGACGTTACAAATATTGGACCAGACGTCGATCGCCACGTGTACAATACGTTAACACTTTGGTGCTCAACATTCACCATGTGACAAGTCTAAGAAATCTCTAAAAAATTCATAATATTGCATCTAAAATAGTGGGTTTCATATGAAATCTCCATTCTTAAATCACCACTATATAAAACCCACAGCCTATTACCACAAAATAATATACCATATGAACATGATATAGCAATTTCACATACTCAACATCTATTTTCTAAGCTTCTTAAACCCTTTCTTGTAATGAGGGTTGGACAATTATCGAGAGATAACTCTTGCGGGCATCTCATATGAACATATCACTTGCAACATTAATTTTTTCATCACCCAAATCAAAGCTTGCTAAAAAAATATTCCCATTTACTTCCTAATTAGAGCATCAAAAACTATATTAACTTTTCAAGGTTTGAAGGTTGAAAATTGATATTTAGATCATAGTCTAAGAAAATATTAATTTAATTAACATTTTAAATTATTTTATAATTATATAATTTTACTTAATTATCTTTTGATACCCATCGTTACTTAGTTTGGTTGGTGGATGAGTATAGTTGGGAACCCCCAATCTTTGCTCAATCGAGCGACAACGCCTCTTAAATGGGGCTCAATCAAATACGTGTCAGCCGTCCAAACCACATTTCGGATGTGACAGTAGGTGAATACCCGTTCTAAAATTAAAAAAAAAAAAAAAAAAAAAAATATATATATATATATATATATATATATATATATATATATATATATATATATATATATATATATATATATATATATTATTACTATTATTATTTAATTATGCCGCCTTCAAGCAAATGGCGTACGAGTCTAATTAAATTTTAATTAAACAAAAAAATAATTGAAAAAAACAAAACTTTTAGGCTTTTAATTCGGGAAGCATTCCACTCGTTCGCGCGCTCTCTCTTGAAGTCTTTATCTCTCTATGTCCTCTATTTGTCACTCTGACAGTGCGTCTTGGAGGGTTCCTTCTTGCATGCGTGGTCGGAAGGATCGAAAGCGAACAGGTCAGGTTTGATATCTGCCTCTTGTAGTTCTTTAAAATTTTCGAATATTTGGAAAAAAAAAACGACTATGCTTCAAGGAATGGTTGATTTCGTTCGGTTTTCTTGAATGCACTATCATTATTGCCTCTCTGGAAGAAATCTGTAGCCTCCTGGTTCTTGATCTCTTATTGTGGCGTTTAAGTGGTTCCTAAATTGAGTTTCCTTTCATTTTTTTGAAGCGTTGTTTAATTTCCTATTGTTTTGTTTAAATGAATCGAAGGAACAGAGCTTCTTCGAACGAGGTTTAATTTATTGGACCACTGGTTTTCGTGATCTTTTGCCTAGGAATTGAGTCCAGTTTGCTTATTGTTGCCCACTAGCGAAAAAAACGAAATTTAGAGTTTGCTCATTTAGTGGATAACTGGCAATTGATATGGATATGATATATGCGGGTCTTGAACTCCAGGCATTGTTGACTAATGTAGTAGGAACTAAAACTGGGTTTAAGGTAAACTAAAAAGAATCCCATGTGTTTTATTGTCATTTGATCTTCTTGAAATTGAAATACAAGCAGACTTTTTTGCAGCAATTATAGGAACCCTGAGAACTAAAATCCCGAAAAAAGTACCTGTAATGGTTAACTGGACAAACAAAAGTTTTGGAAAAATATAATAAAGAAAGGAATTATTGTTCAGATTGCTATAGAGTACAGACTACAGTCAAACCAGTAATGTCAGTGTAATTTCAGAATGCCCTTGTGATGTAATCATTGTTCAGGCGCATGAAATTTAATTGAGAAGTATATACGACTTCTTCTGATTAGGTTCAGTCCACAACGCCTCACCCAGAAAAAAGCTAATGTTTATCAGATCTGGACTTGCTTTCCTTTAATGCCTGCGCACAATTGATGTATTTATAAGGTTTACATTTTTCAGCACCTTAAAACATCAGACAAAAAATGTCTCCAAGATTTTCTTTCTTGTATCAACAAACGTTTTCAACTTCTAAGGGACAAATTGTTTAACAGTTAGCCTGGATTGATGATGCAAGCATTTGGAAGTGATTGAGCTCAGTTCTAGAACTGACTTTTATTGAAACGAGTTTTAGTGATGTTTGTTTGTTTTGTATGAACAAACTTGTTGCAAACTTAGTCTCAATATTTTTATTGTGTGCTAGAAAATTCTCAGTGATAGAGATAGAATTTTTTATTTCATAACTTTCACTTAGATTCAACACATAGAGGTAACACAAAAGACAACAATATCCACTAGAAATTTTATGTGAGAACCCCGAAAAAGGAAAAAAAATCACGGGGCTTGGCTTTGATGAAATGATCCACCATGTAGATAAGTTACAAGAGTTTACTCTCCTCTAAATTGGAGAAGACGAGATTATAAAATATGCGATATAAGTTTGAGTTTCTTTGAATTTGAATGGTTGAAGATGTAGTAATTAGATAATGGTACCTGGTCAACGATGATCGGATTACGGTGACTGGGTGATGACAATCGGATGGTGATGATCTAATGATGGAAATCAAATGATGGCGATCAAATGACGGTGAATGAATTTTGACGGTTGTGCGGTGTGGTTAGATAAAGACAGTTGGGTGACGATACTCAAGCAAAGGTGATCAAACAATGATGTTTAGGTGATGGCGGTGTTTTTAAGATCTCCAAGATCTTGATAAGATAAAAATTATTGTCATCTGCCTATTATTATGTTATTTTGTGTTTATAATATTTGTGTTTAGTGTATGAAATTATAAGAAAATAAAAAATTGAATCAACGTTTTAGCTCCAGCAAAGCGGCGCAAGAACTCATTTTAGCGCCACAACGTCACATCCTCAGCATCATAGTGGAGAGCTTATAATAATTTGTTAGAGAGCTTAGCGCTACAAGGCCAAATCACCCAGCACCACAGCGGAGGACGGTTGGATCGGTGAACCGAAGCTGCTACTGGTGAACTAATGTGTTGGTTTAGCAGGGCCACCAAGCCAACACTGCAACACTAGTTCATAAAAAATGAAAAATTTAAATAGTTTCCCCATTACTTATGAAAATTGGTTCGCCACTTGGAGGAGTCTTTTGTAGTGTCGTGTGTGTGAGTGTAAGTGTGTGTGTGTGAGAGAAGTGGATAGCTTGTGTTTATTGTATTAGAATTTCTGTAATTAAGTGGAGCAAAGCGAAGGAGTGAGCCAAGATCGTTAAATTGTGATAGGAAACAGTTGTAGATCTTCTAAAAAACAGCGAGAATAGTGACTGGACTGCTATCCACAGTAGGAAAACACAGCAAAACTGCTGTTTACAGCAGTTTAACAGCAGTATTTCAGAGAAAATTTGAAAGAAAACTCAAAGCAAGATTTATATTCCACTAGACGATGAATAAAATAGCAAGATACAATTGATCCTCAATTTGAGAGGATGATCGATCTCTCCTAAATCTCTAGACGCCGCTAGAGCCCAAAGAAAACCTAAATCTAAGATATCTCAAATTTCTGCCAAATTCAAGATACCCAAACCCTAGCAAAACAAACTATTTAATGCATACCCATCAAAAGGAATTCCCTGAGCAATCCCTACATTCAAATTTCCCTCTTAACTTCCCCAAATTTCTTTCCTATTTGGCTCCCGCACTGTGTGCGGCTCCCTCGGCATCCCAGCGGACGAAAGTTTTCCGCCCTGTTCGTGAATAAGCCGGTCCCGCCTGGACCGGCTGGACCGGTTTAACAATACTCCCCTCCCAAAAATCCACCTTGTCCTCAAGGTGGAGATATGCGCATGTTCCGGTGGAGACGGCCATCCTTAAGGTGACTGAAAATCGTTATTGAATTGTTGAATTAAGGGTTGCACTGAAAGAGAAATTTCTCCTCCCTCCTCCTTCCTGATCACATCCAGCTTGTGTAGTCCCACCAGATAATCTTCCCCCACTTATTATATGTCCCTAACCATGGTCTTAAGTGATGTCATGGCTTTGGATAGCCCTGCATCTCCCCTTATAACCACCTTTCTCCCATCCACCATTAATTCCATCGTGAGTGCTCCCCAATTGTCCTTGGTTTCCCCCAAGGTTTGCAACTACTTCATCCTCAGGATGACATCAGTGCTTCCTAACTCTAGTGGGAGAAAGTCCTCCCTTACTTGAATCCCCTGGATGGTCAACACCACTCATCTACAGATTCCTTGGCCTTTCTCCACCTTCCCTATACCCATTATCACCCCATAACAATCGGTGTTCACCAATTTCACTCCCAGTTGGTTGACGACCTAAGTGGAAATAAAATTATGGGTAACCCCAATATCAATTAGCACCACCACCTCACGGTCAGCTATCTCTCCTTTCACTTTCATAGTGTGACTCGGAGTGAATCCCACTACAGAGTTCAGAGAGACTTCTGCCACATCCAGGTGCAGCTTCTCCTTCTCTTCAGATCTACTCCCACCTCCCTCCTCTTCTTCCTCGTTTTCACAGACAAGGAGAACCTGATGTCACGACCCAACCCGACCGGGACGGATCCCGCTCGCATCGGGTTGCGACTAGACTCAAACTGACCGAACTGATTCCAGGATCTGGCTTTGGAATTTGTTTCAGAACTTTCTTCCAAACAGAAACAGACACAAACAGACACAGAGCTATGTGGACCTCCGAAAGAGCACCGCGCGAACGGGTCGATTGGAAGGGACAGATTGGATCGCGCATACGACTGACCATTGAGGATAGAGGCTGACGCCAACACACCTCGATGGGTAGTAATATACATGACCAAATCACGGGTTTCCCCAATCCGATACAAGAGCTCGAATGGGGTTTAGTAGATGTGGGACCGAGTTTCCCACGGGCGCAAGCCCCCGTGGTTAATTACATCCCAGGCCGGAGCCTGAGAAAACTCTCGATTAAGGATCATACATTATCTTCTCCTAAAGTGGGATTGACACATGGGTATAAACTAGGAAATCCTACTCAAAGGGAAGAAAAGTCCGAAGGGCTGAATCGACATGCGTGGCTCATACCAGCACTCGGAGGCTCTAGGGTACTAAAGAGAAACTGGAGAAAATCCAAGTCAAACATCCGATCACATGCGTGAGAGAAGGATGGAGGTGGCGTCATCCTGTGACGAAGATAAGTAGGATTTAGGGTCTCTGAAAAGAAAGGACCTACCTACTATTTAAGGCCTACTACGAGACCGAATATAGTAGCCTCGAATCCTAAATCTAGGTTGGACTTAGTGTTCGACACACACTAAGACCAGTGTCCTAGCTAATGCAATGCAAAACCTGGACTTATCCCGGCCTGGATGGGGGAGCCAGCTAACCACCTAGTCGCTTTAAAACCATGCAATCAGGTCAATTATGAAAGATGGATGGGAGGTACAGTTTATTGGAAATAGGACCGACATCTAGAGAATTTCTTAAGTGGTCCTGGACTTATGTTGGGTGAATGCCCCTGGCTAATGCAATTAAATTTTAATTAGATTGATTTCTAATGCAATGCATGCTAGTTGAAATGTCAGCTCATGAATGCTTTGGATTTTAAAAACAGGCTTAATATAAAATAATTTTTAGAAAAGACTGAGTCTCCCTAGGTCCGGCACTTCATCCTCATAGGCCAGATTATCCGGACTCTACCCGCAGGCAGGGAGATGTCTTATTAGAAGGAGAGAGAAGATGCAGTAATATGCATGCGACCCCGGACGATTCCGGCAATTCCCTAGGTTCGTTAAATTTCTATGTTATTTAAAGCCTTAAAATATTAGAAAATTAGTTATGAGTATAAAAATTTTTATAATCCTTAAAGAGCCTAACGATATCCAGGCGAAAACAAAAGTCGGCATGCAATGAATAAACCTAGAAAAACAGGTATTTCTACTGCGCAATCAAGTAAACACATCAATATAAATCAAACCAATCAAGTAAATGTCCATAGGCCAACTGCCCTTTAATTACAACCCAGGGTATGCAGAAAAGTAAAGTGGCCGGGCACCACTGCCAACAACCCGGATTTCTAAGCCTATGACAGACGCCAACAACTTTGAGTGGGATATTGGGTTTTCAAATCTTTAGTCTTCTGGATGTCTTCTCCTTGGACTTCTTGGATCTCTCATCCTTGGACTCCTTGGATCCGTCGTGGCTTGAATATCCAAACGAAGAGACAATTCTCCCAGTAGGGGTGTATTGCCTTTTCTCTTTGGATATATAAAGCCATCCAGCTCGATCTTCCAATGGAAGAAGACTCTCCCCTTGGGGATACCTTCTTCTTTTAGAATTCGAGCTGGATAAGAAAATCCCAACTCAAAAGTTGTTTTCACAACTCTTAACAATTATTACAGATAAATTACATTAATTGAAAGCAGTAAATCTAAGAATCCCTGCAAGGTTATCCTAGTAAAAATCATCCCAAGCAGTTTATATAGAAATAAAAATGCTAACACCATTGACCCTGTGCCAAGCCATGCTCTTAATTATGAGGGCTAAGCAGCTCCATCTGTGCAGTTATAATTATTAATTTTAGCCCTCATTTTTATTTAGGGGGAGCTGAGCAAGCACCTACATAAAATATTATTAGAAATAATCATAATGCTCCCCCCTTTTTATTAGCTTGAGCATGGCCACCTGCACGGAAGAACAGTATATATATGGCGTTCCTAACCTAAGGGTAAATCTAGCGCTCACATCCAGAGTGCAGAGAAAGTAAGCAAACACACCAATCATTTTTCAAACAGCATGCAACGAAAACCATGGAAAGCTCCGGCACACAGCAGAAAAAATAAAACCCAGCGGCCTAACCTAGATCTAGAAGTGGTGCCCTAGCAAACCATTCTATGTGTGTGTAAGGCTTGTGTAGTTTGGATAGATCCTAGACAGGATAGTTAGTTAAAATTATCTAAAGTTCAAATCTGTTGAAGGCCAGAAAAGGAAATTTTTGTTGAAATTCGAATATTAGTGAATTGGGGTGCATTTTAGTTAATATAGTTTGTTGATCAATTTTAAGAACTTAGGGTGATGATATTTGAAGTTAAAGTTATATTAGCCAATTTTGGAAAGTCCTGGGTCCTCCTAGGAACTAGACTAAGGGTCCAAAAGGTCACTATGGGAAAAAGGCTAAGTCTGAGTCTCCTAACACCTTAGGAAAATAATAGACCTTAATACGAGTAGTTAGACAGGTAGTAGGCTGGAATCGGAGTTCTCTAGGCAAAGTTATGAATTTTCTAAGTTTCGGGCCCTAGACTATAGGCTGGGGTTGACCAAAAAGTTGACTTTCTAATCTAGGCCAATTTCTGGAAACCTAAGATTTTCAATAAATACTAGATCCTAATTGGAGTCTAATGCAAGTGAGTTTGCCTAATTTGGAATTTTCTACAATTAGTTATGGATTTTCTAAGTCCAGGGTATTTAAGGGAATTTTCTAAATTTCCTAACAAAGGGCCTTTTTTACTGTTTTGATCCAAACAAGCTCCAAACTGATTGGAATCACTCCCAAAGATCAGGGATGACCTAAGAAAGTGTTCCCAAGTGTTTGGAGAAAATTTGGAATTTTTAATAATTTTTAATAATTTATTAGGGTCAAAATGGTAATTTCTACCTATGGTCAAATTAGGGGTCAACCTGAAGTCAAACTAGGGAGCCCTATTTATCTAAGGTCAAGGGTCATATTCTGGTCAATTCAAGGTATTATAGGTAATTTTCTGACCTAATATGTAATTATTGCATTTTTCTGAAGGTCTCGGGACCCTATTTAGCAGGTTAATTAGGGTTGGTTAATTAAGGGATCTAACAAGCCCTAAAAATTCCTAGAAAATTCAGGGAGGTTTATAATATCACTAAGTTTAAATGTTGAAGTTTTCATGTCGTTCTGGGATCTATCCTAGCTCCTAGAAAACTTCTAAGTTCGCTAGACAGGTCCTTAATTTTTGTCCTTAGGGTGTCACTACGTTGTAGGAGTTTAAAGTGATGTTTACACTAACCCTCGGGGTAGTAAATGCATGGAGTACGTAAACAAAATAAACACGCCATGTCCTTAAATCTAGGAGAGCCTAGACTAAGTGCTTGTGGTGCGACGACCTACACATGCAATCTACGAAAGACAAGAAAGTACAAATACCTAATTAATGAAGGGATTAGTGAATGATTGGGACCCAATCACCCACTAATCCTCTCCCCCACGATTGCTCTTCATTCATAGAACCTATGTCTAAAATTTCACGAAGTAGCGAGTCTCCCAAAATTAGGATTTATGTATAAGTAGTTTTAAAAATAGTTTCAAAATACTTATAAATATAAATATATATATTTTAGAAAATAAAATAATTAAAAGGTAAATCAATTCATAATACATAGATATAGGGAGACCCACTAAACACTCTCACCAGTCTCAAAACGATTTAAAAATAATTTGTATCCTGAAAATAATTATCATAATTAATATTTAATACAAAAAAAAAATACTCGAATGATCGAATCCAAATAGTGATCTGTCAAAACAGCCAAAATCAAGGGCTGGAAATAGTTTCAAAACATAAAGCTCGTCTTGCTGAAAAGAATGAGGCGTCGTACACCGAAATCCGACTTAAAACGACGAAGATATGAATTTCCGAAGTTTAAACATAATAAAATAATGTTTTAAAATAGTGTAGTTTTACTGTTTTTGAAATAACAGGAGATACGGACAAAATTTTCATCTGAAAATAGTTTTAAAATATGCAGAATTCAGAGTACATCCAAAACAAGGTGCTATGCGCAAAAATACGACTTGAAACGAGAAATCTACACAATTTCGAAGTTCAAAGACAATAATTGAATAATTTTAAAATAGTACAGCTGACTGTTTTTAAAATAACTACACACAGACCCAAAAATTTCAAATAAAACCAATTCCAGAATGTGCAGAATCTAAATACGTTCAAAACAAGACGCTGTGCGTCGATAGCAGGTTAAAAACGAGAAAGATATGGTTTTTGCAAGTTTAAAGGGCATTAAAGCCTATTTTTAAAATAATTTTAAAAGAAATAATAATAAATAATAATAATAATAATAATAATAATTATAATAATAATCATAATAAATACTAGGTTAGTATTTCAAAGTAACAATAATATAACTAATCAATTAAATAATAATAATATAATAATAATTATATTAAAATAATAATTTAAATAATAAAGAAAAAGGTATTTTACTGTTTTAATAAATAATTAAAAACATATATATTATTTTTATATAAAAAAAAAATTTTTATTGTGTAGAGAATGAAAATACGAACAAAACAAGGTATTATACGCGAAAATCGGACGAAAAATGAATTTCTGGTGAATTTCTAAAGTTTTCTGATTTAAAAATACATTTAAAAAAATGAATTTTAATTAAAATAAGCAATAGTGGCTGTCGGTGCGCCACGTGGCAACCGCGGATAGGATCCGTGGTTTCGGCGCAATCATTGCCAATGATTGCGCCGCCGCGCAATCATTGGCAATGATTGCCGCGGCGCTGAATTCAACGCCAATCACTTAACCACGTCGGCACGGCTCAGGAGCCGTTGGATCCGCGCGATCTCGGACGGACGGCGCCGATCGAACCACGTGGCCACCCAAACCGCGGGACCGTCCGCGAGGTCAGCGCCAGACCGCGGGCGGATGAAATCTGGACCGCCGACCATGGATCAGACGGTCAGGATCCAACCTGCGTACACGGACGCCCGACCCAAAACCCTAATTCGTTTTTTGCTTCGTTCTCACTCGTTTCTCGACCGAATTTCATAAAATTTTAAACACAGAACCTAGACATGAACAGAAATCTTGGGGGACCGTTGGTTTTATAAAATTCGAAGCCTAAAGAAAACTATTTAGATCTAGGTGTTTAACCTATTCTAAGGGTTTGCGCGAGATTTTACCGTCCGATCTTCAAATTCTCGACACGGTTGAGCTTGTAGGCTGTCCTCGTAAGTTTTCCTAGTTGAAACCACGGTCAAACGAGCGCTGGATTGGTGGGATCGACGCCTTGACCGTCCAAGCCTTCGGGTCGCCGGGATTTCGCCGCCGGCGAGCTTTGACCGTCGAGATTCGATGGGGGAAGGTGTAGGAAGGGTGTGGGAACTCTCACAGAAAATCTCAAGCCCTCAGATCGTCTTGAGAGAGAGAAAGAGCAAAAAAAAAGCCCCCCAAAAGACCTAATTTTGGGTATTTAAGGCTCCTAATCCTATGATCAACGGCTAGGATCGATCCTAGATCAAATAGGAGGGAAAACTTTCAGATTAGGCCGTGGATTTCATTTGAAATCAAAGGGAATTAAATTAGAGCCTTAAATGAGCCTTAATTAGGGATTTAAATACATTTTAATGGGTTGATTTGACCCATTATGACTTGGATTGACCAAGTCACATGTTGACTTGGTCAACTCAGTCAAATAGGTCCAATGGGTATTGGGTTTGAGCCATGAATGAGTTTGAATTTGATTTGGACTCAAAAGGGGCTTAATGGGTCAATTTTGACCCATTAAGACTTGGGTTGACCAAGTCAAAGGTTGACTTGGTCAACTCAATCTATTATGCCTATGTTTGGGCAAAATCGAGGTCAACAAACGGACCCCCAACAGGAGTGGCGAACAACTAGTGAACCGCTCGTGTTGGCGTTGACCGACTAAGCCACAGAAAGTACAGAAGAAAATATGTGTATCAAAAAGATGGAAGAAAAGTAGAGAACTCTTCTCCTGGCCTTACCCTACAGCGAGGGTAGAGCCTAGGATAGAGTGAAAAGCAGCAGTGCACAAGTCAAGAATCACCCAAAATGGTGAACTGGTAGTAGGTTCTTCTCCTGGCCTTATCCTTTGACAAGGGTAGAGCCTAGGATAGAGCCAACAGTAAAGATCACCTAAAAAGGTGAAAACGAGGTAAGGGGATTCTCCTATAACCTTGCCCTATAGCGGGGGCAGAGCAGAAAAGAGAATCAAAAGGAAAGATCACCACTAAGGTGAAAAAGTAAGGTGGTATATCTCCTTGCCTTGTCCTATGGGGTGGGCAGAGCTAAAGAGAGAACCAAAAGTAGAGTAGTAAAAGCACACAAACTATCTGTCTGACTATATCGAATCAGCAGAGTAGAAGGTGAAGGGGGTCCCATCTCCTCCTGCCTATTTCGGGACAGTGGATTGGGGTGACTCAGTATCTGCCTAACCAAATCGGGTTGGCAAACAAATGAATCACAAAGCCTGGTGTTTTCCTAGTCGGAACAAGACACTCAGGGAAAAGGGTGGTGAGGAGTTCCTGCCAGGTGCTCTGTCAGGCCCTCTCTACCAAGTAAGTCAACCCAGCTTCCTGTCTGTTCATTTCAAACAACAGGATAGAAGGTGAAAAGATCCCATCTCCTCCTGCCTATTTCAGGACAGTGGATTGGGGTGACTCAGTATCTGCATAACCAAATCGGGTCAGCAAACAAAGAAATCACAAAGCCTGGTGTCTGTCTAATCGGAACAAGACACTCAAGGAAAAGGATGGCGAGGAGTTCCTGCCAGGTGCTCTGTCAGGCCCTCTCTACCAAGTAAGTCAAACCAGCTTCCTGTCTGTTCATTTCAAACAACAGGATAGAAGGTGAAAAGATCCCATCTCCTCCTGCCTATTTCAGGACAGTGGATTGGGGTGACTCAGTATCTGTCTGATCAACTCAGGACAGCAAACAAAAGAGTCACAAAATCTGGTGCCTATTTGATCAGAATAGGACACTCAGGGAAAGAGGCGAGGAGTTCCTGCCAGGTGCTCTGTCAGGCCCTCTCTACCGAGTAAAACCAGCTACCCGCCTGACTGTATCTAGACAGCGGGGTGGAAAGTGAAAAGGATCCCGCCCCTCCTGATCCTTTCGGAACAGTGGATTGGGGTGACTCGATACTTCTGCCTGACCTCAGCAAAAGTAAAGAAGACACGAAATGGAAGCCTGCGTAGTCTTTTACAGGACATCCGAGTAAAGGGGTGTTGAGGAATTGCGCCTCCCAGGGACTCTGTCGGGCTCACTCAACGGTAAAGTAAAACCAACTACCAGGCTGACCGCATCTAGACAGCGGGTAGAGGGTGAAAGGATCCCGCCCCTCCTGCTCCTTTCGGAACAGTGGATTGGGGTGGCCACTACTTCTGCCTGACCTCAGCAAGAAGCTCATGAACCACGAAATGGAAGCCTGCTTAGTCTTTTACAGGACATCCGAAGTAAAGGATTGTTGAGGAATTGCACCTCCCAGGAACTCTGTCGGGCTCACTCAACGGTAAAGTAAAACCAACTACCAGGCTGACCGCATCTGGACAGCGGGTAGAGGGTGAAAGGATCCCGCCCCTCCTGCTCCTTTCGGAACAGTGGATTGGGGTGGCCACTACTTCTGCCTGACCTCAGCAAGAAGCTCATGAACCACGAAATGGAAGCCTGTGTAGTCTTTTACAGGACATCCGAAGTAAAGGGTTGTTGAGGAATTGCGCCTCCCAGGGACTCTGTCGGGCTCACTCAACGGTAAAGTAAAACCAACTACCAGGCTGACCGCATCTGGACAGCGGGTAGAGGGTAAAAGGATCCCGCCCCTCCTGCTCCTTTCGGAACAGTGGATTGGGGTGGCCACTACTTCTGCCTGACCTCAGCAAGAAGCTCATGAACCACGAAATGGAAGCCTGCTTAGTCTTTTACAGGACATCCGAAGTAAAAGAAAGAAACGTTGAGGAATTACGCCTCCCAGGGACTCTGTCGGGCTCACTCAACGGGTAAGCTTCGACATCTGCTGTAGCCAGTGCGGTCTTGCAGATGAAGAAGGGCTCAATACCCACCCAGTCATTTCAACTGAGTGAATAAAGAGTCAGGCTCTGATGCCTGCCTGATCAGGACAGGGCAAACGAGAGCGTGGCGAGGAGTACCTGCCAGGTGCTCTGTCAGGTCCTCTCTACCAGGTAAACTCAACTATCTGTCTGTTCATTTCAAACAGCAGAATAGAAGGTCAAAAGTCACCTCGACATCAGCCCAACACGCATCTGTGTAGGGATGTGAGGGAAAAAGAGGTAAGTAAATGGGACAATTTTTGAGGGCAGAGCCACCTAGGGAACCCTTTCTAGCAATCTGATAACTACATGGTAGAGGACAAGTCGTCGTGGCCATGAGTATCCAAATGCTGTCAAGATCTCCTAAAGAACCCCAACCCTACACAAAAGGGGGAGAAGACATCAGAACGATATCTCTCAAGAAAGCTGGAAGAGATATACCCGCTGTAAAGTGTGTAAAGGGGCGATCTCATTCCAAAGGAGTAAAAAGAACTCGAGTAGCGAGGGGGCACCTCAACTACAGAAGGCAGGACTACGCCTGGTAAAACTAATCCTCAAAGAGGCTACAGTAGTGAACCCATACTAACTGATGGGGACCCTGTGAGAAGTGGAAAGAGTATCAAAACATCCAAAGGTCCTCTCCAGCAGCTAGGAGTCGGATCTCAATGGGGAAAGAAGTGGTAAAGTAGCTAGGAGAGCTGACTCTGTATCATAGAATCAAAGCTCAAGAAAGAGGTGATGGTTGCACCTATGGCACGACGCCCCATATCACCAAGTGAGAGAAAAAGAGTCAAAGTAGTGGGGAAGTATCCTCTCCACTAAGGGCAACAACTCTGAGGAAGTAAAATCTCACAGTGGTAACACCCACATAAACTAGTGGGACCCTGTGGGAAGTGAAAGACCTGAACACATTCATAAGAGTAATCCGGCGACTGAGTCTAGCGTATGAATGATAACATGGGTCACGAAAAAGGAGTATGAGAACTGATCTTTTGCTAGAAGCTCAAAGTTCTCAAAGTAGCGATGTTGATATCCGAGGCAAGATATACTACATCACTACAAGAAAAACAGCTCTAGGTAGTAAAGGGACATATTTACTACCTGAGGACAGTAATCATGAATAGGAATGATAAAATATCAGAAGGGTCACAGTGGTAACACCTACCCTGATCGGGTAGGACCCTGTGGGAAGTAGGAGCAATCAACACAATATTCATAGGACTACTCTAGCAGCTCAGAGTATGGTACAAATGTAGAAAGTAAGTGAGTAAAGAGACTAAGGAGTCGATCTTTCAAATGGAAAATCAGAGCTCCTAAAACTTTGGTGCTAACACCTGAGAACATGTGTACTACACCACATCTAAGAAAAACAACTCTGAAGTGTCAGGGGAGCACACTCGACACCTAGTACAGTAATCATGAGTGAAATCCACAACCATCAGAAGGTCACAGTGGTAACACCTACCCTAACTGGGTAGGACCCTGTGAGAAGTGGAAGTAACATTATCGCATTCATAAGACCACTCTGGCAGCTCAGAGTAGTGTATGAATGGGGGAGTAGACTGCCGAAAGATGGCAGAAGGGGATTGATCCTTCCTCAGAAAGACCCAAGCCCATAAGGTAGTGATGTTTAACATTCAAAACACAATGTACTACATCACTTAACAAAGATAATTAAAGTTGTGGAAAATCATACTCAGATATGTGTGCTTTCATCCTTGAGGCAAACACCAAGGCACCTCGAAGGAGAGGGAAGAAAAAGAACTTTAAAAAACTCATGCTTTTAGAGAGTATTATCGGGTTCCTCCTGTGACAAGGGCAACCGATTTTGCTCTATTAAGATCTTCCTTCTTTTTTATCACATGTATTTTTCTTTTTTTTTTATTATTATTTTTTTAAGAGAATTATGATTTGGTTTTGACATCCCAGACCATGTTCGCCACATGAATAAAACTGGGGAGAGAGAAAATCACATAAGATCTTATAAGAAAATAAATCATTGGTTTTGATAACCCAGACCACATTCAACTCATGTGAATAAACTGGGGAGCACAATCACAGTGAAATTGATGTATAACTAAAATCAATCATTAAGATAGAGGATCAACACTACCACGCCTAACTATCGCAGGATGGTGTGGACCCAGTATCCTACTTCTAAAAGAGTCTAAACTGATGACTCTGACATCCCTGATCACATTCAACCCATATGAATGGACTAAGGGGTATAATCATATTAAAATTAATGCATAATCAAGATCAACATCAGGATAGAGGATCAACACTACCGCACCTGACTTGCATAGGATGGTGTGGACTCAATATCCTACCTCCAAAAAAGTCTAAACTAGTGACTCATGCATCCCTGATCATATTCAACTCATATGAATGGACCGGGTGCCACATCTATCAGATCAAGACTGATAGGAAGAAGAGAATCTCATAGGGATAAAGGATCAATATCACCCCACCTAACTAACATAGGTGGATATGGACCCAATATCCTCTCTCAAAAGAGTGTAATCTAAAAGGACTACTACATTCCCGATCAAATTCAACTCATGTGAATAGACTGGGGGGCTTCAACTATCAGAGCAGGACTGATAGGAAGAAGAGAATCTCATTCAAGTAGAGGATCAACATCACCACACCTAACAAACGCAGGAGGGTGTGGACTCAGTATCACATCTCTAAATGATCTAAATGAATGGTTTAGACATTTCCTATCACATTCATCTCAAATAAATGGACTGAGGCCTTCAACTATCAGAGCAGGACTGATAGGAAGAAGCCATTCACTTTTTAATAAAGGATCAACATCACCGATCCTAACAAGTGCAGGAGGGTGTGGACCCAGTCAAAAGTGATAAAAGAGCACATATCCGAAAGGAGTTTAGTACTTAACTCCCTCTAATTTTAAAAGGAACCTCAATTTAAATTTACTAACTCAGATCAAGCTCCATACTAGCTAAATCATGACATCTCATTTATAGGAGTATTTTTCTCTCTTGAATTTAAATCTAATCCAAAAAGGAATTTAAATTAGAAAAAGAAATTTAATTTTCTTCATTTCTTGTATGAGGATAGACTTCCATATCTTATAGGACATCAATGTATAACGATGATTTCAAAAATTATAATTTTCAGACTCAAGTATCAAAAATATCAAAAGGATATAGATTTTCTGAGGTTTAAAGATTTACTAGAAAGTGAAGCCATTTACTTATAACTTTTGGGCTCTTTGAGCCACTTTCTCAACTTTCATGTGCTTTGCACAACTCTCAATTGCTTGATACACTTTGTGTATCTTTCACTTTGGCGCTTTGCGCATCTTTTCACTTTTTGTAACTGGCTTCCTTTTCCAAATCTTTAAAAGCAAATTATTTCTCAGTTGTAAGATCATCTTCCAAATACAAGAGAAGAAGACTTACTTCTCTTGGACAAGGAAGAAGGATCTACAAAATAAATCATATCCTCTGATAAGAGTGAATAGATTGATTGAGAAAATTATGAAGTTTTATTCATCAATATACTATAGTTATCCATGAGATAGAGAATCACAAGATAATAGAGAGAATTTTCACTTCTAAATTCAATTTCAATTTGAAAAAGATTTTAGTTCAAAAGAAGAAATCTCTCCACCCCTAAGATGAGATAGAGAGATCATACTCTTTCATGAGTCATCACTACAAAACTAGTAGAACTAAAAGAAGTGAGAGAGTCATCATAATTGCAAATCATTATTTTTTTATTAATTAATCATCAAAATAAGGGAGAACGAGGTCCTCTAGCCCAAGTACTGGAAGAGGGCCTGTCTTCCATTTTGAGGTTACAATAATTTTTTTTTTAACATATTTTTCTAATACAGATAGAAGTAAAAAAGAAAATGTGCTTATCTAGCACTACAACAGAAGAAAGAAAAGAAAAACTAGTGCTAACGAAGAAGCTGGAGTGACAACTGTCGACTTGGCCTTGGGAGGCCTCATCTAAACTGCCTCTAAACTCTGTACAGCTTACTCAATCATCTGCTAAGTCTCCTTGGAGAGTGATAGCTGTCACTCTCCCTCAGAACTATGGAGTAATCTGCCACTACTGCCCTGACTGTAACTCTGACTGTCACTGTGGCTGGAACTGCGGCTAGGACTAGAGATCATCTGAACTGTCTGAGTAGCCTTATCTAAAGGCTGTATCAAATCACTGTCCTGAAGATGGATCTTCCCAGTGGCCATCTGAGTCTGTAAGTGTAAGACTGTGGTGTCTGTAGCTACTGACCTCGGAGATCCTCCTGCCTCGGGGTCTTCCCTCTCATCCTGGTTCTCAGGCTCTCTCTGCTCATCCGAGTGACCTCGACGGGTAGTCTCACAGACCTGGTGTACTGGTATATCCTCATCTGACTCATCCTCGAATGAGTCACCCTCTGAAAAGATCCGACGAAGTGCCTCTATGTAGGGACTCATAGGGGAACCAATCCTATGAGGGCTACGGACTGACTCTGTCTCATCTCTCTCTGGGGATCCTTCTGGAGTAGGTGCCACCTCCTCATCGCACATCATCGGGACTGCATCTGCCTCGGAAGTAACTACTACATCCATCAAATCATCTACATCGTCAAACTGCTCTGTATCTGACGGTGGTGCTGCCTCTACTGGCTCAACTGGGTCGACAGGGGTGTCCGCCTGCCGACGCCTCCAAACCCACCTCCTACGGTGGGGTGCTACACGGGCAACTGGCTGCTCTGGGACTGCAACCTCTGAACTGACCTGAGGCTGGGCAGGCCTCCGCTGCTGTCTCCGTCCTCGACGACGTGGGCGTCGTCCTGCAGCAGGAGTAACCGCCGGGGGTCTGACTACTGGAACTGTGTCCGCAGGCTGCTGGGGTGTCTGCCCCCTCTGCCAACTGTAGAGTCTCCTCGCAGTCTGTCGTCGTAACTGGAAGGTAGCCCATGAAATCTGACGGAGTAAGCCCTCCCGACTGACGGGCCCTCTGCCACGAGCTAGGCGGACGATGTTCCGAATCCTCTGAGTGAGGGCTCGGACACCAGCGTCCCTGGGTACCCTAGCTCGGGGTAGAGTAGTGACGACAGGAGGAGCCGCCGCTATGCGGGCAACGTCCTCCTCATCACCACTATGCGTCAACGGGGAGAAGCGTCCTCCCTGAACTGCCTCCAACTCGGGGGCTACCACCACCTCTGGAGTAGGTGCATCAACAACTGGCCGTGGCCTCCGCTGCCTGGGAGCCACTCTCCTCTGACTCTGAACTATCTCATCGTGAACGATGGCATCGGCCATCCGCTGCCTCTCTGCCTCTGACGCAGCTAAACGAAGTCTCCTGTTCTTATTCCTCCTGGCCCTTCTCCCAAGGCCGGAGGTGGAAGAGGAAGGAACATCAGAACCGGGAACAGGAACAACGGGAACTGTCGGGGTCTGCCCAACATCCTCAGGGTGAAAAAGTCGGGCGAACGCAGAAACCCGACCAGTGGTAGGCGAAGGCACCTCGGTCTGGGCACCCCTCTTCCTGGTGGAAGTGGGAGGGAGAACCCGAACACGAGGTACTTCCGCTGGAACAACGGGAGTAACAGTAGTCGCAGGCTGCCGGCGCTGAGGGGCCGGAGCAACCTGTGCTGCAGGAGCGGCAGGCACTGGACGCCGGACCGCTGGACGAACGGGGGGAACTACGACAGGCTGCCGGCGCTGAGGGGCCGGAGCAACCTGTGCAGTAGGAGCGACAGGCACTGGACGCCTGACCGCTGGAACAGGAAGTGGCCTAGGCACTGGTCGCCTAGCCACAGGGCGCACTGGCTGCGCAGGAACAGGAACAGGACGTGGTGCTCGGACTGGGCGCCGAGCAGCAGGACGTCCAAACGGGCGCATGACTGCGCGTCCTCTCCTCTGGGGAGGAGAGAATGCAGCAGCATCTGCCGGGGTCGGCCCGCCAAGGGTGACGAAAGCCGAGTCAGTGAAGGAACCAAAAGTGATCCCTCCCACTGGCGGACTAGCGAGCAGGGACTCAGGGAGAGTCACCTGCGCGTCCGAACCAAAAGCAAAAGTGACGGAAGGTACAAAGGAAGCCATGACACTGCTGCCAAGAAAAGAAATCGACAAGTTAGAAATCAGAAATAATGAAAGAATGAAGGATTTGATAAGGATTTGATAAAGATGGATAGGAATTGAATAGGGGATGGAATAGCCTGCTAGGCTGGAAAAGAAGTAGAGTAGAGGGAAGAGAACCCTAGCTAATGGAAAGGAACCCTAACTAAGGAGAGACCCTAACTAAGAGTGGGACGGACCTAATCTAAGGAGTATCAATCCCGGAGTACACACAAGAAAAGATAATATATGATCCAAAGATGGAGAGAGAAACTGGTCCCACCGTGGTCGCCAGAAACCTGTGGACCTCCGAAAGAGCACCGCGCGAACGGGTCGATTGGAAGGGACAGATTGGATCACGCATACGACTGACCATTTAGGATAGAGGCTGACGCCAACACACCTCGATGGGTAGTAATATACATGACCAAATCACGGGTTTTCCCTATCCGATACAAGAGCTCGAATGGGGTTTAGTAGATGTGGGACCGAGTTTCCCACGGGCGCAAGCCCCCGTGGTTAATTACATCCCAGGCCGGAGACTGAGAAAACTCTCGATTAAGGATCATACATTATCTTCTCCTAAAGTGGGATTGACACATGGGTATAAACTAGGAAATCCTACTCAAAGGGAAGAAAAGTCCGAAGGGCTGAATCGACATGCGTGGCTCATACCAGCACTCGGAGGCTCTAGGGTACTAAAGAGAAACTGGAGAAAATCCAAGTCAAACATCCGATCACATGCGTGAGAGAAGGATGGAGGTGGCGTCATCCTGTGACGAAGATAAGTAGGATTTAGGGTCCCTGAAAAGAAAGGACCTACCTACTATTTAAGGCCTACTACGAGACCGAATGTAGTAGCCTCGAATCCTAAATCTAGGTTGGACTTAGTGTTCGACACACACTAAGACCAGTGTCCTAGCTAATGCAATGCAAAACCTGGACTTATCCCGGCCTGGATGGGGGAGCCAGCTAACCACCTAGTCGCTTTAAAACCATGCAACCAGGTCAATTATGAAAGATGGATGGGAGGTACAGTTTATTGGAAATAGGACCGACATCTAGAGAATTTCCTAAGTGGTCCTGGACTTATGTTGGGTGAATGCCCCTGGCTAATGCAATTAAATTTTAATTAGATTGATTTCTAATGCAATGCATGCTAGTTGAAATGTCAGCTCATGAATGCTTTGGATTTTAAAAACAGGCTTAATATAAAATAATTTTTAGAAAAGACTGAGTCTCCCTAGGTCCGGCACTTCATCCTCATAGGCCAGATTATCCGGACTCTACCCGCAGGCAGGGAGATGTCTTATTAGAAGGAGAGAGAAGATGCAGTAATATGCATGCGACCCCGGACGATTCCGGCAATTCCCTAGGTTCGTTAAATTTCTATGTTATTTAAAGCCTTAAAATATTAGAAAATTAGTTATGAGTATAAAAATTTTTATAATCCTTAAAGAGCCTAACGATATCCAGGCTAAAACAAAAGTCGGCATGCAATGAATAAACCTAGAAAAATAGGTATTTCTACTGCGCAATCAAGTAAACACATCAATATAAATCAAACCAATCAAGTAAATGTCCATAGGCCAACTGCCCTTTAATTACAACCCAGGGTATGCAGAAAAGTAAAGTGGCCGGGCACCACTGCCAACAACCCGGATTTCTAAGCCTATGACAGACGCCAACAACTTTGAGTGGGATATTGGGTTTTCAAATCTTTAGTCTTCTGGATGTCTTCTCCTTGGACTTCTTGGATCTCTCCTCCTTGGACTCCTTGGATCCGTCGTGGCTTGAATATCCAAACGAAGAGACAATTCTCCCAGTAGGGGTGTATTGCCTTTTCTCTTTGGATATATAAAGCCATCCAGCTCGATCTTCCAAATGGAAGAAGACTCTCCCCTTGGGGATACCTTCTTCTTTTAGAATTCGAGCTGGATAAGAATATCCCAACTCAAAAGTTATTTTCACAACTCTTAACAATTATTACAGATAAATTACATTAATTGAAAACAGTAAATCTAAGAATCCCTGCAAGGTTATCCTAGTAAAAATCATCCCAAGCAGTTTATATAGAAATAAAAATGCTAACACCATTGACCCTGTGCCAAGCCATGCTCTTAATTATGAGGGCTAAGCAGCTCCATCTGTGCAGTTATAATTATTAATTTTAGCCCTCATTTTTATTTAGGGGGAGCTGAGCAAGCACCTACATAAAATATTATTAGAAATAATCATAATGCTCCCCCCTTTTTATTAGCTTGAGCATGGCCACCTGCACGGAAGAACAGTATATATATGACGTTCCTAACCTAAGGGTAAATCTAGCGCTCACATCCAGAGTGTAGAGAAAGTAAGCAAACACACCAATCATTTTTCAAACAGCATGCAACGAAAACCACGGAAAGCTCCGGCACACAGCAGAAAAAATAAAACCCAGCGGCCTAACCTAGATCTAGAAGTGGTGCCCTAGCAAACCATTCTATGTGTGTGTAAGGCTTGTGTAGTTTGGATAGATCCTAGACAGGATAGTTAGTTAAAATTATCTAAAGTTCAAATCTGTTGAAGGCCAGAAAAGGAAATTTTTGTTGAAATTCGAATATTAGTGAATTGGGGTGCATTTTAGTTAATATAGTTTGTTGATCAATTTTAAGAACTTAGGGTGATGATATTTGAAGTTAAAGTTATATTAGCCAATTTTGGAAAGTCCTGGGTCCTCCTAGGAACTAGACTAAGGGTCCAAAAAGTCACTATGGGAAAAAGGCTAAGTCTGAGTCTCCTAACACCTTAGGAAAATAATAGACCTTAATACGAGTAGTTAGACAGGTAGTAGGCTGGAATCAGAGTTCTCTAGGCAAAGTTATGAATTTTCTAAGTTTCGGGCCCTAGACTATAGGCTGGGGTTGACCAAAAAGTTGATTTTCTAATCTAGGCCAATTTCTGGAAACCTAAGATTTTCAATAAATACTAGATCCTAATTGGAGTCTAATGCAAGTGAGTTTGCCTAATTTGGAATTTTCTACAATTAGTTATGGATTTTCTAAGTCCAGGGTATTTAAGGGAATTTTCTAAATTTCCTAACAAAGGGCCTTTTTTACTGTTTTGATCCAAACAAGCTCCAAACTGATTGGAATCACTCCCAAAGATCAGGGATGACCTAAGAAAGTGTTCCCAAGTGTTTGGAGAAAATTTGGAATTTTTAATAATTTTTAATAATTTATTAGGGGCAAAATGGTAATTTCTACCTATGGTCAAATTAGGGGTCAACCTGAAGTCAAACTAGGGAGCCCTATTTATCTAAGGTCAAGGGTCATATTCTGGTCAATTCAAGGTATTATAGGTAATTTTCTGACCTAATATGTAATTATTGCATTTTTCTGAAGGTCTCGGGGCCCTATTTAGCAGGTTAATTAGGGTTGGTTAATTAAGGGATCTAACAAGCCCTAAAAATTCCTAGAAAATTCAGGGAGGTTTATAATATCACTAAGTTTAAATGTTGAAGTTTTCATGTCGTTCTGGGATCTATCCTAGCTCCTAGAAAACTTCTAAGTTCGCTAGACAGGTCCTTAATTTTTGTCCTTAGGGTGTCACTACGTTGTAGGAGTTTAAAGTGATGTTTACACTAACCCTCGGGGTAGTAAATGCATGGAGTACGTAAACAAAATAAACACGCCATGTCCTTAAATCTAGGAGAGCCTAGACTAAGTGCTTGTGGTGCGACGACCTACACATGCAATCTACGAAAGACAAGAAAGTACAAATACCTAATTAATGAAGGGATTAGTGAATGATTGGGACCCAATCACCCACTAATCCTCTCCCCCACGATTGCTCTTCATTCATAAAACCTATGTCTAAAATTTCACGAAGTAGCGAGTCTCCCAAAATTAGGATTTATGTATAAGTAGTTTTAAAAATAGTTTCAAAATACTTATAAATATAAATATATATATTTTAGAAAATAAAATAATTAAAAGGTAAATCAATTCATAATACATAGATATAGGGAGACCCACTAAACACTCTTACCAGTCTCAAAACGATTTAAAAATAATTTGTATCCTGAAAATAATTATCATAATTAATATTTAATACAAAAAAAAATACTCGAATGATCGAATCCAAATAGTGATATGTCAAAACAGCCAAAATCAAGGGCTGGAAATAGTTTCAAAACATAAAGCTCGTCTTGCTGAAAAGAATGAGGCGTCGTACACCGAAATCCGACTTAAAACGACGAAGATATGAATTTCCGAAGTTTAAACATAATAAAATAATATTTTAAAATAGTGTAGTTTTACTGTTTTTGAAATAACATGAGATACGGACAAAATTTTCATCTGAAAATAGTTTTAAAATATGCAGAATTCAGAGTACATCCAAAACAAGGTGCTATGCGCAAAAATACGACTTGAAACGAGAAATCTACACAATTTCGAAGTTCAAAGACAATAATTGAATAATTTTAAAATAGTACAGCTGACTGTTTTTAAAATAACTACACACAGACCCAAAAATTTCAAATAAAACCAATTCCAGAATGTGCAGAATCTAAATACGTTCAAAACAAGACGCTGTGCGTCGATAGCAGATTAAAAACGAGAAAGATATGGTTTTTGCAAGTTTAAAGGGCATTAAAGCCTATTTTTAAAATAATTTTAAAAGAAATAATAATAAATAATAATAATAATAATAATAATAATAATTATAATAATAATCATAATAAATACTAGGTTAGTATTTCAAAGTAACAATAATATAACTAATCAATTAAATAATAATAATATAATAATAATTATATTAAAATAATAATTTAAATAATAAAGAAAAAGGTATTTTACTGTTTTAATAAATAATTAAAAACATATATATTATTTTCATAAAAAAAATTTTTTTATTGTGTAGAGAATGAAAATACGAACAAAACAAGGTATTATACGCGAAAATCGGACGAAAAATGAATTTCTGGTGAATTTCTAAAGTTTTCTGATTTAAAAATACATTTAAAAAAATGAATTTTAATTAAAATAAGCAATAGTGGCTGTCGGTGCGCCACGTGGCAACCGCGGATAGGATCCGTGGTTTCGGCGCAATCATTGCCAATGATTGCGCCGCCGCGCAATCATTGGCAATGATTGCCGCGGCGCTGAATTCAACGCCAATCACTTAACCACGTCGGCACGGCTCAGGAGCCGTTGGATCCGCGCGATCTCGGACGGACGGCGCCGATCGAACCACGTCCGCGAGGTCAGCGCCAGACCGCGGGCGGATGAAATCTGGACCGCCGACCATGGATCAGACGGTCAGGATCCAACCTGCGTACACGGACGCCCGACCCAAAACCCTAATTCGTTTTTTGCTTCGTTCTCACTCGTTTCTCGACCGAATTTCATAAAATTTTAAACACAGAACCTAGACATGAACAGAAATCTTGGGGGACCGTTGGTTTTATAAAATTCGAAGCCTAAAGAAAACTATTTAGATCTAGGTGTTTAACCTATTCTAAGGGTTTGCGCGAGATTTTACCGTCCGATCTTCAAATTCTCGACACGGTTGAGCTTGTAGACTGTCCTCGTAAGTTTTCCTAGTTGAAACCACGGTCAAACGAGCGCTGGATTGGTGGGATCGACGCCTTGACCGTCCAAGCCTTCGGGTCGCCGGGATTTCGCCGCCGGCGAGCTTTGACCGTCGAGATTCGATGGGGGAAGGTGTAGGAAGGGTGTGGGAACTCTCACAGAAAATCTCAAGCCCTCAGATCGTCTTGAGAGAGAGAAAGAGCAAAAAAAAAGCCCCCCAAAAGACCTAATTTTGGGTATTTAAGGCTCCTAATCCTATGATCAACGGCTAGGATCGATCCTAGATCAAATAGGAGGGAAAACTTTCAGATTAGGCCGTGGGTTTCATTTGAAATCAAAGGGAATTAAATTAGAGCCTTAAATGAGCCTTAATTAGGGATTTAAATACATTTTAATGGGTTGATTTGACCCATTATGACTTGGATTGACCAAGTCACATGTTGACTTGGTCAACTCAGTCAAATAGGTCCAATGGGTATTGGGTTTGAGCCATGAATGAGTTTGAATTTGATTTGGACTCAAAAGGGGTTTAATGGGTCAATTTTGACCCATTAAGACTTGGGTTGACCAAGTCAAAGGTTGACTTGGTCAACTCAATCTATTATGCCCATGTTTGGGCAAAATCGAGGTCAACAAGCTACTATAAACATTAAATGCAGCGGAATAGATCTCTATCTTTTCATTCATCAGAAATATCCATGTACAAATACAGTGCATGACTTCAAACAGAAAGAACAACAGAACAGAAAAGCCATGACTGTACAAAAAATCAAAAGTACCAACCTAAAACATATCAGACTCTGAACTCAGAACTCAGAACTCCTACTCCAAGACTTCTTTCCCCTTCCCAGAACCTGAAAACCACGCAGAAAACAAGGATGAGTTACAACAGTTCAGCAAGACAACAAACCTCCAATCAAAATCCTCAGAGTCCATATCAAACACATCAGACAGAAATCGGAACAGAATCGTATATCAAATCAGGACAGAATCAAAATCGTACAGATCAGATCAAATTAGAATAGAACAGAAATACATCACATCAGAACAGACAGAATCGTACGAAAAATCAGAAATCATATCAGATCCAGATCAGCATTCATATCAGAACAGACAGAATCGTACGGAAAATCAGAAATCATATCAGAATCAGAACATATAAAAAATCAGAATAGATTCCCTGACACAGACAGAATCTCAACGGATTATGGCCCCTTATACCTCCCTTCCCAGACACTGACAGAATCTCTCGGATTCTGGCCCCTTATGCCTCCCTTTGTGCTCATGGCACCAGAACAGATGTGCTTATAGCACCAGAAATCATCGGATCCGAAACAGAACTTGTTTTCAGATTTCAGAGCTCATTTCAGATTTTCAGAATTCCCTGTCACAGACAGGATTTCACAGAATCCTGACCCCTTATAACTCCCTTTTTATAGCACACAAGCATATCATGTCATTTCAGAACAAATCCGGACAATTTCAGAAAATAATATTAAAATCCGACAGCATAACAGCAGTATACGGAATTTACACAAAAATTCCTAATTTCACAAATTACCAAATTAGCACAGAATATCCACAACAGTATTACAAGATTTTTATTCTACTGCCCAGACAATTTCAGAGTTCATCAGAAATCACAGACAAAATAAAACACAGTCGGGTCAAAATTATCTGGTAAAAATTCTCCAGAAAATAATCAAAATGTGCACACTCGGCACCTTAGAAACATACCAAAAATTACGCGGTAAAAACTGAACCAATCGGAAAATACAGACAAAATTCGCTAACGAAAACAAAATCCGGACAGAATATTCGATCAAACTTCACCGTTCTGAAAATTGAGAAAGGCGGAATGTGCTTTACCTTGCGTACACCACTTTCTTGAACAATCTCGTCGAACGAAAACGGACCGGCGTCGCCCGAAAATCAACTTTTCCAATTTTTCCTTCGACTTTCTCTCTCCTCAGAAAATTCAGATATTTTTATTTTGATTTTCTCTCTCTTCAAAACGACTGATTTCCCTTATATTTACTTCAGATCGGCCCGGCCGATCGCACGATCGTCCTGGCCGATCAGAACAAATCAAATCGTCCTGGGGCGATTTCTCAGGATGATGCTGAATTTCCTTGGACGAAAAAAATCCCTTATTTTTTGACTTGTGCCCATACACTGATCGTCCCGGGACGATCCCAGATCGGCCCGGATGATGCCTACAGGAAATTTTTCCTGGAACTTCTGTACAGAATCTGGAACAAAACTGCACTGATCGTCCCGGGACGATCCAGATCGGCCCAGACGATCCTGGAGCAGATCTGATATTACACCTGAAGAGTTCGATCCTTGCACCTATGCCCCGGCATGTAGTTCTCATCACATCTGAAGCACAACCCCTTTGTCCTCTTATCCTGCATCTCCTTCTCTGTCAGCCTCTTGAAATTTTTCCCACTCCCTCCTACTGGCTTCTTCCTGGTGGTCTCATTGATGTTGCATGATGCAGGTCGCTTGGGTGCTAGAAGAGTGGTCGTCGTACCATAAGATCCCCCTGAATAGTTTCCTCGAGCACCTCTTTCTAATTTCTTCTGATCTTCCACCAACTGCGCCAGCTCCATAGCCTTCCCTAGGTTCATCGGCTCCAACATCCTGACCGTTGTTCGTATTTTTGATTTAAGCCCTTTCATGAAGTTCCCTTCTAGGGTTGACTCTGAAATGTGATCCAATCTGCTATCCAAGTACTCAAACCTGTCGTGGTAATCTGCCACAGTGAGGCAAAGAATTGCTCATAGAAGTCTCCTCCCCCATAGGCTCGGAAACGCTCCAATAAGCAATCTTTGAACTCTCTCCAGCTCCGGATGGGCTCCCTCTTATCATGCCATCGGTACCATGACAAGGCTTTTCCTTCCAAACACAATCCCGCCGCTGTCAGCTTATCTTCCTCTGTTAACCCGTTGACAGCAAAGTAACGCTCTACATTGTAGATCCAGCCATGGCTGTCTTCACCCTCAAAGACGGGCATCTTCAGCTTCCTCACTCGTGGGTCTCCCCAGTTTCCCCTACTCCTCCATAACCTCCCATTCCTCGAAGAGGAAGAGCTCACCAAGTGTCCCGATCATCCCTCCGACGATTATACTCGAACCCCTCCCCTTCTTTCTTCAAAATCATCACCTCGACGCTGAATTCCTTCAAATTAAGCACCTCGACGATGAAGTTCCTCCCTTCTTCCTTCAAAATCAGCCCCTCGACGCTGAATTCTTTCGAATTCAGCACATCGGCGATGAAATTCCTCCCTTCTTCCTTCAAAATCAGCCCCTCGACGCTTCGAATTCAGCACCTCAGCGTTGGAATTCCTCTCTTCCCCCTTCATAATCAGCACCTCGACGCTGGATTCTCTCAAATTCAGCACCTGGGCGATGAAATTCTTATCTTCTTCCGACAAAATCAGCCTCCCGTTTGTCGTGTCCCCTACTCATCTCTTCTCTAGAAAGCGGTTCTAGAGGGGGCATGTCGTTCTCCTCCTCCAGGATCTCCACCTCTGAATTCCTCCTCCCCGCAACGGGTTCGGATTTCCTCCCATGCCATGGCCGTCGATGGTCTCTCTTACTTCCGATGTCGGCGGATTGGTCTTCATTTTAAGTAATTTCTTCATCATTTCTTCCAACACGGTGAACTTCCCCTCCAACCTTTCATTGTTGGAGGTGATTTGATTTTGAAAATAAAAAATCTTCCCTCCAATCGTATTTCAATTGTCCGATTTCGTCTTCCAAGACTTCTACCTTCTTCCCGGCAATCGTTCTTCCCAAGAATATCAAAAATCTTATTCCGGGAATGAAGAAACTGCTGAAATTTCAAGGTTTCAGCCGCCAACGGTCCCAAAAACGACGCTCTGATACCAATTTGATAGGAAACAATTGTAGATCTTCTGAAAAACAGCGAAAACAGTGACTGGACTGCTATCCACAACAGGAAAACACAGCAAAACTGCTGTTTACAGCAGTTTAACAGCAGTATTTCAGAGGAAATTTGAAAGAAAACTCAAAGCAAGATTTGTATTCCACTAGACGATGAATAAAATAGCAAGATACAATTGATCCTCAATTCGAGAGGAGGATCGATCTCTCCCAAATCTCTAGACGCCGCTAGAGCCCAAAGAAAACCTAAATCTAAGAGATCTCAAATTTCTGTCAAATCCAAGATATCCAAACCCTAGCAAAACAAACTATTTAATGCATACCCATCAAAAGGAATTCCCTAAACAATCTCTACATTCAAATTTCCCTCTTAACTACCCCAAATTTCTTTCCTTTTTGGCTCCCGCACGGTGTGCGGCTCGCTCAGCATCCCAGCGGGCGGAAGTTTTCCGCCCTGTTCGTGTCTGAGCCGGCCCCGCCTGGACCTGCTGGACCGGTCCACTGGACCAGTCTAACAAATTGCTTTTGAGTTATTTTGCTTCCAGGTTATTTTTAAACTTTCTTGTGTATATAGTTGTATCTTGTGTTGTTCTTGTGAACCATTGTTTTAAACTTGTACCTTGTGTTTGTACTTGTGAACTACTTATAATAATGTATGTGTTTGAGAATGATCTGCATGCATAAAAAAGGTTTACATGTGTTCTAAAGTAAGTTTCAGAGGTCTACATGCTTGTTATGATAAAATTTTTCCCCTGGAGCGCCCCGATGTTGGAATAATGGCATCCCAGCACTATGAGTTCTGGAATTTGGAAATTAACTCAAAATAATGAATTTTTAAAGGAGCATCTAGATGGTGGGCCATTTTTTACACTTGAAATATCAAATTTCACTATTCCATTCCGTTACATTCCTTTGGCAGCCGAGCAAGAGAGAGAGAGGGAGAGGGCTTTGGGAGAGAAAAAAAAGAGGATTGTTGCCACTTCAGGTCATTTTTAGCCATCGGTCAAATTATGAAAGTTGTCTGGATCGAGGTTGGTCACACTGTAACTATTTTAGTTTTCAAAACTATTAAGATTTTCTATTTTTAGATTAAATTTATATTTTTGTTACCGAAAAATGAGGATAACTTTACATCGGTAAAACTTTCACTTTGTAATTTTTTGTATGTTATAGAGAGTGAGATTATGAACATTTTGAATATTTTCTGAAAATTTATATCAAAGATTTTGAAATATATGTAGTTTTATTGAATATAAAATAATCAGGACTAAAAAAAATAATATTATAATATAATTAAAGTCTTGAAATAATGCTCTATATGATCTTTGATAATTTGATTATTTTCTGAAAAGGTGTATTTTTCTTAGTAGAGTTTTTTGCTGCTTGTTTGATGGGCTGCCAACTATTGTCCTTCTGACCACCGTCACCCGAATACGATCTTTCCTACCTCCGTTGCCAGCCGATTATGATCCTGCTGACTAAATGAACATATCAATATTTATTCTTCCAATTTCCACCATGTAATGCACTCTGTATGATGTATATTTGCTACATCAAACCAAGGCCTTCATCCCAAGGAAGGGTCTCATTTGTAATCGACTACAAATACTAGTGGATTCATTCAAACTGGGCCAGACCTCATGGTTTTTCCTCTTTTTCAGGGGTTTCCACATAAAAATTATGGTGTCTCTTATAAATGCTACACTACACCCTCTTTTATCTGATTGTATGTTGGATATTTGTATAAAACTAAGACGTTAAACTTTATATTTCTCTACCGCCGTAAACATTCAAGGACCCAACAATTAGTATAATTCAAGTTTGATGGTTGAAGTGGAGGAATACATCATGCTTGTTATGTGATAGAAGAGTCCCCCTTAAATTTAAGAAAAAAAAATTATAAGATGGTGGTGAGATCTATAATGATTTATGGTGCATAATGTTGGCCATTAAAAGAGAAGCATAATATTAAGTTAAGAGTTGCAGAGATGAGGACGCTCAGGTGGATGAGTGGCTTTATTCTTAGAGACGGGATACGAAACGATCATATACGTGAAAAGATTGAAATAACTCAAGTGGAAGATAAGATTAGAGAGAGTCACCTTAGATGGTTTGGTCATAAAAAACAATGGCCTTTCGATGACCCAGTTAGGAGAGTAGATGTATTAGATTTAGCTTATGTTAAGAAAGGTAGAGGCAAACCTAAAAAGACTTGGTTAGAAAATATTAGAAATGATCTTTCTTTATTAGATTTAAATGAGAATTTGATTCTAAACATGACACAATAGAGAAAAATGATTCATGTAGCCGACCTCATGTAGTGGTATAAAGGCTTGATTTTTGTTGCGGCCAGGAATATTCGCGATGATAGAGAAAAATAAAGTTTAGCATCTTAGCATTGTACGAAGATCCAGTACGCAAGCAGTAAAAGAGAGATTAAGACACCCGATCTTTTTTACATGGAAAACCCGAAGAGGGAAAAACCACGGGGCCTCGCCCAGGTGAAAAGATTCCACTAAACTTGAGTGAATTATAAGGGTTGACCCGTCCTTCGATTTAGAGGTAGTCAAATTATAGTAATTTGAAGAGTTAGTCAAAGGACCGATGAGGGTCGGACAAAAATCCGACGGGTTTTGTGCAAAAGTTTGGTTGACAAGAAACGATTCGATCAAGTTCTGACGGTAAACGGCGGTCAGGCGGTGGCCCGACGATGGCCGGGCTGAAGTCCAACGGCGGTCGGCGGCTGGACGGTGGTTAGGCGACGGTCGGCCGTCAGGCGGTGGTCCGACGAAGGTCGGGCAGAAGTCCGGTGGCTGCCGGGCGGTAGTCTGTTGGTGGTCGGCGTCCGGGCGGCGGTCCGACAAAGGTCAGGCTGAAGTCCGGTAGCGGTAGGCGGCCGGGCTGAAGTTCGACGGCTGTCCGGTGGCGGTCGGCAGTTAGGCGGTGGTCCGATGAAGGTCGGGCAAACGTCCGGCAATGGTCGGCGGCCGGGCAGTGGTTCGACGAAGGTCGGGCAGAAGTCCGGTGGCGGCCGGGCGGTGGTCGGGCGATGGTCGGCGGCCGGGCAGTAGTCGGACGAAGGTCGGGCTGAAGTCCGGCGGCGGTCGGCGGCCGGGCGGTGGTTCGATGATAGTCAGGATGAAGTCCGACGGCCGGGCGGTGGTCCGGCGGCATTCGACAGCCGGGCGGTGGTCCAACGAAGGTCAGGCTGAAGTCCGGTGGCGGTAGGTGGCCAGGCTGAAGCCCGGCGGCAGTCGGCAGTCGGCAGCCAGGCGGTGGTCCGAGGAAGGTCGGGTTGAAGCCCGACGGCTATTGGCGGTCGGGAGGTGGTCTAGCGGTGGTCCGACATAAGTCTGGCTAAAGTCTGGTAGCGGTTGGTGGCCGGGCGGTGGTCCGACAAAGGTCAGGCTGAAGTCCTGCGGCGGGCGGGGACGGTGAAGGTCCGGCAGTACGTGGCGGCCGGGCGGTGGTCTGGAGACAGGCAGCGGCCGGGCGATGGTGCTAGAGCTCTTGAAGCTTCAAAGCTCTCTCAAATCTCCAGCCAAAGGCCCCCCTCATGTAGAGAGTGAGGGTCTATTTATAGATTTTCATGAGTGACACACCCCGTAAATCTAGAGAAGATCCGGGGCAGGTTAAGAGTGCTCCATCGGATGGCTCGTATTGATTCCCTGTTAGACTGGTCCAGTGGACCGGTCTAGCCGGTCCACGCGGGACCGGCCCAGACACCAAAACGGCGGAAGTTCCGCCTGGGCGGAAGCCGCTCGAGATGCGCGGCTTGCGGGACAGTTTTAGGAAGCAATTTTGAGGAAGTTTAGGAGGGTAATTGATTGTATGGACTGTTTAGGGAATTCCTTTTGAATTGTATGCATTAAATAGTGGACTTTTCTAGGGTTTGAGTATCTTGAATTTGACTGAAATTTGAGATCTCTTAGATTTAGGTTTTCTTTGGGCTCTTGGCGTTGCCAGAGATTTGGGAGAGATCGATCCTTCTCTCGAATTGAGGATCAATTGTATATTGCTATTTTATTCATCTTCTAGTGAAATACAAGCCTTCTATTTGTGTTTTCTAGCTGTTTTCCCTATTTCCTGCAGTTTTACTGTTGTGGACAGCAGTTTCGCTATTGTATTTGTACTGGTTTGGGTTAGGATTGCTTGCGAACTCAAGTATTACCTTAGGGTTACTTACGAACACAAGTCCTTCCTATCATTCCCCGATCGTAGAGAGTTTTTCAACTATTTAAGTGACTTAACAGTGTCGGAACTCAAAGATCTTGGGCTCGTTGGATTCGTCTCGCCGAGACGCTCGATTTGACTATAAGCATGCCATATTTGGATATCATTTCTTTATCCAAATAATGCTTTAATCCTTCCAAATGTTGGCCGGGCCCTCGATTCAGACCCATTTGGGCTTGGGTTGGACAAATTTTGGTGTTGTTTGGTTCGTCCATTTGAGATGTTTAATTTGACTATAAGTTTGCTGAAATTGGAATTCAGATGATCCCAAATTTAATTTTGAAAAATTTCCAACATGAATATGCCTCAAGATTCGTGCTTGATCAAGGCAATTTTTGTGGACGTATCAATTTTATTGTTGTTGTTATAGGCCTGAGCTTTTTGTATTAAAGTCGTGTGTAACTCAAGCTGATTTCCTTTTGTTGTTTTGAGTATTAAATGTATGTAACACTGTCATCTAAGCATTCTAATAATTTGCATTCATGCTAAATTCAGCAACTTTGATGCCTTGGCCAGTTCTAAAACTTGCTTTTCTAAGTAGGACTACGTGCAACGAATTTGAGAAATCAGCGCCTCAAGAACTTGATGTTCTCTGGCTAGCGAGGTTTCAAGCCCCGGAGAAGTAAAATGGGGAGAACTTCTAGGAGTTTCAGAAGCCATGAGAATCACATAGGGACTCGATGTGCGAAGAGCTTTTCTAGTGATGTAGATACGTTCAGTTATAATCCTGTGAATGACTGGAGATCAACAGGCATAGTTTCTACTTTGCGTAGCCTTGATGAGTCCAAAGGAGCTTGTAAGAAGAAGAAAAAGAAGGGGAAGTTGAATAAGTTGCATTCTCAGATCATTTCTTCCTCTGGACCTTCCGATATGTCTTGTCTAAAAGAGATCTCCATGGGAATAGAATATACTAATCCAAAAACAGATGACCTGCAATCTAAAATAGGATTGCCTAATCCAAAGGAAGGTGACCATCTATCGAAAGTGCTCATTTATAAATCTATTCCTGTCCAAGTTGAAACCAAATACAACTATTCATGTTCACACTTCACAGTTAGTCAAGTTGGAGAACATGATCTCAACAATACGGGCGTTGAGTGCTCTCCCATCATAGTTGCCATGCAGGACTGTAATCAACTCGATGAATCCAGCAACTTGAAGGCTACATGGAACCATTACAGCAATACCGATGTCACGACAGTTTCTACTGCTAGTTCATCTTCTGCAAGCTCAACACCAATGTGGTCATATTCAGAAGAGACAAGAAGCCTTGAAAAAATATTGACTGACGGAGATCAAATAGTTCCTGGGCAGAGCAACTGCAGAAAAAATGAGATCCGCAATACTTTGCAAACTACGAGTAAATTAGTTACTGAATGTAACGGTTTTACGGATGATAGAGATAGAAAATTTCTTTCCATGATGTCTTGCGTGGAAGCCTCTATGATATCCCGCAACATTGTATCTGAAATCACTTTGAGAGCAGAAGAAGATTACAAATATTGTAAAAATAAAAAAATTAAGCCCGAGGAAGAGTTCATGCCCAGCTACATTCCTGCTATTAAAGTGAAGCAATATGCTCCAAAGAAAGGACATTTTCAAAGCTTTTATGGAAAATCACAGATGCTTAACAGTATAAACAACCAAAGGCAGCAGGATATGGAAAATGCCCAGTTTTTTAGGCAAAGGCCAAGGAGGAATGTTGCATGCTTGCAGTCTGAGGGTGTTAAAGCTTTTAACGGTTGTCACCTGATGGCAAATGATATTTCACTCACTGCAACTTCTCTGAAGTCAAGTCGCTATAAGGGAGATGGATTGTTGCCTTCTCCTCAATATCATTGTGCTTATAAACATGTTTATGTACCACTCAAAAGGAGAGTAAGGGAAAGACAAGGCCACTTGCATGAAGTTGAATACAGGCCAAGTCCTTTTCTCGAAGTTAGTCCAGAATTTTTGAGGGAAGAATATCTTCATGGTTATCATTTGCAGAAAATAGATAGCCGTGGTACTCATACATCTCATCTTTTGGAAGATAAGGAATGCACATCACAAGGTTATGGACCTTACTTGGGATTTTCACCTTATGGGTCACACGAACTTTCAGCAATGCAAGATGCCACAGGGGAAGCTGTTTTCGCTTCTCAGAATGACCTGATACCATCTTATTCATGCTCTGAACCTGAACTCCTTTTGAACAGCAACGTCAAAGACTGCATTACTTCACTAGGAAATTCTCTGAAGCCGATTCACACATCTTTCTTGCCAGACAATAGAGAAGACGGTGATGATAATTTTCTTAGGAAAGAAGAGTACCAAACAAAGACGTGCAGTGCCAATTCTTGTGGGGAAGATTTGGGTGACTTTAAAAATGGCGAACAAGGTGTATTTGTCAGTGGGCGTAAGGATGGTTGTATTACGACGGGTTACGAAGTTAGGAAATCATCCATGTATGCCGGTTCAACTTGGGCAGAGCAAGCTTTGGTTGCTGCTTACGAATTACAAAGAGATTCTTGTTATGTTGAGCTAATGACAGGCAGCCCCATTGCTAGTTTTGAGAAATTTCTTACTTCGGTGTCTCCAGTCATTGTTCCTTCATTTTCGATCTATGAGGAAAGAGATTTCTTTTTCACAGTTCAGGATCCTAGTGTTGCATTACACAGTATTTGGAGTTGGTATGAAAAGCCTGGATGCTATGGACTGGAAGTAAAGGCAGGAGATTCTCATAACTTTGGAAGATTGAAGAGTCTGAATGAACCTTTTCTAGCTTATTTTGTTCCTTCTCTGTCGGCCATCCAACTTTTTGGCTACTCCCAACGGTCTGGAAACCCAAAAACTATTGAAACTGTTCATCAGAAGGAAGAAACTGAGAATTGTTTATTACCATCCTCATTCCTGAATCATTTGTGCCCAAGGTCATTAACTGACACAAACGATCACTTTCTTCTAAACCCGGTGGAAAAACACCGATATTCAAGCTGCGTTTCGTCCACTAATGAATCAAAATTGATCTTTGAATTCTTTGAAAATGATCTTCCGCATGAACGCCTGTCGTTATATGCTAAGTGAGTGGCTACTATTGAGCCATTACCAATTAGTAACCTGTCATTGCTACTTAAACAAAGTATCTTTGAATAGTTTTTAGATCACTAAACAAGCTTGCATTGTTATCTTTTCAATGGCAGAGTAAAGAAGCTTATAAAGGATGGTGCTTCCAACCTGCATTTGTCTGGCAATGCGTCAGGCCTAGAATGCATGAAATTGCAGGATCTTCATCCCTCATCATGGTGAGTAACAATCACATATTTCTCATTGTGTTACTTGAAAGCTTGAATACTTGCTGTATCAGCTGGTAAAGCTGACGAATCCGTTAATTTTCCAGGATTTTAAACTTAAATTCACTCTCTCATCATATACTGGCTTTTCTTAGGTATTCGGTAGCTTGGTATCCTATCTACAGAATTCCAGATGGTCCACTCCGCATGGCATTCTTGACCTATCACTCCCTGGGCCATTTCACCTTTAATCCTTCTAGGTCGTCTTCTTCCAAGCAAGATGTGGTTTGTCCCGTGCTGGGAATGCTTAGCTATAATGCGAAGGTAATCATTCTCTTCCAAACTTACTTTCTGAAAGTTATGTTGTCCTCTAGCATGCCTCAAATTAGGACAATTTCATCCACAACAATCAAGCATCTTATTAGCTTCATTGAATTTAAACTGTATATGAACACAATCAACAACATCAAGTCTTTGTCCCACTACGTGGGGTCGGCTACATGAATCCTTTTTCGTCATTGTGTCCTGTTAAAAGTCAAATTCTAATTTAAATTTAATAAAAAAAGATCATTTCTAATATTTTCTAACAAAGTCTTTTTAGGTCTACATCTACCTTTTTTAATATAAGACAAATCTAAAACCTCAACTTTTCTAATCGGATCATCAGAAGGCCTCCGTTTAATGTGACCAAACCATCTACGACGACTCCCTCTAATCTTATCTTCCACTGGAGCTACTCCAACCTTTTCACGTATATGCTCATTTCGCATCCTATCTCTAAGGGTAAAGCCACTCATCCACCTAAGCATCCTCATTTCTGCAACACTTAACTTAATAAAATCGAGTTACTTGTATTTTTTAATAGGCTCACCAACTATCTAATGGAAAGCAATTCAGGCTTCCTAATTGAATCATTAAGCCTGAGCTTAACCTACTAAAATATAATATCGTGCATGACATTATACATGAGAACTGTCCCCTTTTTTCTGAAACTTCTCAGCACTTACAGAACGAAGGCTGGTTTATCCTCAACAAGAAAGCACAAAACTCTCTTCATAAAGGACAGAAGTCTTTAGATGCTTCAAAGTTGCTTCAAGATAGAATAAGCAATCTAATGGAAACTGCCGCAGTCTTCGAAAGAGGGCATACTAACATGAATAATGTCAAGGTCCAGAATGTTCACCGGGATTATAATTTCTTTCTTTCACGGCAGCAATGATTGCTTCTTACCTCAAAGGTACTCAACTACTCGTTTTTGTTATGCTCATTGCATAATTTCTCCTTTTTCTTTTTTTTTCATTGGAAGCAGCTCATTCAACATTGTATAGTATAGATATTGGATGAGGAGGAAGTAATTGTGAAGTTCAGGTATTGGTGATTTCATGCATAGCAAGGATAGAAGTTTATATAACTTGAAATTCCTAATTTGTCAATAAAGTTCAGCTTTATTAATCTCCCTTCTTCAGTCATCTTTGAGTGGCTAACTGAATATTACACAAACATATCAAACAATTCTCATGTATTTACTAATATTAGTATATAAATTTTGATATTTATTTATATAATATTTTATTTTCTCCAGGACATCAAAGCATATACATAAAAAGATATGTATTGTCTTAGAAAAATTAATGTTAGTGATATTTATTATTTGATATAAAAATTTGATTATAAGTAAATATTAAAATTTAGGCGTTAAATATACAAATATATAAAAATAATGTAATGTGTGTAAATATCTTATTATTTATTTAAAATTTAGATGTTCAATGTGCAAATATACAATCTCTATGTATTTATGTATCAAACACTCAAAAATAATATTAATCTCAGTGCAAACTTTTAATACCTAATCTTTTATTTCTCCTCTTACAAGACTAAGGTTTCGTTTCTGACGGTTTTCTTATTGCTTTTTAAAACAACATTTTAGTACAAAAATTAGAAAGTTGCTTTAAGAAGCAGTAAGAAAATCGTCCCAAATGAAATCTAAAATCATATAAGCATTTAAGAAGACTGCATATTGCTTAGGATTCAAGTTAGGAACTTGGTGGAATTTAATGTCAACAATGATAAGATTTTCTTTTGATTTTCATTGATGCTTCATAATATTGGAAGAACTGATTTTAATAGCTTAAAAAATCTACAGATCGTGATATATTGAAGTTATAAAGCACATATGAAGCAAGTTGTGCTAATTATGGAGAGATTCAAAGAAAGATATTCAAAATAATATATCTTAGGGTACGTCATTCACATAATGATTGAAGAAGTGAGTGAATTCTAGAAGTAGATTGTACTGTTTTCAGCTTACGCGATTGAACTGAGCGTCGGTGATTTCTCCCCATGGAAAATGCCGTCGTCGCAGGCTGACTTCGCTTCTTTTTTCTTTTTTTTTTTCTTTTTTTTTTCATTAGGGCATCTCCAACCGAACGCCAAACGAGCGTTTGGCGTCATTCCTTCGCTCCAGCCGAACGCCAAAAAATCTCCCACGTCATTTTTCTCTGTCAACCGGAAAAATGCGGGAAAGGAGAAGGGTCGTTACCTTGGAGCAGAAGCAAAAAATGGCGTTGGATTGGAGCAGCACCACGCCATTTTTGCTTTTTGCGCTATTTTGACGTGAAAAATAGAGTTCTCGGTTGGAGATGACCTTAGGAGTAGGAGGTGATATAAAGGATTATAAAAATGAAAGGGCGTTGAATCTGTAGTATTAGAGGTCAAAAGAATTAAATTCCTTCAAGTACTAAAGGTCTGAATAGCGAAAGAGTTCTTTTTTTTTTTTTTTGGGAAAACTAAAAGAGTTCATTAACTTCTAAGATTTTAAAGGGATTCCTCCACGGGCCATTTATTACCTATTGGTGAGTTGTTGCAGCTTTTGGCTGTATTGACATGTAGATAATCACAAAAGAATTTTTATTTGGTCAAGATACGGAACGTAGCTCTATATTCGGACACCAATAAAATATCGTCATGTGCTTTTACTCTTTACCGTGCGGCCCGACGACCCAGTCCGGATCGGAACCCAGTATTGCTATGTATTAGCTGATTTGTGCAGACCAGGGTATTACTAGATATTGCTCGGTAATGTGAAATATCATTATGCCAAGACCAATACCTAGCAATACCGAACAATACCCCGGTTTTGCTAGGTATTGCTTGGTATTGGTCTTGAAAGAACAATATTTCTCGTTATTGTCAGCAATACCGAGCAATACCTAGCAATACACGAACATAGCAATACCAGGTTCTGGTCCGAGTTGTAACGCCCCGAGATCTAACTTGGAAAGAATGTCAATCAATAGCCAAACAATTTACCAGAGTTATCTAAAATCATCAGTAAGCAATCTATCAAACATCTATAAAATTTAAAACATCAATATAACAGTCGATTCATATCTCAAAACATCATGTACAATACTCAGAAACTATACTATCAATGCAAGTAGAGAAATCTATCCTGTCCCGAGTACAAAAGAATCATCTATCGATCACAAGAACTAAAACCTGTCAATCTGAATCAACTCCTATCTCCTGCTCCCGAGCCCTGACCTGAAAATATCAACCACATATAATGAGCTTTACAAAGCCCAACAGGTCACCTAATACCTATAACTGAAATCAAAGCACGGCGATGCTATCAATATGCATGTCAATCTATCAAATCCGTATCAGTCAATGGTCAATGAGTCTATGCAGCGGAAATCAATAGTCGATAAAACCAGTCAATGCAGCGGCAGGCAATTCGATAAATCAATTCAATCAATCATTGTCCGTCAATCAAATTAATACGGTCAAATCAGTGAAATTGGTCGAGAAAAGCGATACAGAACAATGAATCTATAAAGAAATCAATACAGTGCAGAAACAGTATGCAGTAGTACAATGAATCTATAGGCAGTAGTACGATGTCCATGTTCATGCTATCAATGCAATATCTATATCTATTTATGTCCATATCAATGCTCAGTAGTCGATCGATGCAATCAATAGAATTCGTACGATACAGTAAATCCGATCAATCGATAAGGCAGAAATCGATAAAGCGATAAATCCGTAAATCAATACAGTAAACATGCAATTCAATACTATATACTGAACAAGTACAATCTACTGGCTATGTTGCTGTTGTAGAATCCATATTGCTGTTGTAGATATCATTTACATTGGTTCAATCAATAAGAGTCGTCACTCTTTTCGCCCGTCGGCATATCAATAAACTTCTTATGTCTCCCTTCAATATATCAATAATCAATGTTTAAAGGAAAGCCCGTCGGCCCACCATCATGTACAGGTATCAATATCAATCTCCAACCAATGTTCAACCAGGTTCCACTTGTGATCAGTATCAATAGTCAATTCAATCAATAAGCAATTCAATAGTCAATATTAAAGCAATCATATCAATAATCATATGCATATCGATTCAATTTATCAATTCCAGACAATTCAGAAATCATACGAAAATCGGGCAGCGTAATGGTAGTCGGTCAAATTTACACAAAAATCCTGCAAAAAGATACAATATCCAAATTCTTCCAAATTACAGTAGAATATCTATAACATCAATACAAGACTATTATCCTATAGAAACCAAATCAAATCAAGTCCCGATAATTTTCTATTCGATTAAAATCACTTAGAATCAATTCCGACCGGTAAAATCTTCGTAGAATACAGTCAAATCGTGTACAATAATCATATCTATAACATACTAGAAGTTGTGCGGTGAAAGTTGTGTCAAATCAAAATCATGTCGAAAAGTCGACTACGAAAACACAAAACAGATCCCAACTCGGTCAAAACACAACATCTTTGAAAACAGAAACAGGGTTCGGAGTCCTTACCACGAGATCTTCTCTTTTCCCAACAGCGACGTCGGACGAAAAGCGCTCCGCGGCCTCCGAAAACCAGCTTTTCTCTTTTTCCCTTTCTCTTTCTCTCTCCTCAAAATATCTGATTTTTAAAATATAGATTTCTCTCTCCTCAAAACGAGCTCATTTCCTTATATCATACTCATATCGGCCTGGCCGATCGCCAAATCGTCCCGGGACGATCAGACCAAATCCAGATCGTCCTGGACAGTTCCCAGGGCTATTGTCTGGCCGATAATTTCTACAGTACAGATCGGCCTGGACGATCTCAACATCGTCCCGGACGATCTGTACAGAAATCCATCCAGAAAACACCCAGAAATCAGCTGTTTTCAAAGCACTAATCGGCCTGGACGATCTCAACATCGTCCTGGCCGATTCTGGGAGGAAAATCCAAATCAGAGAGGAACAGTAAGGGAACGAGATATTACAATCTCCCCACCTTAGAAAAATGTCGTCCCGACATTTCCCTACAGGTACGAAGAAAAACAAACAATGCAAAACGATTCGATCGAAATCCAAATCCAAAACAAAACTCGTCGAAATCCATACAGAACACACAATGCAATCAATCAAATGTCAATATGCAATGTTCATACGTCAATATCAATTGGTTAGTCAAATCAATCTTACCAGTAGAACTTTCCGGTCGTTGCTGATCTTCACGATGCTGTAAACTCTGTAGACTGTAGATGCGTGGCACCACTGGAGGTCGTGGCGCAACTGTCTCCCTATGATCTCTGACAGTCCTATCATCCATCCGGTTCCCTGATCTCTCACTGTAGGCGCTCGAGCCAACAGTCCTCTGCTGTCCTGTACCCGTGCCAGAATCAGTCCTTCCACCCAGTCCTTTCTGAGGACAATCTGCTGCTCTGTGTCCTTGCTGTCCACAGTGAAAACACTGTCCCGTCAATAGGTAGCACTGACCTGCATGTCGTCTACCACAGTGAATGCACGTGCCAGAACCACCAGATGATACTATCGATGCTGATCGTGACGCAGATCCCGATGCAGATCCCTTCGAACCCTCATACCTGCTTCTCTTCTCTCTATCTCTGTCTCTACCAGAATCATCTCGTCGTATCTCATCTCTCTCCTCCTGGTATCATCGTACCTCGATACTGGTGTTGCCAAATCAATCTCTATCAGTCGGGCTCGCTCCACTAGCTCAGAAAACTCATGGATCCGGAAAGGTACTAGTGGATGTCTCAACTCTCTGTTCAATCAGTGCAGGAATCTGTAACACTTTTCTTCGGTAGTAGGAATCAAGTGAGCAGCGTACCTCGCAAGTGCAGTAAACTCGGCCTCGTACTGCATCACTGACTTGCGGCCTTGCTCCAATCTCATGAAAGCTTCCTGCATCTGTCGCTGAGCTGACGGTGGTACAAACCACATCCTGAATACTGCAGTGAACTCATCCCAGGTGATCTCAGCATTGGTCTTCCCCTGGAATTTCTCTCTCTGCTGTCCGATCCACCATCTCTCTGCCTCACTCTCCAACATGAATACTGCCAATGGTACTTTTCTATTCCCCGGACACTGCATGCTGTCAAAAATCTTTTCCACCCTCATAATCCAATCCTCAGCAGCCTGTGGTCCTACAGCCCCTTTGAACAACGGAGGCTTCAGCTTGTGGAACATCTGCAAGTGTCTATCAACTTCTTCCTCTTTGCTCCCACTCATCTTGCTCTGGGCATCCCCCATAACATGTGCAATCGCAGTAGCTAACTGCATCATACTCTCTGAAGGCACTGGAGCTGCGCTGTGTTGCTCATTCGGTACACTAGATTCTACTGGAGGATCCATATCTTTTCACCTGCACAATTCAAAACAAATGATACACACATGCAACGATGTATGCCAATGAAGCTCTTAAAGCTACCCAATCTACCCAATCTCTCAATCCAAACCTACAACTCTGGTAACAATCCATTCTTCCAATAACACTGCTCTGATACCAACTTGTCACGCCCCGAGATCTAACTTGGAAAGAATGTCAATCAATAGCCAAACAATTTACCAGAGTTATCTAAAATCATCAGTAAGCAATCTATCAAACATCTATAAAATTTAAAACATCAATATAACAGTCGATTCATATCTCAAAACATCATGTACAATACTCAGGAACTACACTATCAATGCAAGTAGAGAAATCTATCCTGTCCCGAGTACAAAAGAATCATCTATCGATCACAAGAACTAAAACCTGTCAATCTGAATCAACTCCTATCTCCTGCTCCCGAGCCCTGACCTGAAAATATCAACCACATATAATGAGCTTTACAAAGCCCAGCAGGTCACCTAATACCTATAACTGAAATCAAAGCACGACGATGCTATCAATATGCATGTCAATCTATCAAATCCGTATCAGTCAATGGTCAATGAGTCTATGCAGCGGAAATCAATAGTCGATAAAACCAGTCAATGCAGCGGCAGGCAATTCGATAAATCAATTCAATCAATCATTGTCCGTCAATCAAATTAATACGGTCAAATCAGTGAAATTGGTCGAGAAAAGCGATACAGAACAATGAATCTATAAAGAAATCAATACAGTGCAGAAACAGTATGCAGTAGTACAATGAATCTATAGGCAGTAGTACGATGTCCATGTTCATGCTATCAATGCAATATCTATATCTATTTATGTCCATATCAATGCTCAGTAGTCGATCGATGCAATCAATAGAATTCGTACGATACAGTAAATCCGATCAATCGATAAGGCAGAAATCGATAAAGCGATAAATCCGTAAATCAATACAGTAAACATGCAATTCAATACTATATACTGAACAAGTACAATCTACTGGCTATGTTGCTGTTGTAGAATCCATATTGCTGTTGTAGATATCATTTACATTGGTTCAATCAATAAGAGTCGTCACTCTTTTCGCCCGTCGGCATATCAATAAACTTCTTATGTCTCCCTTCAATATATCAATAATCAATGTTTAAAGGAAAGCCCGTCGGCCCACCATCATGTACAGGTATCAATATCAATCTCCAACCAATGTTCAACCAGGTTCCACTTGTGATCAGTATCAATAGTCAATTCAATCAATAAGCAATTCAATAGTCAATATTAAAGCAATCATATCAATAATCATATGCATATCGATTCAATTTATCAATTCCAGACAATTCAGAAATCATACGAAAATCGGGCAGCGTAACGGTAGTCGGTCAAATTTACACAAAAATCCTGCAAAAAGATACAATATCCAAATTCTTCCAAATTACAGTAGAATATCTATAACATCAATACAAGACTATTATCCTATAGAAACCAAATCAAATCAAGTCCCGATAATTTTCTATTCGATTAAAATCACTTAGAATCAATTCCGACCGGTAAAATCTTCGTAGAATACAGTCAAATCGTGTACAATAATCATATCTATAACATACTAGAAGTTGTGCGGTGAAAGTTGTGTCAAATCAAAATCATGTCGAAAAGTCGACTACGAAAACACAAAACAGATCCCAACTCGGTCAAAACACAACATCTTTGAAAACAGAAACAGGGTTCGGAGTCCTTACCACGAGATCTTCTCTTTTCCCAACAGCGACGTCGGACGAAAAGCGCTCCGCGGCCTCCGAAAACCAGTTTTTCTCTTTTTCCCTTTCTCTTTCTCTCTCCTCAAAATATCTGATTTTTAAAATATGGATTTCTCTCTCCTCAAAACGAGCTCATTTCCTTATATCATACTCATATCGGCCTGGCCGATCGCCAAATCGTCCCGGGACGATCAGACCAAATCCAGATCGTCCTGGACAGTTCCCAGGGCTATTGTCTGGCCGATAATTTCTACAGTACAGATCGGCCTGGACGATCTCAACATCGTCCCGGACGATCTGTACAGAAATCCATCCAGAAAACACCCAGAAATCAGCTGTTTTCAAAGCACTAATCGGCCTGGACGATCTCAACATCGTCCTGGCCGATTCTGGGAGGAAAATCCAAATCAGAGAGAAACAGTAAGGGAACGAGATATTACACGAGTTGGGTTGTCGGGCCGCGCGATAAAGAGTAAGAGCACGTGGCGACATTTTATTGGCGTTCGGATGTAGAGCTACGTCAGGTGTCTTTACCAAATAAAAGTTCGATAATCACACAGCTCATTTTGGCATGTTATTTGAGAGCTTAGGCTATCAACTAAGAGATTTTGGGTTTGAGCCTTTGTGTATGCGATGTGTGTGTGAGTTTGACTTAATTGACCTAAATGTCAAAAAAAAAAAAAAAAAAAAAGAAAAAAGAAAAAAGAAAAAAGAAATAAGAGACATGTAGATAAGCAAAAGCGTATCAAAATTACTTTATTGAGCATATTGGGGAAAAAGAATCAACACATGATAGTAATAGTAAAGATTAAAATAGTATTTATTTATTATACAACTAATAAACAAGATGCGTCAATAGAAAGTCATACTCCATATTCATATGAAGATCATCTGATACATCGGAGGGTCATGACTATCTACATTAATTACTCATCGAGGTTTGGGGTGGTTGGTGGGCGAGCATGGTTGGGAACCCCTCATCCTGAGTTCAAATTCCCTCTATTGCGACCTCGTCTCTTTAGTGGGCAAAGTAAGTGTGGGCCCGATGTCGGTGGGTGATTTCGTTAGGTTCCATCGAGGAATTAGTTATGCTATCAAGTGCTTCCTTTGGAGTGGCAGAGGGTAGATACCCCTTTTCCTTAAAAAAAAAAAACTATTATAAATTAATTAGTTATATATATAAATAAGCATTGGAGGGTTTGAGTAATAGATCACCTAATGCACAAGCATCCATGAGTTATTGATGATGATGTGTCAAGTTGGCAAAATTGGTGAGTGGTATTAGGTGGTGTAATTTCCTGACATGAAAGTTTAGTAAATTGGGTGGCGAACCTCTATTAAATAAGTCTCCTGGTAGTGAATTACAAATACAGTCTAAATAATAATATATGTGGATAATTTTAAGTTGATGAGATGACACCAAGGATGTTATATAATGTCTTTAAATAGGATTTTTTTTGTCATCCTCTTAAGCATGGACTATAATGCTTCTCCAACAAAGCGGTCAAGAGGGTTTCTTGCATATGAAGTTGAGGTTACTTTATAGGGAAAATTATTATGTCCAGACGAAAAACTGGAAATCCGTACATATACCGAGCAATACCGAGTGTTCGGTACCGAGCTCCAGGTGACGTGGCGGTGGTTATTGATCTCTGGATGCGTTCGGTGTCCGGACGTAATAATTACTCATTTTATAGGGATGGTTAATCCTTCCCTTTGCCATGGGATGATGAGTGAAGGGCCATTGAGTGTAATCTGTGTAGAGCTTGGCTAAGGCTTGTGGATGGCCAAAAATTTCACTATAAGAAGATAAAGAGGGAGGAGACGAGAGATTATATCTATCATGAGACTTAAGATTTCTTATGATTGAAAGATTATATTCCTCTTAAGAGTTTTTGATTATTCAGCTTTGTAGTATCTTAAGGTTTTCAATTTTCTCAACTTGTAAACTCTGAAAGGAGCCAAAGATGGGCTTTATATAGCTTCTATATAGGGCCAACGAGAAAGAGACATTTGGATATATAGCTAGAAATGAAACATGTTTTGATTAAGTGTTGACATATTTTCAAAATATATATATATATATATATAAAAAAAAGATCACATACACTAGATCTAATGTATTCTACTTGAAATTAGGGAGAGCTTGGAGATCTAAATAAATCTAGAACTTGGTTATGATCACTGCCATCAGCTATCCACCTTCTCATGACCACCTTCACTGAACCTACATCGCCCAAATGCCATCCTCCAAACATCATCGGCTCATTGTGGTTTCTTGACCATCATCGTCCGACTACAATCTCCCATGTGACCACCGTTACCTGACTGCCAACACTTATCGACTTCATCACCCATCATCGCCAACAACATTGATACATGCCATCGCTCTAATTCTAATGCACATCGATATCAATACCAATGCTCGTCGTCACTATTAACCCAAAAGCACGTCGATACTTGTGGACTTCGTCTCCTACATCGTCAATAGTGTCGACACATACAACATATAGAAGGGTATTGCACAGTGTTGACACACATTCCAAGGCTTGTAGATTTCATCTTTTGTGGTCACCAACAACATCACTACACATGAATACACGATCACCTATGCACACCGGCAACCTCAATGTCGATATTAGCTTACTTCATCGTCTGTCATCAATTCCAACACTGACACCCACCTACTTTGCTGCACATCATAAATACATATGTTTATAAATATAAATTAGTAAGCAAATTGACCTACACTTTTTTTAATTTACATAATGAATTTTGAAAAAATTTCAAATATAAAATAAATAAATAAATATCAAATTATTCAATATTTTTATGGACCCAATTGAAGAGAACCAAAGGTGAAGTATAATTATAGGCATTAACTCTCATCCCATCAGCAAATCCACTTCTAAGGGTATCAATCACCTTTTTTTCCCCATTTTAAACGCTGAAGACAATTCATGATGATGGTGGCTAAAAATGTGGTCTCAAATTAAGATTCTTCGCCATGCTGGACCTCCTTGCTTTATGTAATTTCCCACGTGAATTTTATGGCTACCTAAACTTCAGGGGTGTTAGATTTTGGAAAGGTTATTACGTCCAGGCAAAAAATCGAAAATTCGAACGTATATCGGGCAATACCGAGTGCTCGGCATCGAGCTCCAGGTGACGTGGCGTGTTTTTATTGGTCTCTGTACGCATTCGGTGTTCGGACACAATAATTACTCTAGATTTTGAGTGTAGTATTCTAAGGTCTCATTTGAGATAATTTTTTTTTTTTACATATTTTTAGATTAATTTTTTTAAATATTTTTTTAAAGCAGGAAAAAATTATGGTGGTTAAAATTAAAGTTGTCTCAGACGAAACATAAATATAAGAAATTTGAAAATATTGATATTGATTTAAAATAAAAAAAAAAATACGAAATAAAATTTTGATGTATTTAAAAATTTGTAAGTTTGATCAAGTTTTAAATATGTGATAAATGTTCTGCCATTTAAGCCACTTGCCAATCCATTGGTCACCATCGCCGCACCAACCCAAAAAAATCGCAATATTTGCCGGTAATTGGGCGCCGCCATTATTGAGCTTTACAGCGTATTTATTTTAATTTAAGTGAAAAAAAAGGAATAATTATATATATTTATTTTACATTCATTCAAATAAATTAAAAACATTTTAAATAAATTTTATTCCCTTTTACTAAATCAAACGGTTTCTTAGTGGAAAATTACAGTAAAACAATTGTTTTTTTTTTTATTAAACTTTTTTACAATAAATTTCTTTCTAATTTTTAAATTTACTTTTATGGAAGATGAAAAATATTATTTTTAAATAAACTGATAATTTTATTTTTTTTCATTTCCTTATATGTGAATATAAAATTATTGGTCTTAAAGAAGCTTTAAGATAATTTATAGAGCCTAAATCAAATTTCGATTTCCTTCAACTAAAGCAAACAAATTGATGGAATTATTAAAAAAAAATATGTTTAATAAATAATTAATTAGACTTATCTCTCTCATAAATAATAGCATCTTTCTATAAGATGGTGCTGAGACCTGTAATGCTTTATGGTGCAAAATACTGATCATTAAAAGAGAAGTATAATATTAAGTTAAGCGTTTAGAGAGAGGATGTGCAAGTGGATGATTGGTTTTACTCTTAGATATGGGATATGGAACAAGCATATATGTGAAAACGTTGAAGTAGCTCCTCTGGAAGATAAGATTGGAGAGAGATGTCTTAGACTGTTCTCTCTCTTAGATGGTTTGATCACATAAAATGACAGCCTTTTAGTGATTCGATTATTAGAGTATATGTATTATATTTGGCTTATATTAAGAAAGGTAGAGGTAGATATAAAAAAAATTGGTTAGAAAATATTAGAAATGACATTTTTTTATTAAGATTAGGCTTTATTTGGAATGACTTTTTCACTGCTTCTTAAGGCAGCTCTATAGTACAAAAATTTTAATTTTGTACTAGAAAGCTGCTTTAATAATCAATAAGAAAGTCATCTCAAACGAAGCCTTAAATGAGAATTTGGCTCTTAAAATTTCACAATTAAAAAAATGTAACTGATCCCACGTAGTAAGATAAAAGTTTGATAATGATTTTGCTATTGTTATTATCTCCCATAAATAATAAATATTATACATACAACTTTTATATTTATGATTAAAATATAATAAAGTATCTAACAATTATGTGGGTGTTAAGCATAATTTCTGAAAATATAAAGAAAATCTGTTTAACATTAATTCTTTATAAAAGAGATAAATATAATTAATCTTTTTATCATATTTACTTTCAAACAACAACAAGAATTTCATACGAATTAAAATAGTTTGAGTGGCATACCGTACTCGCTACACATAGAGAAGTTTTCACGATTTCTTCTTCGACGAATGCGAAGCATGTGGAATAAAAAAGAAGGATCTCAATAGGACCTATCCGAATGATCTGAAATAGACTTGATAACCCTTTTTTTTTTTAACTTTTTTCTTTAGAACTTGTCAACTATAAAATTTATCTTAATTGATAAAAAATAAGAATATTATGCTTGTGAACAAGCACATGTTTGACTATGTATTTACTATTTTACCGTTAGCTCTCTCTATAAATTGGTTCGTAAGCTTGTATGAATTTATCCTGAATAATAATATTTCACTCTTTCTTTTGTTTCCTGAGTTCTTTGTCTTTCGTCCCTCTCTCTCCGCTTGGCTTCTTTCATGGTATCATGAGCCAGAATTAAGCCATGGCCGATCAAGAATCTGCGAATTCCCACCCTCCCTCCTCCGCGGCCATCTCTGACAACATCACCACCAAGCTCAACATCCCGGCGCCGCTCAAATTTCTCATCTCCAATATCAAGAATCTTGTTCTGCATGTCCTCACCGCCGACAACTACGCCATTTGGCGTATTCAACTTCTTCAGCAATTCACTGCCAATGGATACGGCGGCCACCTCACCGGCACGACTTCTTTCCCCACCGATGCAACCACTCCCGAGTCGCAGAGATGGCGTCTCGTCGACAACAACTTTCTTTCTGCTCTCTTATCTACAATCTCTCTTGTCATTCTTCTATACGTCATTTCCTCCACCACCACCCACGAGGTCTGGCTCATTCTTGAACACCATCTACAACCAACCTGCCGTTTCACGAGTCATCCAACTCAAGAACGAGCTGCATCACGTTCAAATGCGAGACCTCACAATGCAACAATATCTCACTCATATCAAATCCATCGTCGACAACATCGCGGCCTCGGGATCCCATGTCGATGAGGAAGATATCATTCTTCACATCCTCAATGGCCTCCCATCCACCTACAATTCCTTCAAGCCAGCCATCCGCACAGATCCTATTTCTCTGGATCTTGATAATCTTTATTCACTTCTTTGTAGTGAAGAGATTAACGTCAATCAAGAAACGGCTCGCGACAATACCACGAATTCAGGAGCTACTGCCCTCTACACAACATCTACAAACCAAAATCGTGGTCGTTCACAGCACAGATTCAGCAAGAACAAATTCCCTACCGCCGGCTCTGCACCCTCCGCTTAACCCGCTCAATTACCCAGCTCTACCACATCCACCGGCTCAAGACCGACGTGCCAAATTTGTAACAAAATTGAACACATTGCATTGCACTGCTGGCATCGGAACAATCCGAAATTTGCCCCCACAAATCCAAGATCTCTACCGGCCTTCCTTGCCCAACAACATCCTTCATCCTCTCAAGATTGGATCATTGACTCCGGGGCATCGAACCACCTAACGCTGGACATCAGTGCCCTGCGATATCCAACCACTTACCAAGGTCCGGAGAGCGTTTCCATAGCAAACGGGTCTCAACTACCGGTTCTACACTCAGGTCAAGGCCTTCTCCCTCTACCAGACACGTCTCGTAAGCTTCTTTTAAGAAAACTTCTTCAACTTCCGAATTTATCTCACAATCTTTTATCTGTTTCAAAGCTAACAACAGACAATCCCATTTCTATAAGTTTTGATGCTAATGGTTGTGAAATTAAGGATCTCAAGGACCAACTTCCGCTTCTTCGTGGGCATCTTCGTGATGGTTTGTACCACCTCAGCCATTCGACCAACTCCACCTCCACGGCTCTTCACGTACACCTCAACAGGGAGCAACTCTGGCACAACCGCCTCAGACATCCACACCATAGCTTGCTTAAAGTCCTCATCAAGCAACTTCCACATCTTACAAATGTTTCTTCCTCATTCTTTTGCAAGTCTTGTAATGTAGCTAAATGTCATAAACTTTCGTTTAATAAAACTAGTTCAAGTTCGTCGTCTCCGTTCGATCTTGTGCACTCCGACGTTTGTAGGCCAGCACCTATACAATCCGCCGATGGATTTCGGTATTACGTTGTGTTTATCGCGACTTTACCAGATTTTCTTGGATGTATTTGATGAAAACTAAAAACAAAACCTTTTCTAAATTCAAATTTTTTTGTCAGTTAGTCAAGATACAGCACAACACAACCCCGAAAGCATTACGTTCTAACGGAGGTGGTGAGTTCACAAGTGCCGAATTCAACTCATTTATGAACCACCTCGGCATACAACGACAGCTTACATGCCCGCATACTCCCGAGCAGAATGGTCTCGCGGAACAGAAACATCGACATTTGCTCGATCTAACCCGTACCCTCCTCCACGACTCCAACTCTCCCGCTAAACTATGGGCCGAAGCTATCTCCACGGCAAACTACCTTATTAATCTCCTTCCTTCATCATCGATCAATCAGCAAACACCTTTCTATCGTCTACACGGTCGCGCTCCCACCTACGATCACCTCCGCACCTTCGGCTACCAATGCTTCCCTTGGCTTCAACCCTATGCCACCAACAAGCTTTCTCGACGATCCACCGTATGTGTCTTCATTGGGTACCCAATGAAGACACATTTATGAACTTCACTTACCCTATAAACACCAACTCACTCAAACCCAATCACCTCAACAGCCCCCTACTAATCCTATCCCACCTCTGTTACTCATACTGAACTCATCCAAACCGACGCCTACTCCTGGCCTAGGGCTGCAAACGAACCGAGCCGAGCCGAGTATGTGAGTGTTCATGTTTGCGTTCATTTAATATCAGCTTGTTTAAGTTTGGTTCATGTTTGTTCGAGCTTTATTGTTTGTGTTCATGTTTGGTTCATTTAAATTTATGAGTGTTCATATTCGGTTCATGTTCAGTTCATGTTTGTTCGTTTAGTGCTTATCGAGCTTGTTCGCGAACATATTTAACAATTTTTTTAACTATCAAATAAACATGTTCATGAACATATCTATAAACAAACATATTTATAATAAAAGCAATTGTCTATGTAACAAAGGCAATGATTATTTATATTTATTAATTTTATAGTCAAATATTAATTATTTTTTATCGAGCTTATTCACGAGTTCAAAATCGAACACGAATCGAGCTTTTATCGAGCTTAATGTCGAGCTTGTTCACGAACTTCAAATGATGTTGTTCACGAACATAAATGAGCTGAACGCATTAGTGTTCAAGTTTGTTTATTTAAGAATCGAGTATTTAAAATATTGTTCAAATTTGTTTATTTAGTTAATTAAACAATCACAATGAGCTTTAATCGAATCGAACAACGAGTAGCTCGTCGAACGTTTGGTTCGTTTGCAGCCCTATCCTGGCCCAACTCAAGCACCCACTACAACGTCAATTCCCACGGTTATTCCTGAAATCAACAATCCAGGCACAAGGCTCAACTCCCTTCAGCCTTCCACGGTGCACTCAGCCCGCCCTCAGATTCCGCTTGCTCCCACGTCTCACCCGATGCAGACAAGATTAAAATCAGGTATTACCAAGCCAAAACAAATTCTATCTCTCATGAGCACTACCTCTCCCCATACAGCTCCGCATACCTACAATCAAGCGATGAAAAATTCTCACTGGAGGCAAGCCATGTCTGACGAATTTCACGCACTTCAGCGATAAGGAACCTGGAACCTCGTACCCGCTCCACCTCAAACACCAATTCTAGGATGAAAATGGAAGTTCAAAACTAAATTGCTACCAAACGGACAAGTGGACCGATACATAGCGTGTCTCATAGCGCAAGGCTACGACCAACAGTTTAGCATCCATTACAACGAGACCTTCAGTCCGGTTGCGAAGATGCCAACCATACGAATTCTCCTTAACCAAAATTGGCAAATTCTACAACTAGACGTCTCCAACGCTTTCCTTCACGGTGACATCTCCAAAGACCTCTACATGCTCCAACCACAAGGCTTTATCGACATCAAACATCCCTCATTGGTATGTAAACTCAACAAGTCTCTTTATGGCGTCAAGCAGGTGCACCGACAATGGTTCGAAAAATTCACCGGCTTCCTCCAGACTTAGGGCTTCAGGTTTAGTCGTTCCGACCCCTCACTCCTTCTCTACCATCACAACAATATACAAATCTTTCTCTTAATATATGTGGATGATATTCTCCTGACAGGTAACAATCAAGACGCGATTCGGACATTTATCTCCAAGCTACAGTCACATTTTGATCTCAAACAGTTTGGCCAAATTTCACTGTTTCTCGGAATCCAAGTCATTCGACAACCCACAGGCTTCTTTCTTACACAGCAACACTATGCGAAAAAACTGCTCAAGAAATCCGGGCTGAGCGACAACAAACCAACCTTTACTCCCACCTCTCCTAAATCCAAAATCACAGACCTCCACAACCAGCTCTTATACGTTCCATCTCTTTACCGTCGCCTCGCAGGTTTGTTACAATACCTATATATTACTCGTCCGGACATCGCCTTCACCACCAACCAAGTCTGTCAACACATGCATCAACCCATGGTCCAAGATTTTCAATCCCTCAAGAGGCTGTTGCGGTATATAAAAGACACGGTGGCATTCAGGCTTCCCATCACCACCGGCCCTCTGACTCTCAGGACATACACGGACGACGATTGGGCCTCAGATGCATCCGATCGGAAGTCGATCTCTGGGTTCTGCACCTTCTTGGGATCGAATCTTATCTCTTGGTCGGTCAAAAAGTAGGTCACAGTTGCTAAATCATCAACAGAGGCAGAATACATATCCCTTTCAGCAGCAACGTCCAACGTCATTTGGCTCCACCGCCTCATCGCCGAGCTGGATCATCCGCAGCACTCCCCAAGTACTACTATCCACTGCGATAACACCTATGCTATCGCTCTCGCCAAGAACCCCAGTCTTCCACGCTCGGACCAAACACATCGAGATAGACTATCATTTCATTCGCCAGCACATAGGCTCCGAAGCAATATCCGTCACTCACATTCCCTCCACCGATCAAACTGCATACATACTAACTAAACATCTCTCACCAGCTCGCTTCCACGAGCTTCGTCGCAAATTAACCATTCAAAAGATGAATGCTTAATTTGAGGGAGGCTATGAACAAGCACCTGTTTGGTTATGTATTTACTGTTTTACCGTTAGCTCTCTCTATAAATTGGTCCGTAAGCCTGTATGAATTTATTCTGAATAATAATATTTTACTCTTTCTTTTGTTTCCTGAGTTCTCTGTCTTTCGCCCCTCTCTCTCCGCTTGGCTTCTTTCAATGCTAACATATGAAAGAATTTAAAGAAAAAATATTAAACATGTTACTTTTGTGTTAAAGTTGGATTTATAGGTCAAGTTTAGATTAGATCATTTGATCATTTTTTTTAATATTGTGGTTTAGTGTTATCATTTACTAATTCAGATAGTATAATAATGGAGAGTTATAACTTATAAGGAATTATTATTGTGCAGACAGATAAAGAAAAAGTGATGACTCTGTATACTGAGCTAATGATTGCTGATTATTGATTACCGATCACTAAAAAATACCGTGATATCTAAGACTTCTTACTTGTTTAAGTGTGACCACTAAAATGTTTATTATTGATTCATTATTACTTTACGACTTTACTGGTTACAGAATTTACTGCCACTGCAAATGTGTTTTACTATTTATGCACAGATTCATGATCATATAAATGTTAATGTTATGATTTGATTGTTGACATGCATATTGCTCATATATCGTGCTTTGAGTTCAGTTGTAGGATTTGGTTACTTGCTGGGCTCTTGAGCTCATTATATAAGATTAAATAATTTCAAACCATGGCAAGAGAAGATGAGTGTGAGATTGATCAGGATTTTTCATGTTCAAGTTCTTGTTATTTTAGTTGTACTTTTGCACTCATGATATGAAAGATATGTTACGTTGATATAGATCCTGAGCAGTATACCTAATTTTTGGGGAAATGAATATAGATGTATATATTGATATGATAGTTTTATTTTTGTTGATATTTATATTGATAAAAGAAATTAGATAGCTATTGTTATGTAAATTAAAAGATAAAAAAATAATTTTTCTAAATTAAATTCTAGGGCGTGACATCTTATCATTAAAATGCATTATATTATATCAATACTTTGTCTAGCAATGTGGAAAGGCGCCTTTTATAATTCTTAACTCAATCTAGTGGAATTATTTCATCCAGAGCACATCATTCATTTTTTCCCTTCTTTAGATTTTCACATATAATTAAAATGTTTTTTTAATAAATTTATTTTAAAAAACAGCAAAATTCCTAATTTTATGCCAAATATAGAAAGAATTCATCACCAACTATTGATGGAAAATTAAATACGACGGATTAAATTCCACCGCACCCGCGCCCACCCTCTCCTTCTCTGTCCAACAAACCCATTCGTTGGTCGACAATCTTCCAGCAAGCAAAGCATCCGGTGCCAGTTGTGGTCCCATTGTCAATCAGTCCATATTGGCTAGTTTTTATTCCACGCCACAAACCGACCCGTACCGGCCGTTGTCTATTTTAAGCGTTCTACACGCCACACATCCCCACCGTACCTCAACCAGCAGTCACTTTTTTGGGTCCACATAAATAACGACACGCGGAGGCCTATGGGGCAGCGTATCTCCCGAGGCTGCGTTATAGCCGCAAGTTCCGCTTTAATGACCGGGAATCGCTCGGAGACCATGTAAAAGATTTCTCCGTATCTTTTATTGGCCGGAGCGAGGGCGGTTAGCTCACCGGCTAGGTGCGCGGATCTTGAGAAAATCGCCGGATTTGTGATTCGACCAAATGAGAGGTAGTACGAGGGGTGGGAGCCACGTGGAGATTTCACGTGATTGTGCCACGTGTACATTGTCCCGGTCGCCACTCTGCCGCCGCATGCGCCGTTGAAACGAAAATAAAGATAAAATGATGGTACGTGCACAACTCCCCTTGGCCTATTGGTTGAGAGCTTAGTCTTCCAACTAAGAGGTCCAAGGTTCGAGTTCATGTGTATGCGTTGTGTGTGTGAGTTTGACTTAAATTGCCTAAATGTCAAAAAAAAAAAAAAAATTTATGGTACGTGAGGGTAAATATGTAAATTCATGGATCCGGTGATTTACTTTTGAAAAATTATATTCGGATAAGTTTTATTTTAAAATTTTGCTAATTTTATTAGATGTTATTGATTTTAAGCATTAGAAATTGTTTTAATATGGTAAAACTATTAAATATTTAAGATTAAAAAAGCTCTTAATCATAATACACCAAGCTTTTCTCATATTGATGACATTCTATTGAATATTCATTACCTCTTATTCAAAATATTACTTTAAAAAATAGTAAGAAAACTATCCAAAATGAAGTCTAAGATATAGTTTAAAGGAACTTATGTTTTTATGTTTATAGTTTTGAAAGCTCTTTTTTCAATTATAATTTTAAATATATTTATATAAAAAATAGTATTTTTAATATAAATAAATAAAAACTATGTAAAAGCTATCATCCAAATATATTTTATTTTCATTGACTATTTTTTCTATCATATTCCGGGTTCGGAAGGCGATGTAACCCAGCAACATGGTACAATATGAAGAAATAGAAATACATGGTTTGTATTTATAAAAAATGGGGCATGCAGTATGAATAAAAAAAAGGAGAAAATAACAGCCTAAATTCACCAAATCAAAATAGTAATGAGGCATACCATGTTACATGCAAAAGAATTCTAATAAACTGGTATCATTAATATATGTGTCAAACTACTATCAATGTAAATTAATTTAACATCCATAAATGCAATCATTTTAGGTATCATCATACCTCAAAATGATGTATCAGTTATTTATTATTTCTAATTCATATCCAATTATATATATATATATATATATATATATATATATATATATATATATATATATATATATATATATATATATATATATATATATATATATATATATATATATATGTATTCTCAAAAAATTATCTTGATTAAGCACGAATCTCGAGGTAAAATTTAATCGGAAATTTCAAAAATTAAAATCAAGAGCATTCGAACTCCGATTTCAGCGAGCTTATAGTCAAACTGAGCATCTCGGAAATATGAACCTAACAACACCAAATTCGACCCAATCCGAGCCCAAATGGGTCCTAATCAAGGACCCGAAGCACTGTTAGAAGGTTCAAACCACAATTTGAATTACCAAACGGTCTTCGATTTTAACGAGCTTATACTCGAATCAAGCGGCTTTACGAGACAAATCCAACGAGCCCAAGATCGCCAAATTCCAACATCACTATGGCCTTCAAATGTCCAACGAATGGTGCACAATAGTAGGATTCATTATCGGCCGTCCATTCGACCACTCCCTATTCGCCCATGATCTCACAACTATTTACGAGCTATGCCACTCCATAAAAACTATAAATAGAGCCCTCATTTTTTACAAAAGGGACAAAAAAGTGAAGAGAGAGAAGAAGATAAAGGGGGAAAGGAGAATCCTCTCAGGAGCTCTTCCCGCCGCCTAAATAAGCCGGAACTCTGCCGGATTTTCGGGAAACGATGGGATTCTGCAAAACTTTATTAATTTGCTTCAAGTTGTAATCTGATCGTTCCGATTTGTGGGTCGAATCAGTTTCTTGTAATTTACAGGAACACTAGTGGAACTTTTCAACTGGGCGTGACCCCCATGGTTTTTTTCCTCTTATAGGTTTTCCACGTAAAAATCCTGATGTTCATTTCTTTTCTATTTGTGTGCTGAATATTTGTGCAACGCTCGGACGTGAATTTGTAAACTCTACCGCCGCGTATATTCTAGCCCGCAATATATATATATATATATTTGTTGTCTATTTATTATATACTCATCACTGGGAAGTTAAGCACCAATCCAAGAAAATCTAATAATTTTCTGTAAAATTGTCACTCTAAGGGCCCATCAACCCCATCTAACAAAAAATCGATAGGATTTTACTAACATACACGTAATCATACAGTGCAAATATTTTTATGAGTAACTAACACGCATTATATGAATCAACATCTCAAATATGATTTATGTAATTACTATGAATTACAGAAATGAGATTCATTTTATTTATTAAAATTAAAAATACTATAATTTAAATTATAACATATGAATTTAACTTACATGAATAAGAACTAGTGAACAATAAATCAATGTAAAGTTTATTTTGTAACAAGTTGATTCCTTATGAATAAATAAAGAAGATCTACTACATGTGTGACCATATTGAAGAATTTAATATAGAACAAATGATCTAAATAGTTATAAAAGAACCTAATATAAATAGCACGGATTACATCATTAATAAAAAAGGGTACATTTCCCCCCCCAAAAAAAGGAAGTTAAAAGAAAATAACTTCAAACCACCATATCCTAAATCTACAGAGCCTCGAGTAGGGGTGTCAATATTTGACACGACACAAAAATCCGACCCGGTCCAGACCCGAAAAATCCGGGTTGGACCCGACCCGATTTCAAAACGGGTCAGGTTCGGGTTCCAGAAATCGACACGTTTGAAAATCGGGTCGGGTTCGGGTTGACCCGACGGGTTGCCGGGTCAACCCGCGAACCCATTTTAACGTAACCTGCGGACCTACCCGCGTAACCCTCCTCGCTGTTGCGCGAAAAAAGTCGCGACCACGCCCTGTTGCCGCGGGCGTCGCGACCTTGCCGTCCCTGCTGCCGTCGTGCCGCATGACCCCGCTAATGCGGTGCAGCGCGAGCGCGACCCCGGGCGAGCGCGACCCCGCGCATGAGCGAACCCCGCGCGTCCCCGCTGCCGCCGTACCGCGTGAGCGCGACCCCGGGCGAGCGCGACCACGCGCGCAAGCGAACCCCGCGCGAGTGCGACCCCGCTCCGCTCGTGACCCTACCCAGCTCCGCGCGCTACCCCGCTCCCGGGTCGGGTCGGGTCAACCCGGCAACCCGCCGGGTCTGGTCGGGTCGGGTTCAGATTTTTGACCTATTTACCTAACCAGGTCGGGTTAGGGTCAACCCGTTTGAACCCGGGTCAGTTCCGGGTCCGACCCGAACCCGACCCGTGACCCGAAATTGACACCCCTAGCCTCGAGGATAAAAACTTTAAAGTCCAAAAAAATGAAAAATCCTAATTTAATATTTAGAATAAGTGGATAACACAAAAAGAACACATGATAACAACATAAAGCTAATACAAACTGAGCTTAAATTGAATATTATTAATCAAGCTAAATGATTCAAGCCAAAAGCGACTAAGTTGAAAGCATCCAAAATGACCTAGATTTCATAAATTATGAATTAAATTCTAATCTAGAATGTGAGCTTACAATTATAAGAAGAACCATAAAAAATATATGAATGCTAGAAAGTATATTCAATTAAGATCTAATTCCACCAATCAAATTTATAAATCCAAGAAATCACTAATAAAAATAAAAACTTAATTTTGATGAATGATCTCGGTCAGCAGAAAAAGATGGAGGAAGACCCAACTTTAATCCAAGAGAAAGAAAGAAGACTCCACCTTGCTCAAAGAGATTGAAGATGGAGAGGCCTTCTTTGCTAACAACAACTGATGTTCACAAGAGAGAAATGAAAATGAAGTATAGGGAAGAGGTTTGGTGGTTACTGCAATAAGGAAGAGAATTTGATACCATGGGTCTTTTATTAGGTTTAAATGACCTGAGAGTGATGCCAAAGGTGAGTGAAATCAAACAACGTGGGATAAATCACATGATTTTAGTGATTGTAGAGAGAAAATTACGGCTCAAAGCCACTCGATTTGCTCGTGTGTGAAAGAGATGAGCTCGCATGTGAAGGGGGCATTCGATGACGATCTGCTCATGTGCGAAGAGAGAGTAGGAATCAGCTGCTTCTCACAAGTTGTGACTACATGCAAAAGGATCAGATTGGCTTTTGATCGTGGTTCATGAAATGGAGCGGGAGAGGAAAGTCGATTTATGTAAATCTTGGACTGAACAGTTCATGTTATAACATTTCCTAATACAAAACAATAAACAAAAATCCCAAATAAAGCATAAATGTGTTTTTTTGTCCACTGGGAATGACAAATGCCCTATAACTAATTGATCATCTCAAAAGTATTCATGAATGTTTGAGATATTATTGGACAAAAATAGGCAAGTTATATTACTGGCTTTTTTATAATCCCTATTCCATGGTTATCTTGGGATACTATTTCATCCTCTTGAATTAAAGCAAATGCTTACATGAAATTTTTATGTAAGCTTATCTAATTGTTTTGGGGATGGAAGGTTTAGTTTCTTTCATTTGTGGTCATGCTTCAATTTGTTGGAGTCATGCATTCTGCTCAGTCGTAATTTGGTTTTGGACCAACGCATAAATATGACCTATCACAATAATACCATCAGTAGACAACAACCTTTTGGATGGTTTTATAATGGAACCAGTGAGATAACCCTCAAAGCCGTTTACAGTGAACAATTTAAGGAGTTGAGATTTCTAAATCAGATGATTATCAGAGGTTAACTGAACTGTAACCATTATCTTTACATTAGACATGAAGAAATTAAGTTGAGGTGGAATAGAAATAGTAGTAGAAGGAAGAGTGGAGTCAGACAAGTCCATAGGAGATGTTGTAGATGAAGTAGCCATTGAAAATTTTAACATACTGCTCTGATACCATGAAGAAGTTTACTTGCGAGTCATATAACTCATACAAGCATAATAGAGAAATTAGGTAGATAAGCTCTAGCTACTGTATGCATTTTGTCATCTCCAAAAATCAATCTCTAGATAAATACCATATGTGTATATATTGAGTAGGTAGTTAGAGATTAAGGCTATTGATTACAACAACAGAGATCCTACGTAGAGGGGTGAACAATACTAATTCAAAGCAGATGTAGTGGAGCAGAGTGAGAGGAATAGTGAGTCGGCATATGCATAAGATCATATTAGGTTTGTTTGTCAATAATGACATTAATTTAAAATAAACCCAGTACAATATCTTGGAATAATACGACTTTTCCTTAGAAGATTTAAATATCTAGCTTTCAAATTGAAGATGTTTTTTGTTGGATAATGTCTCTTTTGGTTGACCAGAAGACTACTTCTCTTCACCCCTCTTTTTGCTTTGCAATATGGACAAATTTGTTATCTTCCTCGGATGATGATGATGATATCCCTTTTCTTTCTAAAGAGAAATCTGATTTATTATTTGGGAGCTCTAACTATCAAATAAGAGATTTTAGATTCAATATTGATTATGTGTTATAAGTTATGCATATGAATTCGACTTAATTGTCTCAAATTAAAAAAAAAATCTTTTATTTGCCTTTTTTTTTATCATTCCTTGTAGGATATTACAACATATTTATATTATTATAATATTTTTGGCGAATTGGCTGCACTTGACAACAAAAAGATATGGAGCCACAGAACCAGTTCTGTCGATTTCGTCGAAGCTGCGTTCGTCAGGTGGAATTCACGTGAATAAGCGGATCGCGTGGTCGAGATCTTGCCACGTCAGACCTCAGAATCCCGTTCACATGTACGTACACGTTAGTTGTTGCTCGAAGAAAGATAGTTGGTTCACCTCCCGCCTAGAATTCCCATTTGTTACAAAGAAATTGACATCAGAATTTGATTAATATCCCCTTAGAGCCACAGCCACCACATGTTTCCGACGAAGCATCGTTCCGCCGTATGAAGATCAAAGCAAATCCAAAGGCTTAAGTTGTTAGTGTTTTGTTTTTATTATGCGTGTATGTAATGCATAGGATCTTTTACCGTGCCCAGCCCTAGACGGGCAACAGCTGGCCAATGTAGGTGAGTGCTGGGTTGCGGTGAGTGGAGCGCGAAGCGCGCTCAGCCGGCTACTTCACAGGTGCAAATATTTCCTTTTACGATTTTACCCTGCATCCCCAATCCACGGTATTCTTACCTCCCCTTCTATCTGAACCGGTGAACGGCGAGCGTGAATCTAGGGGTAGAAGGCTATAACCGTCTTTTAAAAGGCGAAGCCGATGGGTGAGGGGATATTAACGGTGGCAAATTGATCTGTTTTTTTTTGTTCTGTTGCTTCTTTTCCATTTAACCAATTTGACGCAACCGATAGAGAAGGAGAGGGAGATCTGAATAAGGAAGTACGGAGAGATGAAGGGTTGTGAGCTCTGCGATCGGGCAGCGAGGATGTATTGCGAATCAGATCAGGCAAGTTTGTGTTGGGAGTGTGACGCTAAGGTTCATGGGGCCAATTTTCTCGTAGCAAGGCACCCGCGCGTGCTTCTTTGCCGGAGCTGCCAAGCTCAGACGCCTTGGCGGGCTGCGGGGGCGCGGCTTAGTCCCACCTTCTCCGTCTGCGAGAGCTGCATGGCTGGTGGGAAAGCTTCATCGGCAGTGGAGGGCGAGGAGATGGAGGGAGAAGCGGAGGGAGGAGGGGAAATGATGGAGGAGGACGAAGAGGACGATTATGAAGACGAGGTTAGTGATTCAGAGGAGGAGGAGGAGGAGGAAGGGGAGAACCAGGTGGTTCCGTGGACGCAGACTTCGCCGCCGCCGGCGAGCTCGTCAAGCGGGGAGGAATCTTCATGGACTGGTAGGGCCGGGGCTGTTCTCTTCAATCAGATGAGGGGGAATGCGGATCTCGCCTCCCAGGTAGAGAGAGGACAAATTTTACACTTCCTCTGTTTTTTATTGTTAGTTACTGGAAATGCTTTTGTCTAATTTGGGGTTTCATGGAATATGCCTAATAAACAGCTTGATCTCACTTGCTCCAATTCCAACCGGAGTCATCTAGCGGCCGCTGCGACACCGCTGGCTAGATCTACTGATAAGGACCGCCGTGGATCCCTTCTTCGCCAGGCTAATTCGTCATCTGTTTCTAGGGCTGGCGCTTGCAACCATATCTCTACACGCGTTTTTCATTCCACCTTTGATCTAGCATCTTCAGCTTCTCGCAGCCCTCCGAACTAACGTGAGTTCCGAAAATCTCGAACCATTATTTCTTTCTTAAGAAAAAAGTAAACTTATTTTAGTTTGAGGTAAGCCATAATCTTATTAAATTTCTTCGACTGGCGGCGTGTATATACATTTGTATCAAATTATGAAAATAATTGCTTGAGCTCTTACGATAATATGGCAGAAATGCTACGAAGCTACCACTCATAACTAAAAAAAAAAAAAAGTAAGTCGAACTGGACAGAAAATTTTAATTTTTTATATCCGGCCAACCTATTAAGAAATATTCTCTATAATTATAATCTTGAGAAGAAATGAGTTTGAATATCATTTTAATGGATATAAAAAATATCTTGTATTTTTTATAAAGATTTATTTATTTAATCATTTATCTTATCCACTTAAACTAAATTTAAGTTGGAAGCACAGGAAGCAATTTTTCCTCTGCAATATGTTATCCATTTTTTGGTTTTTGCCTTTTTTGCTCTCTGTATGTCGCCGTCGTTAATGGCTAACACAGCTATTTACCAATCACTCCACACCCTCTCTCCTCTCTCAATGGGCTAGGAGAAAGAATGACCATTTTTGTCCGTTAATTCTTTTGAGTGGGATTCAATGAACAGACCGAGTCAGGTGCAGCAAACGGGGATGAGTGGTCCACAATTGCTCGTTATAGTTTAGGATGGAAAAAGATAGAGACAATGATCATTTTTGTCTATTTATTGTTTTGCGTGTAGTTCAATGAATTGACCTGATCTATTTTAAAATGGTTAGCGTCTTGTTTAGTTGCTCAAAAAATATTGATTAGGTTTTAAATAATTGGATAGAGGGATTACGAGTTTATCTCTCTATCACTTTCTTGTGGTTATTTCTCATCTTCTTTTAACAAAAGTATAATTTTGAATGGTGATATTACAATCTAATATCAGCCGTTTGCTCTTGACCGTCTGCCACAAGTTGGATTAAATAAACTATAATTGTGTGGCTGGAATGGAATAGGAGTATAGGACCACCTTTTTGCTGTGTTTGATTATTATAAAGTTGTGGTCATGGGAATGGAGTAATCATCCTGAAATAATTTTTAATAATTTCTTTTTGCGGTCAATACTTATTTCTTTGTTTGGACGCGCTTAAGTTTAACATATGCGACTGCTTTATTAAAGGTGTGAATTTAAGTTTTATAAAATGTGGTTATCTTCTCATGAGAATGCTTTAATATAAATGCTATATGCAAATTGTGCTTATCTTATTAGGAAATTGTGTTGGTCTTATGTTTGGTTAATGTTAGTAAGTAATAGAATATTAAAAAATATTTGGGATAATTTCATGCATCCCTCTAATGTTGCAAAACTAACATTATCTTTTATCTCCATTCATAGAATTTTCACCTAAATATTGAAGTTCATAGAAAACACCAACTCTTAATTTTGTTTTAGTCAAATTCTCAATGGTTTGGTCATGGCACATGGAAAATGCATATATTTGCTAGTTCTTACTTTTTTGGATGTGTTATTGTTTAGAAATAAGGTAGATTTGTTGGCATGCGAGTAAATCTTCCAAAATATTTTAGAGTTGAGATACTTGGTGATTGACCTTTTCCCATATGCTTAAGTTTTTTAAGTTGAAAAAGAGTTTGGCCACTGAACACTGATTTATCTAGCCCAACTTTGTTTGTTCTTTTGTTCACACACTCTAACAACAAGTAGTATCATTGTTGATGGGTTAGCTATGATCAAATGGTTCATGTGGTTTGTGGTTCACATAAATCCTAGCCTCTTCTATTATGATCATGCAATGTTCAAAAGTGGGTGACTCCCACAACAATTTCAAATGGTCGAGGATAACTCTTATATGAGGGAAGATTATTAAGGCTTCGTTTGGAACGGTTTTTTAATGCTTTTTAAAGCAACTTTCTAGTATAAAAATTAAAATTTTTGTACTAAAAAGCTGCTTTAAGAAGCGGTAAGAAAGCCATCCCAAATGAAGCCTAAGTCATGCAAGAATATTGAATTTAGTTCCATATTCAATAGTTTCAAAATATATTGTTTGTTAAATATTTGAGTTTTTATGTTGAAAACAAATTTGATCATTGGCATGTCATTTCTAGCTTGATCCCTCTTATTCCTTTCTTTTCCCGGCATAGATAAACTTTATACAAGCATGTATGACCAGTAGCGGCTAGTATAGTAATCCTCTTTTTCTTTGTCTTTTAGTTTTTTTTTGTCACGCAGTTTGTTGTTCTTGTGCTAAAAGATTTCTGTTATTGTGCATTTCATGTGCTTCAAGATTATGCTTAGCATGCTAAACTAAGTTTTTTATAAACTAGAGATCAAGTCTGCAAAATTCTTAATCACCTTTTAAAGTTATTTGAATGATTTATGTTAGAGTTTATGACCCATATTCTGTTGGAGCATAATTGCAATTGGTCAACGGGGCAGTTCTACTTGATTCTCAAAGTAGGAAGGATTTCTAGTGGACTTATTATCATTTCTCTCTCTAGGTCTCACTTTTCATCGAAAATAAGAGTAAGGAGCTCCTGAGGTAATTTCATGTCGAGTGCTAGATAAATTTTCAAAGTAGAAGGATAAGTGATTAGAAATATAACATATTTGTATAATAATTATAAGATGATTAATTGATTATTGTACACTACAAAACTTTACTCAAACTTTGAAAGTGCCAAAGACAAAATTTACTTGTTATAAATTTGTATTCATATATCATGACTTGATTCCTCCCTCCATGATGATAACGACAAAGATTAGACTCCTTTAAGATTATTCAATTAAGAAACTTATTACAAGTGTAGTTTCAGGGCTTTATTTATAAGCACCAGTGAACCACTGAAAGAGTTTTTCTCTCATATCATTTAGCATGTTGAGTGAGTCATGGCCTTATATTTAGCCTCAACAAAGGACTTGGCCAACCAACACAATTTCTTTCTTATTTTTTTTAGGTGACTAGGTTAATTCTAAAAAAAAAAAAATTTAATATCTTGAAGTAGATTATCCATCTCAACAAATCCATCATTATCAACATCAAATAATGCTTCAAAATTGGAATGTTCAATTTTAATGTATAATAATTATTTCAAATGAATTTTTTGATATACCTTGGTATTTGCTTAATAGTTTCATAATCATTTAATTTTACATATGCTTGGCTAAGAACTAGTCACTTGGACTTTTGTTTGAGACCATGGATATGATTTCTACCCCAAATATTATACATAAGATGTTTTTCCATACAAATGAAATCTCGTAAAGATTATTATAAAGAAAAACATTATTCACATCTATTTGTAGCATATACTTATAGTGGGGTGGATATATGAAGAGAAGCTTCTAGAGGTAGAGTTACAAGAGATGAAGATGGGTTTATGGAGGAAGAGAGAGATGGAGAGTTATCTCATTATAAGTCATTATCAGTTGAAGTATGTAAACCATCAAATATGAATCAAATTTTTAAAAAATTGTGTTTTATAATACACAGGAAATATATTATTAAATGACAGAATTTCATTGATGAACGAAGGCATGAACAGAACAGAACCAAATATTCTTAGTGGTAGAGAAAATAGATGGTGCTTTATCCAATTCACAGATATGATAGTTAGACTTGGAGATTGGTGAGTAAATAAACGTAATATATGTTTATGATTATTAAAGTAAATAAACGTAATCCTTTTGAAAAATAGTAACTGATTTGTATGACTAAGCACCAGAGTGTAAGGATAATTGAATTTCTCCCAACATCTTTAATGAGGATACTTAGCTCAAGTGCAATTAGAATATTTGCATCAAGCATAGGATATTTTTTGGCAATCCATAATCGATTTGTAGAAAGAAGTTTTGGTTGGCGGGTCGGGTCATTTAAATGGGCTAATATGGATTTGGTTTTTGTGGTTGGATTGACGGATCGGGTCATTTATTGACACTCTTAAATGCTTTCATGTTCGGATCTCTTATTTAGTATATGAGGTGTGTTTACATCTTTGAGATTATGTGAACCTTTAAGATTGAAAAATACTAGAGCACTAGCAAAGATGTTGGATCATAGTAAATAAATTTTTTCCTGCATTAGTAATGGAAAAATTATTCCGGATCATTCGTACATGTGAGTGTACACACTATGGACAAATAATGTATACAAATTTGATACATTGTGTAAAAATTTGTACATAGTGTGTATACTTATATGTGCATACGGTTTTTTTTGTCCGGACTCTACACAGAATAGTTTCTCCTAGTGATGACGCATTAGAGAAATAATGTTGTCAATGTAGTCTTTATAAGATTCTCAATTAGGACTGGCCATTTTGTTGTAAAAAACATATTGACCGTATTGTTCATTTGATGCAGATTTCGACTTCAAATCCTACGCTCTAATGTACATAACCAAAGAGGATGTGGAGTCTTTGGGCAGTTCTTTTGGCAGTGTTGTGATTCGGATGGGAAGAAGAGATTGCAATTCTGTTGGGGGATTATTGATGTAATCAATCTATGAGAGAATTCATCCCCATATCCTCATTAACCGAGCTGAAGCTATTCGTTTCTGGCCTTGGATTTGTGCAATATTTGTATTTTGCTGATTTTCCCTTTTACATTATAAATTTAAGCTTTCTTCTGTGTTGATTGAGTGCCAAATTTAATCTTCAGATTTTTAGAACTGTAGATTTTTATAAAAAAAATTTAACCAATTTAAATAGCAAATATTTGAAAAAAAAAAAATGTCAGAATATTTTATTGTAAAGTATATCTGGTTGAATTTTAAATTTATTATAGATTAATTTTATGTATGATATTTAATTTTAGTGGTTGATAATGATGGTGGTGATTGACAATGGGCAATGGAGGTGGTGGTCGTTGAGAATTGGTGATAATGTTAATGAATTTATTATGTAATCTCATGAACTTTCATGTATATAAAAGGAATAATTATTCTATATGAATACTGGACGTCGTCTGGAGGTAAATTAGAGCACGCCATATCACTTCATTGCTGTGTACCGCGGCTGTGTATCGTGTGACGTAGCATACTCTGATTCGTCTATGGACACAAAGCTACATCCGATTTCCACACAAAATAATTTCTCATATAAATAAAGGCTAGATTTTTTTTTTTCATTTAAATTATGATATTGATAATTAATCTTTAGGAAAAATCTTAGAAGCATAATCAAACATTTAGTCTTCGTTTGGGACGGCTTTTTTATTGCTTTCTGAAACGGAGTTTTAGTACAAATTTTTTTTTAATTTTGTACTAAAACTCCGTTTCATAAAACAATAAAAAAGCCGTCCCAAACGAAGCATTAGCCGATTAACGTCTGAAGGTTAACTGTGCCGATGCATAATTAATTAATAAAAAATATTGAGTAAGAATAGCTGATGTGTTTTGTGTCAATATGGGATTCAAAATTCTTAGATTTAAGTTGAGATTAGTGCAATCTTTGAATATTATATGTAGTACTACTTTTAGCACAAATTTAAGGACTTTGAAGTCCATTTTGAAGCCAAAAAAAAGTTAGTAAATATATGAAGATATTATAATATTAATAAATTAATTAATAAATTAATAAGCATTAGATTCTGATCAAAACTAACTAAAAGTTAAAAAAAAAAAAGGAAAAATCATGAAGAGCATGCATGGAGCAAGAAAAAGCAAAAAGTAATGTAGCAAGCATGCATGGAGCAAGAAAAAGCAAAAAGTAATGCAGCATCTTAGCTTTGTGGCCACTCAATTAGAGCTAAAATAACAGTCTCTAAAGAGAATGCTTAGCATACACACAAGTTTGTCAGTTCACTGGGTCAATATGCTATCCTTCCATCTTAATCCTCTGTTGATAGTATTTATTGGAAAAAGTATTATTTATTCTTGTTGAAGTTCTAAAAAAAAAAACAAATCACAATAAAATTGGCAAGTCACCAAAAATCTACAATCATCTTGATCGGGCACGAATCTAGACATAAATATGAGTTGGAAGTTTAAAACTTTAAATTGGGGATCATTCAAACTTTGATTTCAGCAAACTTCTAGTCAAATTGAACATTTCAGGGAGACAAATCCTATTATAACAAATTCAGTCCAATATGAGCTCAAATTAGCTCAAATCAGTTTCAAAATAATAATTGGATGATCAGATGATATCCAAATATAACATGCTTATAATTGAATCGTGCGGCTCGACAAGATGAATCTAGCGAGCCCAAGACCATTAACTTATAACATCTCTGAGGCACTATAATCAAATGGATCACTATGAGCCGCCCGAAAAGAACACTCTAAACTGACCCTAGATTTTCTCTATATTTGCTAGGAATGAGGGAACTAGGAAGAAAAAAAGACTTGGGAGGCCTCTTGCCACCAACAGTCGCCGCATTTCTTCTGAACTACTGACCTTCGCTTGACTTTCACCTGTTCACCGACAGCCGTCGGATTTCTTCCCGACTACCAACCATCGTCGGACTTATGTATGTTCACCAACAACCGTCAGATTTCTTCCCGATCATGAATTGTCGTCGGACTCCTACCTATTCATCAACAGTTGTCGGATGTCTTCATAACCACCATCCGTAACCGAACTACCTTCTATTCACTAACAGTCATCGAATCAACAACCATCACCGATCCTCTGTCGAATATTCTCCCTACTGTTACTGCCAAATTTTTACCATATGTAATTCAATATAGATTAAGAGTATCCGTTTGAAGTTTGTCATATTCTCCATTATATTGTATTCTCATTGTCCTGGAGTTGAGGGATGTGTCAACTTTTGTGATATATTCAAATATAAGTGAAATCATTTCAATTGGACAAGACCCCATTATTTTTTTCCCCTTTTTAAGATTTTCAATATAAAAATTCTTATGCTTCTTTATCATTTCTTTTGGGAAACAAGCTCCCACTCGAGGGTTTGGGGGCGAAGCACATGAAATTTTTTTTTGATTGATACAGTGCAGCGATGCTGTGAAACGTGTTTGACATACAGAGCATAACACCATAGCAGTAATAGCACCATTGTTGCAGTTCAACTCCACGACATTGTGAGACAGAGCATTAAGCGTTGAGGCACTATGGTTTAGTTGAGTTAGTTTTTCCTTCATTTTTTAAGAGGTCATTTTTTTTTTTTCATTTTGAAGGTGTGTAACTTGAGAGAACACTTGTATTCGCTTCTAAAGATAGTGGACGTGAGTGTGAAGCAATGAAGAGAGAGTTAGAGTGAAGATTTGTACAATTTCTCCTATTTGTTACAGTGGATTACTTGGTGTGATGTGACCACTGGCGGAACCCAATAGGTTCCAGGGGGGGCAACTGCCCCCCCTCAAAATTTTTTTTTTAAATTTTTTTATATGGTTTTTTTAGGTAATTTACACCTTTTTATTCATTTTTTAGTATTTATTACAAGGTTTTCATGCAATTGCCCCCCCTAAAAATTTTAAAATACTATGATCTTTAGGTAATTGCCCCCAACAGGTCGAACCCCGCCAGAAGACACTACCCCCTTGGACCCCCAACATATATGTCTTATAAGTTTGCCCCCCCCCTGAAAATTAGGGCTGGTTCCGCCCCTGGATGTGACTTCATAAATTTTTTTTTTCTGATTTCAACTTTTTCCACGTTAAATCCCAGTATTCTTTCCTCTTCATTGCATTTTAGTTTTCTTTCTGGTTTCCTTCTTGATTTACTTCCCAACAATTTTGATATAGATATTATCAACTGAGCAACTGTTGATAGCTTTGAATGTCACTTTCAACCTTAGTGTGGTAGGCATGTCCACATGAGCTAGCAAGGAAAGATGGAGCATCTTCAGGTCGTTGAATTTCTAATGTATCGTTCTTCCATTGCTTGCAGGTGTTTTCTTTTGCTGGACAGCAGTAAATGACAAGAATCTCAATATTTCTTACTAACCACTCATCAAAAATAAATTCCTTTAGAATAAAACACTTGTCACTTTGTCAGCTTCCTATACTCAAAAGGAGCCAGTGGCAGCCTTGAGAGGCCTCAAGTTTATGCTCCACCACATAACCCTCGCTTATTTAGTTCATAATATTAAAAAAAGCCCTTTAATTTCAGTATAATTACATTTCCTTATGAAAAATATTGCAAGCATATCAGCTTTAAGTAGCTTATAAAACCATAGAAACAAGCAAGATTACCAGCATTCGCATGAACAACACTGGTGAGTGATGGCTGGCTGAATTTGAGGGAAGAACATCAGCCATGGGAGGCAGTTGGTAAGTTTTACTGCTATTAATACTGTCTTAAGTTTTCTAGTAATTTAACCTATCTGAAAATGATAGTTGAGGATTTTTGGATTCTTACCAGTTCAGTAGAATTTTCACTAAGAATATGAAATCATATTCATCCATTCGTTTCTGATAAATATTCAAATTTATGTTGATTCAGGATGTAAGATGCTTTTGTTAATTATAAGCCAATTCAAATTGCTGAGTTTAGTTCAGTTAGTTTAACATATAGTAATGGAAGTATCAGAGGAAGTTCTTAACACAAATACATTTTACTTATTACTCATTCTATGCTAGGAAGGCAATTAGAATAGGTGTTACTACACCTTTTTGTTTAGGGTTTAGGTGATTATTATATATACTTCGTAGTTTTCATGTTGGTATCATCGAAGGAAGAATTATTTTCCCACTTCATCAATTATCTTTTATCATCGTATTAGAAGTAACAATCTCCTCTCTCATTTTCCCTTCTTTCAGTCCTCCTAACCAACAATGCTCCCCCTTCAACCTCACTGCTCGATCCTATCTACCCATATTTGAATATTGTTCTACTTTTGATCACTTTGATACTCTCACACTATCATAAACCGATTTGATAAAAAGCTTAACTCTCATCTCGATCAATGCTAAAACCAAAATCAAACTTACAACCCTCTAACTAATTATCCTAGTTCTTCCAATTTCAAATTTTCTTGACAAGGTCACTATTGTAAATAGTACCAATCTAGCTTATTCTCATTCAAATTAAATAGTTGAATTGCTTTCCTCACTCTTCTTTCTCCCAATATCTTCTCCCGCACACCAAGAGAAAGATGGAATACCCTTGGCTAAGACTTCTGCTAAACTGTTGAGTGGGCACTTTAATCAACCTAAAAGAAGATATTTGCCTTCAGTGAAGTCAAAGCGTTAATCAAAGTAAAAAATATTAGAAAACTTCCCTTCAAAATTTTAAAATTTCCTTGAAGTTGACTGTTCGTTCTGAAAGTAGGGGTGTCAATATTGGACCCGACCCGAAAATTTTGATTTTGGGTTGACCCGAACCCGAAACGGGTCGGGTTCGAGTTCCACAATTTGACCAGTTTCAAAAATTGGGTCGGGTTCGGGTTGACCCGCTAACCTGAAATTGACCCGAAAATGACCCATTTTGATCCGAAAATTCCATTTTTGACCCGACAACTCGAGATTGACCCATTTTGACATGAAAAACGGAGTTTGACCCTTTTTGGACTCGAAAACTAGCAGTTTTTTGTCCGACCCGGGTCATTCAGGTCGGGTCGTTTGACCTGAACCCGAAGCGGGTCGGGTTCGGGTCCAGAAAACCGACCCGTTTGTAGAAATGGGTTGGGTTCGAGTTGACCCAAATAGTGCCGGGTCAGTTTCGGGTTCGACCTGACCCGTGACCCGAAATTCACACCCCTATTCGAAAGCATTAAAATTGAGTCTGGAATATCGAAAAATGATGCCGAAGATTTCAAAAACGTTTGAATCGAACCTTACGAACATAAATCATTTTTCCTTTTTTTTTAAATATTCGTTGGGCCTCAACCCTCTGCATTTGATGCGGCTATAGTGATGTGCTGCCTCCTCTAAGGTGGCACTGCTGTTTTTTTTTTAAATACAACAACACAACATCAAGTCTTTATCCCTACGTGGGGTCGGCTTTATTAATTCTTTTTTTTTTATTTTCTAAAAATAAAAAAATCTGGAAAAGAATCCTTTTTTTTTTAAATTCAATATATTTTTCAGAAAGAAAAAAAAAAAAAAAAAAAAAAATATATATATATATATATATATATATATATATATATATATATATATATATATATATATATATATATATATATATAATATTTTCTTCATTTTTGATTTATTTAAAAAAGAAAATTTTTAATTTTTTTATTTAAGAAATCTGAAAAAAATTCAGAAAAAATAATGAAAAATATTTCCAAAAAATCTCCCTCTTTGATCTTTAAATAGCCCCCTTTGAGTTGGGGAAAGAGGCAAAAATCTTTTGAAACAATTCAAACTTTTTCTATAAATTCAGGGAAAAATGGACATTCCAAAATTGGAGGCTTTTGAAGGCGGTCAAGACCCAGTAGTCTATTTCAGGCTCAAGTTCTCTCCCGGTGGGGAAAAAACTATCCACCGTGATTTTAAATTACAGTGGCAATGACGATCAAGACCCAATACTCTTACGCAGGCTCCAATTCTAGTCTCCCGATAGGTGAAAATTTTTCCAACGAGAGTTTAATATCGAAGGCAGCGACGATCAAGACCCACTGCATACACTTATACGGGCTCTAGCTCTCTCCCAGTGGGGGAAAATTTGTCAAGCGAGAGTGTAAGGGCAGCAATGGCGATCAAGAATCATTTCTCTTATGTGAGCTCTAGTTCACTTTAGGTGGGACAAAAATTGTCCAACAAGAGTTTAAATACTATGGCTGAGCCGATTAGGATTTGGTGCTCCTACGCAGGTTTTAGTTCTCCCCCGACGGGGGAAAATTTTCTGATAAGAGTTTAAATACCGGTGGCGATCAAAACCCGGTACTCTTACGTTGGTTTCAGCTCTCCTCTAGCAGGGAAAAATTATTCCTGCAAGAGATTAAATATTGGTAGCATTGATGAAATTAGAACTTGGCCCTCTTGCACAGGAAAGTATAGGGATGTGTTGACATCGATAGTTGGAGGGTGTGTCAATGATGGTAATCAAGTAAGGGACGAAGATACATGTTAGGAATTGAAGGGATGAAAATGGTGGTTGGGCGAAGATCGATGGACGGGCGGTGGCCCGATGAAAGTCTGAGAGGCAAAGGGACAACATTAGTCGCCAGACGATGGGCCGATGATGGTGACGGTCTAGTTGTATTTTATTAAAGGAAGTAGACATCCATGCTGCCAGTGACAGGCAATGAATAACTTAATAAAGGGGGGTAGGTGGTGTGTTCATGGTAGCAGTGTAACAACACACTACAATATTAATTGTGTGTAGGCCTGATGAAGATAACTCTGATATTTTCTTTAAGAAGGGGTAGAAGAGATCCTTTAAAGTGTTATATATTAGAGGTCAAGATAAATCTATCAAGGATATTGGCCTATCTGGGGTTACTTATCAAAGTATTACTTGATGGCATTAACCAGTCAAGATAAATCCACCATATATAAGAGATCGGGAGGAATCCAACAATGATATTTGACTTATTTAAGATCATTTTTCAGAGTATTACTGGATGATGTTAACTTGTAAAGAAAAACTTGAGGGAGATTCACAAATGATGTTTAACCTATCCAAGGTTGTTTGTCAAAGTATTAATTGATGTCATTAACATGTATGGAAGAGGATGAGGGAATCCACCAAGGATGTTTAACCTATTTAAGGTTGTTTGCTAAAATTTTGATTGATAGCATTAACTTATATATAAGAGTTCAAGGGAATCAACCAATGATATTTGACCTATCCGATGTTATTTGTCAAATCATTACTCGATGACATTAACTTGTATGGAAGATGTTGAATCAAATCCCCCTAGAATCGATTATGTCTTGATTGGGAGGGGGCAAATGCCATGTGTATCTCAAATCAAAGATGAAGAATGAACTATTTTTAGACCATTATTACCTTTTTGAGGTCAAGATTATGACCTTATCCAAAGAGAAGAAGTCCATCTGTGGACTATATGGAGTTTAGGATTCATTTGAAGCCTTACTATATTTGTGAGAAGCTTTATAATAGACAATTGCAGGCAAGATTATTTTTAGATAATTAAAATATTAAATGGACTTTCTTGACCATAACCATATTTTAGATTGCAACCAAGGTTGCCCCCCTATCTAAATCTACTTCTCATGGAATTGAACTAGTAATAAATGATGGTTGAGAGGTGATTGAATAATACAAGCTTGTTGTTGTAATGAAGTTATCCTCAATGTTGAAGAACTTCTTTCAAACATGATAAAAATCATGATAAAGGTGCTGCCTCGCTTCAACCATACCCAAGATGTTGACGTGATCGAACTCTCTAGATTGAAGCAAGAATTGCCCCCAGCCAAGAAGTGTTTCCCACATAATTGATGTTGTAATGCCTCATAGTTGATGAGAGATAATGCATGCTTATTATTATAGTGATGTTGCCCTTAATATTGAAGGACATATTTTGGACTTGATATTAAATCATGATAGAGGGACTAACTCACTTCAACCATGCCCAGGGTATTGACATGAACGACCTAACGAGGTTGAAAGATTGCCCCCAACCCAAGGATCATTTCCCACATATGATGCCAATTTTTTAGTCTTGGAACATTTGCGACAAAAGAGATATATAATGTTTACCATTAGAGCTTTATGCGAAGATTCAACATACAAACATACAAGAGAGAGGAGTACGAGAGTCATAAGAGACATCAAAATTTTACATGAAAAATCTTTAAAGGGAGAAAAGCCACGGGGGCTTAGCCTAGTTGAAATGAATTCATTAATATTTATATTTGAATATAAAGTATAATATATTGTGGGAGTTGAAAGAATCTAGTGATATGAGAGTTATTCTCAAGAGAGTGTTGGTCTGTTCGTTTGGTCGGTAAAACCATTGTTGAGGGGCAACTATGGTTAAAGGGATCGTAGTTGATAGGTGACGGAGGTTAGTATGAAACCTCTTAAGTAAAAGAAGCTAAACTCTTAAATATTGAGGCATCTTTTGATGTAATGATTGAATTTTCTTTAAGAAATTATGTAGTTAAGTGTGCTCTTCCCAAAAAAAATTTAGGATGGTTCGCCTCCTAGGAAGTTACACCAACATGGTCAGGCCCTTAGGACAAAGTGGACAATTTCTCAATAGTTAAAATTTTTGGCTATTACAGTCAGAGGGATTGTAGTTGACGGGTAACGGTGGTTAGAGGAATCATAGTCGGTGGGCAATAATGATCAAAGGGATCATAGTAGGTGGGTGATGATAGATGAGGGACTGTAGTCGACGGGCGACGAAGGTCAGATGGACCATAGTCGGCAGACGACGGAGGTTAGAGGGACCAACTCGGAATGTAGTCAGTGGGTGGTGGTGGTCAGATGGACTGTAGTCAGTGGGCAATGATGGTTAAAAGGACCATTGTCAGCGGGTGGCGGTGGTTAGGGGTGTAATGGCTCGTATTTTAACCCTATCAAATATTTTTTTTTCAAAAATTGTTATAAAACCAAATCATAAATAATCTTCGTTATAATATAAATATTATAGTGATTTAATTACATTTACTTTTTCATATTTTTTTGCTACTAGTATATAGTTATAGGATTTTACTATTTTGATATCTTTATGTATGCTTTAGTTTTACCATTTTATATGATTTCTTTATTGATTGATAGTGCTTATACGGTGGTTGATTTATCAATTCAACACACATATTAGCTTAATGATTTCTCTATTAAACTATTTTATTCGCTTGTATACCATATTATTTTACCATTTATAGACTTTATCGTTACTGCATGTAAATTTTACTGTTTATGCAATGATTCACTGATCAAATTAATGTTATTATTATGATTTGAATATTGACATGGACATTGCTCATTTACCTTGCATTGAGTTCAATTGTATGATTTGGTTATTTGTTGGGCTATTGAGCTCATTATATGTGATTAAATGATTTCAGGTCAAGACAAAAGAGCAGGAGTATGAGATTGACCAGGATCCTTCAAGTTAAAGTTCTTGTTATTTTAGCTATTCTTTTATATTCATGACATATTAGTTATGGTATGATTATATAGATCCCGAGTTCTCAATAATATACATGATTTTTGAGAAATGAATATAGATGTATATATTGATATTTTGATTCAAAATTTTATTTTCATTGTTATTTATATTGATAAAAGAAATTAGGCAATTCTGTTATTATTTATTAAAAGATAAAAGAATAATTTTTTAAATTAGATTCTGGGGTATCATAGGAGGGACCGTAGTTGGCAGATGATGGTGGTCGGAGAAACCGTAATTGGCGAGTGATGATGGCCAGAAGATGGTCCAGTGGAAGTCCGACTATAGTTGGCAGCTGGGTGGAAGTTTAATAGTGGTCGGCATCCTAGAGGTGGTCCAGTGGCGGTCGGGGGCTAGGAAGTGGTCCGATAATGATCGGGCAGCAGTCGACAGCCGGGTGGAAGTTTGATAATAATCAGTGAACGGGTAGTGATTCAACAATGTTTGATGAAAGGTAGTGGTCAAACGATGTTGGCTGCCACATGGTGGTCTGGTAGTGGTCGACGGAAGTTCACCATCGGTGGTACTTGGGTAAAACTCTAGGTTTTTAGAAGCCTCAAAGCTCTCTTTCATCTCCAACCAAAGATCCAAGCTTGCAAAAGTTCAATACCTCTTTCATGTGGGAAGTTGGGGTTTATTTATAAATTTTTTAGAGTGGCATGCCCCATAAATATAGAGAAGATCTGGGGTAAATGCACAGCGCTCCCTTGGACATCCCATATTGATCCTATCGATTATAGAGCATTTTTCAAGCATTTATGTGCCCAAATGATGCCAGAATTAGGTAACCTTTGGCTCGTTGGATTCGTCTCGTCAAACCGCTAGATTCGACTATAAGCATGCTATATCGAAATATCATTTAATCATATAGTTTATGCTTTGAACCTTTCAAATGTGATTTGGCCCCATTTTGGCAAAGATTGGACCGATTTTGGTGTGTTTGGGCTAGTCTCTTTGAGACCTTTAGTTTGGCTATAAGTAGGGCTGCAAATGAACTGAGCGTTCGATGAGCTACTCGTGGTTCGGCTCGATAGGAGCTCATTTATGTTTGTTTGATAATGTAAATGAACAAGCTTGAACAACTTTGACAATACTCGATAACTAAATAAATAATCTTGAACACCCTGACATTCGGCTCGTTTATGTTCACAAACAAGATTGTTTAGAGCTCGTGAATATGCTCATTAAGAAACTCAATTAAAAAACTCAATTATGCCTTATTTAATTAAAAATAAATATTTAACTATTATATCTTATTTAACTAATAAAATAATTAAATATATGGTTATATATATTATTATTGCTATATAAAAAACAAAAAATATTGTTGTATAAAAAAAAAATACTTAAACTACCACATTTTTACTTAAACAGACAACGCCTGCTTCTCTCTCTCCTCCGTGACCACATGAAAAAAAAAATTGCTGAAGGGAGTTTAGTCCCACGCTGCTTGGAAGTGGATGATGCTGTTGTATAAAAAAATATATATGTGGCCGTTGGTAATTGAAAAGCGGGCAGCGAAGGGACTAGTCGGGTTGGGTTAGATACTGATCTGCAATTTGGGCTGGCCGGTGTTGGTAGATTGGCTCGGCTTGGTTTGAATAAAAGAAATATTTTGTGAATTTTGAGCGGGCTCGGCTCGGTTAAACGAGCCGCTCGGTAAGAGGCTTGATTAACTTGAAAATAAACTAGCTCAAACTGAACACGAGTCGAGGTCGAACATGTTGGTTTTAAACGAGCTCAAATTCGAACAACAGTCCAAGAAGCTCGACTAGCTTCAAGCTGAGCTTGAGCACGGTTTTGACAAACGAGCTCGAACATGAGTAGGATGAAGTTCGGTTCGTTTGCAATCCTAGCTATAAATTTGCTGAAATGAGAGTTTAGATGATCCCAAATTTAATTTTGGAAGTTTCTAAATTGGATATGTCCAAGATTTAAGTCCGATCAAAATTATTTTTGGTTACGTATCACTTATATTTAGAAATATTTTTCTTCTCTTATAGATAAGTTAAGCATCAATCTAGTATGTTTGAAATATTTTAGAATTATTTAGTTAACTTTAAAATAAATATAGTAGATTATTTTCTTATATTTGATTTAAATTAAGATGAATTTAGCATAAAGTCTAAAAATGATGGTCAACAGTGCAACTACACAGTAGTGAGCAAGGGCAATACGTAGAGACTACAAACATTCCTATGGCTTACAAAATACTTGACCTGGTGGGGTGGTGGATAGTAGCGGTAATAATGGCTTGTATTGGAGATAGTTGGTGGTGACTATCAGTGACCATGACAATGGTGGTGGGTGACAAGTGGTGACAAAAGTTAGTGGCGATGATGATGGAGGCGACAACAAAAGGCAATAGAGATTGTCGACTGCTATCTTTGATGGAAAGTGACACCAACCACAAGCATCAGCAGGTGGCAACAACAATGACTTGAATGTTGTATTCAAAAATAAGCCAAATCAATTGATTTTACAATTCATAAGAAATGAATTGAATGATAAGTTTCAAATTCTTCATTTTTTTTACATTTAAACACCTATATTTTTAAAACCTTCCAATTTATATGCTTTACACCCAAAATAAAACAAACCAAACAATCCCACAAGGTCAAGAAATTAAGAAAAAAATATTGGGTATAAACAACAATATACATTATTTATTTAATAATTCTATTAATTTTAATTTTACTCATATTTTATTAGATATTTTATATCACATGATAATTTAAGAAATAATAATACATGTAAGATTCTTAATTTATTAATTTGTAATAATTATAATTGAATATGCACAAAAATACTTTAAAAATAAATTTTCAATGGCTATATTAACTTTAGAAATCAAATAAATGATTATAAATTTATTTTTTTTTTTCATTTTTTTAATATATTATAAATAGTCAAAAGTAAAAAAAAAACACCCCTTGTTTTACTAATATTTATTTATAGATTAATAGTTAAAAAAACGCCAAATCCGTCGCTGTTAGGGTTTGGCGCGGAAACGGCAACGGCCGAGTCCCCCCTTTCGCCTACGATGCTGGCATCCCTATAAATAGGATTTCCCTTTCTTTTCTTTGTTGAACAACAACAAAATCAGTCTTACATTGTCTCATTTCTCCTTTCTTTTGACAATCCACGCTTTCCTGCTTTGGACGAGCTGTCTGGTGAAGCCTTTTATCCTACCTGGCGGATGCAAGGTTCGTCCTTTTCATCCATTCATCTTTTCTCGTTTTCTTGCTTTTGTATTTGGTTATGAGATCGACCTTGGAGTTCTTGGACTTCGTGGTTTTGATGAATTGATCGGGAATCATGAAGCGGGGAAAGGGAAGAGGCTCTCCTTTATATGCTTGGTAATGCTTGTTCCATGCACAATCTATAAATTCATTCGAAGTTTTTCGTTTTTCTTTTCATCTAGAATTGAGATTATCTCTGTATTTTTTAACGTTTTTCTTGCGTGTGATGTCGGGTGCCACTTTTAACATTGTATTGTGCTTGTTTTTTAAATTTGAACTAACTTTTAACGAGGTAACCCTTTTCTCTTGAAGTTTGAGCCATTTCATTATCATCCGTGTCAATAGCCTTAGCCAAACTATTCAGGATTGATCGTTAGTGCTTCTTCCGTGGTCACTTCTCCCCAGCGTTTCATGCGATGCTCACTTGACTACATCAAGTTCTTAGTCACGACTTCCATGAAGTTTCCTTTGGTATATATCCCTTTCGATTCCTATAGCTTACACATTGATTCTAGCTACTACCATCTTTTTTCGTTAATTTTCCTATGTTCTGTAAACATTAACCCATCTTAATTTTTTTGACAAAATTGCCTTCAGGTTCCTCGCCTGCACATTATGGTTTACAACCGCGAGACTTAAAGACAAACTAGGGTGGGTTTGCCAGTAACCTTAAAAATAGTTGAGGCTGCTATGGTGGCAACATCCTTCGCGTTATAAAGTTTCTACGCCTTAAACTGTTTGAAGAACACTTGATTCAAATGTCTTTTTTCTTTTTTTCTTTTTTTTTTTGAAGCTTGGAACAGGGAAATCTATTGCAACATGCTAGGAATTGGAATTTGTGGGGATGAAGAAGGTACATTTTTTAAGCCTAACGTTTACACTTATAATGATTCAAAATGAGGGGAAAGTGTTAATCCAAAAGATCGCTCGGAGTTTGATACAATCTCACTGTAATAATGAGTGATTTAAGTCGTCAATAGCACAATTGGGCCGTGCCATCAAGAACCTTTTTATAAAAGCATGTTTCAAAAGGTCCTCTCGGGAGCACCTATTGAGAATGCCTTTGGTGGATGGCTTTTAGGGACTCATCTCAGGAATGTATTTCAGCATTTCCTCACTGTTAATTCTCTCAATAGTCTCAACAATCTCCCTACTTTACTGATTAATACTCTCTGTCATGTTTCTTCTTATGCAAGCTTACGATGCAATGTATAACTACGTTTGTTATTCATCTCAGACATGCATTTTTTACATAGCATGATTACAAGAGCTTGTGCAGGAGTTGTTACAATGTATTAATTTTTGCAGCAAGGAGAGCCTATCTTTCTCAGTTCACTTGCCACTTTTAAAGGACCTCGATGTGTTAACGTTAGGTATGGGTTCTATGGTAGAATGTCCATCTCATCAATTGCTCTCCTGCTCCATTGTGTCATCACATCCTGCTGCGCACATGCGGCTCTAGATTCAATACTCCATCGTATAATTGCACACGCCAAGCCCGCTACCTAGCTCTATTAAGCCACCATCATCGTGGAGCTACTTGCTGCATAGTTCAAAGGTGTTATAAATACCCGTCATCATTTTACTGATCGTAATTATATTGCTCATCTACTAGCATTTGTGTGGGAGACGAGCTATTTTGCTATAATTTTTACGCGCTTGTCTAATGTACGCTTTTTTATTGTCCCTTAAACTTTCAAGAGGCTCTTTAAGTTTGTTCACCACATTAGTAGCTTTTTTGAAGCTCATCAAAATCCTCCACAGAATCCTTTACGTTCTCTAGAAGATCTAGATGCCGACATTATTTATTTTCTTCTTCTTCTTCTTCTTCTTCTTCCCACATGATATAATTATTTATACTATGTGTTTTTGTCTCAAATGCAACTTCTCCCAATTATATTTCATCTCACTTTCTTCATGGCGCTTTTAGGAAAGTTCTCAGAACTTCAGGGACATCTCTACTGCACTTGGTTAATAATATAATGCTCATTTTCCTTTGATTGCTCTTATATTCGACGGAGGTCTTCTGATGAGGACATCCGAGATCAATGGCTACGATCTTGAGTTATTTATTTATATATTTTATGTACTAGTTTATTTTATATTATTGTTTTTCCCTCTATATCCTTACGGGTGGTCATGTAGTATTGTAGCCTGAAGGGTAATTTAGTCTTTTATTTCTTTTCTTTTCATGAGGCCTATTTATAGGCTAGTTGTTTTGTATTTTGAGATGATGAATTGTTAATGAAAATTTTTATTCTACTTGTCTGATCTCTTAGTGAGTTCATGAGAGGAGAGACCTGAAGAGGGTGATCGCAATACCCGTCAACCTTTGGTGGATTCCAAGGTTCGCGGTTTTACGATCTCTTTGTGAGTTCGTTAGTTTACTTTTATCTTATTCGTATTTTTCTTTCATCTCTTTCTCCCCCACTCGATCCACCACCCCTTCCAACCTCCCCACCACTGGTGGCTCAACCTCCTCCACCCAATTCATCTTCTAGCTCCACCGCCTAAATCCCACCCACCTACCTAGCTCCAACCCGCCACCTAGCCACCCCTTTCCCCTTTGCCCCCCCCCCCCCCCCCCCCCCCAATAATTTCCTCCTCATTATGATGATTTCAATCACCATAATGACTTCCTAATTTAGCTCAAGCATGAGAGGGAAAATTTGAATTCATTTAAAATTCAAATACGAATTTCAAATTCTTTCCATATAGAAAATCCCAAATTAGGAAAGTATCAATCATGAATTCAATTTCAAAATAAATCAAATTGGATTTATTAGTCCCTTTCCTCAATTTGAAATTTGAAATTCAAATTTCAAAAACTTTTATCATTTGCAAATCTAAATTAGTAAAGTGCATAACTCCAAGTCTATTTGAATTTCAAATTAGATTTGAGTTGTCATTCTCTTTCCTAAATGGCATAAATTGATTTGGAAGTTACAAATCTTTTCCCCAAATCCCTCCCTCTCTCTCTCTCTCTCTCTCTCTCTCTCTCTCTCTCTCTCTCTCTCTCTCTCTCTCTCTCTATGGCCGCCCATTACTCCTCCCCTTAATTAGGAGCTTAAATCATGGCTCCAAACAAGGATCCATTAATTCCCACTTTAATTTGAATTCAAAACTCAAATTAAATCCTGCCAAATCCACTTAAAATCTGAAATTAATCCCAGATTTTGTGATTAATTTCCCTCCCCCTCTCTCTAACCGTATACCTCTCTCCCTAGCTCTCAAAATTAATTCCTGAGGAGGAGAGAGCTGCAAGGGAACTCCTAATCCCTTACACCACTATGTTCCCTCCAACTGATCATGAAAACCTGATGTATTTCCTGAACGGGATTGCTGTCCAGAATTCTGCATGTTGGTAAACTACTGTCCAGCAGATTTTGCAGTTCCACTCTAGCTAGCCAGCCCCAGAATTCAACCCATTGCTGTCCATACATCTCATGTCTGCTGTTTCGCATTTCAAGCACCTGAAACCTGCTGTTTAGGAGATTTGGAACATGTTTTCTTGCTGTCCAGCCTGCTAGAAGGTCTTCAAACACTGTCCGGACATTCGAGACCGCTGAATACACCTTCAGGAAGGTTCTTGAATGCCTCCTACTTCCTCCCAAGTCTTCCTACAGCCGCGGGAACTGCTTATTTTCTAATTTTTGGGTAAACTCCCCTCCAATTCTCTTATCTCCTTAGTTTACTCATCAATTATAGTTTTAATGTGATTTATGACGATCATGCCAATTATTCTCCGCTAAAGCTTAGTGTTTAGTAGAAATGTGTGATGGTCATTTCATAGTACTAATCTTATTGTTAGCATAGGGATTTATTGTTGAAACCATTCATGTATGCAACGTTAGATTAACTTGATTGTTTTCCGATCTTAACTTTCACGCACGTGATTCGGCCTAAACTTGTCTTACTGCTCTTTGTATTCTATTGCGTCATTTAAATTCACCATTAAGATACAATTATGTGTTCTAAGAATATTAAGTGTGCAAATTTTCTTAAGTTAATCATTCTTGCATGTACGTTTCACATCTCTTCGGACCAAACTACTGTAAAACTCTGCTTCCACTCTTCTATGTTATATCCTCTCTCTGTCTCATAGAATATGGAAATCATGCATCCATTTTTGAAAGTCTTCTTCAGCAGCCCAATAATCCATAACGTAGAAATAGAAGTGGCAGTCTTCTTTCCTACATTCCAAGTTCCATTTCAGGCAAGCTCCAATATGCTTGGCAGCACTCCAAATATTACGGAAATCATACTGCAACTATCAATCTAGGAAGCAATCTTTAAGTATCTCCATTTGTAGAAGAGTAATATTATGCATTTAATTCCCTGTATCCATAGTTACTATTTTTCATATTTTTTCTCTCTTAGACTGTGGGCTCCGAAAATTCGGCCCCGGCCTCCGCATCGCTTTTCTTATTCGGCGAGGGAGTTTTAACGAACTAAGTTCCGAGGTAAATTTTGGAAGGCAGATGGGTTTGTAGATAAGACACTACCCAGAGATTTCGCCCTCATTTTGTGAGGACTTTATGATCTGAGTTCTGGTTTCCTATAGGCGCAAGCCCCTATAGTTAATTACCCCTCCCGATCACGAGAGAGAACTTTCGATTAAGGCTAGTCGTCGATCAGATACGTATAGAGATACGTGTTATCTGGCATATAGTAGCAGCAATGGATATGGAAATTGAATTTGAGAATTGATTGGATTTGGAAAAATATTTGGAAGTTTGGGAATTTGAGAAATTTGATATTTGAGAATTTGAAGATTTATGATATTTAAAATAGAAATTTTCACCATCTCGTACTTAAAGCGGATGGTGGGGGAATGGATGATAGACCCGATCAAGATCCCATGGTTCCGTCGTCCCGGGCCATCATGGTCCCTGGTCTACTTAGTCAGAGGAGGTAGTCGACCCAACCTGACAGAAGGATCCTTGTTGGCAGCCATGGGTTGCTTCGTCCAAGGGAACCTTGTAGACCGGGGTTGAATGTTTGTCTAAGGGGACAAATTTGAATCCACCTTAGCTGACAGAGGGCTTTGTGCCCTATCGATCATATCCTATTGATTCATGTCTCAAGGATTTAACGCCATTAAGGAGCGTATTGGTTCTGGCCATAACCGCTATCTGTGGTGCCATTTGGCGGCAAAACCACTCGGTTCAGAGGGCCCCGGGTCATAACCGTTTACCTGCAGTGCCATTTGGCGGCGAAACTGCCGGTTAGAGGACACGTACCACGTCCTTACTGGCAAGAGATTGTTTGAGAATGGATCCTAGTGATATTTTCGACTAGGCATTTCGCTCTTTGTGAGCTGAAGTAATATTTCATATTTGTCCGCCTCGACAAACTTTTGCGGAGGGCGGATGATTTTTGCTTTAAGTGTGGATGGTTGGATTTCATATTTTAAATATTTTTGGATTTTGGGATTTTGAGATTTTTGTGGAGTTTTTGGTTTTTTAAATTTTTTTGGATTTTGGGTGGAGCTTTGGATTTTGATAGGCATTTGGAATATTTGGGATTTTTGTGGAGTTTTTAGATTTTGTATGAACTTTTGGGAGATATTTGAAAATATTTGTGGACCCCTCCAGTTGAGATTATCGTTCAACACGGCCATCATCGGGGTGTTTGGGGGTCATTTCTTTTTATGGATTGAACCTTGTCAACTCTGTCGGGCTGTCGACAGAGGATCGGGTTTCGTAGGCTTCGTGCCTTTATTAGTGAATTCATATTGTTATAGGCCTAATATGAATGTTTTAAAGCAAATATATTGGTCACCACAACTTTATATTTGCTTAATGGTTCGAACCCTGTCGACTTCTATTGACCCGTATAGAAGGATCGGTTTCGAACCTGAATTCACTTGTCAACCTGCGCAGCATCCCTAGACGTCACGTGTGTACCAATAACACGCTCGTCGGGGCCCATGCGGGTTTTATAATTATTTTTACCCCTTTTAGTGTACCTACGTGTATACAATTTATAGTGCACGTGCAGGGGTACTTTGAAATAATTGTAGACGCCTTCTGTCTGCTTGTACGAATGTTGCAGATCCGGTGGCGTAGCATAGCAGCTTCTGAGTTGAGTTATTCGCTGCTTCGTACAGGTAGACTGTCGTGCACTACTTGTTGATTTTCGTAGGCGGGTCATAGTGCACTAACTAATCTCCTGCCTTGGGTTGTAGAAGCTTGTAGGAATTCGTATTCTTTATGTCTTATGCTGTGATTTTGATCTTTACGATACATCCACTATTGCTAGAGATAGATGTATTCATTCTTAGACTGAAGTTGACTACAGGATACTGCATTTATTGTAGTCTTCACGTATCTACACAGGGGTGGCACATTGTACATACATCTATGTCAGTAGAGAGATTGTATGCACTGCAGATCTTTTATTCTTACTCGTAGAAGACTGATATATTTGACTGATGCTGAGTGATTATTGATGGTATGAATGATTTAGCATCCACTACACATTAAGGGTCATCACTCATAAGTGGACTTCTATATGAGTGAGGACTCCTCGTTTATTTGTCAATGTTCACATTTACCATACACATCACTATGTTCATTTGTAGGAAATTCCATGCTACTGATTGGAAGCATATTCAGAACTCTTTCAGGTTTGTTTGTAAAAAAAAACATATTGGGTATGCAACGAATCTTTTACAATAGCATATAAGAGTTTGTATGCTCGTATGCCTTTGCACTTGTTACACATCGAATCCCTTCCGTTTGTAAGACTCAATATATTTGACTTCATTTTGCTCTTGTGTTCATAACAAATGAGCATAGTAATTTGCATATAAACGAGCCATATTGAATATTACAAGTCTTCTGCTATCATATAAAGATAACTTAAATCTTGTATGATGAGCTTGCTTGATGACATTTGTATTTGGTTAGGAATTCATGATGGCTCTTTAATATTCATTAGAGATTTCATGCCATAGTTTATAGATAGAGATCTTGTTGATCTCTCTTTTTGCAAGCAAGTGGTACTATCCCTTGAAAGCATTATGACATAATGAGAAAATTTGATTATGTCACTTACAATTCCAACCTTACTTGTAAGGAAATAGTATTTGTAAATCTCTCATACATCACCAACCTTATACATTCTCTCATGTAATTGAATTATTATTTTGCAAATCATGACATTATTTTAAGTGCAGTTTTGATTTGATATCATCTTAATCCAAACATGAGTTCACTTCAAGTTGAAATGCTAGTTTAAGTCCATCTTGCAAGTTTAAGTCAAGACTCATTGCACCAAGCTCTTTTGAGTTCAAATCTTTGTAGTTATAATGTGCCACTTGCAAGTCCAAGTCCCAAATGCTTGCAAGTTTAATCCAAGTTCTATTCTTGTCCAATATGCTTGATTCCATGTATGTCCAAACATACAAGTCTTCCACATTTGATTCAATTTTAGGTTCAATTTGATTAAGCCTTTTGTAGTTCAATTCAGATTCAATCTTGAATTCCAAGGTCTAACAAAAGTTTGAGTAGAAATATAGTTCAAGCTCAAGATGAGCTTCTTCCATTCATCCAAGTCCACTATTGTTCGAATGAGTTTCAAATGAGAGTTCAATGTGCAAGTTCGAATTTGTCCAAGTTCATCGAGTTCAAAGAGGAGTCTGAGTTCAAATGGTCCTTGTAGTTTTCTCCAACTACAATCTTTAAGTACAATTTTTTTTTTTTTGCATTTGTTCTTTTGAGTTCAAACAAACTCTTTTATATTTTTTTAAATTCATTTGAATTTAAAGCTCATTTTGTTCAAATAAGTCCACAAGTCCAAGCTCTTTTTTTTTTGTTTAAGTCCTTGGATTTTCAATCCAAATTTCGGCAGCCTCCCGGCGTCTCCCCCGTTTAGGGGAAAAAACCAAGAGGCAACCATTCCCATCGACGCTACGTGAGCGCTTCAGGTAGGTGTCAAAAATGACACCGCGGTCGCGAATGAAATTTTTTTATCCCCGCCTGCTACGTGAGCATTTAAGGGTTTTTAGGTTTGTTTATTATAAGAAGAAAACAGGATGTTAGAAAGAACACATGTTTCCCCCCTCTGCACCACATGGGCGTTCGGGGGTACTTATATAAAAAAATAAAATAAAACAAATGCACACATTTTTTATCCCCTTCGCCGCAAGCGTCGCACCGGTTTCCCACCCTAAACGCTACTTGAGCGCCTCGGGGGTTTGCCGGCTCGTTGCAAGCTTTGAAGAGGGATTCTTAAATCGTCGCGAGCATCGCACCGGTTTCCCACCCTAAACGCTACGTGAGCGCCTCGGGGGTTTGCCGGTTCGTTGCAAGCGTCGATAAAAGAACCTTCTCTTTTCTAATTTATAATTAGTGATAAGTTAAATATAATTAGTTATATTTAAACTATAACTAATTGTATTTAACTTAAAATTAATTACAAATTAATTAAATATAATTTATAATTAATTTAAAATTAATTATAATTAATTACATTTATCATATAATTAATTATATTTAAATTAGGATTAATTATAAATTAATCATATTTAACTTATAATTAATTATAAATTAATTACAATTAGTTATATTTAATGAATAACTAATTATATCTTAATTTAATATTAATTATAAATTAAATGAATTTAATTTGAAATTAATTATAAATTAATTATAAATAATCTCAAACAAATAAAATAAAATAAAATAAAAGATATCATAATAATTTATATTACTACTAATAGTATTATTATATTATTATTATACTATTACTATTATGTATCATTAAATTTAATAATGATAATAACAATAATATTGTAATAATAATATAATACTATTATTAGTATTAATATTAATATTAATTAGCATTAATATTAATAAAGAGAGGGGTTAACCTCTCTAGCAAATAAGGAGAAAGGGGGCTCGGGATGAAGCTCGCGGCCAAGGTAGAGAAGAAGGCAGTGGAGGCTTTCGGGTTCAGGAGAGAAGACCGAATGGAGGAGCTCGGCCAAATGGGATCGGGCGGCTATAGGTAGGCACGATGGATCTCTCTCTCTCTCTCTCTCTCTCTCTCTCTCTCTCTCTCTCTCTCTCTCTCTCTCTCTCTCTCTCTCTTTGTTTCTCTGTCTTAACCGAAGGAAGAGAGATCGAGATTGCTCCCAATCGGCACACGGAACTGGGCAGGCGGCTCGATCGGAGAAGGAGACGGGATTGGAGTCTCGGATTGATGTGGATTAACTCGGTTGGGGGCTGTTCGTGTGAAGGTCGGCGTATGTAGGAGTGGAGGTCGGGACTTGTGTTTGATGGGATCCGGCTGCTGGAGCTCGTGGGTTTAGTCGGAGAAGGAAGCTGGGTCGAACAGGGACGGAGAGGGAGGCAGAGGCGTCGGAGCTTTGAGCGTGGGGAGGTGATGGGATTTTGGTCGGAGAGGAAGGAGGTGGAGTTCGGGATCGGGAGCTTGGAGCTCTTGCGATCGTGGAAGATAGGAGGTCGGGAGAGAGCAGATAGATTTTCGAATGGAAGAACAGATCGTGAGCAGCCGAATGGAGGTGTCTTCCTCTCCTATTTAACGACGAGGCGCAGCGTCGTTTTGAACAACGGTCGCAGGATTTGCTGGAATAGATGTCCGAGGTTCCAGCCAGCAGGATATCGGGGATTTGGCAGGGATTTGATCACGAATCAGAGCAGAGTGTCGGAAAATCAACGGGATTTCCGGGATTTCTTCGATCAAACGAGGTATGCGGTATGATTTCATTTTTTTTTTTGGATTTATCATGCAGGTCAACAAATGCCCCCCAACAAATGTGATACGCGTCTAGAGCGAATCATATTTGTTGTATGCTGATTGACCCTATGGATTTCTAGATATTTGTTCTAGATGTCACATAAAGGGTTTCATTTAGTGGATCTCCAAAATTTTGCTTGGATGTCACACTGGGATTTTCTTTTAGTGGATCTCCAAAAGTTTATTTGGATGTCACACTAAAACTTTCTTTCTCCATAGATCTCTTAAATATATCAATAGATGGTTGAGATACTGATTGCTTTTGTCATGTGCTTTGTGTTGTAGACATTGATGGAGAATTGTCTGATTTGTCTTTACTGACTTATCATGTTATTTTGTTCCTTCGGCCCTATGCTCCTTGCTTTGACGGGCTTGTTGAAGGAGTAGATGTCAATGACCTAAACCCTTGGGTTTGTATTAGGTCGATGGCGAAAAGTCATCGGTCCATAGCTTTGTGCATAGCGGACTTGTTGATGACGAAATCCTTTTAGTTCAGCCTTGAGCTTTGTGTGAACTTTGGGATAATTTCTTCGGTCCTTTGCTTTGTGTGCTTTGACGGACTTGTTGAAGAAAAATTCCTTCGATCCTCGCTTTGTGCTTTACGGATTTGTTGAAGGATTTGCAGGTTCTGGAGTCAGTTGATAGTACCGAACGTAGGTAGTATCTTGATCCTTAACCACTTGAGAAGACTTTAATCTGAATCACTTGAGTTTGTCAGATCGGAAGAGCTAGAATTTGATAGCTCTTTGTCCTCTGGTTGCTGAAATGGGGGTTCCTCTACTGCGGCCTTTCTTATGGCTTGTTGAGTAGATGGAGCTGCCAGCGATCCGGCCATATTTGAGCTTGTTAGATCCGACCTCTTACACCCATTCAGGCTTCAGACTTGAGCTATGAGAATTATGTTCCCCAATGCTGATTTTGCTGAAGTTGACAGATTTGGAGTTTTCCTTTGTGGTTGAAGATTTTGGAGCCTACGAACATTTGGTAGTCGTTCTAGACTCATCCTTCCACTGGAACTTTGATTCTCCAGTCATTTAGGAGAATTTTGTAGACTACGATCACTTGAACTGATCGAGTCAAATTGGCCTTCGTTCTTCCTACAGTCCCTACTGACGGGTTGACGAAGTGGGGGTTCCGCTACTACGGCCTTTCTTATGGCTTGTTGAGTAGACGGAGCTGCCAGCGATCCGGCCATATTTGGGCGTGTTGGATCCGACCTCTTACACCCATTCGAACCTTAAGCTTCAGGCTGTTGGAAGACTTCAAGCTTCTTCGGCTCAATTTTGTAGGAGTGTGTAGCCACAAAAGTCTCTTTCTTGACTTTTGAGTCTTGATTTGTTGTAGATGGTGTTGTCTCTAACTCTTGAAAGACCACCTGCATATACTTTGGAAAATAAATATTTGTATTCTTTAGCATAAAAAGAATATTAGGATTGATAATTTTAAATATTTATTCGGGGATTTCGGCATGCAGCGCGATGTCGACCCGAATAAATATTTAAAATGCCCCCTGTCTCGCAAGGACATTTTAGAATGGAATTAACTTTGGAATATAAGATTTTAAATATTCATTTGGGGATCTCGACGTATAGCACGATGTCGACCCAAATGAATATTTAAAATGCCCCCTGTCTCGTAGGGACATTTCGGATAGGCTTTTCTATTTTAAGATTTTAAATATTTATTCGGGGATCTCGGCATGCAGCGCGATGTCGAACCGAATAAATATTTAAAATGCCTCCAATCTGATGGGAGATTTTGAAACGCATTCTTGCTATACAAGAGAATTTCAAAATATAAGTAAACATGCATTGATAAATATGCATATAAAAATTTTGATCTTCACAAAATACATCCGTCATGAAATTCTCATGCAAAGTATTTCTTTAAATGTCGACCGTTGATTGGCGGCATAGGCCTCTGACCGTTCAGATCGATCAACTGATATGCTCCTCCTTGGTACACCTTCTCGATGACAAAGGGACCTTCCCAATTGGATACGAATTTGCCACCAATTTTTCGGTGTGGAATGATTGGTCTTCTCAGCACCAGGACCAATTCCCCTTCTTGAAATGATCGAGGACGCACCATTCGATCAAAGGACTTTGCCATTCTTCCTCGGTAGATTTCCAGGTTTTGTTGAGCTTGTAACCTGAGTTCATCAAGTGCATCGAGCTCTTCCATTCTGAGGCGGGCATTTTGCTCTTGAGTGATATCATTCTGAATTGCTACCCGGAGTGACGGTAGTTCGATCTCCAATGGTAATACGGCTTCAACACCGAACACCAATGAATAAGGAGTGGCTTTGGTTGGCGTCTTGTAGGTCGTACGATAGGCCCAGAGAGCTTCTGCCATCTTCGTATGCCACTCTCTTTTGTTTTTGGTGAGAATCTTCTTCAACAATTTCACCAGCGTCTTGTTGAAGGCTTCCGCCAAGCCATTTGCTCTTGGATTGTATATGGATGAATATCGCCAATCGATTTTGTGTCGATCAACGAACTTGTAAATTTTTGTACTTTTGAATGCAGTACCATTGTCCGAGATTATGCGGCGTGGCACACCAAATCTGTAGACTACATTGTGGGTAAAGAAATTGATCACATGCTCTGATGTGACCTCTCTAAATGGAGCCGCTTCTGCCCACTTGGAAAAGTAGTTTGTCGCAGCTAAAATAAAGCGGTGTCCCGCTGATGATGGCAGATCTATTGGCCCGATTATATCAGTGCCCCAGCATTCGAATGGCCAGGATGCTATTGTTGGGTGTAGTGGATTTGGCGGTTGATGTATAACATCACCATGGATTTGACATTCGTGGCACCTCTTAGCATGGTCAATACAATCTCTGACCATTGTCGGCCAATAATATCCCATCCTCTTGATTTTAGCGGCCATTTTGGGACCTGACTGATGTGCTCCGCAAAGCCCTTCGTAGATTTCTGCTACCACTCTATCAGCTTCCCTGGTACCCAGGCATCTTAGCCACATTTGATCAAAGGCTCGTCTGTACAACATGTCATTGACAAATGCGTATCTCAACGCCCTTTTTCGAATTTGTGCGGCCATAAACTTTTCTGTCGGGAGTTTGTTTTCTTTGAAGTAATCAATGAATGGCTGTCTCCAATCATTTTCGACTTCAATATCTAAAAAATGCCACCACGATTCTGAAGCTTGACTAGCTTTACGTCTCTTGGCCGTATGATATCCTTCCGGATAATTCTCCATAATAATTTGATGGAGGGGTTGAGGGTCAACTGGAGTTTCATCCTGCTGACTTGAATCTGGAATTCCTTCTGCCATCGGGAATTGTAACAGAGCGGGCTCCAAGACCCTGCGAGTGTAAACCCCGATGAATATAGGCCTCTCCTCGTTGATGTTCGTCATTTCTTTGGCTAATTTGGCCAGACAATCTGCTTTGGCATTCTGTCCTCGAGGAACTCGAGCCATTTTAACATTTGGTACTTGCTTCAGAAGCTCGAGGGCTCGCCGGTGGTAATGGGCCAATTCGACTTTACCAACCTTGTAGATACCCAGGACCTGATTTATCACGAGCTGAGAATCACCGAAGATTTGGAGATGTTGGATTCTGACATCGATCGCAATTTCCAATCCTGCTAATAGAGCTTCGTACTCGGCTTCGTTGTTGGTCCGAGGTTCAGTCAAACTGAATGAAAACCTCATTATGCCTCCCCTCGGGTGCTACAAAAATGAGGCTAATTTCGGCTCGGGCTCTTGCAATATTTGGAGGTCGGACAGGTCTGATAGATGATGCCCCATCAAAGTACATCTCCCAGAACGGTAGCTTTTCATCCTCCTCGACCTGCATTATTTGCTCATTGGGCAAATCATCATTTAGTGGAGAATCGGCCGGGATTGGGTGTGCAGCGAGGAAATCTGCCAAGGCCTGTCCTTTCACCGCCTTCTGTGGCATGTATATGATTTCAAACTGCAATAACAATACTGCCCACCTGGCTAGACGACCTGTCAACGCTGGTCTTGTCATCAAGAACTTCAGTGGATCGATCTTTGATATCAGTGTGATTTTATGGGATAACATATAGTGGCGGAGTTTCTGAACTGCGAAAATCAGCGCCAAACAATGCTTTTCAATTGGGGAATAACGGCTTTCTGCTCCAATCAACCTTCGACTGATGTAGTAGAGCGCATTTTCTTTGCCTTCTTTATTATTCTGTTCCAATAATGCTCCGAGGGACTCTTCTAGTGCAGCCGTGTACAGTATGAGAGGCTTCCCTGGAATTGGCGCTGCTAGAATGGGAGGATTTAACAAGTATTTCTTGATGCTATCAAACGCCTCCTGACATTCTGCATCCCATTTGAAACGGACATCTTTCTTCATTAGCTTTGAAAAGGGCTGACATCTACCCGATAGATTTGATATGAATCTCCGAATGAAAGCCAGTTGTCCTTGTAGCGAGCGAAGCTGTCGAAGGTTCCTTGGTGGTGGCATCTCCATGATTGCCTTAATTTTGTTGGGGTCGATCTCTATTCCTCGATGACGAACAACATACCCCAGGAATTTGCCAGAGGAAACCCCAAAAGCACATTTGAGAGGATTCATCTTCAGATCAAACTTTCTGATTCTCTCAAATACGATTCTGAGATCTTTTAAGTGATCATTTCGGCCAAGGCTTTTAACAACAAGGTCATCTACATAACATTCGACCTTCTGATGTATCAAATCATCAAATATGTGAGTCATTGCCCGCTGGTAGGTGGCACCAGCGTTCTTCAGGCCGAATGGCATGACTGTGTAGCAGAAAATCCCGATGGGCGTCCTGAACGATGTATGCTTTTCATCTTCGGGCGCCATTTTGATTTGATTGTATCCTGACGATCCATCCATAAAGGAGAACATGTCGTAGTTTGACGTATTGTCCACCAGGAGTTCGGATACAGGGAGTGGAAAATCGTCTTTTGGGCATGCTTTGTTGAGGTCCCTGAAGTCGATACAGATACGAATCTGACCGTTCTTCTTCTTCACTGGGACGATGTTTGCGATCCAATCAGCATACTTTTCTTCTCGGATGAAGCCTGCATCAATGAGCTTCTTTGTCTCGGCAATCACCTGTTCTTCAATCTCCAGTCTCATTCTCCTTGGAGCTTGTTTGACGGGTGCTACATCCGGTTTGATTGCTAATCTGTGAACTGCTACGTCAGGGGATAAGCCGGGCATCTCAGCATATGTCCAGGCAAAGCAATCCCTGAATTCACAGAGAAGTTCTTTTATTTCTTCTATTTGATCTTCGGATAGAAGAGAACTAATGAAGGTTGGGCGAGGGTCTTCCTCAGTCCCCAAGTTGACTTCTTTTAGTTCATCCATAGTGGCTGCCTGACCACCATCTTCAAGCTCTTCTGGTGCAGGCTCGGCTTCTACGGGCTGTTCATCATAATCATCAGCCTCGTATGTCTCTTCAACATCACCATCTTCGGATTCAATTTCCACGCATGTGATGGCACGACAAATCTCTTTCCGGAGAAATTTTCTTTTGATGAATCCAATACCTTTATATGCGTCTGTATCCTTCTGCTGTAACGGACGCGGACTCCTTCCATACCAGAGGCCCAAACTTGTACGAAGTTGTCTCTTGGTAGTAGGAATATTGACTTGCTTTCGTAGCATTCTCTGAATATTTTTGGTATTGAACCTAGGTAGCCTCGTAGGAAATAACTCTTCAGAATCGAGGATCATGCAATCCCAGTCATGATTCTCCTCTTCACGAACTCCCGTAGAATATAACACATTCTTTGGAATAGTTCCATTTTTACGGGGAGGCAGATAGAGGGTGGCGAGTTCTTCAACTTTTTGCACCTCGCGTGGAATAATTTCTTTGAAATGTTGTAAAGGAACACGCGTGACTACGAGTATACTATCTGAAATTGATAAGCTGTCAATTCTTCTAGAGAACACATTCTGCACCGTGTTCATGTAAATGGAGTCGTAGTCATAATCCTCATTTGAAAATTCAACATGCCTACTCCATTCATCCGTTGACTGGCACACTCTTCGAGATTTGGCAGGAGTATCCTCATCTTCATCTGTGTCACTTCCAAGATGAGGTACATGCTTCTTTCCTTCTGGAATGGTCGGCACTTTGGGAAGAGTCGGCACTGCCTTCTTTCTCCCCACCTGCTTCTTCTCATCTTCTCGTTCAGGTCGCTTTGCAGCCTTTGAGTTTGATGCTTTAGCTTCGAGGGAGCTCGAAGACTTTTGCTTCTTTGGCATGAAGTATCGTGCATCTTCATAAACTGTTGCTTCATGAACTGTGAAGGGTTGAATGTCACCAGAGATCCTGAACTCTTCTCCATCTTTGAGATACTTCATACACTGGTGTAGTGTTGACGGGACAATGCCATATTCATGCAACCAGGGACGACTTAGTAGCGCCTTGAATGAAGTATCCGCATCAATCACATGGAACTTAGCTTATGTGTGGAGCTCTCCAAATAAAAGAGGGAGCATGAATGATCCAAGGGTCTTCTGCCCTTTCTCGTTGAAACCATGCACCATCAGCTTATCTGGCCCGAGGTGTTCTACATCAAGGCAGAGGGATCTCAGTGCTTTTAAGCTTATCAGATTCACGGATGATCCAGGATCGATTAGGATTCGACTGATAATCAGCTTATCGCTCTCCGCAGTAACATACAGAGGACGATTATGGTCTGCAGTTCCGAGCATCATGTCTTCTTCAGAGAAAGTAATGAATGGCTCATTTCGAGCTTGCAGAACCTCAGTCAAACTACGTTCAGCAAAATACGCCTCGTATCTTTCGGGATCTTTGAGAGCCTGAATCAGAGTCTCCCGAAGGTCTTTAGACATCACCAAAGCATCGTATATGCTGAGCTGTGCTGGAATTTTTCTTAGATGGGATAAGATATTATAATCTATCCCATTAGCTGAAGTCTTCTTTTTCTTAGGATCTTCAGGGATAATGTCATCGTTGATAATTATCTCTTTCTCCTTGTCTTTGTTGGAGACCCCTTTCTTCGGTGGAGGCGGTAGTATCTTGCCGCTTCTTAACTGCACTTGAGCAATCTCCTCCGGTTCAGAGTCATTTAACGGAGCATTTTCTTCAGAATCAGCCATTGTTGCATCTAGGGACTCATCTGTTGATTCAGAATCACCACCCATGTTTACATGTCCCATCCGAGATGCTATGCTAGGGTCTGATTCGTCTTCCTCTGGAAAATACAAATCCTTCTCTGAACTGTAATCCATTGGCAAAACCATCATACAGGATTCAGAGGGTACTTCTTCAGCATGTTCTTCTTCTGTCAAAGTACTCGATGTCACCGAGATGACCCGACATATTTCTTTTGGAAGAGAATCTTCATCTCCTTTTTCAGCTTCATCTATTTTAAGCTCCGACATGAAGTCAGCAAGCTTGATAGGTCGCCTCACAGTCTGGTAGTACTCATCCAAACTGTTGATAACTCTCTGAGTTACAGTCATTTTCTCCTTGGGCTTCTTCAATTTAGTCTTTTTCTTGGATGATTTCTTCTTTTCAGTATTTGAAGAACCAACTTGGTTGGAAAATTGTTTAGAAATAGGAGCTCGCACCATCGGCAGTTCCTTTAAATTTATCATGGGCTCAACAGGAGACTTCCACTTTATACCTGGAACTCCTTCAAGCTGCTTCAACATTTTCACAGTCTTCTTGGAGATCGCAGTCTCCCACTGTTCTTCTTGAATTGGCTTCTTTTTATTTCTTCTTTCTTCAACCAGGGGTACGGTAGAGGACGTGACTACCCGAGCTGATTCCTTTTTAGGGTGAGACAATACATTGTCGGACAATGTGATCTCTCCCTTCTGATATTTTCTTTCAAGCCAATCCTTGAAGATGTAGCAATCTTCAATAGGATGGCTGAGCACCCGATGATATGGGCAATAATTTGGGTCACCAGTGTGCTTCGACTCTTCGGGTCTCTTGCATTCAGGCAGTTCTAGACCCGATTTCAACACTTGTCGAAATAATTTGGCGACACTCTCCCTTTTGAATGAATATTCTTTATTCATTTTATCTTTGAGGGATTGGAACGTTCTATCACCAGTTCCTATTGCTTGTCTCTGGCCTCCAGCTTGATAAGTCCGTGACTTATCATTTCCCCCTAGTATCAACTTTGGCTGGGGGTTGGGGTTGTAGGCCTGTTTGAGCTTTTCTTGATATTGCATCGGCTGCTTGCCCTTGTCTACATTATAAATCACCTGCTTTTCTCTATCAGCTTTGGAGAAGAATGTAGAGTCAGCATCACCCCTTCTAGCACCTGGGGCCTTAGCCTTCTTGGGCTTATCAGAGTGATTTTCTGATTTGGAGAAATTCAGCTTTTCAAACTTAGCCACTCTATCGAGCAAATCTTGAAATGTGTTGATTGTAGCCATGCACAGGAAGGGTTGCATCTTGTCATCAATGTTGCCCATTAACAACTGTACGGCATGCTCTTCTTCTAACTGCTGCTCACATTTCATGCTCAAATTTCGCCAGCGAGTGATATATTTAGTCACTGATTCTTCTCTTTTTCTCTTATCCAGAGCGAGGTCAGCGATCGTAATCTTCTCAGTTGCACTAGCGAATCTCTTCACGAACATATTTTCTAATTCTGCGAAGGTCTTCACAGAATCATTCGGTAGTTCAGCATACCATTCGAAAGCTGTTGCTGTCAAACTGCTGACGAATTGTCGGAAGAGTAGGGCGTCATTTCCTCCTGTATTCCCACATGTGGCTTTAAACTGTGCCAGATGCTGTCTGGGGTTGTTATTACCATTGAAAGTGTTGAACTTTGGAACCGAATACCCTTTCGGGTATGGTACTTGGTCGTATTCAGCAGGATACGGACGACCTTTGCCCACTAGTTTCTCTGCCTGATCAACAGCTATGATAGCCTTGATCCTTTCTGTGATAATCCCTTCCAATTGTGCAGCGGTCACAGGTTCAGAAGTACTTGCAACATTTTGTGAAGTGGGCTGACGGATCACATTATGAGCCTCGTGACCATCTTCAGGAGTGCCCCGTACTCCTGAGACTTGAGGCATTTGAAAGTTTGGAGGATCTGGAGGAGGATTGGGCATGGCGCCAACAGCAACAGTTCTCTGCATCATTTGCATCATTGCCCCCATCTGAGCCATCATCTCAGTCATTTTCTCATTTAACTGAGAGATTTCTCTATCTTTGGCTCTCATCTGTCGCTTCATATGTCTCTGCATGTCTGCAAGCGTGATATTCTCATCAGCGAAGGGATTCTCCTCGGCTTCTTCTCCTTCTTCTTCTGCTTGGGAGTGACCACCTCTGCCAGTGGTGGACCCAGCTTCACGACGACGGTGATAAACTCGCCTAATCGGGGGTTGTTGATCGTCTTCATCTTCACCCTCATCATAATAGGTTTCCTCATTAACATTGGTGTGTCTCACCATATAGACAATTTCCATGTCCAGAGTATTATTTATTTCTTTGATTTCTTCTTCTAGATTTTCCTCTAGAAATTCATCAATATTTTCTTCAATATTTTCCTCCATAAATTCATCAATATTTTCTTCAATATTTTCTTCCATAAATTCATCAGTATTTTCTTCAATATTTTCTTCTCCTTCAAGGAATTCTTCTCCCTCCATATTTTGATCATCTATATTTTCCTCTAGTACTCGGATCTCCGAACGACGACACCATTGGATTTCCGGTTCTTGATTAAGCACGGGGACTTCTTCGATTAGTGGGCTGCGATCGAAGTTAGCCTTTTCTTTTGGAGGAGATGGAGGGCGACGGGATCCCCTGGAGGATTCTCCAAGGTGTCTACCGTTTGGAGGAGTATCATTATGGGTCCTTTTCGGGGCCCACTTCTGACGTTGTTTGTAGACTTGGACTGATCTCCGGGAAGCCTCACCAGATGTTACACCCAGATCAGTTCCTCTTTCTCTTCTTTCTTTTTCATTTCTTCGAGGCTTTGGCCTCCAGACTTGTTTTCCTTTCCACCGGGACCTTTCAGCAGTGGATCCCTGAACATATGGTTCAGGTGTCACACCCCGATGTTCACCGCGTGGGACATATCTTCTTTCTCTTCTTTCCGCCACAGCAGATAGACGTTCTCTTGGCGGAGTTCTTCTGGCCTCTATCACTAAGGGCCGTTGGAACTTTTTCTTTTTCAGACCTTTCTCCTTTACAGTCTTCAAGACCCGATAGACCCGGGCTGAGAGAGTTTCAGGTTCCTTTCTCTTTGGAGGAGCTAGGACCTCCTGTCGTTGCTCCCAAAAAGATTTCTTTAGCTCACCAGTGGAGCTATTCCTTTTCACCCATTTTAAGTCAGAAAACTTGTTCCGGGTAGGAACATTAGCTTCAGGCACTTGGGCCGACATATGGAGGTGTCTTCCTCTCCTATTTAACGACGAGGCGCAGCGTCGTTTTGAACAACGGTCGCAGGATTTGCGGGAATAGATGTCCGAGGTTCCAGCCAGCAGGATATCGGGGATTTGGCAGGGATTTGATCGCGAATCAGAGCAGAGTGTCGGAAAATCAACGGGATTTCCGGGATTTCTTCGATCAAACGAGGTATGCGGTATGATTTCATTTTTTTTTTTTTTTTTTTGGATTTATCATGCAGGTCAACATAGACTAGTTTACTTATCTCTATTCTAAGTCCTCTAAGGCATGTTTCTCCTATCAATTTTGTTCTTGTCACTTCCTCAAACGAATAAGAAGCATTGAAGTCCTTTTCTTCTATATTTTCAACATAAAGTAATGGTAATGTAATACCATTTCGATCTCTCATCCAACATAAAGTAATGGTAATGTAATAGCACCCTCTCATATGACCTCGTCTTGAATTTATTATGATTTGATTATTAATTCTTAGAATGAAAATTTGATCTTCCCTTATTTTTTATTGTTTTTTTTTATGACCTGTTCATGTTGTCCACATTTAAAATAGAAGTTAGTGTACATTCTCTTTTTTTTGTCACCTGATTTTCTCATCAAGGATAAAATCTCTAATTTCGTTAGTACTCTATCTGCATCTTCTAGAACACCAAATTTGAACCATTAAACTTGTCAATCTTAATCTTCCATCCTTTGTGTTTGTATTTGATAGCTTTTTAAATTATGGCTTAAATACTGATTGTTAAGATAGTGTTAAAACATCGAACAAAAATCAGGCAAAGATAAGAGAAGGAACACAAGTGTTCACAAACACTAAGGTTCATCTGCATCCACGATCACACAAACATCAAATATTTTTGCTAAGCTTTAGAAGTGGTACACAAAGATTTTTTTTTTTCATATATAGAGATGACTTAAAGTTACTGCTTGCTATATTTAATGAAGAGCATAGAATGCCCTTGCTTTAATTGATGCTCACAGTGATAAAATACAACTTTCCACTATGGCGACTAAGGCTAAAGTGAGGAAGCAGGAAACCAATGAAGAAGGATTTTGCTGACTTCTTTCTTCGGGGAAGACGCATGTCAGTGTCTTGCTACTGTGTTGCTGAATGGAAACCACCTAGCCCCTTTGTCCTAGTGGAGAAGAGAACTCGACCACTTCTCTTCATTTCTCTTCATTTTCTTTCTACTATGGGACGCCAATCTTTATTTCTAAAGACGCTATCAAAAGCGTAAACAGGCAACCTACAATTAATTTGCAAGATTACATCATTTTCACAAATCTACAAATGATTTCACAGCCTCACTAAAAGGATTTAATTACATCTATGCAAATCTCAATTAAATAGTTATAATAAATGGGAGACTTGATCATATCTTCTACATATTTGATGGGAGAAAATTTTGGCAATATAATTTAACGTTGAAATTGTCAAACCCAAAGACTATGCTTGAATCCAGGGTCAGCAGTTCAACTGATCAAATGGGTGGCTAGGCTTCAAAAATCATGCTTTGAATTTATATTTATGTTTTAGGGAGTGCCGGGGGCGGTGGAGTAACTTGAAGAATTATGAAAATGATTATGTCTCTATCAATTCCTAAATAATGCTTAAGTTTTCTTTAATATAAAAATTTATAAATCCCCACTTAATATATGCAAATATACGTGTCGAATCAAGTAATATAGTGATAGAGTAGAGTATCGATTCCACGAGGAAGAATGTTTACTTGCAAATACTAGTATTGTTTGCTACAATTATAATAATTATCATACTCAATAAGAATAAGGGCTTGTAGAGATTCAATCACTTTTGTAAAAAATATTATCAAAATAATGGATACCCTTATATGATAAAATATTTTGGATTGATAAAATGTAAATTAATATGTTTCTTAATTATTCTCTTTTTAATGTGATATTATTCAGAGCATATGCATCATCTATGTTAAGCGTGAAGAGACAAAGGAATGGCCTAACTTATTCCACTCTCAATATCACTCTAAACTCTTATAATTTGTCATCCTATAAAATTTTTAGAAAAGTGAGTAAATCATGTACTGTTAATTATCCCTTCATGACAATCTATCTCTATAAATTTGATAGATAACAAGCACTATGCCTATGCTTGCATCATACCAATCCAATATATTTGATTGTGTCTACTTTTCTAGTCTTGTACTCCACATTACACCTGATATTAACTACACATATGACCACTATGTGTATTAAATAAAAACCTGATATATTGAAAATATCATATCATTACTTTAAAGATTAAGAGAAATCAGTAGTACTCCATATTTAATTTACATTATCAATAAAAAATTAGAAAATTTAGTCATACATGAAGAACAAATGAAGAAAACTCATTTTCATTAATTATATAAAAGAAAGGAAGTACATAAGAAAAGATATCACCATATAGTTCAACAATCTCCTATACACGCCTCCTTGAACTTACAAATTTGCTTCCACAAACCTGACCAAACACTCTAATGAAGTGGATCTAGTGTTCTCTAAATTTTCTTAGTTATCACTCATAAGAAAATTTCAGAGAGACGCTCTGAAGTCAGACTTTAACTAAATGAATGAACTCTCTTATAGACATTACAAGTGTGCTATTTATAGAAAACACAAAACAGATTCTGACACCGTGACCCTCAAGACACTTGCGTCACAACACCCATAAAATGAACTAATGCCGCAACTCTGAAGGGTTTTCTCCGATGCGGCGCTTACTGGCATTGACCCTTTGATTAATGAATCGATGCATCGCTTTGCTGGCAGAACATGTCCTGAACGGTTACAATTGTAGCGATGTGGTGCTGCTGACGATTGAGTATTGCGGCGTTCAAGTGGCACTTCCTTGGCTTGGCGGTGCTGACTTTTAGCGACGCAACGCTGTTCAGCAGAGACTGAGCTTTGCGGCGCTGACTCCTTCGGTGCTACGGCTCTGTCCAGACAAAGACTGGAGGCGCCGAATCCTCCGGTGCTGCGGCGCTGTCTAGACAGAGACTGGGTGCCGCCATGTCCACATATTTTGGCTTCGCGGCAGTATTGTGTCCGACAACGCGGCATTGTACCGGTATTTGAAAATTTTTCCATTTTCTATATTTTTCTGCACAAATACAACTAAAACAACACATTTTCACTGACAAATTAACACATAAAACATAACATTATTTACAATTAGCAGGGAGCTAGTTTATTAACTTCAAGATAAATCTTCTAAAAAATAAATGTTGATGAAGCTGGTTCTGTAAAAAAAATTAAATGAGTAATTGTTATGTCGCAGATGTTGTTTGTCAATGGGAGATGAAAAAAAGGTAGTTTAAACTTGCCTAGCATTTTCTCGCGTCAGTTAGGAACTAAATTGTAAATAAGGAAATTTATTTCTAATAAAAATCAGTTTGTGATCTTGTTCCCTATAAAAGCTAAATTAGTTTTATAGTCTCCTTGTTAGCTTAATTTAAATTTCTGGGAAATTACTGTGTTGCTTATGTTTTTTTCTATGAGAGACAGCAGAAGGAGAAATAGTTAGACTTACCTGGCATCATATTTTTCAGTTGGGAACTAAATAGGGGATAATTGATGTTTTCCTAGAAATTTAGATTCCTCCATATTCTTTTAGTTAGCAACCTGATTTCCATATTTGTTTAATCGCTTTAGTTTCTGTACTTTCTGGTTGACTCTCATTGATTCTATCTTATCTATTTTTTAGACTTTTCCATTATAAATTGAAAATGATTATCATTTATGCTCTTCATTCATATAAATTTATAGGATGCTATGCTTCATCTTCTTTTTATCATTCCTGAATCAATTACTAAGAAAAGGACATTTCAGGCTTGTCTGTATCCCTCTAGTTGATAAAGCTTTCTTCTCCGTCTGGCCACAGTAAAATATTTATGTTATTGTCGCACTTGTAAGCATGTGTGGGACCATCATGACCGGGTCGCTTTACTCGAGCTTCTGGCATCGAAGTCGTCATCTGTCTGGAGACTGCCGTCGCTTGATTATGGTTACGGTGTCTGAGTTTTAATCAACTGTAGAGTAGCCCTGGGCCTCCTGGCCCTCCAGCTAGTCCTCCTATTAAGGAGTACTTTATATTTTATAGACTCTAATCATTATTTTGGTCAAGGATAAGCCTGATATTACTTCTCATCCCAGTTTCACTATCAAAAGGAACAAAGTTTAAAAGGTTCTTTTTATTTTATAATTGAAATGGTTAGATTTTCGTGCTTCTCCACTCCCCCAGTCAGCAGATCAAAGGTATGCTGGATTTTTTACATGTATTTTTGTTATTGTTTCAAGTTTTAATTTCTTTGTGATGAACATAGCTTTCTTGTCACTTATGCAGAAAGTAGCTCAACGTTCTATTGGAACATTGCAGACAGATTATCAAAGTGCAATTCAGGATGAATCAATAAAGTTTGTTAAAGATTCTGTAAAATCGAACCCTTTGATCGACAACTATAATTCTTCCTATAATTCTGTGGAGAGAAGTACATCTACTTACTCTCTGCAAGGTTGTTGGAGATCGGATAGCCTGAATGTTAATATTCCTGAGGATAACCATGAGATACCACAGACAGTACTGATACATAAAAGTCATTCTCTACGCAGCATTATGGAGGAAGGAAGTGATTACTCTGGTGATGATATCACAGAGGACGATGATATTGATCATGGATTTTCATATGGTTTATTGAACGGTTGGAAATTGAAGGAAGTTCCAGAGTTATCTGATAATGCTAATTCTACAGAGGTTTTTCACCATGAAAATGATAGGAAAGATTATCAGAATCAGAAGGAAAATGACTTAATGAAATCCTTTGATGTCCTTACAGATCCCATGCATCATGAAACACTTTTCTCTATAGAAGTTTTGAAGCAACCTGATAGAGATTGGCATGCTGATATTGCTGAGAAGGCTGTTGATGATGTTGCTGACTTTGGATGCTCATCAGAACATATTCCTACTTTATCAAGATCATTCTCCGTGGCTAACCTCAGAGTAAATAAGACTGAATACGGCAAAAATGACTCAAGGCATAGAAGCATTTTTCGTAGGTCTCGATCCTTTTCAGATCTAAATAACTTGAATATACTAGAAACAGAACATCAAAGTGGTGAAAAATATTTTGATTCTGGGGATACTGTTGAGAAAAATGTCATTAGTTATCACTCTAATTTGCCCCTACATGATGATGTTACTGGAAAAGTTCCATGGTATGATGATAAGGAAGTGGGAGGTCTCAGTTTGGTGAGAAGGAAAATCATTAAGTTTAATGATAGTGATGGTAAATGCTTGAAGTTGAAGTTAGACATGGATAATAAAGCTGCATGCAACTCAAAAGGTAATTTTAGTTTTGCAGACGCCTTGAGAAAATCTGAAGCAAGTAATGCTAATATCACAAGGGAGTTCCAACAGGAATCTTCTCACGACAATTGGGATCAACTGACCCCTCAAGAATTTAGTATAAGGAGAGTAGAAAATTGGATAAGTCAGATTGATATCCATGGTGACCTTATTGTTGAAGAACAAGAAGCGAGTTCTACTACTGTTTCTAAGGAGGAACCCCAAATTTTAGCTGCTGTGGATCCCCCAAAATCTGAGACTCGAAGCAACCTGGCCATGGAGGTAGCTTACAATTATATCTCTTCCATGACTTCCTCATCTTCATCAGCGCAAATGGCAAATCTTGGGTTGGTTGCAGTCCCTGTTCTTAGTTCATTTATCAGTTTGCGAGTACTAAACTTATCAGGCAATGCTTTGGGTATAGTCTATTGATTATTCTCATTAATATCAAACTCACTGTATGCTTCACAAAATGCTGCATGACTTTCTTTCCTTCGTTTTCCCAGTTCAGATAACTCCAGGATGTCTTCCAAAAGGCCTCCACATGTTGAACTTGTCAAAGAATAACATATCAACTATTGAAGGCCTCCGTGATCTATCACGTCTTCGTGTTTTGGACCTCAACTATAACCGAATAGCTAGAATTGGCCATGGTATTGTATTGTTTTCAATATTTACAATTTTTTAATTATTGCCTTTAATTCTCTGATTAGGATGTTATAATGTCTCTGCATCGCTCTTGCTTTTTTTTTTCCTTTGAAAGCGATTCAAATAAATATTCTGCGAAGATTTTTATTTTAATTTGATACCAATCATCTGCTTATCCTAGTTATTAGGAAATTTAAGCTTTGCACTGTAACTGTTTCATATACTTCATCAACTGGGTTTGAAGGCATGATTTGTTTAGGAATTTAGTTTAGGTTTTAGGTTAATTTTAATAAAAATATATATAAATAAGATGAGGTGTACACCTCAAACCAACGAGGTGAGGCACACCTTAAGGCAAGTCTCAGTCAAGATGAGGCGCAAGCCTCATAAAAAAAGTTCAAGGAGTATGTATTGAGGCATTTTTTACTGTAATTGTGCTGAGGCGGACCGTAAGGCGAGCCTTATATTGTGCAATTTTAAACATTTAGTATTAAGAATCATCTCTTATGCATAAGCCATCAAAATTAGCTCACTTAACTCATATAATATCCTGTTCTTTGAATTTCATCCTTATTGTTTTAATTTTTCTCATTCCTTAGCATTGATTCATCCTTTCATAATATGGTATATATTGATACATATAAAACACACATTTTGTGGCTCATATATCATTTAGCAATTGATGGGACATCGAAGCTTGGAAAATCTATCAGAGGCACGGCCACCGATCTACGACCACGATTGGACCAATATATTTTTAAGTCGTCATATGTATTTATTTTTATTTATTTATATTTGTATTTACTTTTAGTTATTTTCCCCTTTTACCCCTTAAGGGTGATCATATGTAAGCCCAAAGGGCATCGTTGTCTTTTGTTTTTGAGTTCATTATATGAGGCTATATATAGCCCTTATGTTCTCTTTTCATGGTTAATGAATAAATGATAAAAAAATTTAGTGTTTGAGTTCTTGTGAGAGTTTGAGAGAGATTGGAGAGAGACCCCTTGGAAAGGGATTCGAATCACCCACCAGCCTTGAAAGATCTAGGTTCGTGGTTAGTTTACCTTTTATTGTTCTAATTTTCATCCTTTGTTCTTTCTCAAAGCCACGGTCCACCAATCTCCACCCGTCGGCTTCATCCCACCACCACCACCACCCTAACCCATCCCTTTTTCCCACCTAACCGCCGCCCCTCTCACCCAAATCCCTATACCAAACGGCCGACCACCCCTTTGTTTTCCCCTCCCTCATCAATTGCCATTACACCTTTCCTAAATTAGCTCATCATATTTTAGGTAACTCAAATAATTACAAATTCAAATTTATTTGAATTTGAAATTATTAACTAAAATATAAATCCTATTTTAGGAAAGTTTCCAAATCCCTTCCTATTTGAATTTTAAATTAAATTGGGATGAGATATTTCTTCCCAAATTTAATTCCTTAAATCAAGAAGGCATTAAATGCTTCCATAAACTCTCCCTCCCCCCTCCCCCCTCCCCCCTCCCCCCCTCCCATGCCGTCGGCCCCCAATTCCTCTTTTGAATTGTTTCCAAAACTCAAGTTACTCTCTTGGAAATAATTCAAGTCACCCCCACCTCCCTCTTGGCTGAAATCCCCATGCCCATGGTTTAAAATTGCGCAATATGAGGCTCGCCTTGAGGCCCGCCTTTGCACAATTCCAGTAAAAAACGCCTCGATGCTTACGCCTCGAGTTTTTTTTATGAGGCTTGCGCCTCAACTTGGTTGAGGCTCGCCTTGAGGCCCCTCCTCACCTAACTGGCATGAGACTTACGCCTCAGGCTATATATATTAAAACTTGCATAAATCTTGAAGAAAATGCCCGACATTGGACTCTATAGGAGAGGAGGAAGGAGGGAGAGCAGTTCTCCATAAGGATGATTCAAATGAAGAACCCCTTAGTGATAACAGTGCTGATGACTTATGAGTTCTTATGTGATATTTCATTGCTATTTATTTTTGTAAATTGGAATTATATGTTAATGAAAAGAATACTGGGATTTGGGAAAGATAGAATTTTGAGTTGATTTATATTTCATGTTTTTCTTATTATTGAGATATTTTGATTTCACTTCATATCTTATCCTTTTTTATATTTTATATTATTCACTCATTAGTATATAAAAATTTTATCATTTTATGTTTACGCAATCTTTTGATTTTGAGGCTTACACCTCAAAATGCCTTGAGGCTTACGCCTCTCCTCAAGAATGAAAAACGCCTCAATACCCGAATACGCAATTTTAAACATTGCCTATGCCCTGCCTATTTAATTTCTTTCCAAAAGAAAGTCTCTCCCATTGGAATTAAATCAAACCCCTTTCCCTCTCTCTTGCCCGACGCCCCCTCTCTCTTTCCCCTCATTATTTCTTCTCAATCAAGGGGATTAACTAAGAAAATATTTGAATTAAATCCCGTCCCCAAATCTAAACCTATTTTCTCTTCTCCTCTCATCTAAAAATCTGAAACTAAATTATACTCCATGCTCTCACCCTTGACCGGCCACCTCTCTCCCTCTTTCCCTTGTGAATTTTCAAGATAAGCTCCTCCCTCTCAATAGGAGCCTTCAAGGGAAGTAATGACGATCATCTTCAACACTTCAACCCTTCGAAATCAATGAATGGCCGATTCCGATTTTGACTCCGGATTCGTTTACGACGAGCAAGGGAACGTCAACATTCTCCAGTCAACCTTCTTCGACGTCAACCCGGAGGTCGATAACTCCGTTGAAGAATATTTGGAGCGCATCATCTTCACACTTTTAGAAGCCATCGAAGAACAACTTACCAACATCCAGTAGCAAATTGTTTCCGGTCATCAACAAGGGCGAGCTTCTCTCTTATTCATTTATCTTCTTATTTCACTAATCTTATAGGTGGTGATTTAATTGCAAGGATTCGTGCTTCGCTCTCTGCCTCCGCTTGGTAATCGTAAGATTTGAGTTTACTTTCTATGTTTTTAACCTTAATGTTAATTTAGAGATTTTATTGAATGGCTACTTAATTTGCATCTTGTTGAATTTCTGAATTATTTTGGTGATTCAAGTGCTTAATTTGTGATTTGGCCTAAGCATAGCAACCCCTCCTTCGTTTTCCATCATCATTTAGTGGCTAACAGTTTAATTATTATTTGCTCTTACTTAAATCGTGCAAGTTCTTACCTCATTCATCTAAAGCATACTTAGTCCTGCATCATCAATATTATATTTGAAATAAATGAGGATTAATTTGAGAATGACAAAATCCATGATTATAGCTATGTATAATATACATGAAGCTTATTTGATGTTTTTGAATTTCCTTAATATGCTTATCATGAAAAAAAAAAAAAAATTCAAATGCAGACATGATAAAATCCAGAATATCATAAAAGGGCTATAGCAAATAATGAGAAGATCAATGGTAGGTTATAGTGTTTTGGATGAATGACCGATATTGATTCCCTTGATCTTATACTATTTATTGGGCATTTGAGCACCTTAATAATGTCTGAATTCTACGATCTTGGGCTCGTTGGATTTTCCCCTCGATTCGACTATAAGCATGTCACATTTGGAAATCATTTGGTTATCCAATTTATGTTTTAAACCTTCTAAATGTGCTTCGGGCCCTTGATTTGAAGTTTTGAACCCATTTGGGCTTCAGATTGGATTCCCTTGATTTGAACCCATTTGGGCTTCAGATTGGATTGAATTTGGCATTGTTAGATTTGCCTTTTCGAAACATTCAGTTCGACTATAAGTTTGCTAAAATCGGAGTTCGAATGGTCCCGGAGTTAATTTCAGAAGTTTCATATTTCAATTTATCTAGTGATTCGTGCCCGATTAAGATAATTTTTTTAATGATATATCAATTATAAATAATCAAGTTCCTATTTCAAATTGTCTAGTGATTAGTGCCCGATTAAGATAATGTGACATGGTTATATTTATTATATAAGCAAGTCACATTTAGAAATCATTTGGTTATCCAATTTATGCTTTAAACCTTCTAAATGTGCTTCCGGCCCTTGATTTGGACCCATTTGGGCTCGAATGGGATTGAATTTGGCGTTGTTGGGCTTGTCTTTTTGAGATGTTCAGTTTGAGTATAAGTTTACAAAAATCGGAGTTCGGATTGTCCCGGAGTTAATTTTAGAAGTTTCCAATATATATATATATATATATATATAATCAAGTTCAACTTTAATCAGAAATAGTCAATTTAAAACAACTGCCTCTAATTTCCCATTAATAAGAGTACGCCCAAAACCGACAACCCTGAAAGTAGCGTCAAACAGAACCTGCTACAGTTCCAAGAGACACCCATGAAAATAATAAATTGCTGCAGTTCTGCATCATATTGGCTTTTTGTTTCTACATTGAAATGCCTCATTTTCTTATGCTAATTTAATTTCCAAGGCAAACAAGATTTTATCTAGCATTTGTTTCTGATAAAATCCATTGATCTTAATCATAAAGGTTTAGCTTCCTGTTCCTCACTCAAGGAACTTTATTTAGCTGGTAATAAAATCAGTGAGGTAGAAGGTCTGCACCGTCTCCTCAAACTGAGCACCTTAGACTTGCGGTTCAACAAAATCTCTACTTCTAAAGGCCTTGGACAACTAGCTGCTAACTATGACTCTTTGCAAGCAATAAATCTTGAGGGAAATCCTGCCCAGAAAAATGTTGGAGATGAGCAGCTGAAAAAGTTTCTTCTTGGTCTTCTTCCTAATCTTGTCTACTACAACAAGCAGGCTATTCGAATGGGCTCAAAGGAAGTTTCAGACAGTGCCGCTCCGGCTGTTGCTTCACCTCAGTTTGATAGAGGCTTAAGAGTTGAGCACAAGAATTCACAAAGGGGATCTCGTGGCTCAGACCTTAACCTGTTGGCATCAAACAATGGACAGCAAATTCTTGCTACTCCACCACCATCAAGGAAGCCTTCCAAGGAAAGGCATGTGCGGTTGCAACTGCCACCTGCTTCATCTAAACCAACCAAGCTGCGTTCGGATACTGGCAAAAAACCACTTGGTATCAACACTAATGATGCTATGAAGCGAAGCTGAAGCACAGCTGAAGCACAGATGTACTTCGAGGCTTTTTCAAATTGTAATTGCAAGAGCAGATGAACTATGGCTTGTATGAAAGAGATGCTGCTTGCAGTCTAGTCTGGTCCTTGAAATAAACTTCTGCCAGCACCAGTCTTGTAATTTCCAGGGTATCTTTGTTGGTTCTTTTAGTGGGTTGAAATCTCCCATGCATGAATTTCTTATTTGTTTGTTGTTTCATGCAGGTCATGGCTATTGCGCAGAAATAAATGATGGTACGTAGCTGTTGATAAATAATTGGAGGTAGGCTTTCTTTCATTTGTTAGTATTCATTCCTTTCACCCTTTATAAATTGGAGAATTTCAGTTGTGTATTATCAGACTCAGTTGTAAAGTTTGAACAAGAGTTAAAGTACATACTTGTAGCTCAATTATGATAAAACATCTGAGATTATAAATAAAATGATCACTTCTATTGGATCTAATGTTGGCTGTAGAAGGATATCAAGATCAGACTATAAATTTGAACTAAGCTCAAAAGAACAATAAGGGTTGAGAGGGGTTAAGTTTCAATACTTTTTCTAAATGAGTTGGTCTAGAAAACATTTCATCACATCTTTTTGACAGCGAAAGACAGGCTGATTGAGATATAAATACAATCCAGAAAGATGGGAAGAGTCTAAACAATATATAAATGTATATATGATGGATTTTCATATGCATCATAAAATTCTCTTGTAAATCTATATAACAAGGAGAACTTTAGATAACTTAATAAACTTAGTTTTCATTTTGGACGGCTTACTGCTTCTTAATGCAACTTTTTAATATAAAAAGCCCCATATAAAAATTAAAATTTTTAACTAAAAAAATGTTTTAAGAAGTAGTAAGAAAGTCATACCAAACGAAGCCTTTAAGCTCCTATTTGAAATCTCTATCCTAGTGGACAAAAAGCTGTTTGATGTAGAAGTTGGGCTTAACTAGAATGCTATTTTTTCCTGCTAAGTTGCCTTATAAATTCACCCAGAGTTGCCTAGTTGAGGATGTAAGCTAGCCTGATGAGGAAGTTTTCATAAACTTCTTGAATGAGTCAATTTGCAGGGGATGATGAGTTCATGTTGCATTAGCAAATCCATAGTGGTAACCTTCCTCATAAGGTCATTATTGACTCGTGATTCTATTGTGTGCCAGTAAAAATTGTGGTCTCATTGTGTAGTGATTTCAAGGATTCTTTTAGGGGTTATTTTTTTGGAGGGGTTTTAGGTGCAGTGAATGATAAAAGTGATGCGTTCTAGAAATTTAGGTGTTTGGTTTAGAAAATTAAATTCAACATATTGTTTGATGAATTTGAAACACAGCTCTTACTTTTTTATTGTATTCCCTGTTCAAATCTTTTTATTTCAGCGATGATTTATTCAGTTATCAACAACCCTAAGATCTTCACAAAGTTATTGTGGAGGTTCACTTCCTCCATCATGGCTGGAATGTGAAGTTCCTTATGCTAAAGCTAAAACTTGGTGTATAAGATTATCAAGTTCATCTACTCACTCTCTTAAATAGATTTGTATTTCTAGTGACATCAATTTAGACTCAACCTACAAGTCCTATTCTTTTATGAAGTTGTTTAGATCTTATACTTCTTTGGTCTCATATTGGGTCAGGTGATGTTTTACTCCTTTGAAAGCATAATTTCTTTCATCATCTTTCTCCATGAGCATAGGATATGGTGGACCCTGATCCTCCTCAGAAATATGTTTGTTATAAATAGATTTATAAAGTATAATTTTTAAAAGAATGTCAAAATAGAAGGGTTAGAGAATTAAAAATAAAAGATTGAAAAAAAAGAATTTTTTTGTATAAGTCAAACATAATGCTTAGGTAAAAAAAATGGCCTCTTTCTCCCCTTGTTGGACATTAAGCAATATCCGGGTAGATTTCAAAGATTGTTTGGAAGTGACCTATATGATAAATAACAAGTACAACTCACCAAATAAATAAATTTTGTCAGGTGAAACTTGAAAGATGCATAAAATGCTTTTGCCCTATATCATTGGTTCTTGATGATCTAACCAAGGCCATTACATTGTTAAAATTACCTTGGTGATAAATGTGATTCTTCAAGCCCTTATAGTGAGCAAATATTAGTAACTTGAACTTGTATGTTGAGGGTTCTTTTGCTGTCTCGGGCATAAATGCGAGAAGATAATCTTACATTCTTTTTGTCTGAGTGTTATCAAGAGGTCGGGCACACACACACATGATTGGAGCCTTAGAAATGATGTTTTAAGTTGGAGTTGCTATAGTAATAGGGTTAGTCACTAAAGAAAGAGAAGGTTTAATAGGACAAAGCATCAAATGGAGAAGAAAATTCATCTTTTTAGAGAGCTCCAAGAATTGAGCTATTATGATGGAGGTCTCCAATGGTTAGGATAAACCTTAGCAATCACCATTGGTGTAAGGCACAAAGGAAGAAGCAAGAGGTCTCAGGTGGCTACCATGCATTAGACATTCCTCCATCTAATTATTCATCAAAATTAGATAGGTTTGAATTAAAAAAAAAACACACACACACACACACAAAATCATGAGCAAGATAGAGCTTTCAAGGAAAAGGATGATAGAGCTTCATTGTAAAAAACATTATTTGGGATTGTGTGGAATTTGACTATATATTTTCGGGTTGGATCTAAACTCAATCTATTAACTTGAGTGGACACTGCTAATCAAAAGTCAATAAACAAAAATTTTATATGAACTGTATTAAGTTTTACAAGTTGTCTAAGCTTCATCAATATCTTAGCCTAATCGCTTGATTTAAAAAATTGGCTTTCAATTTCCATGATAGCTTTGAAATTCATCAATTTCTCCCATATCATACGATAGTTGGACATTCTACAACAATAACTCTACTTAAGTCTTCAATTTTAATCCCAATATGAACTTAAAAAGCTTGTCTTCATCCATCATGTTCTGTATCTCTCACGTTAATGAACTAAACTCCTTAATGCAATTTTGATTTGCTGAAGCAGAGAAAGTGCATCGCCAGTAACCCACACAGAAATGATATGAAGGAATTACTTGTACATTTCCTTTTTTTCAATACCTCTCATTTGTAATAGAAGGTCACCTTCTTTGGAATGCATAGCACGACGATACGGATACGATACGATATGGACATGAGAAATGTCAATTATTGAAAATATATGACACAAACACGGGTTGGACGTAGTATTATAATTTTTATATTTTAAAAATAATGTATAGAAATTGAAATAAGTATAATTTTATAAATAATTTAAAAATAATAAGTAATTTAATTAGAATTTATGCTTAAAATGATTAATATTACGATGTTGAGAGATGGGCGTCGATTCCGTGTATCAGGCATCGAGAGAGGAGACAACAATGATGTCGAGAGTTGGGTATCGATGTTATGCAGTAAGCATCAGGCGTCAATGTCAAGAGGGCATCTATTGTCGATGCGTTGATTGTCGATGTAAAGATGACGTCGAAGAAAGATGAGCTATCAAGCTATGGGTGTAGAAATTGTTAGCGTCAAGCATCAATGTGAAGATAGTGTTAGACTTTGATGTTAAGTTGTTTTTGAAATGTTGATATTTTAACAATGTCAAATGTCAATTTTGAGATGACACAAGGGATTATTATGAAACCAAAGTTGTGACCCACCAAAGAAAAATGAAAATGAGAATATTGAGTGTGTGGGATTGATTTGGTGTTGTGGATAGGAAATAAGTTTTTATATTTTAAATAAATAAATAATTTAAATACAAGAAATTATATTTAAAAAATTTATAAAATATTTAAGACAAGCGTGTCCAATTTATATTTAATATTTTTTAATTGGACACATTTTTTGCCAGTCTAACACGTATCAAAGGCGCGTCGGACGTGTGTGTGGGCTCCGAAAATTCGGCCCCGACCTCTGCTCGCTTTTCTTATTCAGCGAGGGAGTTTTAACGAACTAAGTTCCGAGGTAAATTTTGGAAGGCAGATGGGTTTGTAGATAAGACACTACCCAGAGATTTCGCCCTCATTTTTGCGAGGACTTTATGATCTGAGTTCTGGTTTCCTATAGGCGCAAGCCCCTATAGTTAATTACTCCTCTCAATCATGAGAGAGAACTTTCGATTAAGGCTAGTCGTCAATCAGATATGTATAGAATACATGTTATCTGACATATAGTAGCAGCAATAGGTTTGGAATGTTGGAAAATGGTTGGAAATTGAAGAGTTGGGTTTGGAAGATTTGAAGATTTGGATTGAGATATTTATGAAAATTTTATATTTAAAAATATAAATTTCACCATCTAGCACTTAAAGCGGATGGTGGGGGAATGGATGATGGACCCGATCAAGATCCCATGGTTCCGTCGTCCCGGGCCATCGTGGTCCCTGGTCTACTTAGTCAGAGGAGGTAGTCGACCCAACCTGACAGAAGGATCCTTGTCGGCAGCCATGGGTTGCTTCGTCCAAAGGGACCTTGTAGACCGGGGTTAGATGCTTGTCTAAGGGGACAAATTTAAATCCACCTTAGCTAACAGAGAGCTTTGTGCCCTATCGATCATATCCTATTGATTCATATCTCAAGGATTTAACGCCATTAAGGAACGTATTGGCTCTGGCCATAACCGGTATCTGTGGTGCCATTTGGCGGCAAAACCACTCGGTTCAGAGGGCCTCGGGTCATAACTGTTTACCTGCAGTGCCATTTGGTGGCGAAACTGCCGGTTAGAGGACACGTACCACGTCCTTACTGGCAAGAGATTGTTTGAGAATGGATCCTAGTGATATTTTCGACTAGGCATTTGGCTCTTTGTGAACTAGAGTTTATTTGAATTTGTCCACCCCGACAGACTGTTGCGGAGGGTGGATGGATTTTGCTTTAAGTGTGATTGATAGTTTGATTTCATTTTTAAATATATGGAATTTGAGCTTTTTGTGGAGCTTTGGATTTTGGGGATTTTTGGATTTTTGTGGATATTTGAAAAATGTTTGGGAACCCCTCCGGTTGAGATCTGCATTCAACACGGCCATCATCGGGGTGTTTGGGGGTCATTTCTTTTTATGGATTGAATCTTGTCAACTCTGTCGGGCTGTCGACAAAGGATCGGGTTTTGTAGGCTTCGTTCCTTTATTAGTGAATTCATATTGTTGTAGGCCTTGATGGCCTAATATGAATGCAAATATATCGATCGCCATAACTTTATATTTGCTTAATGGTTCGAACTCTGTCGACTTCTATTGATCCGTATAGAAGGATCGGTTTCGAACCTGAATTCACTTGTCAACCCGCGCAGCATCCCTAGACGTCACGTGTGTACCAATAACACGCTCGCCGGGGCCCATGCGGGTTGAGAATATATTTTCCCCTTTAGTGTGTCTATGTGTATACAATTTATAGTGCACGTGCAGGGGGTATTTTTGGAATATTTATAGACGCCTTCTGTCTGCTTGTACGGATGTTGTAGATCCGGTGGCGTTCTAGTCTTGATATTGACTCCCCCCTTTCTCAATCACCGGGGAGAGATCTTTCTGGACTTTGGAGTCAATGACTGCTGATTTGGGGAGAACTCCTTTTAGGATCTTCAGTGTGGCAGACTTGTTATTTTCGGTATTCGTGGGTACCAGAGCCGTTTTCTTCTTGAGTATAGAACTAAGAAGAGAGTTTGGAACACCAGGAAGCTTGGTTCTAATTTGTTCAAACATGTCCTCTCTTCTGCCAGGGGTGTCCTTTTTCGTACATCGGGTTGCCTTTGTACCCGGTGTACTGACGGCACTTTGCTCACTACTATCGTAAGTGATATATGTACTTGTGCCCACAGTGGTTCGTCGTGCCTACGATATATCCATTGTTGTTATCCACAAATATTCATTCGCAGGGGACCGCTGCATTCACTACGATCTTTTGGAAGTATTTGTAGAAGACTCATTGCTTCTGCATCATATCCACCCTTTCACCAATCTCGGGTGGTTGGACGATTGCATCTGCTGTAGGGACAAATCTTTGATTGCTGGTCTCCAGTATTGCCATCTCAATCAACAGGCATTGTAGGGATTGTCGTAGGAGATTGTGCATCGAGGTCTTGTAACGTATCTTGAGTCACTATTGACCATACAAATGTTATTGTAGTTTGAGCTCCCTTGCACAGGATTCAAGCCTTGTCCTTGTATGTGTTTGGATCCAAGTTCAATTTCATTCAGACTTGAGTTTCAAACTCAATATGAGTCTTCAATATTCGTTCAAGTCTTCTACTGCCATATGGAATTCACCTGGATTTGAATCTATTGTTTGCAAACCCAAACTTTACTTGGTGTCGTGCAGTTTATGTTCAAATGAACAAGTTCTTGTTGTCCACATCTTGTTCTAACTTTGAGTGTAGAGTGCAAGTTCAAATCTTTGGTTCAGGATCTTCAGAAGTTCTTTGAAGTTCAAATTGATTTGATTTTGGTTCCAATTTGATTTCATTTTATTTGGATTCGGCCTTTTATTAGTCATTTGAGTTTTGTTCAAGTTCAAGTCCACAATCCACAAGTCCTTTGTTGTTCTTCTGTGTTCAACCAAATCCAGGTCCCAAATTGTTTTTCTCATTTGACTTTCAAATCAAATGTAAATTCAAATCTTATATTTTCAAATTTGTTTGGGTTTGAGTTCACTTATGTAATATCTCGTTCCCTTACTGTTCCTCTCTGAATTGGATTTTTCTCCCAGAATCGGCCAGGACGAAGTTTGGATCGTCCAGGCCGATCAGTGCTTGGAAAACAGCTGATTTCTGGTGTGTTTCTGGAAGAATTTTTGTACAGATCGTCCAGGCCGATCGTGAGATCGTCCAGGCCGATCGGTACTGTAGAAATGATCGGCCAGACAATAGCCCTGAGTGAGGTCCAGGACGATCTGGACTTGGTCTGATCGTCCCGGGACGATGTGAATATCGGCCTGGCCGATCAGTTCACTGATATAAGGAAATCAGCTCGTTTTGAGGAGAGAGAAAAGATTTTTATAAAATCAGAAATATCTGAGGAGAGAGAAAGAGAAAAGGAAAAAGAGAAAAGCTGGTTTTCGGAGACCGCGGAGCGCTTTTCGTCCGACGCTGCTGTTGGAGAAAGTGAAGATCTCGTGGTAAAGACTCCGAACCCTATTTCTGTTTTCAAAGATGTTGTGTTTTGACCGAGTTGGGATCTGTTTTGTGTTTTCGTAGTCGACTTTTCGACATGATTTTGATTTGACACAACTTCCACTGCACAACTTCTAGTATGTTATAGATATGATTATTGTACACGATTTGACTGTATTCTACGAAGATTTTACCGGTCGGAATTGATTCTACGTGATTTTAATCGAATAGAAAATAATCGGGACGTGATTTGATTTGGTTTCTATAGGATAATAGTTTTGTATTGATGTTATAGATATTCTATTGTAATTTGGAAAGATTTGAAAATTTTGTCTTTTTGCAGGATTTTTTGTGTAAATTTGACCGACTGCCGTTACGCTGCCCGATTTTCGTATGATCTCTGAATTGTCTGGAATTGATAGATTGAATCGATATGCATATGATTATTGATATGATTGCTTTAATATTAACTATTGAATTGTTTATTGATTGAATTGACTATTGATACTTATCGCAAGTGGGACCTGGTTGAACATTGGTTGGAGATTGATATTGATACCTGTACAGGATGGTGGGCCGACGGGCTTTCCTTTAAACATTGATTATTGATTATTGAAGGGAGACATAAGGAGTTTATTGATATGCCGACGGGCGAAAAGAGTGACGACTCTTATTGATTGAACCAATGTAAATGATATCTACAACAGCAACATGGATTCTACAACAGCAACATAGCCAGTAGATTGTACTTGTTCAGTATATAGTATTGAATTGCATGTTTACTGTATTGATTTACGGATTTATTGCTTATTCGATTTCTGCTTTATTGATTTGATCGGATTTACTGTATCGTACGGATTCTATTGATTTCATCGATTGACTACTGAGCATTGTTATGGACATAGATAGATATAGATATTGTAACGAAAGCATGAACATGGACATCGTACTACTGCCTATAGGTTTTATAGATTCACTGTTGCTATTGTTCTACACCGTATTGACTGTTTTATAGATTCCTTGTCTCGTATCGCTTTTCTCATTTGACTTCATTGATTAGATCGTACCGATTTGACCGTATTGATTTAATTGACGGATATTGATTGAGTTGATTTATCGTATTGTCTGCCGCTGCATTGATTGGTTTTATTGACTATTGATTTCCGCTGCATAGACTCATTGACCATTGACTGATTCGGATTGATAGATTGACATGCATATTGATAGCATTGCCGTGCTTTGATTTCAGTTATAGGTGTTAGGTGACCTGCTGGGCTTTGTAAAGCTCATTATATGTGGTTGATATTTTCAGGTCAGGGATCGGGAGCAGGAGATAGGAGTTGATTCAGATCGACAGGTTTTAGTTCTTTTGATCGATAGATGATTCTTTTGTACTCAGGACATGATAGATTTCTCTACTTGCATTGATAGTGTAGTTCCTGAGTATTGTACATGTTGTTTTGAGATATGAATCGACTGTTATATTGATGTTTTAAATTTTATAGATGTTTGATAGATTGCTTAATGATGGTTTTAGATAACTCTGGTAAATTGTTTGGCTATTGATCGACATTCTTTCCAAGTTAGATCTCGGGGCGTGACAACTTAGGTCGATTGAATCAAGTTTTTAAGTCCAAGTCCACCGTTCAATCAAGTCCAAATGTTCACAAGCTGAGTCCAAGTTCGATCATCCTTTGAGTTCAAATGAGATCCAAATGTAGTAACATTTCACCCGAAATTTCGGCAGCCTTCCGGCGTCTCCCCCGTTTAGGGGAAAACTACAGAAAACTGGGCCTTTCCTACCACGCTAAGAAAAGCGTGCATGGTAGATGCCCTCTTTCGAGGACACCGCGGCCGTGTAATTTTTCGATCCCCCACCACGCTAAGAAAAACATGCATGGGTATTTTGTTTGTAAAAAAAGTATTTTTTTATTTTTTATTTTTGGAAATATTTCGCAAAAAAGACAGTTATTTCCCCGCAAGCGGGTACTTATGGGTATCCCCGCTTCGTCGTGCGCATCGCACCGGGATCCCTTCCCACCACGCTAAGAAAAGCGTGCATAGGCGGGGTTTCCAAGGCAATACGAACTTCGAAGAAGGAATTTGGGTGATTACCCGTTTCGTCGCAAGCGTCGGGACGCACTCCCTCCCACCACGCTAAGAAAAGAGTGCATAGGTGGTCGTTTTGTCTCGCCGAATGTGTTGAAACGGGTTCTCAGAGTTTTAGGGTTAGAGAGTTATACCTTGGCGGGTGTCGTCGAGGTTGGTACACGGATCGAGGTAAGAGAGAGAAACAAATTACAATTAATATCAATTAATTATAATTAATTAACAAATTATTTTTTTAATTAATCATTATAATTATCATTAATTAAGATAATTAATTAAATCTTATTAAAATTAATTAAAATCATAAATCATAATTAATTTATAATTAATTATAACTCATTGATATTAATTAATTTTAATAAATTATAATTAATCAATAATAATTAATAATAATTATTATATTTTATAAATTATAATAAATTAAAAATAGTTTTAATCAAATGTAATTATAATTAATCAAATTACTTATAATTATTTTGATTAAAATCAATTAGTAATTGATTATAAAAAAACATGATTTATTAAAAAAATAATAATTATAACTAATTATAATTAAAATGAAATAATTATAATATATATGTGTATTTATTTTTTTTTATTTACATCCCTCGGTTCGACGAATTTATGGGATTTGATCGAAGAAGCACGCTTGAGGGAGAAAGTTACCTTTACAGCCGGCTAGCTCCCGTGTTGCTTCCGATCAGACTGGGAGGGAAAGCCATCGAGTGAGCAAAGTCGAGCAGCTACGAGGGGTCGAAGAAGCAACGAAAGGGAGAAAGTTAACTTCACGCCAGCGAGTTCCGGTTCGGGCGTCCGATCAAAATGTCGTAACTTCCGATCCTACTGGTAGGGAGAGTCGTCGAATAGCCAGGAAGGAGTCGGAGAAACGCACGGAAGGGAGAAAGTTATCTTCACAGCCGAGCGAGCTCCTGTTCTAGTTCCGATCAAAATGTCGTACCTTCCGGTCCGACTGGAAGGGAAAGTCGGCGAAGGAGCTACGTCGAACAACCACTGAGGAGTCAGAGAGGGAGAGAGCTTGCAAGAGAAAAGGAGATCGGGCGGAGAGATCGCGCCAGAGACAGTGGAGAAGCAGAGAGCGGAGAGAGTGTCGTGTGAGTGTGTGGAGATCGTATGAGAGGAGCGGTATTTAACGACGCTGAGGGAGGCTTGATCGAGGAGAAATCGCGCGTGGTCAGCTCTGCTTCGACGCCGTCTGCAGGGAATGGTGCTGTAGCAGGAGGAGGGATATCTGCGGGATTTGGCGCAGGATATGGGCATGGGCTCTCACAGGTAATGATATTAGGTATATTTTTTTATTTTCCTTTTTTTTTTTTGTCTGCTTTCTTTTGGCTGCATAGTAGAGGTCAACAGTGTGTCGTGTCAGATATGTATCGGACACTGCACGCCTCTTTGAAAAGTATAAGTGCTTCATAGTTGATAACTACGCATGTCAACGCATGTCATCAAACAAGTGATGCCATTGCTTCCTCAAGAACTCAATAAAAGATCTGTAATTATTGGTTGTAACTTAATCAATTGGTCTTCCTAATTTCCTCCCATCATGGTCTTCAAGCAAGAAACTCCATATTGAATTGAATTTCTGCTCACTATCAAGATCTCTTAACTCAAGAGGTTATATACCAATTATGATGTTGCATAGAGTATAACCAAATAGAGTCTTTTTAAATGATCAAACTTTAGGGAGGATGCTTATCAAACGATAATTCTGGAGATAATTTTGTAATGTCGAAGTTCCTGCTATTAATAGATAGCTGTTACAAATTTTTTTTTTTTTTCAATGTCATCTAATATTAATGTCGTAAAAATTGAATCTTTCCAAAAAAAAAAAAAAATCTAACTCAAATTGCTTCAATATAAATATGTTCCATAAAAAATCAAAAAATAAATTATTTCACTCAAAATTTTATTAAATAATCTTATTTTTTTTGTCAAATAAATATAATATATAAATAATCTAATAATTTATTAAAGTTCTTATCACACTTTGTCTCAAAATAAATCCAACAATTTTAATATTCATCATGATTTTTTTTTTGTAACATTTGAACTATTTAGGCAAATTCACATGCACATCACAAACGCAAGACCACTTATTAGCCAAAGCCCCCAACGAACGAGAAATTATTCTGTGTGGAGACCAAACGATTAGAACCATCTGGATTTGTCGTCTTTTAGCTGTCATTTTCTTGCGCTTTTGCAAATATTCAATAAAAGGACAATAAATATACAATTATGAATGCACTTTTCAACCCCTTTCACTAAGTATTTGTAAAGGCGCAACAAAATGACAACAAATAAACCCTAAACCCTAAATATATAAATAATTTAATAATGTATTAAAGTTCTTATCATTTTGTCTAAAAAAATCCAACAATTTTAATATTCATCGTGACTTTTTTTTTAACAACAATTGAATCATTAAGGCATATTCACACACATCGCATTCACAAGACCTCTTACTTAATAACCAAATATATTCTTATAAGTTGTGCATGAAACCTTTCCAATACAATTTTTTTCTCTTTCACAATGCACACCATTACTCCTAATCTAACATAATGTCTTTTAATGTATTTCCTAATCCACGAAAAATGCAATTCCTACACTCAAAAATATTTTTCACTCCCCATTTTTGTTAGCTCTGTTACGCACCATATTAGCTTCTCATTTACAACCACAGCTAAAATTTCAAGCAATTTATTGTTGACTGAACACATTAATCAGCAAAGCTCAACAACTTAAACAACTAATGCACCTCAATACCTGTCATTCCAAACTGGAGCTTCAGTTATTGTTTCACCGATTTTTTATTATATAGTATTGGCCTTAACACTTTGAATGAATTCGATTTTGATCTAATGACCATTCCTCAAAAGTTGAGTTCAAATACATAAAACCTAGCAGACGAGGAAACAGAGGATAAACATAACTGCCGTAAAAAGTGAGAAATTATTCTGTGTGAAGATCAGACGCAGAATGCTGTCCGGAGGCCAATCAGAATGCGCTAGTCAACGATACCAAACAGCGGTACCAAACACATGAGTAACATGATGTATTCTGGTTGTCCGCACAGAATAATTTCTCCCAAAAAAGTTAGTTTAAGACGAATCCCATTATAATAAAAAATCTCTTCCATAATAAATATATCTGAACGCAGGATCAGTTGATTGGGAGTTTTGATTGCCAACAAAGAGGACCTTGGACTCGAGTCTTATAGCAGATTGAAGTAAAAAATGTCCTAAAATAAGCACAAATTGTCTCAACAGTATAAACACTTCAGTTTCCAAAAGATCAGACATACAGCAAGCAAGCTTCTGAAGAAAACTTAGAAACCAAAGAAAGGAAAAAAAAAAAGGCAATCAGCAATCATCCTGGCTTCTCACAGAAGGCAATTAACCAAACTGGTGAATAGGGCAGAGTACCCTTATAGCTATCCGATGTTCAAATCTCCAATCTCTGACTGGTTTTTTTCTGAAACAAGGCAACAAGGGAACGTCAGTTGAGAATTACTAAATAGTTTTGAGACTACTTAGCTCTTCGCAAAGTAACGTAGATGTGGAAATATGTAGTGTATGGAGATATTTGTCCAATGTAAGATAAGTCAGACTGTTTCACACTACTAAGATTTGACAGTTTGGTCAAAACTTGTCAACTAAAAAGAAAAGATGTCCACCAATGCTGGTTGCTTAAATATTTTATGTATAAAGAGTTATATATAAAACATATCCACAAATATACACATTATTTATGTTTTTATCCAATCATGACTCAAAATTAACACGAAAACAACACACTCGATATCAGGGCATGAGTGTAGACCATCCAACTTTAATTAGTAATTTACTAAGCTAGAAACAACTTTCATGGCCCATCATTGTCAATGTGAACAATTATATTGAGTGTGTTGGCCTTGCCGGACTCTATAATTAAAAAAAAAAAGAGCATTAAACACAAATTTTGATACGTTGGAGGCAAGTCGACATCCAGCACATGACATAGAAGATTTTGGAAGTGTTGATGAATATATTAAGTTAAAAATTAGTTTAAAGTATAGTTAAACATAAACCATAACCTATATGGGCAATTATCCATGCTAATTAATTTTAACCATTGTGTAAAAAAAAACAATTCAAATAAATTTAGATTTATCCCTAAAACTATTAGTTTTTAAATTTTGTGCAAATCCTGGTAAAAATATTAAGGCAATATTCTCCAGCAATGACCCCCCAACCATTGCGTCAGTAGTTGTAGCAATATATTTTAAATCTCTTTTGCGAATCCTCTCCAAAAAAATCTCTCACAACTCCAAAATCCGTGAAAGGCTAAGCACCACAAAACTACTCAAAGACTAATGATGACAAAATTTAGCACCTACTAAAAACCTTTGAAACATATCTATTACGCATGGAGAAGGATCTATTGATATCAAAGTGCACCTGGCATTTCATATTTGCGCCCATGAAGTTGTTATCTTCTCACTCTAAAACCTAGCATTAGAGCAGACTGCACAACACGATTGATCCACCTTATAATCTTTGGTAATCTTCTCCTCAACATGTGCACACATTAGTGTTGAAACTTCATTTTTTTCTATTTCCTTAACTTGCGTAGTTTCAACACCAATGACGAAATTGAAGTAGGGCCACTTGAAGGTGCATCATATTATCATGCAAAGCTCACACTCTCTTTGCTTTCATTGACAATCAATATACCCTTACAAAGTATAAGAATTTTAGCATTTCTTGTAAACCTAAGTCTTACTTCACAAAAAAATACTCAACGCTATCAAACTCTTTTTAAGGCCCAATACATGCCCAACTCCAATCAATATCCTAATCACACCATCATGTATCTCCAACTCATCATATCAAAATTGATTGTCACGCACATTGCATTGTTTATCGTATAAACATAAAGGCTAGCACATAGCTCATAAGTGAAGAAATACTACTAATGGAGACATGGTAAAAGCAAGTTGCATCTAGAATCTTCTAATCTTTGCATTTGTCTCCAAGAGTTATCCAAAAAGAATCATCTAAATCCAAACCTAACCAATCTATAACAAAAACAATATCAGCTAACACATCCTTTTTGTTGTTATCATGGCATGTTGCTCCTTCCACCTCAAAACTTGACAAGTGTCATTTTCGTTTTGCAATATGAGTCATGTCTTCAAACCTTTCATGGGACTTTTCATGCTTAGAGATAGAACATTTCTCAAAATGTTTCCCCCTAACAATCCATCATTGCTTTCTTCTCACACCCCCTTCAAGCTTAACAATAACATCTTTAGAAAGGTGATACTCTAAGCAAATTGTATTTTTACCACATAAAAGTGTCACAAAAATGCTCATAAGAGAGAAAGAGCTTAGGAGTAACAGAGCTTGATTTTCATCATCAAACATAACATATATATTCCTCTAATCCCTCACATAAAAAATGATGGCACAATGGTTTCATTGAGATTATGAAAACAAATATCAGTCATGAAGACTCAAAAAAACTTAGGCTTCACTCAAATGTTTCAGGAAAAAAAATATACACAAGAGTTTTACCTACTAAAGTAGCATATTTACAGGTCAAAAAAAATATAAAAAAAAAAAACGCATGAATAAACGAAAAAAATATATCATTAGTTATAATTATCAGCTAATCTTCAATCACCTTAATCCTTCTTATCCTTTCAATTATATTATGAATTAACTAACAAAGTCCACTAAAATTTAATTAACTTCATATTATGTAACCAGTGAAATCCAATTAAATCTATGATTATCACACAGGAATTCAATCCAAGCCATTTTTATGCTCCTTTCTAATTTCAGCTTGCTTGCCGAATCATGTAAGCAGCATGCGGCCCTCCTCCAGATTGACATAACTATGATGTTCAATTTCTGAAGTAGCAAATGCAGAAAAGATTGAAGAATCAGAAAAAGATAGGATTCAAACAGCATAATTCACTGAATTGGAAGGCCTATCTCATGAAGAAGTTGGGAAGAGCTTAAAAGAGGTAAGGATGTTCCTGTTCAGTAACACAGCTGTGGGAAATATATTTCAGATCAAATGCAAAATTGTGTCACAAAATAGAGTCACACCACTCAATGATCACTTAGACATCTCTTATAGAAGAATATCTGCATATTACAATAGGAAAGAAACAAACATTATTATTTACGGCACCCTTCAAAGCTAGCTTTTATTATTTACTAAACAAACACCCATATAAGTATTTATCAGAAAAAGAAACAGCACCCTTCAAGCTAACAAGGACAACTTAGTTAAGCCTCCAAGAGAAAAAAGTATTTTCCACTAACCAATCTTTTTTCTTAGGACATGTTTGACTTGATGCAAATGTTTGGAAGTATTTGGAGCTAAATTTTGAAAATGAGTTTCATTGAAACAAAATTTCAAATATATTTGTTCGTTTTGCATGTACTATATTTTGGAACGCCGTTTCAATATTTGTTTAAACTCCGGTGAGTTTCATTTTTAACCATTTTATTAAACTTAAATAACTATTATTATTATAATAAATAGAAGTATTCTAACTCAATCTTCCTTTAACCTTCTGTTCTTAGATTGTTAGTTTGTGCAAAAAAAAAAGGAAAAATGAATGTGTCGTCCAATCCCTTATAAGTCAAAATTCTCACTTTTATGGAGGTGGCCATTTAATTTGTGCCAAACAAACGCTCATACTGAGTTCCATAATCCAATTTCAATAATTTTCAAACATAGAGGTTTAAAACCATGGCACAAAAATGACGTATGAATCTTTCTAAAATCCAAAAACAAGAAGCCCTGACCTTTCTGTCCGTCCGAAGCAACATGGAATTCCTCCTCCTCCTCCACAGGTTGCAGCTCCAACTCCTTGTCTACCGCCGCAGCAACACCATCCCCAACCAACACAACGCTTCCACCACCAGCTTCATCAGGATAACGCACCACGATGACGGGGCAGACACAGTGGTGAACGCAATAATCGCTGACGCTTCCAAGCCTCCCATTGCTGCTCCTCCTAGATGCCCCGACACCCCTGCTTCCCATAATCACAGCACAAAGCCCAAGCCTCTCGACTTCGAGGCAGAGCCTCTCCTTCATATCATGGTCTTTAACGATGTGGATCTTGAACGGAATCTGCGCCTCGATAAGCGGATGGGCTAGATCCTGCGCCTTAGTGGTAGTGAAGGCATCGAAGTCATCTTCCAGCTTCTGCTTCGACTTCTCGGATTCGGTCTCCTCGGTCGCCTCCGTGACAGAATGGTCGATCGAGCCCCAATCCGCGCCGTAAAGTACGGAGGTGGGCCGGACATGAAGAAGAATAACAGCGTCGCCTGGGCGGAGATAGTTCTGCACCGCCCACTTCACGGCGTAAGCACTCTCATCGCTCAGATCAACCGCGATACCGATCCGGCGGTGTGAAGCAGTGTTAGGGCTCGCCGCTGCGGCGGATGAAAAAAACAAACGAGGCGAAGAAGGCTGAACCGTCTGCACCGCCGCAGTAGCAGCTACGGCTGGCGATGTCGGTTCCGGTGGTTCGGCGTCTTGCATGCCGCTTCACGAATTACGATAACCACTTCTAGGGATTCTCTCAGACGAACGAACTCCTCTTAGGGTTCGCGAAAGCCTCGAGATTTACTGCGGCGGTTCGTTTTCTCTTCGCGAGAAATCTCAGGACGAAGCGATGCGCGTTGCTTCGCTTGCCCGATGAGGCTCGAGGCGTAAAAGGAGTTTGTGTAACAGGTGGCGAATGTTAGCTGAGGGAACATTCAGATATTTAGAAGCAACGCTTGAACGTGACATTATTTGGATAATTTTCTTGTCGAGAATGGAGAAATTATTCATTTATTCTGTGCGGGGTAATTGTGACACCGAAATTATACATATGAATATTCATTTTTATTTCTTTTCTTATTTTTTTTCTTGTTAGTCTGATTAACCCGGCCAAAAAATTTTATGTTCAAATTAGGACTTAGGATTGGAGAGATTATTATGTGCGGATATTGATCATTTCGAGATGGATGAGAGCGCGTCATATTATCCTGGTACACACGATATAGAGCCGTGTTTCACAGAAAAAATGTGACGCAGCGCACTCTGATTCTACTCTGGACGACGTCTAGAGGCCACACAAAATAATTTTTCTTAGGATTAGCACTCTTTTTTTTAAATGAAATATCTGCAAAAGTATCATAATTTTTAGGATTTTAGCTCAATAAAATTTTCGTAGCTGGTGAAAAAGAAGAAATGAGGAAAAGTTGATAAACTTTTCATAGTTGGTAATAAAAACAAGCGGGACTCAAAAATTACTCTTATGACAGTTCCTTAAACCTCAATTTCTTCGCTTCCAACCCTATCGAAAATCTAGAAAACACTAAAAAAATTGTCCCAAATGAAACCTTAATCCTCATTGTTTGAATTCTATTATTTATACCTTCTCAAATGTATGGAAATTTTTTTCATCACAAAGCCAAACCACTCTGCAATTGCCTATTGTCGGCAAGCTAGTAGGATCTCTTCCCATGGGCGGAACCCCATTGGATTGAGGGTGGGGGCTCAAAAAAATTTTTTTTTCTTCTAGAGGATATATTTTGGAATATTTTGAATATTTTAGATATTTTATCCCCTCTCAAAAAAACATTTCCCTAATTTTATCAATCATAAGCGTTTTTATCCATGCCGCAACAAAAAAAAAAATTTTGCCCATCCTGAAAAAAGCAGCTGGATCCACCCCTGTCTCTTCCCATCAACAACTTGCCTTTGATGGAGCCTTGATTCAAGTGTTCCTAAGAGCTAAGCATTCTATAAAAAGTTAGGAACCTTAGGGTTTTAACTTTTAAGTGTTATTGTGTAGGAATGGTGGTGAAGAGATCAGCCAAGCAAGGGAAACTCTTGAAATCATGATCATATAAGATTTGTTTAAAGTTTAATAATTTGCTAATATGGAAAATCATTGGCCTTGAAAATACTTGGAAATGGTTTGTGAATGTTATTATATTAGCCCTAGAGTTTGGTATTTTTCAAGAAGATTAAAATTGGAAAAAGAGAGCACAATCAAGACTAAGGTTTCGTTTTGGACGGTTTTTACTGCTTCTTAAAAGAGTTTTTTAGTACAAAAATTAAAAAGTTGTTTCAAGAAGCAGTAAAAAAAGTCGCCCAAAAGAAGCCTAAATCATGTATTACCATCTTTAACATATTTTGAGAATAGCCCTGATGTACTCCAGGACCTGCCAAGAGAAAACAACAAGCAAACAAGAACACAAGACAGAGGAAGAGGAAGAAGAAGAAGGCGTCAAAGGCCTATATATTAAACTTGAACTTTGTCAAGGTTCTGAAACAGCAAAAACTGCCCTTCATCTATCTGTGGCTCATATATATAATTTCTCTCCCTGTAGCTCTAACAAACCTTTTGCTAAAAGTAGAGTAACATAAGAAAAGGGAAAAGTGTACCAGTAAAACGGAAAAAGGAATTAAAGAAGTGGAGGCCTAAAACTGTGGTATGATGAACCTCTGTGCAGATAGGATAACCGGCACTGCATCAGTCCTCCCCGGCATCGGAAGAGCTCGACTCCGACGAGCTGATTGCGATAACTGTAGTATTCGGTGGATGGTAACACCAAACATCATAGACATTGAAGGTGGGAGATGTATTCTGATCAGTTGGTAATTCCACAGTATACGCATTGTCATTAATTTTGGCAATGATTGGAACTTGGCCAATTTTCCGTCGACTGAGTTTGGAGTAGACGCCGGGAGGGAAGCGTTCACGGCTTCCCACTACTTCGGGTGATCTTGCACTAAACAACGTAGCATACTACCAAGAGTGCGATATCGATAGGGAGGTAGGTGTAGAAAATGGATTCCTGGATCAAAAATTCGACGTTTTTTATACCTATCCGTAAGTGTGTTCGGATGAGTAAAGGTTCTCAATGCTTTAGTAAATGTAATTCCACCCTTAGAGCCAATACATGGAGTACAACCATATCCAATAATATAGAATACTTGCAGTATTCTTGGAATTAGTTCCATCAGTTGTTCTGAACTCTTTTCCCTAAACTCTGAACCTGCTATAGTTATGCCATCATCTGTAAGAACACCACCTTCTATAGCTATCCAATAATATGGCATTTCAGCTGAACGATAGTCAGCCACCCACTCCATGACACCAAGTCTGAAAGGATCATTAATGTCTACAATACCTATATATGTGTAACCATCTACAGGAATTTGTTGCTTGGCTGAACAATAACCTTCAATGTCCATATACCCCAGACAAAGCTTATGTAATGCTTCTTTAGCAAAACCTTCAATCGTATCCTTGAGGTGCTTGGCTACTGCATCATCAATTGGAACCGCTCTTCCAGTTGCATTTAAAACTTTTCTACAAGAAGCCAAAACTATTTCAGATGCTCCTTTACAGTGGGCCGGATAACCTCCCTCAGGAAGTTGTATTACCACTGCCATTATCTTCTTTGTAGAATTGAAGGGTTCAACTTTAACAAGCTCAACCGCCTGGCGCTCTTCCTGAAAATCACCACCTAAAGACAAGCCAAATTCCAATATTGTCGTTTCAGTTGGCGTTCCTAATATTTCAGTTTTTCTTTCTTTGTTGAGCGTAACTTCTCCTCCAGTGTTAGAGAATATAGGCTGTGAAAGACTTTTAATCATAGCATATGGCACCTGAGAGCAGATGCTAGATGCATCCACAGGATTGGGTAGTACCTTAATATTTTTACCGATGCAGGCTTTAATAACAATCATGTAGTATTCTTTGATACCCCTTAACGTAGTATCAAGAACACAGACTACCTGGGAACTCGAATCAGCAATTTTTCTAACTTGTAGAGTTTCATCTTCTTCACGTGATACAGGTCCTGAAGTACTAATCATCTCGCTGGCATACTCATTCAATTTCACTGCAACTTCATGTCCTCCAATCTGCTTTGTGATGCTCTCTTCCTTAGGTCCTTCCTGGATAGTGGCAGAACGCAGATCGCCCGTGAGCGCGAGGTCAGTTATGGGATGGCGAGAGGAATCAGAGGTGGAATCGACTTGGATGCAGGATTGAAGTTTGAGCGGGAGCGGAAGCAGATCGGGGTCGCTGATTTGGTTGCGATAGGAAGCAAAGGTGGAATCAGAAACCTGTATTTCGACAATAGCTGCGGCAGTTGCTTCATCGGGTCCCATATTGCCATCGTCGTGTCTGTCGGTCTCAGTCGGAACAGCCAACACCTGTTTTACTCTTCTTTGTGGATCAAAGGGTTGATGTACCATCTCTTCAGAGCGCGAGCTCTCGGACGATCGTTGTGGAAAAGTTGATTTTCGGACGACGCGGAGCCGTTTTCGTCCGACGAGACTGTTCAGGAAATTGCTGTGCTCGAGGTAAGGCACATTCGGCCTTTCTCAATTTTCAGTTCCGTCGCGTTTGGCGGTAATTTCTGTCTGGATTTCGTTTCCGTTACGGTTTTTCGTCCGTATCTTTTGATTGGTTCGATTTTTACCGCGTAACTTTCCGTATATTGTTGACGTGCCGAGTGTGCACATTTTGGTTATTTTCCGAAGATTTTTGTCCGGGTATTTTTGATTCGGCGATGTTTTTCGTCGACTACAATTTTCTGTGAAATTGTAAATTCTCTGTGCAGTAGAATAAATGTTCTGAAATATGATTATCTATATTCTGTGCGAATTCGGTAAATTTTCTTTGCAGGAAATTTTGTGTAAATTCTGTATACTGCCGTTGTGCTGCCCGATTTTTGGGTAATTTCTGATTTCTCCGGATTTCTTCTGAATTGAAATGCTATGTGTATAAGCTATACAAAGGGAGTTATAAGGGGCCTGAATCCTATGAGATTCAGTTAGTGTCGGGGAAATCTGAAATGAGCTCAAATCTGAAATCTGATATCTGTTCTGTTCCGGATCCGATGAATTCTGTTCTGGTGCTATAAGCACATCTGTTCTGGTGCCGTGAGCACAAAGGGAGGTATAAGGGGCCTGGATCCCATGAGATTCAGTCAGTGTCTGGGAAGGGAGGCATAAGGGGCCGGAATCCGTAGAGATTCCGTCAGTGTCAGGGCATTTAGCTGTGAATGACATATGAATCTGTTTTGTTTTCTGTATCCGTTCTGTACGCAATTGTGATTCTGATATGATATGATCTGCAAATTCTGATTTCTGATTTCTGTATAATTCTGACTCTGTTGATTTATTCTGTTATGTGATCTGATCTGTACGACTCTGATTCTGATTTGATATCTGTCCGTATAAGTTCTGATTTTCGATTCTGTTCTGATTCGAGATCCGATTCTGTTCCAATTTCTGATATGATTCTGTCTGATGAGTTTGGTTTTGGTTTCTGAGAATTTAGATTGGTGGTTTGTTGCTTTGCTGAGCTGTTGAGCTCACCCTTGCTTTCTGGTGGTTTTCAGGTTCTGGGAAAGGGAAGGAAGTCCAGGACTAGAGTTCAGAGTCTGATCAGTATAGGTACTTTTGTACTTTTGATTTTTGTACAGTCATGGCTTTTCTGTTCTGTCTTCCTTTCTGTTGAAAACCATGTACTGTTCTGTAGATGATTATTTTGAGAAAATGAAAAGATAGATATTTGTTCCGCTGTGTTTGATGATTTATAGTAGCTCTGTTGTTCTGTATTTTTGTGCCTGTTGAGTTTGAGTATTTGGAAGATCAGTTCAGCAACCAAACTCCAAAGCCAGATCCTGGAGAAGAAGGTTGTGTCGCGATCCGGTTCGGACGGGATCCGTCCCCGTCGGGTCGGGTCGTGACAAGCTTTTTAAGTGGTATCAGAGCACTGGTTTTGAAAACTGGTTGGATTGTAAAACAGAGCTCTAGGAAGTGATCAGTGAGTCTGTCTGGGGGTAGTTTTGGGTCGTTTGGCTTTTTATTGTGTTGTTTTTGTGATAGTTTTCCGAATTTTCTGGATTTTTTTGTATGGATCAGCAAGACCCAGACATGACAGACGGGCAGAGTGCCGATCAGGCGGCACCAGTGGGGAGTACAGCCCCAGTGGCCGGTGCAGATACATTGTCTCAGTTTGCTTCACTTGTTGCTCAGATGATGAGCGAGACTCAGAGTAGAGCTTCTACTGTTAGATCTGAGGACATTGATCGACATCTGCAGTTATTTTTTAGGTTGAAGCCTCCAAGATTTGAGGGCGCTGTTGAGCCCAGAGCAGCCGAGGAGTGGCTGAGGAGGTTGGAAAAGACTTTTGACGGGATGCAGTGTCCGTCAAACAGGAAGGTTCCGTTAGCTGTTTTTCTGTTAGACGGAGAGGCTGAGCACTGGTGGGATGGCCAGCAGGCAGCCAGATTTCAGGGCAGACTGAACTCTTTGATCACTTGGGAAGAGTTCACTGAGGTATTCAGAGACTGGTTTGTTCCTCCTTCTGCACGACAGCAGATGCAGGAGAGTTTTCTGAGGCTTGTTCAGGGGAGCAAGATGGTGATGCAGTACGAGGCTGAGTTTACTGCATTGGCCAGGTACGCTCCGCAGCTGGTCAGCACTTCTGCTGAGAGGTGCTACAGATTTCTGAGAGGATTACGAGACATTTTGAGGCAGCCTCTGATACCATTCAGGATCACTGACTTCGCTGAGCTTGTGGAGCGAGCTCGTCTGATTGAGAATGACATGACGGCTACTCAGCAGCGGTGGACTGCGAGTAGGAAAAGATTTGGAGGTGAGACTTCTGGCAGCGGTTCCTCTGGGAAGAGGAGATTTGTTCCTGGATCTGGATCTGGAGATTCCAGAATGAGCGGAGGATCGTCTGGTACTGTTACCAGTACGACTAGTTCTGGATCTGTCAGTACGGCACCTGTGTGCCAGAGTTGTGGACGGCGACACCATGGCCAGTGCTACAGGATAGATGGTCTTTGTTTCAGATGTGGTCACCCGGGACATAGGATTGCAGAATGTCCACAGACTGGATTTGATCGGCTTTCTGAGTACCGATCTGAGGGTTTTGTCAGACCTGCCGGTTCAGCAGGAAGACTGAGGACTGTTCCTCCTCGCCCTGAGGGATTTTCTGGAAGAGGTGGTAGTACTAGTTCGGGACCACGGAGACCACCTACGACTCCCTCTGAGCAGAGTAGTTCTATTGCTTCAGCTCCTGTTCCAGTTCAGCCACGAGTTTACAGTTTGAGTCAGCAGGAGGCTCGCGATGCTCCGGATGTTGTGACAGGTACGATTCACATTTCTGATCAGCCCTGTCGTGTTTTGTTTGACTCTGGAGCTAGTCACTCGTTTCTTTCCGAGCATTGTTTTGACCGAATCCAGATGCCTTTGTTTTCTCTACCGGTTTCTTTGTCTGTGATTTTACCGGCTGGAAGTAATTTGATTGCCCGCAAGTTTTGTTTGTGTGAGATTGACATTGCTGGCAAGTGTGGGTCTCCGAAAGGATTCCGCTCGTATGGTTCGAATGCAAAGGGAACGATCACACTATCCCGTAGGACAAAATGGTCGTAGGCCTTTACACTCGGCACAAGCAGGCCGATGGAAGAGCAGATGGAGTTATAGATACGATTAGCCATGAAGGATAGCGGCTTTCACCTACCAACCTCGATGGATAATAATATTTATAACCCAAAAGTTCACGAGATTTCCCCTATTCGATACATCAGCATCGAATAGGGTTTATTTGATTGTGGGGATCGGTTTCCTACGGGCGCAAGCCCCCGTAGTTAATTATATCTTAGACCTCGGTCTAAGAAAACTCTCGATTAAGGATGTTAGATTATCTTCTCAATTGGGTTTAGTGCAAAGGTGAATTCTAGGTTTTCCTAATCAAAGGGAAGAGGGTCCCAAGTTGGCTCAATCAATCACACATGGTTCATTCAACATCCGGTCGGCTCGAAGAAGTGAAAACTGGAGAAAAAGAGAGAAGACATTGCACTTGCACTCAAGCATGCACGAGAGAAGGAAAGAGGTGGCGTCATCCGTGTGACGCAGATGGGTAGGGTTTATAACTCCCGAAAGGATGGAGAGTTTACCCACCAATAAAGTGTATAATGGTACACCTGTACCACTCACCTTTAGACCCTAAATCTATAAAAAAAAAGTAGTGTTGTACACACAACACTAACATCTACGACCTAGCTAATGCAATCTGAACTTATTCCTTGCCTGAAAAAGGAAGCCAGCTAAAATCCTAAGCACAACCAACCGTCCTATATGTATGCAAGATGGGAAGGGTCTATCCTAATGAATCAAGGATTAATAGTCTAAAAGACTTAAGTCAAGGACTCTACAATATGCAGACGAATAGACCTATCGTTGTATGATGCATGAAAAGATGCATAAATAAGAAATGTCCTTAGATCCACTAATGCAATGCATGTATGTATGTAAAGTGCATTGTGGAGAAAAGTGTGTAAGAACGTATGCATGACATTCAAAGTACAGAAAAAGTAAATAAACACACCCTAAGGGTATCCTTCAGGCAAGATACCCGCACAGAAAATCATCAGAGTCATGCCCACTTCGTGTGGGAAAACAACGGTGCCCAATGGCACGAGTAGGTGGCCTACTCTACAGGCCTAAATGACCCTAATGGTCTCTAAGGCTCACAGAAAGAAAGAAAAAAAAGGGGGGAGAGGTATCGTACCCAAAACCGGAAAAGGCCAAAGTCCTAGCAGAAAAACAACGATGCCCACTTCGTGTGGGAAAACAACGATGCCAACCGGCATAATAGGTGGCCTACTCTACAGGCCTAAATGACCCTAATGGTCTCTAGGGCTCACAGAAGGGGGCAAGCTTTGACCTATAGGGCCAAAGCTTCGTTAGTGAACTACCCTATGGCTACCTACACATGCTAGAATACCTATTAACAATTTGTGTGTGGAGTGTAACAGTTCCGATATATAATTACAAAAAATTTGCTTTACAAGTTGCAGAGGTTATACCTGACTGTGGCGCTGCCACTTACAAGCTTATAAGCAAATACTCCCCGATTGTGGCGTGGCCACTCAAAAGCTCCTAAGCAAATGCTCTTCTTTAGTTCTCAACCCTCAGGATCCAATGTACCTCGCAAGATAAGATAAAAGAAAAATATACAAATGAGCGTAGATGCCATTCAGAAAATAAATACAGGTAAATAACAAAAAGTAACTAACATGAAGTATATAAAAAAAAGCATTTATAGAATATGTGCATGTAATAAATACTGAACAGCAAAAGAAAATGTCAGCCTAACCTAGGGCTAGAAGTCGTGTCCTAACCAAACAAGTCTAAGGTGTGTGTAGGCTGTGCAGTTTTGGATAGATCCTATGTAGGATGATTTAGTTAAAATTATTCGTATTTTGATTTGTTAAAGGGCAACAGGGAGATTTTAATTGAAATTTAAATCTTAATACTTTAAGATTGATTTTAGAGAATGCATTTTAGAATTTGATTGATTATCACCTTTGTTTCACACCGAGGCCGTGAGGTTTATTTCACCCTCCTTTGGGCTAACTTAATAGCCTCGTAGGCCTGGGTTACCCAGTGATAACCAATTTTTGTTGAATTATTTAGTTGGTTATAAATTAGAAAAGAAATGTAGATTAAGTGATTTATTATCAATTAGGGTTCGACTTAAACCAATTAAGAAATTAACTTTAAAGTTTAACACCCCATTGGATCCATTCGTGGCGTTGTGCCACCAGGCTCGAGGAACCAGCCTCCTTAGGACACTTAGCCCCGCAGCCCGGAGTAGTCCATCCAATAAACTTCACTTCTGGAGTGGTTGTTATGTATTAAGGGGTTTGTTTATTGATTTTAAAAGATTACTCTAAGTTTAATCTTTAAGAGTATTTTAATCCTAATGAATTTCAGTTTCGTATTTAATCTCCTAATTTTTTTTTTCTACAGCTTTTAAACTTTGGATTGGTTAGAAATTTATTATTAGATTAGTTAGATTTGATTTAGATTCATGTCTTAGACTTGAAGTTTAATAATTATAAATGTTAATAATAACTTGATTAAGAATTAAAAATTTTTAACACATTTTAAGAGTTATGTTATAAATGGTTGGTTGATTATTAATGGATTAAGGAAACTAGAACTTAGGAAGACATGTCACTAAGTATTGTTTTGATGTCTCTACCCTACAGGGAGCATGCATCCTAAGTCTATGTTTTCTAAGACCCGGTCCTTAATTTTTGTCCTTAGATGTCACTAAAGTTGTAGGGATAAAAGGAGGTTTTATTTTCTAACCCTTGGGATTTTCGTACGAGTGTCACTAGGTTTAGGAATTTATGCATGAAAGTATGATAATGAATAGCAATGCAGTAAAAGGAAAAAAATGAAAATTACAAATAAAAGGAATGTAGGCATTGTTGTTTTGGACACACTTCTTCAAAGACAAGTGTATCCTGAAGCAACATCAACAATGCCCTTTGCTATTCCCACAATCCAAATGAGGCACTTGATATGTTTGGGACATATACCCACAAGACTCTCTAAGCAAAGCCTATGACAACTAAGGGAAACCAACCTCTAAAACTCAATTCCAAAAATCTAGACTCTTTTTTATTTTATATTCGTTCAACATTCCATATATTGTTAGAAGTCAATACTAAAGAAAGCTAGCCTGAGTAGGGAGTACCTTGCTCCAAAGGACACTACCCACCCTCCAACACAAAGTTCCTTAAGCTTCAAATCTCTGAAACTCATTTTTTGAAAAGACTACTGAGAGAATCTAACCCAAACGAGAAAGCCCCACTCACTTCCAAAAGACACTAAAAGGACCCTACTAAATAAATCTATCCACAAAACTATGAATTTCAAAATAGTTCACAAGAACTCCTAAATGGACTACTACACATAACTTTCCAAAAGCTATCTACCCAAAATCACTTTTTCTTTTCATTTTGTTTTGACACAAAAATTCTACCCGACAACCCATAATCAAGCACCTCCTTTCATTTGGAGTGGGGTATAAAACATACAGCTTTCCAACGAGAAGGTTTTATAGGAACCTCTCATTGTAAAGCATTTATAAAATCCGTCGCATAAAACGCTTTAAAACAAATCAATCTAAAGCCGATACTAAGCCATCTCAACATAAGTAAAACAGAACTCCTTTTTTTTTTTTTACAAAAAGCAAGTTCACAAAACCCCTCAACATTCCAAAGAAATACTTCTACTCATGCAAAGAGACCTTTCAACAAAAACAAAAGAAGAAATACTTCATAAAGCTCCCTAATCTCAAAGAAAGCTCAAGATACTTTCCAAAACACTTCAAACATTAATTTTTGTAAAAAGATGACAAATCAAAATCTTTCATTCCAAATATGACATAAAAGAAATATTCCAAAACGTTGTGTACAATCTTTTTTTTAAAAAAAAAAAAAAAAGCCATATGCATGTAGAGAAAGATGCTCTTAAGAGTTGCAAATGGAATTATAAAGCACATGCCGAGCTCTCATTAAATCAAGTGAAGCTCACAAATAAATCATAAGGCATATGGAGATTCACTAACAAACCCTCGTGATGGCATTAACAGATTAAGTGTAAGAATTGTATAAGTGCAAGCATATATGTAAGATTCCCTAATTAAAGCATTTTTTTTTTTAACCATACGTGAGAGAACCTTCAATATATGAAACTAATGAAACATAAGGCTTGTTAGAGAATTCAGTAATGTGATCTCAACTTAAAAAAGGTGCAATGATAAAAAGTTTTAGCTTTCTCATCTCAATTCAACAAAGGGAACTAATAAAACTTGTTGCTCATTTTAAGAAAGAAGTTTATTCGAGTACCTCCATTCCAGAAAAAGATAATCATTGTGAAACATATATTCAACATCTCTATAAGAAAGAAATTGTGAAGGAAATACCCATGCTCATAACAGTTCGTATCACATAAAGCTATATCCAACATAAAATTTGAATTACACCAAATCAGACTTATATATATATATATAAAAAAATCATAAAACATATACATGTTCTCCCACCTCAAGAAGATGCATCAAATAATCATGAATGTATGTAAAAGGAAGTTACAAAACTTTTGTGTTCATCCACTTCCTTGGCTTACATTAAATAAAGCTTATGATAACAAACCAATACAAACATGTAACCTTTCCAACCAATTTGTATAACTAACATGAATAGGTCTTTCACATTAAGAAATCATTTCCAACAAATTGCTCAACTCATCACACATAACCTTTATCATCTAAAATACCTCCAAGATACTTTTTATACAAAACAAGTTTTTATGGCATGATCCAATAATTTTTGGGCATTCATGTATGAGTGCTAAGAGAAAATATGAATTGAACTTCTTCCTGGACCACCCAAGTGATTTTCTAGCAATACAAGCAAGTTCTCAAATGATACAAATGATTTTCTCTTTCAATAGCATTTTACCAAGCAATTGATGTATAACGTTCACAAAAACTCCATGAAGTAAACTAAAGTAGAAGCTATTGTTTTGTAGACATGAATCACCATGAAATCTCCATTTGAAACATATGATTGGGTAATCTAAATATGCATGCAAGTTCTCAAGTTCAACCATACTTTATAATCATTTGACATTCAACATATCCTTTAAACATTTCCCATAAAGTTAAAATATGATATGTATAGAAGTTTTGATGCAAGTGCTTTGTATAACAAATCTCCATATTATTTAATCATTCCAACTCAAAGCTCTTTGCCAAGTGGTTTCTTACATAGCCGCCAAACTTTCCATAATTCATGTAATAACCAATTCAATAAGAAGCCACATGTGTATACACATAGAAAAGAAAACTTAGGGAATGTCAAATTTCAGATTTTTTTTTTAAAAAAAAAAAAAAAAGAACTTAAATGCTATTGCTGTTCAGAATATAATACTCCAAACAAATCTCCACAGAATAATTTTGAAATTTCAACATCTCAATGCAAGTAATCACCAAGCCATGACTTTAATTCTTTTATAAAGAATCATAAAGAGAATACAATCTCCACCCCAAACGATGCAAGCAAACTTTCTCTTTTATTCAAACCTCACATAGCATAACACCAAATATACCCATGATATCACACCCCACTAATACATGCAAAGTACATAGAATGGAGTTACCTACTTGCTACAAATTTCATGCTAGGCTTTACTTATAACAACAGGTTTTGTTAACAAAGAAAGAGCCGCTCAATAAAATATAATCCTACCAAAAATCCTACAATGAAGCGACGAGCATCGAAGACATGGAGTTTCACATGAGCACAAAGTATTATTTCATATCGTCCTTTTACCAAATCAAGATATGAAATCAAACATTCATGGTACCAATCTAAATTTCCTAGCAAAATCAAGTATTCTTCCTCTAGTGGCATTCCACCAAACACTTGATTAAATAACTTCGCATGTTTCATGAGTCACCAACTAAATGTTATTCAAAGGGCATTTCACCAAACACTTAAGGTGCAATGCTTGCAAGATCACATGAAACAAAACATCATACAAAAAGATTTATACACCTATTAGATCACAATCTCATCAATAATCTACACATAGAGACTTTTCATGATTCAAGTGATCACCACCTCAACAAGGAAAACATATATGCATTCATATAGAAAAGAGGACTAAAGGAAACCTCATTCATTAGATTTCTTTTTAAAGGAATTTGAACAACACTGCTCTTAATGTCTCATTACCAAGATGGGGGTAAGAACCAAATATAATAGATGTAAAGCATTCACCAGTTGACAACCAAGTAGCATAACAAAGTTAGGCAACAAAATCCAAACTGAACACATCCTCAAAGTTACATAAACACATGTTTGGAACATTTTATCCATACATAAATAATCTCAAGACCAAACACAACAACTTGGTTTCAAAAATCAGTGGACAAGCATGAGAAAATGGAAATAGAAAGATAAGTGGAAAAGGAGAAGAAGCTAACCTGCAGCTTTGGAGGAGATCGGTCGGCTAAAGAAGGGAGTCTCGGGCAGACATCGAACTCGGCTGGGTGTCGAGGCCGAGTCGGTCAAAGAAGAAGGAGGTGGAGGGTAAGGGTTACCTGCTCGTAGGAAGAGGTATGGGCTTTGGGTGGCTAGAGCGGGCAACGAGGCGTTCGGCCTTGACTGGAGACGCCGGGACGGTTAGGGCTAGCGTCGGGACGGGTTCGCCGAAGGGGTTCAGCCTTGGCTAGGGTCGGACGAGCTTCGGCCTTGCTCGGAGCTCGCGAACTGGAGCGAGAGCAAGGGGCTCGGGTTCGGTCTTCCCTGGCTCACGCGAAAGAGGGAGAAGGAGAGAGTCCCGTCAGAGAGGGAGCTCGGCGTGAGAGGGGGCTGGGGGTTCGGAACCGAGAGATTGAGAGAGAGAGCGGGAGGCCTCGGGCTTCTTTCTGCTTCTGCGAACCGAAGAGAGCAGAGAGGTAGAGGGAGCGGACCTGAGTGAAAAAGTCGAGAGCGAGAGAGAGGAAGCAGGGATTTCGCCTGGGATGCCGTCGGGTTAGCGAACAGCAAGGAAGAGTGAGCGGGGAAGCCTGTCCGAATGAGCGAGCCGAAGACTTCCTCGAGCCTTCTAACGTCTCCTGACGTTCTGCTCTGGCCGAAGACACCGAAAAATGGCATTGCGCCAGCTGCTTCTACCTAAAGTCGCTCGAATCGACTGCTCGTTCGAGGACTCACGCGACTGAAGCCTGCAGCCGCGGCAGAATCCGAATTTTGGAAAAAACAAGACCGTCGAGGCCATTTCCGAATTTAGGAAATCAAATTCAAATTTTCTACAAAACTGTTTGGGATTTAATTATGATTAATTTAGGCTGAATTGAGTTAAGTTTGGATATGAATTTGATTCAGTTTTGCTTGATTAAAATTGGGCTAGGTACAATCAATTTAATCAAATCAAATTGAAGACGATTTGGGTCAAATTGAACTTGTCACGGTCAAAACAAACGACTCGGGCCTGATTGAATAGGGTTGAGTCTAATTAACATCAATTCGGATCGATTCGAGTTCGAATTAGGCTCGACGAGGTCTAATCAAGTCGAGCAAAAGTGCTCGAGCGAAAAACGAGGTCAACAAACGGACCCCCAACAGGTGCGGCGAACAACAAGTGAACCGTACGTGTTGGCGTTGACCTTCCTAACTCTAGGAAGATACAACTCTAGGGTCAACTAATGGAACCAGATCGACAATGAGGGATTCAAAGAAAGCAGCTCAACTATCTGCCCAACCAAAGTTGCATAATAGGAGAAGAGAAGTCTCATATTCACATGAGTAGAATTGAAACAAACTCACAAAGAACCAGATGGAATTCAAAACCACTTATCTAATATGATGCGAGGAGAAGGGAATTCAACAATCATCTAAACACAAGTCAGAGGGTGAGTGAAAATAAGATCAACGATCACTCGACCATAGGTCTGTCGGTGAAGAGGAAAAGAGAACACCCTTGCTCGGCCATAAGCCCCGAAACAGCAAGGTTTCTACCCGACCATAGGTCTGTCGGTAGAAAAACAGTCACCCGACCATAGGTCTGCCGGTGAAAAAGAAAAGAGGCATCCTCGCTCGGCCATAGGCCCCGAAACAGCGAGGTTTCTACCCGACCATCGGTCTGTCGGTAGAAGAACAGTCACCCGACCATAGGTCCGTCGGTGAAGAGGAAAAGAAACATCCTCGCTCGGCCATAGGCCACGAAACAGCGAGATTCCTACCCGACCATGGGTCTGTCGGTAGAAGAACAGTCACCCGACCATAGGTCTGTCGGTGAAGAGGAAAAGAAACATCCTCGCTCGGCCATAGGCCCCGAAACAGCGAGGTTCCTACCCGACCATAGGTCTGCCGGTAAGATAAAGCGAAAACTCACAACCCCCTAACAGGTAAAAGAAAACAGGGGGAATGAAGAGGTGGTGAAGTGTACCCCCCAGGGACTCTGTCGGGTAACCAACCAAAAGCCCGATGTCCACCCGACCATAGGTCTGTCGATGGAATAAAACGGGAAGCTCCACGTCTATCCAGCCATGGGTCTGGCGATAGAATGAAGAGGAAAGATCCACCTTTGCTCGGCCATAGGCCCCGAAACAGCAAAGTCTCTACCCGACCATAGGTCTGTCGGCAGAATAAACGTAAGCTCAACAATCACCCGACCATAGGTCTGTCGGTGAAAGGAAGGAAAGAAAACACCTCCGCTCGGCCATAGGCCCCGAAACAGCGAAGTCTCTACCCGACCATAGGTCTGTCAGTAGAATAAAGCAGAAAAGAGGACAATCACCCGACCATAGGTCTGTCGGTGAAGAAAGGGAGCACCCTCGCTCGGCCATAGGCCCAGAAACAGCGAAGTCCCTACCCGACCATAGGTCTGCCGGTAGGATAAAGCGGAAACTCGACAATCCCCCAGCGCACACGTGCGTGGTGATGTGAGAAAAACGAAGAGGTAAGTAATTCCTCACCTAAGAAATCTCAAGCTCACATTTTAGTTACCACATGGTAGAGGACAAATCGTCGTGGCCATGAGTAATTCAAACATAAGTGAAATTTCTTTAGGTGAAATAGGAATCATACAACAACAAGCAAGAATAATTTTATATTAAAGAAGGGTTATTAGAAGTGGCGACAGAACACGCTTGCCACTAAGAACCAACAACTACACCAAAGATCAATGATTACTAAAGGAACACTCAACTACCACCTGGCGCAGCTACCGAGATGATAAGGAGAGGACAAGAAACACTCTACTACCACCTGGCGCATATGCCAAGGTGATACAAAGAGAAAAGAACACTCTAATATCGTCCGGCGCATATGCCGCGGCGATAAGAAGAGGAAAAGTACACTCTACTATCACTGGCGCATATGCCAAAGTGATACGAAGAGGAAAGAACACTCTAATATCGTCGTGCGCATATGCCGCGACGATAAGAAGAGGAAAAGTACACTCTACTACCGCCGGGCGCATATGCCGCGGCGATCAGAAGAGGGAAAGTACACTCTACTACCGCCGGGCGCATATGCCGCGACGATCAGGAGAGGAAAAGAACACCACTCTAATATCGTCGGGCGCATATGCCGCGGCGATCAGAAGAGGGAAAGAAAACACTCTACTACCGCCGGGCGCATATGCCGCGACGATCAGAAGAGGAAGGGGTGGTGAGGAATGCCTCCCAGGGACTCTGTCGGGCTCTCTCAACCAGAAAAGGGAACTCTACACTCTAATACCGTCGGGCGCATATGCCGCGGCGATAAAAAGAGAAAAGAACACCACTCTAATATCGTCGGGCGCATATGCCGCGACGATAAAAAGAGTAAAGAAAACACTCTAATACCGCCGGGCGCATATGCCGCGACGATCAGAAGAGGAAAGAAAACACTCTACTACCGCCGGGCGCATATGCCGCGACGATCAGAAGAGGAAAGAAAACTCTACTACCGCCGGACGCATATGCCGCGACGATCAGAAGAGGAAGGAACACTCTACTACCGCCGGACGCATATGCCGCGACGATCAGAAGAGGAAGGGGTGGTGAGGAATGCCTCCCAGGGACTCTGTCGGGCTCTCTCAACCAGAAAAGGGAACTCTACACTCTAATACCGTCGGGCGCATATGCCGCGGCGATAAAAAGAGGAAAGAACACCACTTTAATATCGTCGGGCGCATATGCCGCGACGATAAAAAGAGTAAAGAAAACACTCTAATACCGCCGGGCGCATATGCCGCAACGATCAGAAGAGGAAAGAACAACACTCTAATATCATCGGGCGCATATGCCGCGACGATAAAAAGAGGCCAGAGCTCCACAACCAACCAACGCTCATATGCGTGGTGCTGTGAGAAAGCCAAAGCAGTAATCCATCGTCCAAGAAATCTCAAACTTATACTTTAGTTACCACATGGTAGAGGACAAATCGTCGTGGCCATGAGTAATTAAAATATAAGTGAAATTTTCTTGGGTAAATTGAAATCATATATAACATGGAGTAATCAGCTGATGTACGTCTCTCTCAAAAGGAGGAACATACAAACAGCCAAGTAGAAAGAATAACACCATATCAAAGGAAAGAGCGGCAGAAGTGACAAGGAGACACACTTGCCACTAAGAACCACAATCATATTAAGGATCAATGATCATTAAAAGAAATCACAGTGGTAACACCCATACTAACTGTTGGGACCCTGTGAGAGGTACAAACAACATTTTATGCATCCAAAGAGACTGCTCTTGCAGCTAAGAACAAAATCTCCATGGGAAATTATGTCACCAAAGGAGGTAGTGGATTGACTTTCTACTAGAAGATCAAAAATCCACTAAGAAATGATGTTAACATCTAAAGTAAGATGTACCACATCATGAGTAAGAGAGAACAACATCTCATTATAAGTGAATAATCATGGTAAAAGAAATGAGTATATAGTCATCTCCTAATCAATCATCAAAATGCTTTAAAGAGAGACAGAAAAGAATTTGGAGGGACTTTGGGCTCTTGGAGTATAGAACCGGGTTCCACTTGTGACAAAGGCAACCGATTCTACTCAACTGAGAGCTTCCCTCTCTTTTAACATCATTTTTTTTTATTTTCAAATTATATTCACAGTTATAGATTAAGTATACTGGAATATAAAGAGAGAGGAAAATTGTTGGCTTTGATAACCCAGGCCATATTCAATTCATGAATGAAACTGGGGAGCACAAACATCATAATAAAATTTATAGAGAAATTCATATAGTGACAATGGGTCAACATGACCACATTGATTAATATAGATTATGGACCCAGTATCACATTCCATAGAGATTTGAATTAGTAGTTTTGGTATTCCAGACCATACTTGAAGGTGACAAGTGAAACTGGAGAAAGTCGACCCTCGAAGGGGACTGAAAAAAAGTTTTCATGCTACAACACCGAAGAGATTGGTGGGCACGAGTGCGAGTACAAACACCCCTACGGCGTATTTACATACAACTACTAAGGATAATCTCATACTTTGCATGACGAACATCACGTGGTAGAGGACAAATCGTCGTGGCCACGGACTGTCAAAAAGTAGAAGAGATCCTTTGGAGTTATATCTATACATGGGGATATGTACAAGCGGCAAGAGAAGGACAACTATCGTATCATGAACGATAAGAGAAGGAAACTTATATGGGGATAATGGATCAACATTACCACACCTAACTAACACAGGTGGGCATGGACCCAGTATCACCTATAAAAAGTGGGTTTGAGATTAGGGATATTGGATCTACCACACCACACCTAATTAACCTAGGTGGGTATGGACCCAGTATCACCTCTGAGAAATAGATTTAAATTAGGGAAATCGGATCAACATCACCACACCTGACTACCACAAGTGGGTATGGACCCAGTATCACCTATAGAAAGTGGATTTGAAATTATTGGTTTTGGTATCCCAGACCACGCTTGGGGTGACAAGCGAAACTGGGTAAAACAACTCTCGAATCATGACTGATAGAAGAAAGAAATTTAAATAGGGATAGTGGATCAACATCTCCACACCTGACTAGCGTAGGTGGGCATGGACCCAGTATCACCTCTAAAAATAGGGGTTTAACTTATTGGTTTTGGTATCCCAGACCACGCTTTAGGTGACAAGCGAAACTGGGTAGAACAATCTTTCACAAAAGAGGGACAAATTAAAGGTTTCATGTGATAGCATCAATATGATTTGTATGCACATATATAAGGATAAATATCCTTACGACATCTTAGCGTATCCCTTTTAAGGATAGCCTTATACTCTTCGAAGCGAACATCGTGTGGTAGAGGACAAATCGTCGTGGCCACACAGACTGGCCGAAAAGTAAAAAGGATCCTTTCAAGGAATACGGATATAGAGGGATATTTATAGGAGGTAGGAGGGTTCGCTAGTCTGTAGCGAACAACCAACACCAGTGGAAGAAGTGTCAGAAGATTTTTATGGGAATTCTCGACTCTAATTCCACATATCTGATGGGGAATAAATTGCTTGCTAGTAGTCTGACGTCGGAAGTCTCCTTCCTCGTCTGAGCTACTATCAACAATTAATCCACCCTCAGGTATCAAGTACATACGAAAGGTAGGAAGGTGTCGAGGTCTACTCGACGATCTCAGAGTGAGAGAGTCGAGTGAACACAAAACCTGACGAAAAGAAGAGAATTTGATAGGGTATGAAATAGCCTAAAAGGCTGGAAGAAAAGGGACCAAAGTTAAGGGAAACCCTAACAAAGAAGGGAACCTAACTAAGAAAAGGACCCTATCTAAGAGTAGGAAGAACCTAATCTAAAGAGCACCAAACCCGGAGTGCACACAAAAGAAGATAATATAACATCCAAAGATGGAGAGAGAAACCCGTCCCACCGTAGTCGTCAGAAATCTGTGGGTCTCCGAAAGGATTCCGCTCGTATGGTTCGAATGCAAAGGGAACGATCACACTATCCCGTAGGACAAAATGGTCGTAGGCCTTTACACTCGGCACAAGCAGGCCGATGGAAGAACAGATGGAGTTATAGATACGATTAGCCATGAAGGATAGCGGCTTTCACCTACCAACCTCGATGGATAATAATATTTATAACCCAAAAGTTCACGAGATTTCCCCTATTCGATACATCAGCATCGAATAGGGTTTATTTGATTGTGGGGATCGGTTTCCTACGGGCGCAAGCCCCCGTAGTTAATTATATCTTAGACCTCGGTCTAAGAAAACTCTCGATTAAGGATGTTAGATTATCTTCTCAATTGGGTTTAGTGCAAAGGTGAATTCTAGGTTTTCCTAATCAAAGGGAAGAGGGTCCCAAGTTGGCTCAATCAATCACACATGGTTCATTCAACATCCGGTCGGCTCGAAGAAGTGGAAACTGGAGAAAAAGAGAGAAGACATTGCACTTGCACTCAAGCATGCACGAGAGAAGGAAAGAGGTGGCGTCATCCGTGTGACGCAGATGGGTAGGGTTTATAACTCCCGAAAGGATGGAGAGTTTACCCACCAATAAAGTGTATAATGGTACACCTGTACCACTCACCTTTAGACCCTAAATCTATAAAAAAAAAAGTAGTGTTGTACACACAACACTAACATCTACGACCTAGCTAATGCAATCTGGACTTATTCCTTGCCTGAAAAAGGAAGCCAGCTAAAATCCTAAGCACAACCAACCGTCCTATATGTATGCAAGATAGGAAGGGTCTATCCTAATGAATCAAGGATTAATAGTCTAAAAGACTTAAGTCAAGGACTCTACAATATGCAGACGAATAGACCTATCGTTGTATGATGCATGAAAAGATGCATAAATAAGAAATGTCCTTAGATCCACTAATGCAATGCATGTATGTATGTAAAGTGCATTGTGGAGAAAAGTGTGTAAGAACGTATGCATGACATTCAAAGTACAGAAAAAGTAAATAAACACACCCTAAGGGTATCCTTCAGGCAAGATACCCGCACAGAAAATCATCAGAGTCATGCCCACTTCGTGTGGGAAAATAACGGTGCCCAATGGCACGAGTAGGTGGCCTACTCTACAGGCCTAAATGACCCTAATGGTCTCTAAGGCTCACAGAAAGAAAGAAAAAAAAGGGGGGAGAGGTATCGTACCCAAAACCGGAAAAGGCCAAAGTCCTAGCAGAAAAACAACGATGCCCACTTCGTGTGGGAAAACAACGATGCCAACCAGCATAATAGGTGGCCTACTCTACAGGCCTAAATGACCCTAATGGTCTCTAGGGCTCACAGAAGGGGGCAAGCTTTGACCTATAGGGCCAAAGCTTCGTTAGTGAACTACCCTATGGCTGGCTACCTACACATGCTAGAATACCTATTAACAATTTGTGTGTGGAGTGTAACAGTTCCGATATATAATTACAAAAAATTTGCTTTACAAGTTGCAGAGGTTATACCTGACTGTGGCGCTGCCACTTACAAGCTTATAAGCAAATACTCCCCGATTGTGGCGTGGCCACTCAAAAGCTCCTAAGCAAATGCTCTTCTTTAGTTCTCAACCCTCAGGATCCAATGTACCTCGCAAGATAAGATAAAAGAAAAATATACAAATGAGCGTAGATTCCATTCAGAAAATAAATACAGGTAAATAACAAAAAGTAACTAACATGAAGTATATAAAAAAAAGCATTTATAGAATATGTGCATGTAGTAAATACTGAACAGCAAAAGAAAATGTCAGCCTAACCTAGGGCTAGAAGTCGTGTCCTAACCAAACAAGTCTAAGGTGTGTGTAGGCTGTGCAGTTTTGGATAGATCCTATGTAGGATGATTTAGTTAAAATTATTCGTATTTTGATTTGTTAAAGGGCAACAGGGAGATTTTAATTGAAATTTAAATCTTAATACTTTAAGATTGATTTTAGAGAATGCATTTTAGAATTTGATTGATTATCACCTTTGTTTCACACCGAGGCCGTGAGGTTTATTTCACCCTCCTTTGGGCTAACTTAATAGCCTCGTAGGCCTGGGTTACCCAGTGATAACCAATTTTTGTTGAATTATTTAGTTGGTTATAAATTAAAAAAGAAATGTAGATTAAGTGATTTATTATCAATTAGGGTTCGACTTAAACCAATTAAGAAATTAACTTTAAAGTTTAACACCCCATTGGATCCATTCGTGGCGTTGTGCCACCAGGCTCGAGGAACCAGCCTCCTTAGGACACTTAGCCCTGCAGCCCGGAGTAGTCCATCCAATAAACTTCACTTCTGGAGTGGTTGTTATGTATTAAGGGGTTTGTTTATTGATTTTAAAAGATTACTCTAAGTTTAATCTTTAAGAGTATTTTAATCCTAATGAATTTCAGTTTCGTATTTAATCTCCTAATTTTTTTTTCTACAGCTTTTAAACTTTGGATTGGTTAGAAATTTATTATTAGATTAGTTAGATTTGATTTAGATTCATGTCTTAGACTTGAAGTTTAATAATTATAAATGTTAATAATAACTTGATTAAGAATTAAAATTTTTTAACACATTTTAAGAGTTATGTTATAAATGGTTGGTTGATTATTAATGGATTAAGGAAACTAGAACTTAGGAAGACATGTCACTAAGTATTGTTTTGATGTCTCTACCCTACAGGGAGCATGCATCCTAAGTCTATGTTTTCCAAGACCCGGTCCTTAATTTTTGTCCTTAGATGTCACTAAAGTTGTAGGGATAAAAGGAGGTTTTGTTTTCTAACCCTTGGGATTTTCGTACGAGTGTCACTAGGTTTAGGAATTTATGCATGAAAGTATGATAATGAATAGCAATGCAGTAAAAGGAAAAGAATGAAAATTACAAATAAAAGGAATGTAGGCATTGTCGTTTTGGACACACTTCTTCAAAGACAAGTGTATCCTGAAGCAACATCAACAATGCCCTTTGCTATTCCCACAATCCAAATGAGGCACTTGATATGTTTGGGACATCTACCCACAAGACTCTCTAAGCAAAGCCTATGACAACTAAGGGAAACCAACCTCTAAAACTCAATTCCAAAAATCTAGACTCTTTTTTATTTTATATTCGTTCAACATTCCATATATTGTTAGAAGTCAATACTAAAGAAAGCTAGCCTGAGTAGGGAGTACCTTGCTCCAAAGGACACTACCCACCCTCCAACACAAAGTTCCTTAAGCTTCAAATCTCCGAAACTCATTTTTTGAAAAGACTACTGAGAGAATCTAACCCAAACGAGAAAGCCCCACTCACTTCCAAAAGACACTAAAAGGACCCTACTAAATAAATCTATCCACAAAACTATGGATTTCAAAATAGTTCACAAGAACTCCTAAATGGACTACTACACATAACTTTCCAAAAGCTATCTACCCAAAATCACTTTTTCTTTTCATTTTGTTTTGACACAATAATTCTACCCGACAACCCATAATCAAGCACCTCCTTTCATTTGGAGTGGGGTATAAAACATACAGCTTTCCAACGAGAAGGTTTTATAGGAACCTCTCATTGTAAAGCATTTATAAAATCCGTCGCATAAAACGCTTTAAAACAAATCAATCTAAAGCCGATACTAAGCCATCTCAACATAAGTAAAACAGAACTCCTTTTTTTTTTTTTACAAAAAGCAAGTTCACAAAACCCCTCAACATTCCAAAGAAATACTTCTACTCATGCAAAGAGACCTTTCAACAAAAACAAAAGAAGAAATACTTCATAAAGCTCCCTAATCTCAAAGAAAGCTCAAGATACTTTCCAAAACACTTCAAACATTAATTTTTGTAAAAAGATGACAAATCAAAATCTTTCATTCCAAATATGACATAAAAGAAATATTCCAAAACGTTGTGTACAATCTTTTTAAAAAAAAAAAAAAAAAGCCATATGCATGTAGAGAAAGATGCTCTTAAGAGTTGCAAATGGAATTATAAAGCACATGCCGAGCTCTCATTAAATCAAGTGAAGCTCACAAATAAATCATAAGGCATATGGAGATTCACTAACAAACCCTCGTGATGGCATTAACAGATTAAGTGTAAGAATTGTATAAGTGCAAGCATATATGTAAGATTCCCTAATTAAAGCATTTTTTTTTTTTTTAACCATACGTGAGAGAACCTTCAATATATGAAACTAATGAAACATAAGGCTTGTTAGAGAATTCAGTAATGTGATCTCAACTTAAAAAAGGTGCAATGATAAAAAGTTTTAGCTTTCTCATCTCAATTCAACAAAGGGAACTAATAAAACTTGTTGCTCATTTTAAGAAAGAAGTTTATTCGAGTACCTCCATTCCAGAAAAAGATAATCATTGTGAAACATATATTCAACATCTCTATAAGAAAGAAATTGTGAAGGAAATACCCATGCTCATAACAGTTCGTATCACATAAAGCTATATCCAACATAAAATTTGAATTACACCAAATCAGACTTATATATATATATATATATATATATATATAAAAATCATAAAACATATACATGTTCTCCCACCTCAAGAAGATGCATCAAATAATCATGAATGTATGTAAAAGGAAGTTACAAAACTTTTGTGTTCATCCACTTCCTTGGCTTACATTAAATAAAGCTTATGATAACAAACCAATACAAACATGTAACCTTTCCAACCAATTTGTATAACTAACATGAATAGGTCTTTCACATTAAGAAATCGTTTCCAACAAATTGCTCAACTCATCACACATAACCTTTATCATCTAAAATACCTCCAAGATACTTTTTATACAAAACAAGTTTTTATGGCATGATCCAATAATTTTTGGGCATTCATGTATGAGTGCTAAGAGAAAATATGAATTGAACTTCTTCCTGGACCACCCAAGTGATTTTCTAGCAATACAAGCAAGTTCTCAAATGATACAAATGATTTTCTCTTTCAATAGCATTTTACCAAGCAATTGATGTATAACGTTCACAAAAACTCCATGAAGTAAACTAAAGTAGAAGCTATTGTTTTGTAGACATGAATCACCATGAAATCTCCATTTGAAACATATGATTGGGTAATCTAAATATGCATGCAAGTTCTCAAGTTCAACCATACTTTATAATCATTTGACATTCAACATATCCTTTAAACATTTCCCATAAAGTTAAAATATGATATGTATAGAAGTTTTGATGCAAGTGCTTTGTATAACAAATCTCCATATTATTTAATCATTCCAACTCAAAGCTCTTTGCCAAGTGGTTTCTTACATAGCCGCCAAACTTTCCATAATTCATGTAATAACCAATTCAATAAGAAGCCACATGTGTATACACATAGAAAAGAAAACTTAGGGAATGTCAAATTTCAGATTTTTTTTAAAAAAAAAAAAAAAAAAAAGAACTTAAATGCTATTGCTGTTCAGAATATAATACTCCAAACAAATCTCCACAGAATAATTTTGAAATTTCAACATCTCAATGCAAGTAATCACCAAGCCATGACTTTAATTCTTTTATAAAGAATCATAAAGAGAATACAATCTCCACCCCAAACGATGCAAGCAAACTTTCTCTTTTATTCAAACCTCACATAGCATAACACCAAATATACCCATGATATCACACCCCACTAATACATGCAAAGTACATAGAATGGAGTTACCTACTTGCTACAAATTTCATGCTAGGCTTTACTTATAACAACAGGTTTTGTTAACAAAGAAAGAGCCGCTCAATAAAATATAATCCTACCAAAAATCCTACAATGAAGCGACGAGCATCGAAGACATGGAGTTTCACATGAGCACAAAGTATTATTTCATATCGTCCTTTTACCAAATCAAGATATGAAATCAAACATTCATGGTACCAATCTAAATTTCCTAGCAAAATCAAGTATTCTTCCTCTAGTGGCATTCCACCAAACACTTGATTAAATAACTTCGCATGTTTCATGAGTCACCAACTAAATGTTATTCAAAGGGCATTTCACCAAACACTTAAGGTGCAATGCTTGCAAGATCACATGAAACAAAACATCATACAAAAAGATTTATACACCTATTAGATCACAATCTCATCAATAATCTACACATAGAGACTTTTCATGATTCAAGTGATCACCACCTCAACAAGGAAAACATATATGCATTCATATAGAAAAGAGGACTAAAGGAAACCTCATTCATTAGATTTCTTTTTAAAGGAATTTGAACAACACTGCTCTTAATGTCTCATTACCAAGATGGGGGTAAGAACCAAATATAATAGATGTAAAGCATTCACCAGTTGACAACCAAGTAGCATAACAAAGTTAGGCAACAAAATCCAAACTGAACACATCCTCAAAGTTACATAAACACATGTTTGGAACATTTTATCCATACATAAATAATCTCAAGACCAAACACAACAACTTGGTTTCAAAAATCAGTGGACAAGCATGAGAAAATGGAAATAGAAAGATAAGTGGAAAAGGAGAAGAAGCTAACCTGCAGCTTTGGAGGAGATCGGTCGGCTAAAGAAGGGAGTCTCGGGCAGACATCGAACTCGGCTGGGTGTCGAGGCCGAGTCGGTCAAAGAAGAAGGAGGTGGAGGGTAAGGGTTACCTGCTCGTAGGAAGAGGTATGGGCTTTGGGTGGCTAGAGCGGGCAACGAGGCGTTCGGCCTTGACTGGAGACGCCGGGACGGTTAGGGCTAGCGTCGGGACGGGTTCGCCGAAGGGGTTCAGCCTTGGCTAGGGTCGGACGGGCTTCGGCCTTGCTCGGAGCTCGCGAACTGGAGCGAGAGCAAGGGGCTCGGGTTCGGTCTTCCCTGGCTCACGCGAAAGAGGGAGAAGGAGAGAGTCCCGTCAGAGAGGGAGCTCGGCGTGAGAGGGGGCTGGGGGTTCGGAACCGAGAGATTGAGAGAGAGAGCGGGAGGCCTCGGGCTTCTTTCTGCTTCTGCGAACCGAAGAGAGCAGAGAGGTAGAGGGAGCGGGCCTGAGTGAAAAAGTCGAGAGCGAGAGAGAGGAAGCAGGGATTTCGCCTGGGATGCCGTCGGGTTAGCGAACAGCAAGGAAGAGTGAGCGGGGAAGCCTGTCCGAATGAGCGAGCCGAAGACTTCCTCGAGCCTTCTAACGTCTCCTGACGTTCTGCTCTGCCCGAAGACACCGAAAAATGGCATTGCGCCAGCTGCTTCTACCTAAAGTCGCTCGAATCGACTGCTCGTTCGAGGACTCACGCGACTGAAGCCTGCAGCCGCGGCAGAATCCGAATTTTGGAAAAAACAAGACCGTCGAGGCCATTTCCGAATTTAGGAAATCAAATTCAAATTTTCTACAAAACTGTTTGGGATTTAATTATGATTAATTTAGGCTGAATTGAGTTAAGTTTGGATATGAATTTGATTCAGTTTTGCTTGATTAAAATTGGGCTAGGTACAATCAATTTAATCAAATCAAATTGAAGACGATTTGGGTCAAATTGAACTTGTCACGGTCAAAACAAACGACTCGGGCCTGATTGAATAGGGTTGAGTCTAATTAACATCAATTCGGATCGATTCGAGTTCGAATTAGGCTCGACGAGGTCTAATCAAGTCGAGCAAAAGTGCTCGAGCGAAAAACGAGGTCAACAGCAAGAAGTGAAAATCTAGTTTGATTTTGTTGCCGATTTCTTCGTATGATGTGATTCTGGGAATGGATTGGCTGAGTCTGTATGAAGCTCAGATTGACTGTCTGAAGAAGCAAGTGAGTTTGCTTATGGCTGGAGAGAGAATTGTATTTCAGGGATTACGAGGTGTTCTCTCCAGTCTGATTTCAGCGTTGGAGGTGAGCAGAATGTGGAAGAAAGGATGCCCAGTATTTTTGGCTTCGGTGTGGGATTTGAACCTAGAGGTTGGTTCTGTTTCTGAGATCCCAGTGGTACTGGAGTTTGTTGATGTTTTTCCTGATGAGTTGGTTGGTTTACCTCCGGATAGAGATGTGGAGTTCTCTATCGATATTTTTCCGGTTACCGCTCCGATATCGAAAGCTCCGTACAGGATGGCACCGAAAGAACTTTCTAAGTTGAAAGTTCAGCTTCAGGAGTTGGTTGACAGAGGTTTTGTGCGTCCTAGTGTTTCACCCTGGGGAGCACCTGTTTTATTTGTGAAGAAGAAGGACGGTACACTCCGTATGTGTATTGATTACAGAGATTTGAACAAGGTTACGATCAAGAACAAGTATCCTTTGCCTCGGATTGACGACTTGTTTGATCAACTTTCCGGATCTTCAGTATTTTCGAAGATTGACTTGCGATCCGGATATTATCAGGTGAAGGTGAAGGAAGCTGATGTGGTGAAGACTGCTTTCAGTACTCGGTACGGGCACTACGAGTTTTTGGTTATGCCTTTTGGGGTAACCAATGCGCTCGCTATTTTCATGGATTTGATGAACCGAGTGTTCAGGGAGTATTTGGATCAGTTTGTGATCGTCTTCATCGACGATATTCTGGTATATTCTGCATCTGAGGATGATCATGCCAGACATTTGAGGATTGTGTTGGAGACTTTGAGGAGGCATCAGCTGTATGCCAAGTTCTCCAAGTGTGAATTCTGGCTGAAGAGCATTTCTTTTCTGGGGCATGTGATTAGCGGAGAAGGCATTTCTGTAGATCCCCAGAAGATTCAGGCAGTTGCTGATTGGCCAAGGCCGACTACGGTATTTGAGGTACGTAGTTTCTTGGGCATGGCCGGATATTATAGGAAATTTGTGAAAGGATTTTCACAGATTTCGATTCCTCTGACGAGACTGACTCAGAAGTCAGTTCCTTTTGTTTGGACACCGGAGTGTGAAGCTAGTTTTCAGAGATTGAAGGATTGTTTGACTTCAGCTCCAGTACTCGCACTTCCGTCAGGTACGGAAGGTTTTCAGGTGTTCAGTGATGCTTCACTGAAAGGACTGGGATGTGTCCTGATGCAGCATGGTCAGGTAATTGCTTATGCTTCGAGACAGTTGAAACCACATGAGAAGAATTACCCGACGCATGATCTGGAGTTAGCTGCTGTTGTGTTTGCTTTGAAGATTTGGCGTCATTACCTGTATGGCGTCAGATGTGAGATCTTTACTGATCATAAGAGCCTGAAGTATATTTTTACTCAGAAGGATCTGAATTTGAGGCAGAGAAGGTGGCTCGAGTTGATCAAGGACTATGATTTGACTATTCAGTATCAGCCTGGGAAGGCGAATGTGGTAGCGGACGCTCTGAGCAGGAAATCTTCTGGATTGTCAGGTTTGCAGCTTACCTGTGATGACTTCCTGATTCGTGATTTGGAGCGATTGCAGCTAGAGGTGATTTCCTCCAGTGGTTTGGAGTTAGATCAGATGAGTATTCAGTCTTCTTTGGAAGCACGGATTCAATAAGCCCAGAAGTCAGATTCTGATTATTCGAAGTTGATTGCTCAGATTGGATCTGGTAAGACTCCTGAACTTCGAATTTCTGATTCTGGTGTTATTTTCTGTAAGAACAGGTTGTGGGTACCTGTGTTTGGAGCTTTGAGGCAGGAGATTCTGTACGAATCTCATCATTCAGGCTACACTGTTCATCCAGGCAGTGGTAAGATGTATGCTGATATGAAGCTTTTGTTCTGGTGGCCTGGGATGAAGAAGGATGTGGCAGAGTTTGTGTCGAAATGCGAAGCCTGTCAGTTGGTGAAGGCAAAGCATCAGCGACCAGGTGGACTGTTGCAGTCGTTGCCTATCCCTGAGTGGAAATGGGAGGAGGTAACGATGGACTTCGCGATGGATTTTCCTCGATCTAGACAAGGGCACGATGCTATTTGGGTAGTTGTAGATCGATTGACAAAGTCAGCCCATTTTCTTCCGATCAGACAGACGGATTCAGTTGAACGCTTGGCACAGAGATATGTGAAGGAGATAGTCAGATTGCATGGTGTGCCTCGCGTGATTGTTTCTGATCGAGATGGACGTTTTACTTCCAGACTTTGGAAAGGCATTCAGCAAGGCTTGGGTACGAAACTGCATTTCAGTACAGCCTTTCATCCTCAGACCGACGGACAGTCTGAGAGGACTATTCAAGTACTAGAAGATCTGTTGAGACTTTGTGTTCTGGACTTTAGCGGAAGCTGGGAAGATCATATTCCGCTGATTGAGTTTGCTTATAACAATAGTTTTCAGTCCAGTATAGGTATGGCACCGTACGAGGCTCTGTAGGGCAGGAAGTGTCGTACTCCTTTGACTCTGACGGAGGTCGGAGATAGGCAGGCTTTGGGGGCCACTTTTGCTGATGAAACTGCTCAGAAGATTAATTTGATAAGAGAAAGATTGAAAGCTGCTCAAGATCGACAGCAGAAGTATTACAATCAGAAGCACAGATTTGTTGAGTTTCAAGTTGGTGACTTTGTGTATGTCAAAGTCAGCCCGATGAAGGGTGTGAGCAGATTTGGTCAGGTGAGTAAACTGAGTCCAAGGTATGTTGGACCGTTTGAGATTTTGGAAAGAATTGGAAAATCTGCTTATCGCCTATTGCTTTCTGATTCTATGCCTGATGTGCATAATGTGTTTCATGTATCCACTTTGAGGAAGTGGGTTTCAGACTCTGGGAAGAAAGTATCAGCTGATGAGGTTGAGATTCAGGAGAATCTGGCGTACAAGGAAGAGCCAGAGTTGATTTTGGCGTACGACGTCCGGAAGTTAAGAAATAAAGATATTCCGATGATTAAAGTCCAGTGGAAGCACCGGACTGCACGGGAAGCGACTTGGGAAAAGGAGTCTGACATGAGACGGTCGTACCCGTACTTGTTTTGACGGAGTTTGGATTGGATAATGTCGAGGACAACATTTTTCTGAGTTGGGGAGATTGTAATATCAATAATCTGCTCCAGTATCGTCCAGGACGATCTGGGATCGTCCTGGGACGATCTGGGATCGTCCTGGGACGATCAGTGAAGAAGAGCTCCAGAATCTGTCCAGAAGTGTTCCAGGTGATTTTCTGTAGGCATCGTCCAGGCCGATTGGAGACATCGGCCAGGCCGATTGGCACTGTAGAAAATATCGGCCAGACAACAGCCCTGGGAGGATTCAAGGACGATCCTTTTGGTCGGATCGTCCCGGGACGATGTCGCGATCGGCCGGGCCGATCTGAAGATTATAAAGCTGATTTCAGCTCATTTGAAGAGAGAGAAAATCTTTTTAAAATATCTGATTTTTCTGAGGAGAGAGAAAGTCGAGGGCTTTTGTGGAAAAGTTGATTTTCGGACGACGCGGAGCCGTTTTCGTCCGACGAGACTGTTCAGGAAATTGCTGTGCTCGAGGTAAGGCACATTCCGCCTTTCTCAATTTTCAGTTCCGTCGCGTTTGGCGGTAATTTCTGTCCGGATTTCGTTTCCGTTACGGTTTTTCGTCCGTATCTTTTGATTGGTTCGATTTTTACCGCGTAACTTTCCGTATATTGTTGACGTGCCGAGTGTGCACATTTTGGTTATTTTCCAAAGATTTTTGTCCGGGTATTTTTGATTCGGCGATGTTTTTCGTCGACTACAATTTTCTGTGAAATTGTAAATTCTCTGTGCAGTAGAATAAATGTTCTGGAATATGATTATCTATATTCTGTGCGAATTCGGTAAATTTTCTTTACAGGAAATTTTGTGTAAATTCTGTATACTGCCGTTGTGCTGCCAGATTTTTGGGTAATTTCTGATTTCTCCGGATTTCTTCTGAATTGAAATGCTATGTGTATAAGCTATACAAAGGGAGTTATAAGGGGCCTGAATCCTATGAGATTCAGTTAGTGTCGGGGAAATCTGAAATGAGCTCAAATCTGAAATCTGATATCTGTTCTGTTCCGGATCCGATGAATTCTGTTCTGGTGCTATAAGCACATTTGTTCTGGTGCCGTGAGCACAAAGGGAGGTATAAGGGGCCTGGATCCTATGAGATTCAGTCAGTGTCTGGGAAGGGAGGCATAAGGGGCCGGAATCCGTAGAGATTCCGTCAGTGTCAGGGCATTTAGCTGTGAATGACATATGAATCTGTTTTGTTTTCTGTATCCGTTCTGTACGCAATTGTGATTCTGATATGATATGATCTACAAATTCTGATTTCTGATTTCTGTATAATTCTGACTCTATTGATTTATTCTGTTCTGTGATCTGATCTGTACGACTCTGATTCTGATTTGATATCTGTCCGTATAAGTTCTGATTTTCGATTCTGTTCTGATTCGAGATCCGATTCTGTTCCAATTTCTGATATGATTCTGTCTGATGAGTTTGGTTTTGGTTTCTGAGAATTTAGATTGGTGGTTTGTTGCTTTGCTGAGCTGTTGAGCTCACCCTTGCTTTCTGGTGGTTTTCAGATTCTGGGAAAGGGAAGGAAGTCCAGGACTAGAGTTCAGAGTCTGATCAGTATAGGTACTTTTGTACTTTTGATTTTTGTACAGTCATGGCTTTTCTGTTCTGTCTTCCTTTCTGTTGAAAGCCATGTACTGTTCTGTAGATGATTATTTTGAGAAAATGAAAAGATAGATATTTGTTCCGCTGTGTTTGATAATTTATAGTAGCTCTGTTGTTCTGTGTTTTTGTGCCTGTTGAGTTTGAGTATTTGGAAGATCAGTTCAGCAACCAAACTCCAAAGCCAGATCCTGGAGAAGAAGGTTGTGTCGCGATCCGGTTCGGGCGGGATCCGTCCCCGTCGGGTCGGGTCGTGACAGGGCGAGCTAGAGGTTCCCGGCTCGTGCGCACGAGAGGCGGAATTAGGGTAGAGCTCGCTGGAGGTGCGCGGCGATTCATGTGTGCGGGAGGTGGAGGATGTTGGAATTGAGGAGGATTGTGCCACCGGAGAGGAACTGGATGTCGTCGGCGCCTGTGGATGATCGCATTATGTTCAAAGACTTCATCGTCTTCCTCAGAGTCTGTCAGATCCAATTCCTGCGGCATTAGAGAATCGTCTTCGGAATCAGACGCTTCCTGATCGAGATGGGGGTTTCGACGCCAATGCCGGTCAAGGCCCACTCCTCGCCGAACACCTATAGCCAGAGACGGTGTATGCTCGCGACGAAGACGATGGGGTGCAGTCCTTTCGCGGTAGAGATTGAACTCGCGGCGCATTTTGAAAAGGCGTTGCACCTCAGTAGACAACGCCTCAATTTTTCGGATGATCTTCGCCTGGTTTGCCCACAGCGTTTCACAGCTCCGAACGTCCGTCATCCTGCTGTTTTGGCTCTGATACCAACCTGATGTACTCCAGGACCTGCCAAGAGAAAACAACAAGCAAACAAGAACACAAGACAGAGGAAGAGGAAGAAGAAGAAGGCGTCAAAGGCCTGTATATTAAACTTGAACTTTGTCAAGGTTCTGAAACAGCAAAAACTGCCCTTCATCTATCTGTGGCTCATATATATAATTTCTCTCCCTGTAGCTCTAACAAACCTTTTGCTAAAAGTAGAGTAACATAAGAAAAGGGAAAAGTGTACCAGTAAAACGGAAAAAGGAATTAAAGAAGTGGAGGCCTAAAACTGTGGTATGATGAACCTCTATGCAGATAGGATAACCGGCACTGCATCAAGCCCTATTCATTGAGCCATTATTATGTCCTCCGACCGGATGTAAAAGCGCCTATTCATTTTGAGTTTTCTTATAAGAGATAACTGGAAACACTTAGAAGTAGTGTGGGTATTCTTTAGATTAGCAGTTTATGAGAATTTTTAATAGGATTAGATTTGAGAAATGATGGCGAAATCAATACTATTTCGTGAATGCCAGTATCTGATTGAATTGACACATCAAAATATTTCTTTCAATTTTTTCTAAGCGATTGAATTACTTAAGGTAATGAATAGAAGATGTAGTAGTAATAGTAGTAGTAGAGAAAGAAAGAAATCTTCACATGAACTATAGAATAATATATTAAAAAGAAGCCCATGCTAAGCTATTTCATGATTAAGGCTTCATTTGGGACGACCTTTTTGTTGTTTCTTAAAACAATTTTTTAGTTAAAAAATAAATTTTTATACTAAAAAACTACTTTAAAATGTTTGTACTAAAATTCCGTTTTAAAAAGCAATAAAAAAGCCGTCCCAAACGAAGCCTAAATCCAAATATAGAAGCTTTGGTCGACTGCACCAAATGATGACTAGTCTTACACACTTAAACTTTTCTTCTTTTATCATGTGCTAACTTCATGCACCCTAATTGTAATAAGACTCATGACTTGTTCCTACAACCATTATGTCTTACATCTCAAAGACAAAGATTTAACATACAACACAACTATTATTAAGGTAACACAAATATATATATCACATTATATCTAAAATCCTTGTGATAATTCCATGTGGAGTCAATCCGACAATAACAATAATATATTGATGATGGAACCTCCAACAATAACAAATTTATAAAGAAGACTGAAGTAAGTCCAAGGCAAGACATCAACAACTTGCAACCAAATTTGGAAAAATACACTTTAGAAGAAAAGAAAGTTCAAATGAGACAGCAAAGAATACCAACGCGAGTTGCAAAAACTAAAGCAGAAATAAAACTCCTAAACCTGGGTTGCCAGGGACTCACTAAGAAACGCCCTTCGAGGCTTCCGGTTATCAAGAGGGCAATGGCATCCCAGAAGCTTCGCATTAACTCCATCAGACAAAATCCTATTCTCCTGCTTCCACTTCATGTAATCAGTCCGGTTATATTTGGTGAATCCCCACTTTCTGCTCACAATAATCTTTTGCCTTCCTGGGAATTTGAACTTGGCCCTCCTCAGAGCCTCTTGAGCATGAGCACTGTTGCTATCCTTGCACCGCACAGACAACAAAACCTGCCCGATGGCGACTCAAGCGCAAGTTCCTTGAGGCTTCCCAAAGGCACCTCTCATGCCAGTTTGAAGCCTATCAGCCCCAGCGCATGAGAGCATCTTGTTGATGCGGAGGACATGGAATGGATGAACCCGAACACGGAGGTGGAAGGCGTCCTTCCCTGCAGCCTTGGTCATGTACTTGTTACAAGCAATGCGGGCGGCCTCGAGGGCTTCGCTGGACACATTCTCCTTCTCCCAGCTGACAAGATGGACACAGAATGGGAACTCGTCGACGCCTTTCTTCTTCATGCCAACATCATAGATGCGGATCTTGGGATCAGGGACACCGCGACAATATCGTGACTTTGGATAGGGCTTGTTCTTGATCTGACGATAACAGCGAGCAGGCCTGCGACCCATCAGGATGCTCTGCAATATAACAAGATCGTTAAGCAGCAGGAACAAATGGAAACTGGATATTCACAGGCATTTTCAACATATAAAAAAGTAAACTCAGACAGGCTCGTTTCTTATCCAACATAAAAAAACTCCCCCAATCTCTTACAATTATCATCTCTATCAAGCTCAATTTGGCCACACACACTACAATTGCATACAATATATTCAATCTTTAGCTATTGATCTTAATCTAAACATTTTCTACATTGTTCTAACATTTGATTTATTCCAACAAAGGCCTCACAAATTAATATTCTGCCAAGCAAGAAAAAAAAAACAAGCAATCTGTCTTCAAAATATCCTTTATAAGCATCTTCAAAATAATATCAATCATTGATGTAATCCCAGAAATATTTTCGTCACTCTACAATTATTTCTAACACGTATCACCAATATATCATACATTTTTCTAATAACCCCAATATAACTTTAACGCATGTTTTATTTCCTTCAAAAATACATATCAAATCAATCTCGAGATAATCAATCTTATAACTTCTTAAAATCAATTAAAACCTATGAAAATATTTTCTTTGCTCTGATCAATATTTTCTTTGTTTATTTTATAATTTAAGCAAAAAAGAATTTCCACAATGAGTATCATTATTATAAGTCATATGCAATAGAAGTTCTCCAAGTCAATTGTTCAATTACTCTCACTCATAACTTTATTATATGATGCATAAGCTTTAGTCATTTATACAATCTTCAATATCTACTTGGCTATTGAATGTTAGCAACAATGCTTAAAATTGTGCAATCGAGTGTATCGGTACTTTTTTCTTATTAAAATTACGCAATCAAGTATTGAGGTATTTTTTTCTTAGGTTGGGCATAAGTCTCAAAATTAAGCGATTACATTAATAAAAAAAGCAAAACATAAAACTTTTGAGAGTAATCAAAACAAACTCTTAAAGCTCTATTTTGATGACAATATGAGATCCCTTTAAATCCTTGAGTTAAAAAACAAATGAGAGTAAAATGATGCGAAGATTTTATTTGCGAAAAAGAGTATGTTAGCCACAAAATCATGATTTTCCACTAACACTAATTAGAAATGAATTGAGAAGATATAATACAACATGATTTGATGAACACAAAAGTTGGTAAGAGAGTATTACAAAAGATGCAGACAATTTTTTTAATGGAATAAAGCTTTCAATTCAAAGTTCTTTAATCCTCAACAACGAACAATAAATAGACATTATGTCAAAAAACACACAAACATCAAGGTTGTGAAAATCAAAAAGAACCAGAAGAAAAAGAGGTTCACAGTTCGACCGATTCACCAGTTGAATCGAATGATATAATATATTATAATAATATTAAAAGTTAAATATAATTAATTTTTAACATGATAATATGACAATCTAACCTTAAACACAAATTCATCCTACCATACAAATCAAGTATCCAAACAAAAGAAAAAATAAAATAAAATAAAAAAATAAAAAAGTATCCAAACTAAGAATAAGTTGGAGGTTTAAAATCACACTTTATGTTATATATTTAGACATGATTTTTACACATGATATAATATAATCATTAAAATAATATAAATATATGAGCATTAATAATATTTATAAAATTTAAAAAATTATAATAAAAATTTATAAATATAAATATTATTTAAGAATAATATATTTATATATTTATAAATTTAATATATTTAAAAGAATAATATTTAATATAATATCAAAATTTTATATTATTAATTATTATAATATACATTATAACAAATTTATAATACACATTAAAAAAAATTGCAACCCAAACTATAGCCCAACCAGCTCAAATTTGCAACACGACTAAGCCTAAATTTTCATTCTAATTCATACAACATTCATGCAACTTTTTAGTCGTACATCATATGAGGAGTTTGAGATGTTTGCTTTTAACCCTTTATATCGTGTATAGTTTACACTTTTTACTAAGCTTATTATGGGAGATATGTGAGATAACATGCATATATTATGGTGTAAATAATCATTATATTAAATAAAAATATTTTTAAAAGTTAAAAATTTTTAATAAATTAAAATATATTGTTTAAAAGTTAATTAAAACAAAAATATTTTTTTAAATAAAACCAACCAATTGTTTCGAACCAGGACCGATTAAATAGTTCACCATTTGAACCGCTTGTTTTTACCAGTTCAATCCGGTTCGATACGAGAATGAATTTCAAGCTTGATCAGACCGACCACCTGACTGATTCATGGTTGAACTAGCCGGTATGGTCCAGATTTTAAAACTATGACAAATAGTACTGTGGAAAAAATAACATCTAAAAATCAAGTTGAATATAACAATCATTATAAGATAAAGATTTTAGAACATGAAGCTTATGAGATAATGAAATGATCCATGGTTTAAAATTGCGCAATAAGAGGCGTGCCTCAAGACGCGCTTCAGCGCAATTTCGCCCATTTAAGCCTCAAAGCCTACGCAATGAGTTCAAGATTTGAGGCGTACGCCTCAAATTTACTCAAGGTGCGCCTCGCCTCACGGTTGAGAGGCGTCCTCCTCTAAATTTAAAAAAAACAAAAGCTAACCTAATAGGCTTTCTCCCTTCTTCTTCGAGCGACCTTTTTCCCTCTTCATTCGGCGTCGACGTCCTTCCACATTTAGTCGCTCTACGCTTATTACTTGGAGTTATCTTCTACCGCGAGTTAGGTTGGAGCTATCTTCTACCGCGACCTTTTTCCGTCTTCGTTCGGCGTTCTCTTCCTTCCACATTGAGACCGCTAGGTATATGCTCGGTACTACTCAGTACAACAATATTTGGTACCACTAGGTATATGCTTGATACCACTCGATACCACTCAATACCAAGCAGGTAAATGCTCGGTACCGCTCAGTACATGCTCGGTACCAAGCCAATACCACTTGGTACCGAGCAAGTATATGCTCGGTACTGAGCAGTACATGCTCGATACCACTAGGTACATGCTCGGTACCGAGCAATACATGCTCGGTACCACTAGGAACATGCTCGGTACCGAGCCAGCACCCTTGACCCCGCGACCTGACCGGACAGGTCGAACCCCGCCATGGGGCAGCGCCTCCTTGGACCCCCGACAGACCGGTACATTGTTGTATTCATCATTTTTAGTAGTAATTGTTAGTGTTAGTCTGCTTCTTCATAAGTGCATGTTTATATAAGTTTTCTTAATATATAATAAGTGAAGCATTATGTTTAGGTGTTTGATATAATATATTTTTCTCATAAAGGATGGTCAGAAGTAAGGATAAAACTGCATCAGATCATAGAAAAGGTCCAGTATGGAAATATAGCACTCAGGTAGATGTAGGGAGAAGTGATAAAATATATATATATCTAAAATGCAATTACTGTGATAAAATTGTGAATGATGGTGTGACTAGGATGAAATATTAACTTTTATGGTCTCAGAAGAATCTTACTGTGAATGTTTTGGGTTTGACATACTCTTTATCTGACTGTGAAAGAAATTGGAGTACCTTCAACTAAGTACATACAAAAAGTAGAAATTGATTGTCCACATTGAGAATGAATTCACTTGTGTACATTATGTATAATAGAAGACTTAGAGATAAAAATTTGAAGAAAAAAGGATTAATGGATGATGAATATCCTTTGTTTTCCGAGGATGTGGCATCTGATGATGAGTAGTTTGTAGATGATGAAGTTGAAGTGATGCCGTCTGAATTACAAGATGAATATTTAAATGTTGATTTCTTTGATAGTCTTAAAGCATTTACATCCATCACAACTCAAGAGCAAATCAAAAAAGATATATAAGTAATAAAATATTCTTAGACTTTTATTAATGTATTACACTTATTTATTTTAAGATTGTTCAAAAATATTTAGGGAAGAGGAAAATAACTGATATTGACAAAGGACCTGATTGGGAGACATTGGATTCTATAGGAGAGAAGGAAGGGGAGAGAGCAGTTCATCATACTGATGATTCAAATGAAGACCCCCTTAGTGATGACAGTGCTGATAACTTATAAGTTCTTATGTGATATGACATTGCTATTTATTTTTGAAATTATATGTTAATGAAAAGAATACTATGATTTGGAAAAGATAGAGTTTGAGTTCAACTATATTTCATGCTGTCTTATTATTTGAATATTTTGATTTCACTTCATATCTTATGCATTTTTATATTTTATATATTATTTATTCATTAATATATACAAAAATTATCATTTTATGTTTTCACAATTTTTTGATTTTGAGATTTACGCCTCAAAAGGCTTTGAGGCTTACGCCTTGTAAGACCTCGTTCCTTTGCTGTAGCTGCTGGAAAAAGTGATTTTTCCCCAGGATTGGTCGGGACGATGGTGAGATCGTCCAGACCGATCAGTGCATTGAAAACAGACGATTTCTAGACAGGATCGTCCATGACGATATTTAGATCGTCCAGGACGATCGGCACTGTTCACAATACCGTCCTGATCATCGCCCTGGGAATGGTCCAGGACGATCAGAATTGGTCTGATCGTCCCGGGACGATCGGGAGGTCGGCCGGGCCGATCTGAGGAGGATTTAAGCAAATGAATTCGTTTTGAAGAGAGAGAAAACATTTTTATAAAACGAAAATATCTGAGGAGAGAGAAGGAGCGGAAAAGCAAAGGAAGAAGTCCGATTTCAGGGCCCGCGGAGCGATTTTCGTCGTTCGTTGCTGTTGGATATTGTGTTTGTCTCGTGGTAAGGACTCCGAACCCTACTTCTGTTTTCGAAGATTTTGAGATTTTGTAAAATAGTGCTCAGATTTGTGTTTTTGTAAGTGATTTTCGTACCCGGTTTGGTACTGGCGAAAATTTCACCGCATAACTTTTGGTATGTTGTAGATGTGATTATTCTGCACGTTTTGATTATTTATTGGCAGATTTCGTCCGGTCCGTTTTGGTTTTGCGGGGTTTTATTTTGATTGCAATTTATTATGATGTCCGAATTGGTTTGAGCAGTTGAAGAATAGTGTTGTAATGTTGCTGTGCATGTTCTGTATTAATTTGATGAATTGTGATTTTTGGAGATTTCTGTGTAAATTATGTAGACTGCCGTTGCTCTGCCCGATTTTCGTACGATTTCTAATTTTCCCGGAATTGATAGATTGAATTGATATGTATATGACTATTGATATGATTGTTCTAGATTTCTCTATTATTATTTATTGCATCGATTATTGCATTGATTGATTGATTCTGAAAGACAAGTGGAAACCTGGTTGAACGTTGGTTATAGAAACCAACGTATGGATATCTACAACAGCAATATTGATAACTACAACAGCACTATTGATAATAGCCAGTTTAACCTGATTGATCGATTGATAACTACAACAGCACTATTGATAACTACAACAGCATCATTGAACGATTGATAACTACAACAGCATCATTGAACGATTGATAACTACAACAGCACTATTGATAATAGCTAGTGTTTGTGCTTGTCGAGTAAAACCATTGTATGAAATTGCATGTATATGATATTGCATCGCATAGATTTCCTGATCTGTATTGATTTATTGATTTCGGATCGATTTATTGATATTGATCGATTTATTGAATTGATTTATTATTGAACGGATTTATTGATTTATCGTATTGATTTTCAATTGACATTATCGATTGCTACGATAGAGATTGTAGGAATGGATTGACGCATTGATTTTGAGCTTTATGGATTTTCTACTGGTTATTGATTTTATTGATTTCTGTTTCGTATTGATCACTGTATTGCATTGACTCATTGACCATGTTCGACTGATTGATTTGACTTGAGTTGATTAACCTGCATATTGTTTTCAGTGTCGTGCTTTGATTTCAGTTGTAGACTTTGGTGACCTGCTGGGCTTTATAAGCTCATTATATGTGGTTAATGATTTCAGGTGCAGGGCCTCCAGCTTGAAGATCTTTCCGCCGAGTTCTGTAGCTTTTTCTTTTGTAGCCTTGGTAGGCTTTCTTTTGTAGCCTGTACGGCTAGTGTAGTGTTTTCTTTTGACTGTACTTTGACTGTTGAATTATTTCTGAATAATAGTATCCGCTGCTGTTTCTTTTCTGTAATGTAATTATCTCTGGCTCTGGATATATGTTGATATGGATTGATATGAACAACAGATGAGAAAACCGATAGAAAGAAAATAAAAAAAAAAAGAGGCAATAGAACAATCAGATGAATCCTTTCGCTACACGGATCTTGGGGTCGTTACACGCCTCACCTCACGAACAAAAAATACCTCAATACCTGATTACGCAATTTTAAACATTGAAATGATCAATGTTTTGAAAAATGGACCGAACTAGCCTGTTCAGCCATGAATCAGTTGGGTGGTTGGTCCGATCCAGCTTACAAAATCGGCTTCGCATTGAACCGGATTGAACACAAAAAAACCAATTGTTCAACCAGTGAACTGCTGAACATGCCCAAGTTGAAAATAACTGGTTAGTTTTATTAAAAATTTATTTTTATTTTAATTAAATTTTAAATAATATATTTTAATTAATTATTATTTTTTTATTTTTTTTAAATATAATTATACCATAATATATACATATTATCTCAAATATATTACATAATTTATTTAATAAAAAATATGTATTTCACACTATATAAAAGATTAAAGATAACTACCTCAAACTCCTCTTATGATATATGACTTAAAAAATTGCATGAATAATTTAAAATGTCAATTTGGGCTTAGTTAGGTTAGTTGGGCTACAAATTTGAGCTTAGTTAGGTTAGAAATTTGGGCTTAATTGGACAACAAATTTAGGCAATATGTATTATAAATTTATTATGATGTTATAAGAATTAATAATATATTTTAATATTATAAATTTATATATTATATTAAATATTATTCTTATAAATACATTTAATTATAAATATATTATTCTTAAATAATATTTATATTTATAAATTTTATTATATATTTTTTAAAATTTTATAAATATAATTAAAAACTAATAAAAATATTATATTATGTTAATTTTATTAATTTTTTATAATATTATCCGTGAACCTCAACTTCTTCAGGTTCAGACCGGTTTTCACAACCTTGAAAATGATAACCCATTATTACAAATAAATGAAAGTCAAATAAACAAATGCAAACAATTATTACAGAAATGCTTATTTTTAAAATGAATCAAAGGAGGCGGTAGTTCTGAAAGTAAACCTCTCACAAAAAAGCAACTTTCCGAAGTAGCAAAACAATGTTAACACCATAGGAAAAGATTTTGATTTGCCCCTTAAAGCCCTCAGCATCATTCAATCACATTCATCAAAAAGATTCAGCCCACTACTTTTTTCACAAATGGTGATCTTCATAGGGTTTTAAATCAAGGGGTCACAATCAAATGCCATAAGACTAAATAAAATCGGAAAACAAAAAAAAATTCGACTGAATCGATAGAGAACATAAAAGAGGAACTAGGTAAGATAAAATCTCCTCAGTTCAGGTCTCCATAAACTTTTTCCTCATGGGCGGTAAATCTTCCCTCGGAAGAACGAAAGTTTTCATTCTATCATCACCGGAGATAGTAGAAAAACGACAATTGAAGATCGAGTTGAAAACATAAACTATAAAAAGAAAAAAATAAAAAAAACAACTAACTTGTATCTTGATCAAAAAACAGGCCCTATAGATCTTCACGTTGATACTTCAGAGATGATCGGTCAACAAATAAATGGAAGCTGAGAATAGAGAAAGTACCTCTTTCGCCTCTCCGGCTACAAATGAAAGCGTCTCGACCGCATCAACGGAGGCGGGAATTTATATAAGGGTTAATCGCAGGTAAGAGCTGAAGCCCTAGAAACACTTGGATCAGTCAAGCCCACATCAACCATCCATCGGCCTCGAGCAAATTTCTTTGTATCCAACGGCTATGTGGATCGTACCTAATTTCCTTTTTTTTTTTTTTTTTTTTACATAACACCACGAAATTATTATGTACATTTTCTCTAACAGTTAATTTTTTATATTCATACATATAAAGTTATAATAAAATAAAAATATTATTCAAATTATTATTTTTTAAAATAAATAATTTTGTATGTAAATATTTGTATAATGTTTGGATAAAATGCATTATATAATAAATATAGTATTTAAATATTAATTACATAATAAATAAATATTTAATGATATGCAAGCAAATCTTTCTATTTTTTTGTTGCATTTATAAATAATGACTCTCGAATCTTATTCAATTACCAGCAAATAACGTAATTTTTTCCGCCTAAAATTAAATTATTTTATAGTTTAGATTGAAACTTTTTTCCCATAATTATTTTGATATTAGTTGCTTTCATTTCAATTATTTATATTGAAACAAGCAATAAGTATTACATGAACGAGCACTTAGAGCATCTCCAGTCGAATGTCAAATATGCGTATGGCGTCGTTCAGTCGTTCCAGCCGAACGTCAAATCTTCCGCCATTTACTGCTTGTGAATAATGCGACGTCAATATTGACGTTGCACTGTTCACCCACGTTATTTTACTCTCTCAACCGGATTTGGCGAAAAAACGCGCGAAAGGGGAGAAGGGTCGTTACCTTCACAGAAGCACCTAAAATGGAGTTCGATTGAAGCAAAATTACGGCATTTTGGAGTTCTGCTGTATTTTGCCGTGAAAAATCGCGTTCTCAGTTGGAGATGCCCTTAGAGCTTGCACAGTATTAGTAAATTTCCTGCCCGTAAAATTTTGCAGATTAAGGTTTAGATTGGGATGACTTATTTATTGATTTCTAAAACAATTTTTAGTTAAAAAAATTAATTATTAAAAAAAGTTCTAAAAAGTTACTTTAGAAAGTAACAAAAGCTACCCCAAACGAAGGATAAATGTAATAATATTGAGAGATAATCAAAACGAGACTAATGTTCGATGTGCCTAAGAAATTAGCAACAACAAGCTACATGAATCATTTTTCTTTATTTTGTCTTGTTAAGAGCTTTTTTTAAAAAAAATCTAATAAGAAAATATAATTTATAATATTTTCTAAATAAATCTTCTCAGGTTTATATCTACCTTTTTTAACATAGGCCAAATCAAATATGTCTATTCTCTTAACTAGGTCATCTACCTTTCTTAACATAAGCCAAATCAAATATGTTTATTCTCTTAACCAGGTCATCGAAAGACATACATATTATGCATCCAAGCCATCTAAGGCGACTCTCCTAATCTAATCTGTCAATGGAGCTACTCCAACATTTTCACATATATACTCGTTTCACAGTATATCTCTAATAGAAATCACTCATCCACCTTAGTATCTTCACCTCTACAACACTCAATTTTATACCTCCCTTTTAATGATCAACATTCTGTGCCATAAAACATAGCAAATTTCACCAATCTAATATATAAGAAAAAAAAATTTTAATATATAATGAATTTAATTCTTTCAGATCTATTTAAAAAATAATAAGAAAATTATCCTAAATGAAGTCTAAATCATTAAAATATATTTCTTTAATATCAAAATTTAACATCAGATTGAAGAATTTATAAAATCTTTAAAATTCATGATCAGATTAATTAAAATGATATTATATTCTCTAACAGTTAGACATTAAAAAAAGGGTTTGTACTTTGTAAGCCACAACACATTCCTCTAAGCAGTAAATGATAGATCAATAACATGTAAGCAGTGCAGACTCTCTCCTGTAAGGGATAAGAGAAAAACTCAGAGCTAAGTAACGCTAAATCCATCTCAAATGGTAAATGAAAGACTAAGAACATTTCAACAGTAATAGATTTCTCAGTTATGAACCAGAAAACAAAGTAAAAATTTGAGCAATGCTACATTCTGTTAGAGCTTTTTATTTCTTACATACAACGGTGGCTTTGTTAACAAAGTTATATTTAGTATTCATAGCTGAATTTTCAGAAAGTCTTTAAGGTTTTGTTTGTGACGACTTTTTTAATGCTTCTTAAAGTCATTTTCTAGTACAAAATTTTTTATTTATGTACTAAAAAACAGTTTTAAAAAATAGTACGAAAGTCATCCCAAATGAAGCCTAAGGCTTTGTTTGGTATGACTTTTTTACTGCTTCTTAAAACAGTTTTTTAGTACAAAAGTTGAAATTTTTGTACTTGAAACTTTCTTTAAGAAGCACCGAAAAAACTGTCCCAAACGAAGCCTAAGTCTCTGGCATGGTTCTAAGTCTCTGGCAATTATATCAATGACTCCATAAATATTGTTCAATATACAAAGTCCACATGAATGAAAAGAACTACTGACTGTGTTGCTAAAACACAATATCAGCACAAGAGATGCTAAAGAAAGACTACTCCTACCTTTCCCCAACTTCAAACCAGAAGAAGATGGAAGTCCTGGCATAGATTGCCCGAACATGTTGGAGAACTAAGTTGCCGTTCGTAGATACCGCCTTTGCTCCTCCTTCGATTCTGGTATTTGACACTGTGACACAGTCGGTGCCGACACGGCAACCGCCATTTCCCTTCAATGCCAGAGGTGTAAATCCATTGCATTCAGGTGCCGTGCTTACTATAGGGAATGATAAGTAATCAAGAGGATTCTCCTCACATTGAAGAATGCAGCCTTCAACCATGAGTCTCCCACTCCGGTGGAGTAAGCAACACCCCAGTTCTGCTCTTACTGTAAGGTTTGCAACTTTGCATGTGGAAAAGAATTCTAGAGCACTGTATGTAGTTCAGAAAAAAAAAAAGTTGGTTATTGTTTCCAGAGTACGAGAGATTATTCTGTGCGAACATTGGACACAGCTAATCGTCCAGAGGCCAATCAAGTGCAGCCACGTCATCCAGTACCGAGCTGTTGTACCGAATAGGGGTGACGGGGCGCATTTTCATTAGGCTCTGAACGACGTTCGGTGTCCGCACATAATAATTAGGCCCATAGTACAGGTTATAATTCATAGTAGAATTATCATATAACATGAGCTGAATAAGCAGGAAACCTTTCAGAGCCTCGAAAACAGGTCAGAACAGTATCGTCAGGAAGTTCACCCCCACCTATCTAAACAAGAGAGAGTCAAGCATGCAAACAAGTTGTATAAGAACACTCTGTACAGTTGGATAGAAACAGTGTAGCAGCAGGTGGTTTTCAGGCTTTAGAGCCAGTAAATGCCATTAAATACAGGTAGAACATTTTTAAGGAAAAAAAAAGGAAAACTTACCAGGCAAAGAGGTTTCTTAATCTGAATGTTATGGGCAATGTGATTTCCGCCAGCGGAGATGAGAATGGTATCACCAGGGCTTCATCACAAAATAGAAACCAGCATGAATACCATCCTCTCTGATCATACCCTCACATCAAAGTAAAGCAACTAACCGTGCAGCTGCGACCGCAGCCTCAAGGGTCGAATAAACTCCTGGCTCGGCCAACCTTTTGATTGAGCTTTCTATGCGCAGCCAATGCCCCGGGTGGCATGCCAAGTACCGCCATTTGTGGCAAACGAGGGCAGTGTTATGCCGATCTGCAAACTCAACAAGAAAGCGCTAAAACTTTCTTTTTTGAAGAAAGAACGAATAAAGGAGCAGACAGATAATGAAAAATCCAGCAAACAAAATAGAGCACATTTCACTAGAGCATGGGCATGAAAATATAAGAAGAAAGGAAAATGTTCGTCCAATCTAACAATAGCAAATTGAGAAACTTTTTCAGCCTCTCACAAGAGCTGAACGCACTTCTGATAAGCCACCATGGATAGAGATCACTTCCTTGTCTTCAATAGCAAGTAAAGACTTTCAGATCAATCAAAATAATTATTAATCAAATGTGGTGCACAAAATTTTGGAACAATAACACCATGCGCTTCAGATAAGGATCCTTTCAGAGGCGAAATTGTACAAAAGAAAGCTGGCAATATCTTACTTCTAGCATGTAAATATAGCCAGGAATCTCTTTGGATTCTCAACTGGAATTTCTCAAAACACCGTACATAAACAAATACGCTTATTTATATAACCAAAATGCGGATTAAGAAACGTTACCAAGCAAAATCATACTCCTTGGTCTGCAACATAACTTCAAAACAAGAAAGGGATCGGGAACATTAGAGGAGACGGGTATTAAAACCCAAAAGATTGGGCTTCTACGGCATTAAAAATTCCTTATAGTAGCCAACATACAAATAAGGGGTAATATGTAAGGTAACACTTTACTATCTCAAATTTCACATTTAACATTAGCATCCCAAAGAAAGCGTTGGAAGTTCACCAGAAATTATTAAACCAGTTATCCAAATGTAATAAATTATATGAAAAGCTAAGGAGAAAAGATAACTTTCCATGAATAAAGATTGAATTGTGACTTCATAAATATTATCACAAGAAAAAATCAATCACTTCATGGAAGTGATGTGAAACGTACATGCGATGGAGTTACTTTAAGAAATTAAAAAGAGCAATTTTAACAAAATAATTCGAAATAAATTTATTGCTTATAACAAAGGTTTGATCCTTAGAATTCTTAGTTTTTAACTTGCTTAGGCAACGAAGATCGAAGTCGGTTAACCAAATAATTTAAGAAAATGCAAAGATCAATTGTAAAACTACGACGATAAACAAGAATCCACAATTTAATAATAAGAGCTTTCACGTTTGGAGCCCATACGCTCAACTAGTCTAGGCTTTAGCGGAAGAAGAATCTCCACATTAGAACCGAGGTCACTCCGAGGAAGAAGGAGCATAAGATCGTCGTTCTTGAATAGGTGGCCGGAGTGGTGGAGGATGGCGGTCGCCCGAGGATGATCCAAAGTCCCTTTGATCTTTGCTCGTCGATCACATCAACTAATGTGTAATGGATACAGTCGATGTAATCTTCAATAGTGTCATCGTCGTGATCAAATCCCGCGTCGAAGAATGTTGATCGTAGGGCGTTGATATTGCCGTGGGCGTCGAACACAAGCCCCCATTCAAATTCCGGATCCGCCATACATTCTTGTCGGGCGGAAAGATGCACAAAAGAATTGGGAAAATTTCCTTCAGGTTCCTTATTTAAAACCTGAGAGGAATGGCTTAGGAGCAAGGAAAAATTGAAGATTGTGGAGACGTGAGAGCAAGGGTTGAATTCCTTCACAGCAATCTTAGAAAACAGCTGAATCCATGTGGGAGGAGTTTGGGAAGGGTTTAGCATTTGGCAAGGAATTTCAGCCAGCAGGGGAATACGGGACAGAATTTGGCTTTCAACATTAAAGGGTGAATTTTGGTAAGAATTAAGAGGTGATGGCAAAGTAGGGAATTTCAAAATTAATAAAACTATTACAGGAATTTAATTTGGCAAGGAATTAAATGGAGGTGGAGCTCACGGGATATTAAAAAAAAACCTGAAAATTGATTCTCAGGTTTACGTTACAGAAATTTCCTAAAATGCTTTGATTGCTAGGCGTTGGCAAACCCACATTAAATGAGAGAAAATAAAACAGGTTCAATTTCTGAGGATGTAAAATAGGAAATCAATTAAATCCTTAGCCTAGGATTTCAAATTCTGAAAACAAGTGGGCGGGTGGCTGAAGTGGAGCGGCGGTGGGAGCGGGAGGGAGGGATGGCCGGCTGCTGGGTTGCAGGGAAGGCCGCCGGTGGCTGGGCCGGCCAAGGGAGGCCGGCGGTGGCGCTTGGGTGGTGGTGGGGAAGTGAGAAAAGAGGGAGGTTTCGGCTAGGTGGAGGAAGAAAGGTTTGGAGAGAAAAGAAATAAAGAAAATTCAAATGAATAATCTTGATCACCACTCCACCGGTAGAACTCACAAAGAGATCTCCGGCGATCTCCTCTTCAAGAACTCACAAAGAGATCTTTAGAGGCTTTATGAACTCACAAAGAGAATCATAAGAGGCAAATTTTCATTCATCCAAAACTCCACTATTACAAGAGAAGGGCCATATAAATAGGCCTCACAATGACAAAGAAAAACAAAAGACTAAAATGCCTCTTGGGCTACAATAGCAACTAACCACCCATAAGGGCAAAAACGGAAAAACATAAAAATCAAATAAAATACTACATAAAATGACTCAAAATAAACTCATGATCGTAACCGTCGATCTCCGGCGTCTCCTGAAGGTACACGTGTCGAAAGATGCTAATGATGTCCTCATCAGGAAGACTTGTACAATCAATTTGGGACCAACTTATCATGAAAAATGTAGATTATCAGAAATTATTAACAGGTTATCCGAACTCATAAGGCCCTGTTTGGATTGGAGGAAAGTCAAGGAAATGAAATGAAATACAACAATTTATAGATTGATTAAGAATCAACAGCCATTGATTGAAATTTTTAACTCACTTGGCATTTCCTTTCTCAAATACACAGCATCTAAATAGTCATAAGAACCTATTTTGTAAGAAAAATGGCATTTAGCTTATGAAGAACTTTAAACATTCTAAAAATGATACATGAATTAGACTAAGCTTCTAAATACTCTTAAAAGCCACCATTTCTATCATGAAAACAAAAAAATTGAAGTATTTTGTGGTTGACCTCGTGTTTTGAAAAGTATTTTTGGGGCTCAACAAGGATTTGTTTTGGGGGAGAGAGGGTGAGGTAAAATTGCCCCAAGGCAATTCAGCCTGTAAGGCATATCCCCGAGGCATGAGGCCACCTTCTATGCCCCATTTATGAGGCAACAACTTTTTGATATAAACTAAATTATATTAAATGATTAAATTAATAAATTTTACCTACTATAAAGAATTTTCCTATTTATTAAAAAAAAAAATCCAAACGAAAAGATGATTTGGTTTAATCTCTTAGAGTTAAGTCACATCAAATAGATTTCTCTCATACAAGCCCATAAAAGCCCACAGAATCATTGAAAACTAAGCCAACTCGCCTTCATCTCACTCATATCTTGCCTATCTTCAAAGTTTCATTCAATTCCCCAAAGACTCCCACGATGCTCTTCGTTTCCCTCACTAACTTACTAATTGTCTTCACTGAAAGCCCTACACATATTCTTCTCTAATCCTAATTCATTTTGAAGTATTATTTTATTTGTTTTTATATGTTTGTGAAATAAAACTTCAAAATTAGAATATGAATCATATGATTATGAAATTTGGATTTTTGAATTTATTTTAAATTGTTCTTATATTTGCTTTTTTATCATATTTTTTATTTTAAAATATTAAAATCTAAAATTCATAAGGCTTATGCCTTGTTTCCTAAAAGGTAAAAGGCCTCACCTGAGGCATCCTACTTTAAAGCATTAGCTTGAAGATATTCAAAAGTCCAACTTTAGGCCATCATGATTATGGAAAATGAAAAAAGAATTAATAATATATAACTTCCATTTATGTTTGTGCTCTCACTAAATCATTTTACAAAGAGAAGTGATGCAGGACTACTTATATGCAATGTTATGGATTTCACTTAGGCTTTGCACAACTCGTTGATTAGAATAAGTTCGGATTAAAATTACTAGCAATTATCCACGGCGAGTCAAAAAGTGAGGGAGTTAATCTTGTATAGGCTAGATCACATGCGCCAAGTTTGAACATTCAAGATATTCAAGAAAATAAAGCAATGCAAAAATAGTAGTTTCAAGTTAATCCCTAGTCTAACAATGAAACGTAGGATGCATAGAAGATTACACTCAGTTCCTACAAATAACTAGGTTTGGCAAGAGCAAGTGAAAGAACTTTCGTGATTACAACCAACCAATTGAGAATTTAGAGTTAGAAGAAATTGGGTACAAGTGGAAAGGAGAAAACCTTTGTTTAAGGAGATGTAGAGATCCGTCACTTGATGCCGTCGAAGTACTCGTCAATGGATCCCATCATTCCTTGGTGATTGGAAGTAGAGTCTCCTTGGTCTTTAATCCACCTCACAAGTGAATACCAAGAGAAAGAAGTTTCTCCTTGTAAATGAATAGGAGGCAAAAATTAAAGCATAGTGCCAAAATCTGAAACGATTTCAGATTTGAATGTCAAAATCTGAGAAAACACAATCTCAGATTTTGGGTAAGGGAGGTGTGGGAGTATTGGAGAGAGCTAGGCGTGAATCTTCCTTGGAGTAATTGGGAGATGGGGCGGTGAAGGAGGGATGGCGGGATGGAGATGAGGGAGGCGTGATATCCTGGAGCAATTCCTTGAGTTGGGGAAATTAGTTGGCTGGATATGGCTAGGAAGGAATTACGAGCAAGAGGGAGGGAATTGAGGGAAATTGAAATATTTCCTAAAGTGAAGAGCTCACTTAGGAAATAATGTAAATCAAAGGGGATGGGAAGTTTCGGCTGTGGAGGTGGGGAAAAGAAATACTAATTATTTCCCAAAGGGGGTTTAGGAAATAATTAAGAATCAAATCCTAGATGATTCCCATGGGGCCGGCGGCATACATGGCTGATTGGATTAATTGAGAGCAAATAAAGATTCATAATTTAGGTTTTGAAATTAGGAAAGATTTAATTTAAATCCTCTTGAAATTAAAATTTCAAATTAGATCTAAATCAAATACTTCCTAAAATAGAGGAGTTAATTTAGGAAATAATTTGAATTCCAATTTGAATGAATTTGAATTTCAAATTAATTCCCAATTAATCCAAACTCAATTAGGAAACAAAATTAAAGAGGCAAGGGGATGAGTGGGCCGGCGGTTATGGTCTTGGCCGGCGGCTTTGGCCTTAGCCGGCGGCAAGGGGTTTGGGGATACTTGGCCGTGGATTTTGGAATGGGAGGGGAATCGGGCGAGGTGGCCGGTGGTTTGTGGTGGTGGAGGGTGGGAAAGTCCGACGAGGGGATGATGACAAAGATAAGGAAGAAAACCACGAACCCGGCCGTCTCCAAGGTTGGTGGGTGATACGCCAATCTCTTCCTCTCCTAGGAAGCTCTCTCCATTAGAATTCTCAAACACACAATTCGCATGCAAGAAGGAATTTCAATAAGCAATCATTCATTAGCTTGAAAATAAAACAAAGGGGCTTTAAATAGCCTCATACAAAAGACTCTAACCGACATGACACAATTGCCCTTAGGCTTACACATGACCATTCCCATACAAAGGGGTGCAAAGGGAAATAAAATAAACACTCATAAGCAAATAATAAAATGCATGAAATAAAATACATCGACTCAAAAATATAACGACTCGATCGTGGCCGTAGATCGGCGGCCACGTCGCTGGTAAACTCTCCATGATGATCCGATGTCCCCATCATTCTCCCGGGGTGGGAGAAAACTCGACTCCGTCGAGTAAGTATCTCTGGCGCTCTCGTAGATCTCAAGTGCATCTGGGTCAATCTGCTGCAGCTCCTCACGCTCTAACCATGTATCCTCTGACTCGGGCTTTCCTTTCCACCTGATCAAATATCTTCTTCGTCCTCCTTCTCTTGTGGATATGATCTCATCACTTAAGACTGCCTCCACTTGCTCTGCTATAGGAAATTTGGGAATATTTGGTAGTGGAGGTAGGTTTGGGATCTCACAGGGTGGGTTCACACAAGGCTGTTTTAATAGTGGATTTTGTGGGTTAAAATCAGGACCTTCATATGCCACTAAGTCTTCTATGTTAAAGGAGGGATTTATATTGAAATCTGCAGGCAGATCTACTATATAAGCATTGTCGTTAATTTTCTTAAGGATCTTGAAAGGTCCAGCACTCTTTGCATGTAATTTCTTAATTGTTCCTGGAGGGAACCGTTCCGGACGAATCCGCACCATAACAAAATCACCAACCTCAAAAGTTTTAAATCGCCGTTTTAAATCTGCATGTAATTTGTATTCCTGATTATTCTTTTCAATTTGTTGTGCAATGTCTTTATGAAGTTCATGCAAATGGGATGCAAATGCAGAAGCAGACTCAGAAATCCTATACCTAGAACTCATGGAAATCAGGTCTAACGGATGTCTAGGTTTGAACCCGTATACAATTTCAGAAGGACTTCGACCCGTGGTTCGATTAATAGAATTATTATAAGCAAACTCAGCAGTAGGAAGAATGGAATCCCAGTCTCTAATGTGCTCACCAACCAAGGACCGCAATAAATTACCCAGACTCCTATTGACTACCTCAGTCTGACCATCTGTCTGTGGATGAAAGGCAGTGGAAAAGTGAAGTTTGGTGCCCATTTTCATCCACAGGGTTTTCCAGAAATAGCTAGTGAATTTCACATCCCTATCCGAGACAATGGTTTTGGGCAAACCATGTAAACGGACGACCTCATTGAAGTACAACTTCGCGATGTGGGAGGCATCAGATGTTTTAGAACATGGAATGAAATGTGCCATTTTGGAAAATCGGTCAACTACTACACAAATAGCATCGTGCCTACGAAGTGTCTTGGGCAGGCCTAAGATAAAGTCCATACTAACGTCCTGCCAAGGACAACTGGGAACAGGTAAGGGCGTGTAAAGACCAGTGTTCTGCTTACGTTGCTTGGCCAGTTGGCAGGTGTGACACCGACTGACCAGCCGACCAACATCTCTCTTAAGACTGGGCCAAAAGAAACGGTACTCCACGGCTTCGATAGTCTTGTCTCGTCTGAAGTGCCCAGCGAGGCCTCCAGCGTGGAGTTCCCAGACCAAAAATTCCCTAAGGGAGGTGCTCGGGATGCAAAGCCTCTGGGCTTTGAAAAGATAACCATCCTCTAGTAGGAAATCGTCCACTAAGCGCGTGCTGCCAGCGGACAAGAGAGTGTAGGTCTCCTTGAAGTCGGGGCATTCCAAATAATCCCTCTTTATTTGGTCAAAACCCACAACTTCTGCTCTCATCTCAGTGGTGGTCATCATACGACGACTGAGAGCATCGGCAGCTTTATTTTCAACTCCCGCCTTATGTCTAAGGGTGTACGTGTACTCCTGAAGGAACTCAACCCATCGACCGTGGCGTGCATTCAATTTCTTTTGGGAGTTGATATAACGCAGAGCTTCGTGATCCGAGAAAATGACGAATTCTTGCGGGAGCAAGTAATGTCGCCAATAACGAAGTGATTGGATCACAGCGTAGAACTCTTTGTCATAAGTGGAATAACGCTGCCGGATATCGTTCAATTTCTCACTGAAGTAAGCTACTGGGTGACCCTCCTGGGAGAGGACTCCTCCAATTCCGACCCCCGAAGCATCGCAAGTTACTTCGAAGACTTTGGAGAAATCAGGAAGTCGCATCACTGGGGCCTCCACCATTTTCTGCTTAATCTCATCAAAAGCTCTAGTGGCGGCCGGGGTCCAGTGGAAATCACCCTTCTTCAGGCAGTCAGTGATAGGAGAAACAATTGTGCTGAAGTTCCGTATGAATCTCCTATAGAAGGTGGCTAATCCGTGGAAGCTGCGGACTTCCCGGATAGTCTGAGGGATAGGCCACTCTACAATGGCCCTCACCTTCTCGGGGTCTGCGGAAACCCCTTGGGCTGATACGATAAAGCCCAGGAAGATGACGCGATCTACTAGGAAGGTGCATTTCTTAGGATTTGCATATAATTGCTCCTTCCTTAAGACCTCACAAACTTGCCTTAAGTGGTCCAAGTGCTGACTAATGGAATGACTGTAAATAAGAATGTCGTCGAAGTAGACGACGACAAACTTTCCCATAAAAGGTCGCAGCACTTGAGTCATGATTCGCATAAAAGTGCTAGGGGCATTACTGAGCCCAAATGGCATGACTAACCACTCATAAAGACCATCCTTGGTCTTGAAGCCAGTTTTCCACTCATCACCGGGTCGAATCCGGATCTGGTGGTACCCACTTTTAAGATCAATTTTGGAGAACAATGTTGCACCCGTCATCATATCAAGCATGTCATCGAGCCTCGGAATGGGGAATCGATATTTGACGGTGATCTTGTTGATAGCACGGCTATCAACACACATTCTCCAAGTTCCGTCCTTCTTCGGAGTAAGAAGGGCCGGCACCGCGCAGGGACTAAGACTCTCCTTAATGAAACCTCGCTGCAGTAATTCGTCAACCTGCTTTTTAAGCTCAGCATGTTCCATGGGGTTCATGCGATAGTGTGGCAGGTTTGGAAGGGAGGCTCCAGGGACGAAGTCTATAGCATGCTGGATGTCTCTAAGTGGAGGTAACTGATCGAGGAGATCATCGGGAAAGACATCAGCATACTGTCCTAAAATAGGCTGCACCTCCTCAGGAATGGGCTTGTCAGCTTCAGTGGAAATCTCACGGCCAACTAAGGCAAACAGAGGGGCGCCTTGGGCAAACTCAGTAATCAGAACCTTGGCGGTGACAAGGTTCACGCCCTTTTTAGATTTGGCTGGGTTGGATTTCGTGGCATCCGTAACCCGGGGCTGTGATGGCAAAAGCTTAATCTTTTTGCCAGCATGTTCAAACACGCAGGTGTTTGAACGCCCATAAATGTGGACATCGTTATCGTAGATCCAGGGGCGACCTAACAAAATTTGTCCAACATTCATAGCCAACACATCGCACCAGACATTCTCCTTATAAGTGGCAAAGGAGATGGGTACGTGGCTTCGTTCCTTCACCTCCAAGGCATTGGAGTTGACCCAAGATACCTTATACGGGTTGGGGTGAGGAACGGCAGACAGACCTAACTGGGAAATCATGCTGGAGGAAACAGCATTAATGCAACTACCACTATCCACTATGACTTTACAGTTCTTATCTTTGATTTTGGTGTAGGTATGGAAAATCGTGGTCCTACGCCAGTCATCAGTGGGTGTCGGGTGTGATAGTGCACATCTCACCACGCAGATGGGAGATGTATTCAGCTTTTGAAGGCAATTGAGGACCGTAGTGTCGTCCTCCTCCTCGAAGTATTCGTCTTCTTCCTCGACTTGATGGATCTGATCAACCTCGGGCTCGAGATCGTCCTCAGTCATCTCCTCAACAATCGAAACCTTATAAGGACTTGAGCACTGAGAAGCGATATGCCCATACCCCTGGCATCGAAAGCACTTGGTCCCGGGACTGGACCGAGGGGCGTCCGGGGTGGGAGGTTTACTTCTAAAATCAGATCTAGGTGCAGGTGGACCCGTGGGTGGTCGGGTCGTGCTCCCCGGAGTGGGTCGTGAAGCAGGAGGGTGCGGGGTGGAACTACCGGCTGATCTATACGAGGGTCTAGAATCATGGGAACGACTCGGGTGCTGAGAACGGGACTCCTCTAGATCAAGCACTAAGCTGTAGGCATTTTCCAATGTAGTGACATTCCGGGCAAACAATTCATTGCGTAGATCCTCACGCAACCCGGTTCGAAACATAGATAAGATTTGCGCGGGGGTGGTAGAGGTCTCCCTTTTGCATCTAATCAAGAAGTCATCAAACGAGGCGATGTACTCCTTCACTGGTTTGTTGCCTTGGGTCAACCTATTCCACCTGTCCAATAGGCGGGGGAAGTACGACGAGGGCAAGTACTTCTGTTTGAGTTCCCGCTTCATGGACAACCAGTCTACAATAGGGTATTCATTCCTATCCTCCCTAAGACTCTCTAAATTCGCCCAAAACTGGCTCGCCCTACCCGTAAGCTTCATGGCAGCAAAACTAACCTTCCTGGCCTCAGAAATATCGTACCACTTAAAGAAACTATCCATACCTTTGACCCAGTCCAGGAAGAGCTGGGGATCGAGGGTGCCATCAAAGGTAGGAGCATCAACCTTAATGTTCTTCATAAGTGGTGCATCGGGATCATGGCCGTGGTAAGTAGCACGATGATTGGCACGGTGATGCCTCTCATCCAAATCAGGATCATGACGTGGATCATGTCCATGATAGTGAGCTCGATGATTAGCCCGATGTGGCCTCTCATCCGGGTAGGTTTCATCCCCATACATAGAAGTGGGTCTAGATGGGGTGTAAGGAGTAGGGTGGTCTCTAGTTCGCTCAAGTGTATCGAATCTTTCGGTGGTGTTCCTACGAAGCTCAGCTAGATCCGCCTGGTTTTCCTTGAGTTGCTGGCTAATAGTGTTCATCTGACCTACCAAGAGGTCTAAGGTCCTTCCTAGTTGTTCCGGGTCCATTCCTAAACACAAAAGGATACTTAGAGGGTTTTCTAGAAAGTGGACAGCAAGCTAGGGAGTGAAAAGACACTCTAAAATGACCCTATATGGTGCAGGAATTTCAGGGACAGCCAACTACACACAAGTACTAAGTCACCCTAACAAATAATAATGAGTGCGAAGCTTAAGGACAGCAAAAACACACTTAAGTAATGAACCTAAAGTTCGATAAACTGCAGGAAATTTCTGGACAGCACTCTAAACAAGGGAGTATGATGAATTTAAGATGTTATATGCTCACAAAACGACATGTAATGCTATATTAGCACTCTAGGGATGATATGGAAAATTTTCTAAAAGAAATAAATGCAAAAATGAAAGTACCAAAAAAGAAAACTACCAGGAGTCCTAAAACATGCAAGAGCATACCATGCTCTGATACCAGATGATGCAGGACTACTTATATGCAATGTTATGGATTTCACTTAGGCTTTGCACAACTCGTTGATTAGAATAAGTTCGGATTAAAATTACTAGCAATTATCCACGGCGAGTCAAAAAGTGAGGGAGTTAATCTTGTATAGGCTAGATCACATGCGCCAAGTTTGAACATTCAAGATATTCAAGAAAATAAAGCAATGCAAAAATAGTAGTTTCAAGTTAATCCCTAGTCTAACAATGAAACGTAGGATGCATAGAAGATTACACTCAGTTCCTACAAATAACTAGGTTTGGCAAGAGCAAGTGAAAGAACTTTCGTGATTACAACCAACCAATTGAGAATTTAGAGTTAGAAGAAATTGGGTACAAGTGGAAAGGAGAAAACCTTTGTTTAAGGAGATGTAGAGATCCGTCACTTGATGCCGTCGAAGTACTCGTCAATGGATCCCATCATTCCTTGGTGATTGGAAGTAGAGTCTCCTTGGTCTTTAATCCACCTCACAAGTGAATACCAAGAGAAAGAAGTTTCTCCTTGTAAATGAATAGGAGGCAAAAATTAAAGCATAGTGCCAAAATCTGAAACGATTTCAGATTTGAATGTCAAAATCTGAGAAAACACAATCTCAGATTTTGGGTAAGGGAGGTGTGGGAGTATTGGAGAGAGCTAGGCGTGAATCTTCCTTGGAGTAATTGGGAGATGGGGCGGTGAAGGAGGGATGGCGGGATGGAGATGAGGGAGGCGTGATATCCTGGAGCAATTCCTTGAGTTGGGGAAATTAGTTGGCTGGATATGGCTAGGAAGGAATTACGAGCAAGAGGGAGGGAATTGAGGGAAATTGAAATATTTCCTAAAGTGAAGAGCTCACTTAGGAAATAATGTAAATCAAAGGGGATGGGAAGTTTCGGCTGTGGAGGTGGGGAAAAGAAATACTAATTATTTCCCAAAGGGGGTTTAGGAAATAATTAAGAATCAAATCCTAGATGATTCCCATGGGGCCGGCGGCATACATGGCTGATTGGATTAATTGAGAGCAAATAAAGATTCATAATTTAGGTTTTGAAATTAGGAAAGATTTAATTTAAATCCTCTTGAAATTAAAATTTCAAATTAGATCTAAATCAAATACTTCCTAAAATAGAGGAGTTAATTTAGGAAATAATTTGAATTCCAATTTGAATGAATTTGAATTTCAAATTAATTCCCAATTAATCCAAACTCAATTAGGAAACAAAATTAAAGAGGCAAGGGGATGAGTGGGCCGGCGGTTATGGTCTTGGCCGGCGGCTTTGGCCTTAGCCGGCGGCAAGGGGTTTGGGGATACTTGGCCGTGGATTTTGGAATGGGAGGGGAATCGGGCGAGGTGGCCGGTGGTTTGTGGTGGTGGAGGGTGGGAAAGTCCGACGAGGGGATGATGACAAAGATAAGGAAGAAAACCACGAACCCGGCCGTCTCCAAGGTTGGTGGGTGATACGCCAATCTCTTCCTCTCCTAGGAAGCTCTCTCCATTAGAATTCTCAAACACACAATTCGCATGCAAGAAGGAATTTCAATAAGCAATCATTCATTAGCTTGAAAATAAAACAAAGGGGCTTTAAATAGCCTCATACAAAAGACTCTAACCGACATGACACAATTGCCCTTAGGCTTACACATGACCATTCCCATACAAAGGGGTGCAAAGGGAAATAAAATAAACACTCATAAGCAAATAATAAAATGCATGAAATAAAATACATCGACTCAAAAATATAACGACTCGATCGTGGCCGTAGATCGGCGGCCACGTCGCTGGTAAACTCTCCATGATGATCCGATGTCCCCATCATTCTCCCGGGGTGGGAGAAAACTCGACTCCGTCGAGTAAGTATCTCTGGCGCTCTCGTAGATCTCAAGTGCATCTGGGTCAATCTGCTGCAGCTCCTCACGCTCTAACCATGTATCCTCTGACTCGGGCTTTCCTTTCCACCTGATCAAATATCTTCTTCGTCCTCCTTCTCTTGTGGATATGATCTCATCACTTAAGACTGCCTCCACTTGCTCTGCTATAGGAAATTTGGGAATATTTGGTAGTGGAGGTAGGTTTGGGATCTCACAGGGTGGGTTCACACAAGGCTGTTTTAATAGTGGATTTTGTGGGTTAAAATCAGGACCTTCATATGCCACTAAGTCTTCTATGTTAAAGGAGGGATTTATATTGAAATCTGCAGGCAGATCTACTATATAAGCATTGTCGTTAATTTTCTTAAGGATCTTGAAAGGTCCAGCACTCTTTGCATGTAATTTCTTAATTGTTCCTGGAGGGAACCGTTCCGGACGAATCCGCACCATAACAAAATCACCAACCTCAAAAGTTTTAAATCGCCGTTTTAAATCTGCATGTAATTTGTATTCCTGATTATTCTTTTCAATTTGTTGTGCAATGTCTTTATGAAGTTCATGCAAATGGGATGCAAATGCAGAAGCAGACTCAGAAATCCTATACCTAGAACTCATGGAAATCAGGTCTAACGGATGTCTAGGTTTGAACCCGTATACAATTTCAGAAGGACTTCGACCCGTGGTTCGATTAATAGAATTATTATAAGCAAACTCAGCAGTAGGAAGAATGGAATCCCAGTCTCTAATGTGCTCACCAACCAAGGACCGCAATAAATTACCCAGACTCCTATTGACTACCTCAGTCTGACCATCTGTCTGTGGATGAAAGGCAGTGGAAAAGTGAAGTTTGGTGCCCATTTTCATCCACAGGGTTTTCCAGAAATAGCTAGTGAATTTCACATCCCTATCCGAGACAATGGTTTTGGGCAAACCATGTAAACGGATGACCTCATTGAAGTACAACTTCGCGATGTGGGAGGCATCAGATGTTTTAGAACATGGAATGAAATGTGCCATTTTGGAAAATCGGTCAACTACTACACAAATAGCATCGTGCCTACGAAGTGTCTTGGGCAGGCCTAAGATAAAGTCCATACTAACGTCCTGCCAAGGACAACTGGGAACAGGTAAGGGCGTGTAAAGACCAGTGTTCTGCTTACGTTGCTTGGCCAGTTGGCAGGTGTGACACCGACTGACCAGCCGACCAACATCTCTCTTAAGACTGGGCCAAAAGAAACGGTACTCCACGGCTTCGATAGTCTTGTCTCGTCTGAAGTGCCCAGCGAGGCCTCCAGCGTGGAGTTCCCAGACCAAAAATTCCCTAAGGGAGGTGCTCGGGATGCAAAGCCTCTGGGCTTTGAAAAGATAACCATCCTCTAGTAGGAAATCGTCCACTAAGCGCGTGCTGCCAGCGGACAAGAGAGTGTAGGTCTCCTTGAAGTCGGGGCATTCCAAATAATCCCTCTTTATTTGGTCAAAACCCACAACTTCTGCTCTCATCTCAGTGGTGGTCATCATACGACGACTGAGAGCATCGGCAGCTTTATTTTCAACTCCCGCCTTATGTCTAAGGGTGTACGTGTACTCCTGAAGGAACTCAACCCATCGACCGTGGCGTGCATTCAATTTCTTTTGGGAGTTGATATAACGCAGAGCTTCGTGATCCGAGAAAATGACGAATTCTTGCGGGAGCAAGTAATGTCGCCAATAACGAAGTGATTGGATCACAGCGTAGAACTCTTTGTCATAAGTGGAATAACGCTGCCGGATATCGTTCAATTTCTCACTGAAGTAAGCTACTGGGTGACCCTCCTGGGAGAGGACTCCTCCAATTCCGACCCCCGAAGCATCGCAAGTTACTTCGAAGACTTTGGAGAAATCAGGAAGTCGCATCACTGGGGCCTCCACCATTTTCTGCTTAATCTCATCAAAAGCTCTAGTGGCGGCCGGGGTCCAGTGGAAATCACCCTTCTTCAGGCAGTCAGTGATAGGAGAAACAATTGTGCTGAAGTTCCGTATGAATCTCCTATAGAAGGTGGCTAATCCGTGGAAGCTGCGGACTTCCCGGATAGTCTGAGGGATAGGCCACTCTACAATGGCCCTCACCTTCTCGGGGTCTGCAGAAACCCCTTGGGCTGATACGATAAAGCCCAGGAAGATGACGCGATCTACTAGGAAGGTGCATTTCTTAGGATTTGCATATAATTGCTCCTTCCTTAAGACCTCACAAACTTGCCTTAAGTGGTCCAAGTGCTGACTAATGGAATGACTGTAAATAAGAATGTCGTCGAAGTAGACGACGACAAACTTTCCCATAAAAGGTCGCAGCACTTGAGTCATGATTCGCATAAAAGTGCTAGGGGCATTACTGAGCCCAAATGGCATGACTAACCACTCATAAAGACCATCCTTGGTCTTGAAGCCAGTTTTCCACTCATCACCGGGTCGAATCCGGATCTGGTGGTACCCACTTTTAAGATCAATTTTGGAGAACAATGTTGCACCCGTCATCATATCAAGCATGTCATCGAGCCTCGGAATGGGGAATCGATATTTGACGGTGATCTTGTTGATAGCACGGCTATCAACACACATTCTCCAAGTTCCGTCCTTCTTCGGAGTAAGAAGGGCCGGCACCGCGCAGGGACTAAGACTCTCCTTAATGAAACCTCGCTGCAGTAATTCGTCAACCTGCTTTTTAAGCTCAGCATGTTCCATGGGGTTCATGCGATAGTGTGGCAGGTTTGGAAGGGAGGCTCCAGGGACGAAGTCTATAGCATGCTGGATGTCTCTAAGTGGAGGTAACTGATCGAGGAGATCATCGGGAAAGACATCAGCATACTGTCCTAAAATAGGCTGCACCTCCTCAGGAATGGGCTTGTCAGCTTCAGTGGAAATCTCACGGCCAACTAAGGCAAACAGAGGGGCGCCTTGGGCAAACTCAGTAATCAGAACCTTGGCGGTGACAAGGTTCACGCCCTTTTTAGATTTGGCTGGGTTGGATTTCGTGGCATCCGTAACCCGGGGCTGTGATGGCAAAAGCTTAATCTTTTTGCCAGCATGTTCAAACACGCAGGTGTTTGAACGCCCATAAATGTGGACATCGTTATCGTAGATCCAGGGGCGACCTAACAAAATTTGTCCAACATTCATAGCCAACACATCGCACCAGACATTCTCCTTATAAGTGGCAAAGGAGATGGGTACGTGGCTTCGTTCCTTCACCTCCAAGGCATTGGAGTTGACCCAAGATACCTTATACGGGTTGGGGTGAGGAACGGCAGACAGACCTAACTGGGAAATCATGCTGGAGGAAACAGCATTAATGCAACTACCACTATCCACTATGACTTTACAGTTCTTATCTTTGATTTTGGTGTAGGTATGGAAAATCGTGGTCCTACGCCAGTCATCAGTGGGTGTCGGGTGTGATAGTGCACATCTCACCACGCAGATGGGAGATGTATTCAGCTTTTGAAGGCAATTGAGGACCGTAGTGTCGTCCTCCTCCTCGAAGTATTCGTCTTCTTCCTCGACTTGATGGATCTGATCAACCTCGGGCTCGAGATCGTCCTCAGTCATCTCCTCAACAATCGAAACCTTATAAGGACTTGAGCACTGAGAAGCGATATGCCCATACCCCTGGCATCGAAAGCACTTGGTCCCGGGACTGGACCGAGGGGCGTCCGGGGTGGGAGGTTTACTTCTAAAATCAGATCTAGGTGCAGGTGGACCCGTGGGTGGTCGGGTCGTGCTCCCCGGAGTGGGTCGTGAAGCAGGAGGGTGCGGGGTGGAACTACCGGCTGATCTATACGAGGGTCTAGAATCATGGGAACGACTCGGGTGCTGAGAACGGGACTCCTCTAGATCAAGCACTAAGCTGTAGGCATTTTCCAATGTAGTGACATTCCGGGCAAACAATTCATTGCGTAGATCCTCACGCAACCCGGTTCGAAACATAGATAAGATTTGCGCGGGGGTGGTAGAGGTCTCCCTTTTGCATCTAATCAAGAAGTCATCAAACGAGGCGATGTACTCCTTCACTGGTTTGTTGCCTTGGGTCAACCTATTCCACCTGTCCAATAGGCGGGGGAAGTACGACGAGGGCAAGTACTTCTGTTTGAGTTCCCGCTTCATGGACAACCAGTCTACAATAGGGTATTCATTCCTATCCTCCCTAAGACTCTCTAAATTCGCCCAAAACTGGCTCGCCCTACCCGTAAGCTTCATGGCAGCAAAACTAACCTTCCTGGCCTCAGAAATATCGTACCACTTAAAGAAACTATCCATACCTTTGACCCAGTCCAGGAAGAGCTGGGGATCGAGGGTGCCATCAAAGGTAGGAGCATCAACCTTAATGTTCTTCATAAGTGGTGCATCGGGATCATGGCCGTGGTAAGTAGCACGATGATTGGCACGGTGATGCCTCTCATCCAAATCAGGATCATGACGTGGATCATGTCCATGATAGTGAGCTCGATGATTAGCCCGATGTGGCCTCTCATCCGGGTAGGTTTCATCCCCATACATAGAAGTGGGTCTAGATGGGGTGTAAGGAGTAGGGTGGTCTCTAGTTCGCTCAAGTGTATCGAATCTTTCGGTGGTGTTCCTACGAAGCTCAGCTAGATCCGCCTGGTTTTCCTTGAGTTGCTGGCTAATAGTGTTCATCTGACCTACCAAGAGGTCTAAGGTCCTTCCTAGTTGTTCCGGGTCCATTCCTAAACACAAAGGGATACTTAGAGGGTTTTCTAGAAAGTGGACAGCAAGCTAGGGAGTGAAAAGACACTCTAAAATGACCCTATATGGTGCAGGAATTTCAGGGACAGCCAACTACACACAAGTACTAAGTCACCCTAACAAATAATAATGAGTGCGAAGCTTAAGGACAGCAAAAACACACTTAAGTAATGAACCTAAAGTTCGATAAACTGCAGGAAATTTCTGGACAGCACTCTAAACAAGGGAGTATGATGAATTTAAGATGTTATATGCTCACAAAACGACATGTAATGCTATATTAGCACTCTAGGGATGATATGGAAAATTTTCTAAAAGAAATAAATGCAAAAATGAAAGTACCAAAAAAGAAAACTACCAGGAGTCCTAAAACATGCAAGAGCATACCATGCTCTGATACCAGATGATGCAGGACTACTTATATGCAATGTTATGGATTTCACTTAGGCTTTGCACAACTCGTTGATTAGAATAAGTTCGGATTAAAATTACTAGCAATTATCCACGGCGAGTCAAAAAGTGAGGGAGTTAATCTTGTATAGGCTAGATCACATGCGCCAAGTTTGAACATTCAAGATATTCAAGAAAATAAAGCAATGCAAAAATAGTAGTTTCAAGTTAATCCCTAGTCTAACAATGAAACGTAGGATGCATAGAAGATTACACTCAGTTCCTACAAATAACTAGGTTTGGCAAGAGCAAGTGAAAGAACTTTCGTGATTACAACCAACCAATTGAGAATTTAGAGTTAGAAGAAATTGGGTACAAGTGGAAAGGAGAAAACCTTTGTTTAAGGAGATGTAGAGATCCGTCACTTGATGCCGTCGAAGTACTCGTCAATGGATCCCATCATTCCTTGGTGATTGGAAGTAGAGTCTCCTTGGTCTTTAATCCACCTCACAAGTGAATACCAAGAGAAAGAAGTTTCTCCTTGTAAATGAATAGGAGGCAAAAATTAAAGCATAGTGCCAAAATCTGAAACGATTTCAGATTTGAATGTCAAAATCTGAGAAAACACAATCTCAGATTTTGGGTAAGGGAGGTGTGGGAGTATTGGAGAGAGCTAGGCGTGAATCTTCCTTGGAGTAATTGGGAGATGGGGCGGTGAAGGAGGGATGGCGGGATGGAGATGAGGGAGGCGTGATATCCTGGAGCAATTCCTTGAGTTGGGGAAATTAGTTGGCTGGATATGGCTAGGAAGGAATTACGAGCAAGAGGGAGGGAATTGAGGGAAATTGAAATATTTCCTAAAGTGAAGAGCTCACTTAGGAAATAATGTAAATCAAAGGGGATGGGAAGTTTCGGCTGTGGAGGTGGGGAAAAGAAATACTAATTATTTCCCAAAGGGGGTTTAGGAAATAATTAAGAATCAAATCCTAGATGATTCCCATGGGGCCGGCGGCATACATGGCTGATTGGATTAATTGAGAGCAAATAAAGATTCATAATTTAGGTTTTGAAATTAGGAAAGATTTAATTTAAATCCTCTTGAAATTAAAATTTCAAATTAGATCTAAATCAAATACTTCCTAAAATAGAGGAGTTAATTTAGGAAATAATTTGAATTCCAATTTGAATGAATTTGAATTTCAAATTAATTCCCAATTAATCCAAACTCAATTAGGAAACAAAATTAAAGAGGCAAGGGGATGAGTGGGCCGGCGGTTATGGTCTTGGCCGGCGGCTTTGGCCTTAGCCGGCGGCAAGGGGTTTGGGGATACTTGGCCGTGGATTTTGGAATGGGAGGGGAATCGGGCGAGGTGGCCGGTGGTTTGTGGTGGTGGAGGGTGGGAAAGTCCGACGAGGGGATGATGACAAAGATAAGGAAGAAAACCACGAACCCGGCCGTCTCCAAGGTTGGTGGGTGATACGCCAATCTCTTCCTCTCCTAGGAAGCTCTCTCCATTAGAATTCTCAAACACACAATTCGCATGCAAGAAGGAATTTCAATAAGCAATCATTCATTAGCTTGAAAATAAAACAAAGGGCTTTAAATAGCCTCATACAAAAGACTCTAACCGACATGACACAATTGCCCTTAGGCTTACACATGACCATTCCCATACAAAGGGGTGCAAAGGGAAATAAAATAAACACTCATAAGAAAATAATAAAATGCATGAAATAAAATACATCGACTCAAAAATATAACGACTCGATCGTGGCCGTAGATCGGCGGCCACGTCGCTGGTAAACTCTCCATGATGATCCGATGTCCCCATCAAGAAGTTCCACGGACAACCTTCGACAAATAATCTTCAAAAAGATTATGCCTATTTTCTCACCCGACATGAAGTCTTCAAAGAGATTATTAATGAGATTTGAACAAGAAACCACCATATCACAATAGAGACAATTTAAACTTAGCAGTCAAGGCTCATTGATGCAAGAACAGCAAGTGTCTCAATCACAAGATCAATGACCAAGGCACAATTCCATGACAACCAATAATTTTTTTTTAGAATTTAGGGCATTGGCCATGTGAGTTTGAAGAGAATATTTTGAAAGTAAAAAATATTCGGGTCGAAGGGAAGGTTCACGGGTTCGACAGTTGCTTTGGACTTGATCATCTTGATTTGGAAAGGTCTTAGAAGGCCAAGGCATGCTATTTAAAAGTTCTATTGGGTGTGGGTTGAATTGGATGTGTTAAATGTAAACTATTAGAACTCAATTTGAGCATGGGTTGCATCGGGTAGACTAATTAAGCTCAATAGAGTTCAATTTGGCTCAATTTAGGATAAATCAAATTATTAAATTAAATTGAATCAATTGGTTTGATTTAGTAATTAATAATTAAGCTCGCTTCTAATTTGATAATTAAAAATAATTAAACTAGCTCATAGCTATGTTGCACCGATACGGATACGGCGACACGAATACAACATGATACGGATACGGGACACGTCAATTCTTAAAAATATAGGATACGGGTACGGCGCAAACACGGCATTATAATTTATAAATCATACATAAAAATTAAGAAAACAATCAAAGCATAATATTTGAAATTACAAAAAAAAAAACAACATCATTTGTAGCCTTGTAGCTTATAATATCAAAATATAAGAAAGCATTAAATGTCTAGTACAACAAAAAAAGCATAAACATAAATTATCTAGCACATGAAATTTCAACTATTAAATAGAAGGAATGATATGATTAGCTTCTTCATTGGTTTGTCTTTGAACTTTTATATCATCTTCAATAAATATCATAGCTTCTAATTCAGGCTCATGAAGTGAAAGATTAGTAATTTCTAATATTCTCATATCATCAAGAGACTCAAATCCATCTCGGAAATGAGAGAACCTTGCTCGCAGCCCCGGAAGTAAATACGATGCGTTTTTTTTTTTTGGATTTTTTTTTTTGTTTTTCAACAGACACGCGTATCGGATACGCGTGTCCTTTTGAAATTAAATAGTCTTTTAATTGGATACAGCTTTGGTGTATCCGACACGTATCGGTGGCGTATCGGAGGCGTATCCGTGTATCGGTGTATCGGATACAACACGCCTTCATAAATAGGTGTATCGGTGCAACATAGGCTCATAGTTAACACACAAATTAAATTCAAAGCACATTAAATTTAATTTGTAAATAAACCAACCGACTTATATCACGGATTAAGTTGTCAAACAATTTCTCATAATTTATCAGGATTTAACACCCTCAAGATTTACTAAATTTAGATTTATAAGATTTACTAAATCCCACTAAAGTTAAATCCTTGTTGCCAGATAGCCCCTTAGTCTAACTTGCTACTCCTCCGACTAGTTAGCACCACATAAAAATCAAGTCCATCTTAACTTAAAACTCATCTCACCCCATTGATACATATGATAGTTTCATGCAATGTAAGATTGTGGTCCACATGAATAATTCATGCAGTTTATAAGATGAATTTTTAAGAATAAAAAAAAATATTTTCTTGATTTTTACTCTTGAATTGATAGTTTTTTGTAAGCTTGGCTTCACTTATGACAATAACTTATCAATTAATAATCAAAGACTCCAAAAACTTTTTTATACAATTGCATTTCATTAGTTCATAAGCATTATTTTCTCTTTTTTTGCATAATGATTCTTGAAAAAAAAATACATTAGAGGTTCGTATATTTGTTAGACTAAAAGGACTATGTCAAAAAGACTTAAATTGTCTAAAAAAAGCTAAGGACTTGAGTGGTTCATTGTGTTCCCCTCCTGACCTAGAAGTTCTTTTAATCAAACATTATTTAAATCAAATATTTTTCTTCAATATTTTCATATTGACATTTTTTTTATTTTTAAAAGCACTTCATTATGTACTATGTGTTTGCAATTACACATCCCCTTACATCACTAGATAACCCCTACACTAAGCACCAATTTGAAAATTATGCATTAAACAACGTGCATAATGATAGCAAAATTTTTAGATTGGAACAAATAATTAAATGAATTCCTTCATTTGCATAAAATGGATGAATATCAATGAACTAGTTTTGCAAAACTAAAATTATTAGAAATATCAAAATACATTAAAATAATTTATGGGAAAAAGAACAAAAACTTTGAGAGCAAAACTCTTGAAATTGGTAAAGATGAAAGAAATATTAAAATATAGATATAACCTAATTGATGTTTTGATTTTATCCCTTTATGCAAATTATTCACTAACTGATAGTACTGATATAACGACTGTTTTATTAATTTAAACCCCTTATTAATTTACCGGTTTCTCCACTATACTACAGTACTAGCTTTTGTACCGCATTTTTTATCATTTACATACTTTATTGATATTGGATGTGAGTTTTATTGTTTTTGCACTGATCATATAAATGTTAATGATGTGATTTAACTGTTGACATGCATATTACTCATTTGTCGTACTTTGAGTTCAGTTGTAGGATTTAATTACTTGTTGGGCTCTTGAGCTCATTATCTATTGTTAAATGACTTCAATTCAGGGCAAGGGTGCAGAAGTGTGAGGTTGACTATGATCCTTAAAGCTTAGGTTCTTATTATTTTAGTTATTCTTTTATACTAATGACAGATTAGTTGTGATATGATTGGATAAATCCTGATTAGTGTATATGATTTTTGGGTATATGAATACAGATGTATATATTGACGTTTTGATTGATAGTTTTATTTTTGCTGATATAAAAGATAAAAGAATAATTATTCCAAAATTAGATTTTGAGGTATCACAAAGGTAATGGTGAGGTGCAATTGGGATGACATCATGAACAACTTAAGATGTTAGCGGTTGCTCAAAGTGGGATTTTGGCAAACAAGACCTCCATCATAATGCAGAAGATTGAGTTCCACCCAAACTACAACTAGTATTAATGTAGAAGAATATGTTATACTTTCTACTCCCTCTCCCTACCCTTCCATCTCTCTCAGCCATGAATAAAATGGAGCCTTTGATTACCTTGTGTTAATTTCTTAGAGTAGTTCAATCTTTTCTAAGTGATCTCACAAGGAGTGACAAAACATAGAATTGAGGGCAACAATGAAGATATGTACAAACTAGTTTTGGTGCTTTAAACCCTCATAATTCATGATCACTCATAACTTTAAACAAGAAGGTTGTTCTTCCGGTCCTCATCAGTGATTGCATGAAGCATGAGAAGATTTGTTTCAGTCTATGAGGCTCTTGCCAGTGACATTTACATCAATATATGATCTGTGAGGAGCAAAAATAGCACTAAAGGACAGCGCTTGCACATGACTCTGCGATAAGATATATAAAGTCAGTTGACTACATAAATTTTGTTATTAATTTGATTATTAATTTTTTGCCTCGGTAGTTCGACTGTAGCACTCAATTTCTATTTTCTAAAAATGCTCTCGAACAAGAAACTAAAATTATAGCAAGATTTGCACAGTTTCAACGTCTGTTTTAAAGCCTATGCCAATCTTCTATCAGCCAAACAAGTTGCTCAAGCCCATGAACAAAAAAACCTAGCAGCTATGTGCTGGAAAGCTCATCAATCTACAAAAGCCCAAAAAGCCCTTTTTTTCGTTTCTCTAGTCCATCATCACATGTATTGAACGAACCTCCCCTCTAAAAATCATTCATTTCAGTTCAGATCATAGTCCAGTGCCATAAAGACCACATTTCGCGGCATTAACAACTCAAATCAAACGGCTGAGAACTCTATCATGTGAAAACTGAGTAAGAAAGATCAATCAGGGCTTAAAGATGAAAAAACTCAGGTCAATAATATCTAATTGCAGCATATATGCGAAGCTAGGGTTCGGAGTATGCCCAAGATATTCAGAAAAGAGGGCACGAAGATATAAACCTGGGATGGGACTGAGGAAGCTGAAGATATGCATCAGGCACCCATCGTCCAGGCTATTTATAGGCGAAGTTACCGCCGCCGAGCCGGCGGCAGCGGTGGCTGCTATCGTCCGCTGTCGTTTCCCCATTTCCCTCCACCGCACGATCTCTTTTTCCCCATGGAATAGATGATAAACAGAGTAATTACGGTTTTTAAAGTGCTTGGTTCGCGTTCATTTATATTTATTTATTTATTTATGTGTGACTATTAAAAGGGGAAGTTATATCGTTATTATGAAAGTTTTTTAGTGACGGAATTGGAATTTTATTGGTTAGCTATAAAAAAATATTTATATTGATTGATTATCAGAAATTTGATTTTATATGTCTTATATAATATGATTGAAAAAAAAAATATCTTTATTTATTATTTTCTTAAATATTTATCTTAAAATTTATTTTAAATGAAGTTACCACCAATGAGAGATAAGCTCTTGTATTCATGGAATGCTCAAAGGACCAAGACATCTAAAATAGGTGCAAACCAATTCAATTTGGAACTAGAATTATAAGTAAGTCGAGTAAAATCGTGAAACAGCTCGATGAAATAACTAGTTAAGCTTGAGTCAATCTCGACTAAATTCGTTAGTTTGTGAGTTGACTCGTTTAAAAAATATTACTATAAAATACAATTAAATATATTAGCTTTTAGGAGTTTAAGTATAAATGTATACTCACATATGCCTTCATATGTATCTAACATGTAGTCGACAAGTCGCAATGAAAGAACTTGTGCTAGTGGAACACACATGATAACTCACCCAAAAGTCAAGAAACATGACTGGTCAATCCAAGCCTTCTTTTCACACAAGCCGAAGCAGGCCGCATGCGTGCTCTTCTCTAGAGGTGTCAATTTTTGACACGACCCGAAACATGACCCAAACCTGACCCGGAAAAATCCGGGTTAGGGTCAACCCGGACTTGAACGGGTCGGGTTCGGGTTCAACAAATCAACCCGTTTTAAAAATCGAGTCGGGTTCGGGTTAACCCAGCAACTCAAAAAAGACTGAAATTGACACGAAAACTCCTATTTGACTCAGAAACCCGAGATTGACCCGTTTTTTACCCGAAAAAATCGAAGATTGACCTGATTTTGACCTGAAAATAGAATATTGACCCGATTTTGACCCAAAAACTAGCAATTTTAGGTCAACTTTAGGTCATTCGTGTCTGCTCGGGTTGACTCGGACCCCAATCGGGTCAGGTTCGGGTTCAGATTCGACCTGAACCCGATCCGTTTTAAAAAACGGATCGGGTTCGGGTTGACCTGAACAGTGCCGGGTCAGTTCCGAATTCAACCTGAACCCGACCTGTTGACCCGAATTGACACCCCTAAGTCTGAACTTTTATTCTATCCTGTAACGTACGCAGAGGAAGGTTCGATTTTAGTCAAAAAAACTCTGTACAGTCGCTTTTTTATCTAAAACCGAACATTCATCTGCGTACGTTCACTGGATAGAATAAAAGTTCCCTAAGTCTTCTCTTCCCTCGGGATCACGTCCAAGCCGCAAATCTTTGTCCAAATGCCATAAATTTCACAATTTCCTCGCTCCTTTTCATTCGCTGACCCTCATGCTCTCTCTCTCTCTCTCTCTCTCTCTCTCTCTCTCTCTCTCCATTTTGACTTGAAAAGCCGTCGAACCCTCGTTTCCCCTTCCTCGATTTTTTCCTCCTGTCGTCGTCAAAGAAGGTCCTCAACCTTCACCATGTGTCTATTCACTCCTCTTACTGTTGTTGTTAGGATAGGTTCCATCTTTCCCCTCTTGTTGGATTGAAGATTAGTCAAGAAATTTCCTCCTCTTTTCTCTTTTGATCGAATGCCAACATAAAGAAAAATATTCTATTTTTTAAGCCTCTTGAATTTCATTGCTTACATGATTTCATTCATAATATTACTATTAGAGAACCAAAATGATTAAATGTATTAATATGAAATTAGTTATTATACTTTCTGTACTGTACCTTCTTTAGTAGAATATTGTGTATTTACTTCTTTACCATAGACTTAAAGTCTATATATACAATAGGTTTGTACTCTGAAGACAAGGGAAATAATATTCATTTCTTACTTTCATCATGTTCTGTTTCTCCTTTCTCTATCACCTCTCTGTCTTCTTCTCTTCTCGGTTCTAACTCTCCAGCCGCTCAAGAAAGCTACAGAAGGTTCAAGATCTTCTTCATGGTATCAGAGCAGGCTTGAAGACAGTTCAAGAAGAAGATAGATCAATATCGGAATCAATAACATCCGAAGCAAGGAATCCGTCAGAACAAATGGAAGAAAACACAGCAAGCATCTCATCGGCACTCAAGTTTGTGGTTTCTAACCTCAAGAACATAGTGCCAACTCAACTTTCTACGGATAACTATTCTTTATGGAGATCGCAAGTTGTGAAACTTGTTCGCGCAAATGGATTCGAAAGATTTCTGGATTCTGCTATCCCTCCACCACCCCGTCTGCTGGCAACTTCCGGTGATTCTTCTGTCATCCGCCAATCCATAATACAATCAATGGATCTTGACGGATCAAAATCTTGCCGCTGCAATCTGCGCTACAATCTTCCAGTCGGTTCTTCCTTACATCATCAATCTTGACTCCACCTCTGTAATTTGGGATACGCTCGAATGACGATTCCAAGCCTCCAATCGTTCTCGCGTAATACAGCTCAAGAACGAGCTACATAATATCTCGATGAAATCCGATACGATGACGCAGTATCTCTCCAATATCAAAACGCTCGTCGATCAAGTGGCTGGCGCTGGATCATCGGTCGACACTGAAGATATTGTGCTTTACACCTTAAATGGACTACCGCCGGCATATCAAGCTTTTAAGACAGCCATCAGAACCATGCTTCGACCTATTAGTCTTGATACACTTTATTCGCTTCTCCTAAGCGAAGAAGTTAATGTGACTTCTGAAGCCGCTAAGGCTGCTTCTTCCATTGACTCTAATACTGCTCTGTTTTCCTACAGAGGTAAAAATGTGAAGTATCATGGCAAAACTACTCAAAACAGAACCACAAACAATCGCTCATCCTCCACCTCCACCATTATATGTCAAATTTGTAACAAAAAGGGTCACACAGCGGCGGAGTGTTGGCATCGCCTGAACATCCAGTACACTCCTCGCTCGACTACCACGCCCAACCGCGCCCTCATGACCAACGCCGACAACAACTCCACGAACTGGTATCTTGATTCTGGTGCATCTTCGCACATTACTAACTCTCTTGATAATCTCAGCATTTCATCATCTTATGCTGGCTCGGATGGAGTTACTGTGGGCGACGGTAGATCGGTACCGATTGCACATACAGGTGTTGGCATCTTACCAACACCAAACCGTAAGCTGCACCTATCATCTCTTCTTCATATTCCTGACTTGCATTTTAATTTACTCTATATTTCTCAACTTACAAAAGATAATGATCTTTCTATTTCATTTGATCCTTATAGTTTTACCTTTAAGGATTTGAAGACCAATCAAGTAATACTTCAAGGGCCGTGTAGCGAAGGTTTATACTCTCTGCGTCAACCTGCAATAAAGCAACACAAAAAGGCGCTTGCTACCACTACCACTCCGAATACCACCTGGCACGCAAGATTGGGCCATCCACATTCAAGAACTCTTGAAACCATAGCCAAAACTAATCCTCTTTTACAAATTTCTGCTACTAGTTTTAGTTGTCATTCTTGTAAAGCCTCTAAAGGGCACCAATTAGTTTTTGAAAGTTCTAAAAGCTATAGTAATAATTTTCTAGAACTAATTCACTCAGATGTCTGAGGTCCTGCCCCCGTGTCTTCGAATCAAGGTTTTTTATATTACGTTCTTTTTGTGGATGATTTCTCGCGGTTTTCGTGGATTTTTCCTATGACGCATAAATCTGAGGTTCTTAATATTTTCATTAATTTCAAGAATCAGGTGGAAAAACTCATGGCTCAGTCCATCAAATGCATTAGAACCGACGGTGGATCTGAATACTTGAACCACAGCTTCCGGAACTTCACTCAAACTCATGGCATCACTCACCACATTTCGTGCCCCTACACACCGCAGCAAAATGGTGTGGCCGAGCGCAAGCATAGGTACATCATTGAAACAACCAGAACACTTTACTTCAAGCTTCCGTCCCCTATAAATTCTGGCCTGATGCGGCCATGACTGCTACATATTTAATTAACAGAATGCCATCCACCTTTACTCACAACAGATCCCAATATGAGATGTTGTTCAACCGAAAACCAGACTATTCGTTATTGTGCACGTTTGGATGCACGTGTTTTCCGTTACAACCATCGCACTCTCGTCACAAACTTCAACCGAAATGCCTTCCCTGCATTTTTCTTGGTTATTCCGATGTTTATAAAGGTTACAAATGTCTCCATCTTGATTCCAACAGAGTTTATATGTCTCGGAATGTAACCTTTGACGAATTAACATTTCCTTTTAAAAGTTCTCTATCTCCTGAGATGACTAAATCCTCTCACATCCCTCCACCATTCTTTCTCACTCCCGCATCAAATTCTTCTCTTGATTCTATACCTGTAATATTTCAAACTGCTCCAGTATCGTCCAGGACGATCTGGGATCGTCCTGGGACGATCAGTGTATTTTCAGCTCCAGTTTTGCCCAGAATTTGCTCTAAGTGTTTTCCTGTAGGGATCGTCCAGGCCGATCGAGGTATCGTCCCGGGACGATCAGTGGATGGCACAAGTCAGTGAGTAGGGGTTTTTATCGCCTATGAATAGTAAACATCGTCCTGAAAAATCGTCCCTGGACGATGGGTTTTTGGTCTGATCGTCCAGGCCGATCTGGACGATCGGCCAGGCCGATCTGAAGAAGATTTAAGGCAAATCAGCTCATTTGAAGAGAGAGAAAAAGATTTTTATAAAAATATCTGATTTTTCGTCTGAGGAGAGAGAAAAAGAGGAATTTGGAAAAGTTGATTTCGGGAAGACGCGGAGCCGTTTTCAAGCGAAGTGACTGTTGAGGAATTTGCTGTGCTCGAGGTAAGGCACATTCCGTCTTTCTCAATTTTCAGTTCCGTCGCGGTTGGCGGTATTTTTCTGTCCGGATTTCGTTTTCGTTACGGTTTTTCGTCCGTAACTTTTGATTGATTCAGTTTTTACCGCGTAAGTTTCTGTATATCGTTGCCGTGCCGGGTGTGCACGTTTTGACTATATTTTGAAGATTTTCGTCCGGGTGTTTTTGATTCGACTGTGTTTTTAGTTGACCTGATTTTTCTGTGAAATTGGAAATTATCTGTGCAGTAGAATAAATGTTCTGGAATGTGATTATCTATATTCTGTGCGAATTCGGTAAATTTTCTTTGCAGGAATTTTTGTGTAAATTCTGTATACTGCCGTTGTGCTGCCCGATTTTCGGGTAATTTCTGAAATGACCGAATTTCTTCTGATTTGAAATGCTATGTGTATAAGCTATACAAAGGGAGTTATAAGGGGCCTGAATCCTATGAGATTCAGTTAGTGAAAAGGGAAATTCTGAAATGAGCTCAATATACATTTTGATATCTGTTTCGTTCCGGATCCGATGAATTCTGTTCTGGTGCTATAAGCACATCTGTTTTGGTGCCGTGAGCACAAAGGGAGACATAAGGGGCCTGGATCCTATGAGATTTAGTCAGTGTCTGGGAAGGGAGGCATAAGGGGCCGGAATCCGTAGAGATTCCGTCAGTGTCAGGGCATTTAGCTATGTGTATCTGTTCTGTTCTATACGAAATTGTAATTCCGATATGATATGCTCCGTACGATTCTGATTTCTGAATTCTGATTCTGACTCTGTTGATTTGTTCTGATATGATCTGTACGATTCCGATTCTGATTTGATATCTGTCCGTATAAGTTCTGATTTCCGATTCTGTTCTGATTTCTGATCTGATTTCTGTCTGATGAGTTTGGTTTTGGTTTCTGAGAATTTAGATTGGTGGTTTGTTGCTTTGCTGAGCTGTTGAGCTCACCCTTGCTTTCTGGTGGTTTTCAGGTTCTGGGAAGGGCAAGGAGGTCCAGGATTAGTTTCAGAGTCTGATCCGATTAGGTACTTTTGTACTATTGATTTTTGTACAGTCATGGCTTTTCTGTTCTGTCTTTCTTTCTGTTGAAAGCCATGTACTGTTCTGTAGATGATTATTTTGAGGAAATGAAAAGATAGATGTTTAGTTCCGCTGCATTTGATGTTTTAGTAGCTCTGTTGTTCTGTGTTTTTCTGTTGAGTTAAGAATTTGGAAGATCAGTTCAGTAACCTAATCCAAAGCCAGATCCTGGATATGAAGGCTCGCGTCGCGATCCGGCTCGGGCGGGATCCGTCCCCGTCGGGTCGGGTCGTGACAAGCTTTTGTGGTATCAGAGCACTGGTTTTGGAAACAGGTTGGATTGTAAAACAGAGCTTTAGGAAGTGATCAGTGAGTCTGTCTGGGAGGTAGTTTTGGGTCGTTTGGCTTTTTATTGTGTTGTTTTTGTGTTGTTTTTGTGATAGTTTTCCGGATTTTCTGGATTTTTCTGTATGGATCAGCCAGACCCAGACATGACAGACGGTCAGAGTGACGATCAGGCAGCACCAGTGGGGAGTACAGCCCCAGTGGTCGGTGCTGACACGCTGTCACAGTTTGCGTCACTTGTTGCTCAGATGATGAGCGAGACTCAGAGCAGAGCGTCTACTGTTAGATCTGAGGACATTGATCGACACCTGCAGTTATTTTTGAGGTTGAAGCCTCCGAGGTTTGAGGGCGCTGTTGAGCCCAGAGCTGCTGAGGAGTGGCTGAGGAGATTAGAGAAGACTTTTGACGGGATGCAGTGTCCTGCAGACAGGAAGGTTCCGTTAGCTGTTTTTCTGTTGGATGGAGAGGCTGAGCACTGGTGGGATGGCCAGCAGGCAGCCAGATTTCAGGGTAGATTGAACTCTTTGATCACTTGGGAAGAGTTCACTGAAGTGTTCAGAGACTGGTTTGTTCCTCCTTCTGCACGACAGCAGATGCAGGAGAGTTTTCTGAGGCTGGTTCAGGGGAGCAAGACGGTGATGCAGTACGAGGCTGAGTTTACTGCATTAGCCAGGTACGCTCCGCAGCTGGTTAGCACGTCTGCTGAGAGGTGCTACAGATTTCTGAGAGGCTTACGAGACACTTTGAGGCAGCCTTTGATACCGTTCCGGATTACTGATTTCTCTGAGCTTGTGGAGCGAGCTCGTCTGATTGAGAACGACATGACGACTACTCAGCAGCGGTGGTCTGCGAGTAGGAAGAGGTTTGGAGGTGATACTTCTGGCAGTGGTTCCTCTGGGAAGAGGAGATTTGTTCCTGGATCTGGATCTGGAGAATCCAGGAGGAGCGGAGGATCGTCTGGTACTGTTACCAGTACGACTGGTTCTGGATCTGTCAGTTCGGCACCTGTGTGCCAGAGTTGTGGACGGCGACACCATGGCCAGTGCTATAGGATAGCTGGTCTTTGTTTCAGATGTGGTCAGCCGGGACATAGGATTGCGGAATGTCCACAGATGGGATATGATCAGCGATCTGAGGGCTTAGTCAGACCTGTTGGTTCAGCAGCAGGAAGACCGAGGACTGTTCCTCCACGTCCTGAGGGATTTGCTGGTAGAGGTGGTGGTTCTAGTTCTGCACCACGGAGACCACCTACTGTTCAGAGGGAGCAGAGTAGTTCTGTTGCTTCAGCTCCTGCTCCAGTTCAGCCACGAGTTTACAGCCTGAGTCAGCAGGAGGCTCGAGATGCTCCCGATGTGGTGACAGGTACGGTTTACATTTCTGATCAGCCCTGTCGTGTTTTGTTTGACTCTGGAGCGAGTCATTCTTTTCTGTCCGAACATTGTTTTGAGCTTTTACATTTGGATTCGATGGTTTTACCGGTTTCTTTGTCTGTGATTTTACCGGCTGGGAATCCATTGATTGCTCGACAGTTTTGTTTGTGTGAGATCGAGATTTCTGGCAAGAAGTGGAAATCGAGTTTGATTCGATTGCCGATTTCTTCGTATGATGTGATTTTGGGAATGGATTGGCTGAGTCGGTATGAGGCTCAGATTGACTGTTTGAAGAAGCAAGTGAGTTTGCTTGAGGCTGGAGAGAGAGTTGTATTTCAGGGATTACGAGGTGTTCTCTCCAGTCTGATTTCTGCGTTAGAGGTGAGCAGAATGTGGAAGAAAGGATATCCAGTATTTTTGGCTTCGGTGCGGGATCTGAACCTGGAGGTTGGTTCTGTTTCTGAGATCCCTGTGGTACGGGAGTTTGTGGATGTTTTTCCTGAGGAGTTGGTTGGTTTACCTCCGGATAGAGATGTGGAGTTCTCTATCGATGTTTTTCCGGGTACCGCTCCGATATCGAAAGCTCCGTACAGGATGGCACCGAAAGAACTTTCTGAGTTGAAAGTTCAGCTTCAGGAGTTGGTTGACAGAGGGTTTGTACGTCCTAGTGTTTCTCCTTGGGGAGCACCTGTTCTGTTTGTGAAGAAGAAGGACGGTACACTCCGTATGTGTATTGATTACAGAGATTTGAACAAGGCCACGATCAAGAACAAGTATCCTTTGCCTCGAATAGACGACTTGTTTGATCAGCTTTCCGGATCTTCGGTGTTTTCGAAGATTGATTTGAGATCCGGATATTATCAGGTGAAGGTGAAGGAATCTGATGTGGTGAAGACTGCTTTCAGTACTCGGTACGGGCACTACGAGTTTTTGGTTATGCCTTTTGGGGTAACCAATGCGCCTGCGATTTTCATGGATCTGATGAACCGAGTATTCAGGGAGTATTTGGATCAGTTTGTGATCGTCTTCATTGACGATATTCTGGTATATTCTGCTTCTGAGGATGAACATGCCAGACATTTGAGGATTGTGTTGGAGACTCTGAGGAGGCATCAGCTGTATGCCAAGTTCTCCAAGTGTGAATTCTGGCTGAAGAGTATTTCTTTTCTGGGGCATGTGATTAGCGGAGAAGGCATTTCTGTAGATCCCCAGAAGATTCAGGCGGTTGCTGATTGGCCAAGGCCGACTACGGTATTTGAGGTACGTAGTTTCTTGGGCATGGCCGGGTATTATAGGAAGTTTGTGAAAGGATTTTCACAGATTTCGACTCCTCTGACGAGACTGACTCAGAAGTCAGTTCCTTTTGTTTGGACACCGGAGTGTGAAGCTAGTTTTCAGCGATTGAAGGATTGTTTGACTTCAGCTCCAGTGTTGGCGCTTCCGTCAGGTACGGAAGGTTTTCAGGTGTTCAGTGATGCTTCACTGAAAGGACTGGGTTGTGTCCTGATGCAGCATGGTCAGGTAATTGCTTATGCTTCGAGACAGTTGAAACCACATGAGAAGAATTACCCGACGCATGATCTGGAGTTAGCTGCAGTTGTTTTTGCTTTGAAGATTTGGCGTCATTACCTGTATGGCGTCACATGTGAGATGTTTACTGATCATAAGAGCCTAAAGTACATTTTTACTCAGAAGGATCTGAATTTGAGACAGAGGAGGTGGCTCGAGTTGATCAAGGATTATGATTTGACTATTCAGTATCAGCCTGTTTTTGAAAAAAAAAAAATTTATTTAAGTATATATAGATTTTGAAAAATATTTAATTATCTTTGAGAAATATTTAATTTTGGAATTTTGAAATTGAACACTCTATTATGAACAATATATCGCCTCGAAAGACGAACATATCGTTCCCTAATGGGTTCGAATTTCAAAGTTTTAAATTTCCCCAAAGATAATTAATTAAGGGTTTTGAAAAAGTTAATTTTGAAAATCAATTCTGGGTTACTAAATCTCCTACGAGCGCAAGCCCTCGTAGTTAATTACATCGTAGGAAATCGAAATTTCCTACGAAAACTCTCGATTAAAATAGCGGTGTAAATTTTATTTAAGAATTTCAAAGATCGATATCAAAGGAGGAGAAGGGTAGGAATCTTCAATCAGGATTGGATCAATGTTGAACAGTTATTTCTGGAGTCAAAGAAAGAGTAGTAGGGAATGTTTTTAAGATTCTGAAATAATCCAGAAAACACTCCAACCTATCCTAAATGTTGGGCTTGAATTTGATTGAAAGTGATTTAATGTTTAAGTGATCAATTTTATTAGAAATTTGGGATTCGATTCCCGAAAATTGAGGTCTTATGGCCCGAGCCAGCCTCAGAACCTAAGTCTAAATTGGGTACTAAAAAAGTGACCCGAACCTAGCTAGTGCAATGCAAATCTGGTCTTACCCCGGCCTGGATTGGGGAGCCAGCTAAACCACCTAAACGATTTAAAATTATGAGTCCGGTCAATTTATGTAGAGTGGTCGGGACGTTATTTAAGAAAGGTTTTTTTGAGAGCGGGGCCGACATCTAGAGCAGATCCTAATTGGCCCCTTTGACTTATGCTGGGTTTGATGCTTAAGCTAATGTAATTAAAGATTTAAAGATTTTTTAATTAGTTGCTAATATGATGCATGCTAATCGACTCAATTAAAAGTTTGAATTTGAATGAATGCTATGAAATGAAAACTTCCGGCGATCCCGGGCTTACTTCTTAAATTCGTTAGAGTTTCTATGTGAGCCTAAATATTTTAATTTAATTTAAGTAGAAAAAGTTTTATTAAGTCCTTAAGAGCCTACGATCGAATTCCAGGTCAAATCAAAATCGGCATGCAGGTAAAAAGACTAGAAAAGCAGGTATCTCTAATGCGCAATCAATTTAAATAAATCAATCAAATTAAATATATCAAATTGAATGTCCGTAGGCAAGTGCCCTTTATTATTACATCACAGAATTTTGCAGAAAATTAAAGTGGCCGGGCACCACTGACTACAACCCGGATTTCTAGTCCTAAGACTCAAGTGACTTTGAGAATGGGTCTTCTCGTTATCCACTTCTTTGTCCTTCTGCTGCTTCTTGGATCGTCGGGTCCGGATATCCAAATGAAAAGAAACTCCCCCTTAATCGGGGTGTTATCTTTTCTCTTTGGATATTTCAAAACCATCCTAATTTGGAGCTCCAAATGGAGAGGGACTCTCCCCTGAGGGATGTCCCTTCCTCTTTGGATTCCAAATTGGATGTTACCCCATCTCAAATCACTTGAAATTACAACACAAATCAAATCAAATTTACATTAATCAAAATTGAAAAATCTAGACTCGATCCTGCAGGGTTATCCTAATAATCAACAGTTATATATACATTCCCAAGCAGTTAATATTTGATCTCAAGCAGTTGATATATGAATCTCAAGCAATAAATATATTTGAAATTTAAAGTGCTCAACAGATTGCAGTAAATAAATAAACAATCAATCAATTCTAAATTAGCAAACAGCATGCAGTGAAAACTCAAAAATCCGGCACACAGCGAGAAAGTAAACACCGGCCTAGCCTAAAACTAGAGTTGGTTGTCCTAGCAAACCATCTATAGTGTGTGAGGTAGGTCGTGTGGTTTGGATATATCCTAAATAGGATCATTAGATTGAAGTTGATTAAGGTTCTAGTTGGTTGAAAGGCTTAAGGGGTTTAAATTTGAGTTTAAGTATTAATGGCTTGAAGTTAATTTTAAAATTGATTATTAATTATTTGTTGAATACCACCTTTGTTTCACACCGAGGCCGTGAAGTTTATTTCACCTTCCTTGGGGCTAAGTTAATAGCCTCGTAGGCCTGGGTTACCCAGTGGTACCCGATATAATTAAGTGATTTGATTTGATTAAAATTTGAAAGTTAATGAATTTTAATTAAAAGTGTTTGGTTGCTGATTTTTAAGATTGATTTATTTAAATTTGCCATTAATCGATTCGTGGCGTTGTGCCACCAGGCTCGAGGAACCAGCCTCCTTAGGACACTTAGCCCTGCAGCCCGGAGTAGTCCAGCCGATAAACCAAATTAATGTAGTTAAATTAGAAGTTTTAAAGGGTTAAATAATTAATAATTAATCTATTTTTAAGGTTTAACACCCCTTGGAATCCATTCGTGGCGTTGTGCCACCAGGCTCGAGGAACCAGCCTCCTTAGGACACTTAGCCCCGCAGCCCGGAGTAGTCCAGCCAATAAACTTCATCTTTAGGATGCTTGTTGTGTTTTAAAAGGTTTGTTGAATGTTTTAAACATTAAATTACCAATTTCTGGAGTTTTAGAATAATTTTGAGTTTTGTGAACTTTTGGAATATTTTAATCATTTAATTAAGGGGTTAAAAATTGAATTTTTGATTAAGAGTGTTTTCTGGAAATTTAACATTTTATTAAAATACTAGACCTCCCTACGATCAGTTAGAAGGTAAGTACGTTGAAATCGGATTTTTCTACATTTAGTTACGAAGGTTTGAAGTTTTGAACTAGATTTGAACTAGATTTGACCGGTTTGTTGACTTTTTGAAATATTGCAGATTTCTGGAGTTTAACATTTTTAATAAATACTAGGCATTAATAGGAGTTGAATGCAAGTGAGTTTGGGTGATTTCGATTTTTCTGGAATTAGTTATGAAGGTTTGAAGTTTGGGTAATTATTGAATTTTGAAAATTACTTAATTAGAAGGGTCATTTTGTGATTTTTCTCCAAATGAGTCCCAAACTCCTTGAAATCAACTCCAAAGGTCAGAAATGACCTAAGGAGAGATTTCCAAGTGTTTTGGAAATTTTTGGAATTTTTAATATTTTTTAATTAATTATATTAATTAAATATTCAATTTCACTTAAAATTAAATTAAGGTTTAACTTGCTGTCAAATTAAAGGGCTTTTAATTTTCATGGGTTAAGGGTTTAATTATGGTCAGTTAGAGGGGTTGGTCATAATTTTTGGGTTTAAAATGGATTTATTAGATTTTCTAGAAGGTTTAATGGCTTAATTAGGGCTTAAACTTAAGAAAATTAATTAGGGATCTTAATGAATTCCAAATTCAGTGAAACTTTTCCTAGTGGCTGTACATGTCACTAAGTTTAAATGTTTGAAGTTTCAACTCAAATAGAAGTGGATCCTAATTATTGAAAATATTCTAAGTTCTCTAAACAAGTCCTTAATTATTGTCCTTAATGACACTAAACTTGAATGGGTTCAAATCAAAGTTTCCCTAACCCTTAACTTAACATTAGCAATATGCAATCAAACCAAGCAAATCCTAGATCTAGGAGAGCCTAAATCTAAGTGGTGTGTGCATAATCTAAACATGCAAGGAATAACATAATTAAGTAAGATTAAAACCTTGATTAGTGAATAGTTGAAATACAACTATACACCAATCACTCCTCATAACTTCTATTCACATAATCTTGATCTAAATTCAAAATTTCAAAGGAATCTCTCAAAATTTAACATATATATAATTTTAAAATTAATTTTAAAGTCTATAAAATAAATATGTTTGAGAAAATCTAGAAGATGTAAAGTAATTGAAAATAGTTTTGAATAAGTATCAAAAATATTTTTAAAATAATTTTAAAATATATTTAAAAGTATTTTGATAATTTCAGATAATTTAAAATAGAGATCCTTCAATTTTTTGAAAATTGTTTGAATTTGACATTAATTAAATATTCAAATATTAATTAATTGAAAATATTTAACACATATAATATACATTAAATTAATTTTAAATTAGGTTAAATGTTTTAAATATATTCTCTGAATATTTAAGAAAATAACTTAAAATAAGTTTTAAATATTATAAAATATTTCAATAAATTTTTGATTAATATTAAATATTTAATAATTCAAATAATTTAAAATATATATAATATTTAAAATCAAATTTAATTTTAAATTAAAGATCTTAATTTTCTGAGAAGTTTGATAGGTTGTACTAAAAATTTGGACTTATATTTAATTTTATATTAATTTTTGAAATTTTCTGGTAATTAAAATAATTAAAATACTAATTAAAATTACTTAACAGGTAATGGCGGCGCGGGTAGCTACGTGGCATAGCGGGATTGGCCAGTCAAACAGCGGACGGCGGCTGGCCAATCATTGGATGACGGCGGGAGGGCCCCACGCGCAATCCACTTAACCACGTCAGCACCGGCTATGAGCCGTTGGATCCCCGCTATCTCTAGTTGGACGGTCCAGATCAAAGCCCGCGATCTGATCTCCCAGTTAGAGATCGGACGACGGACATTTGATCGCGCGGTCTGGATCAAAGGCTCAGATGCCGTCGGACAGATATTTCGGCATCGAGCAGCTGAAGCGCGTCGGACCGAACGCAGATGAATGAAACCTCATCCGTTGATCAGATGATCAACGGCTGAGGTTTCACAGACCTGGACGAGAACCTTAAAACACCCAAGGATTCGTTTTTTGGCTCGTTTGTTCGATCCGGTTAACCAAACTTAATGAAATTTTAAATCAAGATTAAAAATGTGAACAGAAATCGTGGGGAGTTTTTAAAATTATTAAATATGCATTAAATAAAAAGTTAATTAAATCTATGTGTCCTAAACTAGGTTTAGAGTTTCACCTTGATTGGATTGACGGATTTTGATGCTTTAGGGCTTGCTGAACTTGTTGATCGTCCTAGATCACTTCTCCAGAAGACTTCAAGAGCCGAGAAGGTTTGGATCTCGAGCTATCAACCTGGGACGGTCTTCAAGCTCGGTTTGGCCGGAATCTCGCCGCCGGCCGCCGTCAATCGCCGGCTTTTGATGTGGGGGATGGAGAGGTAACCCCCAAGAGCTAAAACGAAACTAGCTCTGGTCTGGAGAGGGACTGAGTGGTGAGAGAGAGCTTGATGGAGAATGACGGCTCAATTAGGGTTTTTGCCCTATTCAAACTTTCTCCAAGCCAAAGGGACGGTCTTGATCGACCTAGGGGCTATCTAGGATGCTTCCACGCGGCCTGGAGCAGTTGTAAAGCCTGGGAGAAGGACAATGAGGTGGAAAGCCTCTTTGGTCCCCACTTGAACACATGGAAGCAATGGTGGACGTTTGATCTAAATCCAATGGCTTAGAATGCTTCTAGGAATGTTCTAGAGGCTGTATTAACAGCTGGATTAATTTAGATTAATGGAAGTTAGCTCTAAGAAGCCATTTGACCATGTTTGACCATCTTAAAGCTCAAGTTTGACTGTTTGACTGGTTCAATGCCATGTGGCAGCTGAGGTGTCAAAGGGATAGAGGTTAGGAGCTGATCAAACAAGTTGGGGAGGTTTGAAGTTTAAGGAAATAGGATTTGAATATATGTTTGACTATAATCAAGGGTTTGACTAAGTCAAGATCCATGGTGATTTGACTTCAAAAGGATTCAAGAATATTTGAATCGATATTTGAGATGGATTTAAAGGTTTAAAGGATTTGATTTGTTCAAATGGGTTTGAATAACCCACTTAAACCCTTAAGGAAATCCTAGGTCAAACTAGGTTGACCGGGTCAACCGGGTTGACCCAAGAGGTGGGTTCAGGCTCAACAGGTTTGAAATGATATTTGGAGACCATCGGAGGTGGTCCCAATGTCTGGGTAGGTCAATTCGGTCAAAATGCTCGTTTTGACCCTTAAGGGCATGTTTGGTCAACCTGGGTTGACTTGGTCAACCAGGTTGACCCAGGGTCTGGGTTTGGGTCGAACAGGTTTCAAATGACATTCCAAGACTAATGGAGGTGGTTCCATGGTCTGGGGAGGTCATTTGGGTCAAAACACCCATTTGGACCCTTAAGGGGTCATTTGGGTCAACTAAGTTGACTTGGTCAACCAGGTTGACCCAGGGCTTGAAAATGGGTCCAATAGGTTTGGTTTGATATTTGAAACTTGCTGGAGGTGGTTGCGTTCAATTCGGAGTTCATTTGGTTTGAAATCACCATTTGAGCCCCGTAGGGGTATTTTGGTCATTTTGACCCCTGGTCGACTAGGGGTCAAACTAGGTCGACCAAAAAAAGCAGTTTACTGCTCAGTGAGTCATAATTAAAGGTCTGGAAGTAATTAGAGGCTTTGAAGAGAGCCCTAAGGTCAAAATCCTTCTAATGGCAAGTCCAGTGGCATAGGCTGTAAATATTTGAAGGTTTTACAGCCTTTGGATTTTGATTAAGTTTCTGGGGTTAGAGACCTCAGAATGGGCTCAAATTTGGAGGGATGCCTCCAGAGACATGTCCCATCAGTATGCAACTGACAGACTCTGAATCGGAGGTCAATTGGTTGATTTTGAAGCGTTTGAAAATTTGCTGAAAAAGGCTTTTAGGACTTGGCCTTTTAGCATTGGATTTGGGTCTGGGTTTTTTTTTTGAATTTGATCTGGGTTTGATTGGAATTTGAATTGAATTAAGGTCTGGATTGATTTAAGATCTAAATTGATCCTAAGGTCTAGAATCTAGAAGAGTCCTAGGGTCTAGAGTAGATCCTAGGGTCTAAAGTCTAGAAGGCTCCTAGAGTTTGGATTGATCTGGAGATTGAATTGATTTATGGTCAGGTTTGATCTGGGGTTAGGATTGGCCCAAGTGACCTCATACAAAAATGAGGTCAACACAGCCTGGGAAGGCGAATGTGGTAGCAGATGCTTTGAGCAGGAAGTCTTCTGGATTATCAGGTATTCAGCTTACTTGTGATGACTTCCTGATTCGTGATTTGGAAAGATTGCAGTTGGAGGTGATTTCCTCCAGTGATTTGGAGTTGGCTCAGATGAGTATTCAGTCTTCTTTGGAAGCAAGGATTCAAGAAGCCCAGAAGTCAGATTCTGATTATTCGAAGTTGCTAGCTCAGATTAGATCTGGTAAGACTCCTGAACTTCGAATTTCTGATTCTGGTGCTATTTTCTGTAAGAACAGGTTGTGGGTACCTGTGTTTGGAGATTTGAGGCGGGAGATTCTGTATGAATCTCATCATTCAGGCTACACTGTTCATCCAGGCAGTGGTAAGATGTATGCTGATATGAAGCTTTTGTTCTGGTGGCCTGGAATGAAGAAGGATGTGGCGGAGTTTGTGTCGAGATGCGAAGCCTGTCAGTTGGTGAAGGCAGAGCATCAGCGACCAGGTGGACTGTTGCAGTCGTTGCCTATCCCTGAGTGGAAATGGGAGGAGGTAACGATGGATTTTGCTATGGGTTTCCCTCGATCACGACAAGGACATGATGCTATTTGGGTAGTTGTGGATCGATTGACGAAGTCAGCCCATTTTCTTCCGATCAGACAGACGGATTCAGTTGAACGCTTGGCACAGATATATGTGAAAGAGATAGTCAGATTGCACGGTGTGCCTCGTGTGATTGTATCTGATCGAGATGGACGTTTTACTTCCAGACTTTGGAAAGGCATTCAGCAAGGCTTGGGTACGAAATTGCATTTCAGTACAGCCTTTCATCCTCAGACCGACGGACAGTCTGAGAGGACTATTCAGGTACTGGAAGATCTGTTGAGACTTTGTGTTCTGGACTTTAGCGGAAGCTGGGAAGATCATATTCCGCTGATTGAGTTTGCTTATAACAACAGTTTTCAGTCCAGTATCGGTATGGCACCGTACGAGGCTCTGTATGGCAGGAAGTGCCGTACTCCTTTGACTCTGACGGAGGTCGGAGATAGGCAGGCTTTGGGGGCCACTTTTGCTGATGAAACTGCTCAGAAGATCAGTTTGATAAGAGAAAGATTGAAAGCCGCTCAAGATCGTCAGAAGAAGTATTACAATCAGAAGCACAGATTGGTTGAGTTTCAGGTCGGTGACTTTGTGTATGTCAAAGTCAGCCCGATGAAAGGTGTGAGCAGATTTGGTCAGGTGAGCAAGCTTAGTCCAAGGTATGTTGGACCGTTTGAGATTTTGGAAAGAATTGGAAAAGCTGCTTATCGTCTATTGCTTTCTGACTCTATGCCTGATGTGCATAATGTGTTTCACGTATCCACTCTGAGGAAGTGGGTATCCGACTCTGGGAAGAAGGTATCAGCTGACGAGGTTGAGATTCAGGAGAATCTGGCGTATAAGGAAGAGCCAGAATTGATTTTAGCGTACGACGTCCGCAAGTTGAGAAATAAAGAGATTCCGATGGTTAAAGTCCAGTGGAAGCACCGGACTGCACGAGAAGCAACTTGGGAGAAGGAGTCTGATATGAGACGGTCGTACCCGTACTTGTTTTGACTGCGTTTGGATTGGATAATGTCGAGGACGACATTTTTCTGAGTTGGGGAGATTGTAATATTTCAAACTGCTCCAGTATCGTCCAGGACGATCTGGGATCGTCCTGGGACGATCAGTGTATTTTCAGCTCCAGTTTTGCCCAGAATTTGCTCTAAGTGTTTTCCTGTAGGGATCGTCCAGGCCGATCGAGGTATCGTCCCGGGACGATCAGTGGATGGCACAAGTCAGTGAGTAGGGGTTTTTATCGCCTATGAATAGTAAACATCGTCCTGAAAAATCGTCCCTGGACGATGGGTTTTTGGTCTGATCGTCCAGGCCGATCTGGACGATCGGCCAGGCCGATCTGAAGAAGATTTAAGGCAAATCAGCTCATTTGAAGAGAGAGAAAAAGATTTTTATAAAAATATCTGATTTTTCGTCTGAGGAGAGAGAAAAAGAGGAATTTGGAAAAGTTGATTTCGGGAAGACGCGGAGCCGTTTTCAAGCGAAGTGACTGTTGAGGAATTTGCTGTGCTCGAGGTAAGGCACATTCCGTCTTTCTCAATTTTCAGTTCCGTCGCGGTTGGCGGTATTTTTCTGTCCGGATTTCGTTTTCGTTACGGTTTTTCGTCCGTAACTTTTGATTGATTCAGTTTTTACCGCGTAAGTTTCTGTATATCGTTGCCGTGCCGGGTGTGCACGTTTTGACTATATTTTGAAGATTTTCGTCCGGGTGTTTTTGATTCGACTGTGTTTTTAGTTGACCTGATTTTTCTGTGAAATTGGAAATTATCTGTGCAGTAGAATAAATGTTCTGGAATGTGATTATCTATATTCTGTGCGAATTCGGTAAATTTTCTTTGCAGGAATTTTTGTGTAAATTCTGTATACTGCCGTTGTGCTGCCCGATTTTCGGGTAATTTCTGAAATGACCGAATTTCTTCTGATTTGAAATGCTATGTGTATAAGCTATACAAAGGGAGTTATAAGGGGCCTGAATCCTATGAGATTCAGTTAGTGAAAAGGGAAATTCTGAAATGAGCTCAATATACATTTTGATATCTGTTTCGTTCCGGATCCGATGAATTCTGTTCTGGTGCTATAAGCACATCTGTTTTGGTGCCGTGAGCACAAAGGGAGACATAAGGGGCCTGGATCCTATGAGATTTAGTCAGTGTCTGGGAAGGGAGGCATAAGGGGCCGGAATCCGTAGAGATTCCGTCAGTGTCAGGGCATTTAGCTATGTGTATCTGTTCTGTTCTATACGAAATTGTAATTCCGATATGATATGCTCCGTACGATTCTGATTTCTGAATTCTGATTCTGACTCTGTTGATTTGTTCTGATATGATCTGTACGATTCCGATTCTGATTTGATATCTGTCCGTATAAGTTCTGATTTCCGATTCTGTTCTGATTTCTGATCTGATTTCTGTCTGATGAGTTTGGTTTTGGTTTCTGAGAATTTAGATTGGTGGTTTGTTGCTTTGCTGAGCTGTTGAGCTCACCCTTGCTTTCTGGTGGTTTTCAGGTTCTGGGAAGGGCAAGGAGGTCCAGGATTAGTTTCAGAGTCTGATCCGATTAGGTACTTTTGTACTATTGATTTTTGTACAGTCATGGCTTTTCTGTTCTGTCTTTCTTTCTGTTGAAAGCCATGTACTGTTCTGTAGATGATTATTTTGAGGAAATGAAAAGATAGATGTTTAGTTCCGCTGCATTTGATGTTTTAGTAGCTCTGTTGTTCTGTGTTTTTCTGTTGAGTTAAGAATTTGGAAGATCAGTTCAGTAACCTAATCCAAAGCCAGATCCTGGATATGAAGGCTCGCGTCGCGATCCGGCTCGGGCGGGATCCGTCCCCGTCGGGTCGGGTCGTGACAATACCTACCTCTCAGGCAAAGCATTCCTCTCCCACTTCGAATTATCAACCGCCTCATCCACCTGCTGAACAAAATTCAAATCTCTCTATCACTTCACAAACGACGGAACTCATGAAAAATAACACGAATACTATTTCTCCGCCTAATTCTCATCTTATGCTCACCCGTCTGAAGACGGGTTCTCTAAAACCCAAGCAAAGACTAAATTTGTTGCATAAACAGATTACACAAGAATTGGTTTCTGATCCTACGTCCTACAGCGAAGCATCCAAACACCTGGATTGGAGAAAGGCTATGGCCCTTGAATTCTTTGCTTTACAACGCCAAGGCACATGGCAACTTGTGCAACCGCCTTCTGATGCGTCAATTCTGGGTTGTAAATGGACATATCGGACAAAACGTCATACAGATGGATCAGTTGCTACACACAAAGCTCGCTTGGTCGCATTGGGAAATCATCAAGAATACGGAATCGATTATCTTGAAACCTTCAGTCCGGTAGCCAAACTTCCTACCATACGTATTCTATTAACTATTGCTCTTTATTATGACTGGCAGGTACAACAACTTGACGTAGCCAATGCATTTCTTCATGGCGAACTCAAGGAGACGGTTTATATGGCCCAGCCTAAAGGCTTCGAAGATTCAACTAAACCTTCCCACGTTTGTCGTCTACGAAAAGCCATATATGGTCTCAAACAGGCACCGCGTCAATGGTATAATACGTTCACCTCATACCTTATTTCACTCGGGTTTTTACACAGTAAATCTGATCCATCATTACTTATTCAAACTCAATCAACTAATCGCATTTTCTTGCTGATGTATGTCGATGATATTCTTGTCACGGGGAGCAATCCGCATGTCATTTCCAAGCTTCTACAACAACTCAGTGAACGCTTCTCCATGAAGCACTTAGGCGAGGCAAATTCCTACTCAGGAATTCAAATTCAGAAAACTGAGCAGGGCTATTTCTTATCTCAGAAATCATATGCCATATCTATTTTGAAACAAGCAAATCTCTTACAGTGTAACCCACTCTCAAATCCCTCATGCACCAAAATTCTGGCTAATCTACCGTCAAATGACTTACTGTCCGATCCTAGCTTATACCGCAAACTTACAGGTGCGTTACAATATTTGACATTAACTCGACCTGACATTGCATATGCGGTGAATTTTCTTTCACAGAACATGCATCAACCACAAGATGTTCATGGATACCTGCTCAAACGATTGCTACGATACATCAATGGAACACTCATCTACGGCATTCCCATTACCAAAAGCAAGCCTATACTTCAATCATTCTCGGACGCAGATTGGGCCGGAGATCCAGTCTCAAGAAAATCAACATCGGGTTACTGTTCATTTCTGGGGAATACTCTTGTATCGTGGACCGTCAAAAAGCAACACACAGTGGCAAGGTCCTCCACAGAATTAGAATATCGAGCCCTTGCTTCTCTCACGGCAGAAGTCATTTGGCTCAGACGGGTACTTGAAGATTTTGGAGTTCCTAACACATCTCCAACCGATATTCACTGTGACAATATATCAGCCATAGCACTTGCGAACAACCCTGTATTCCACGCAAGGACGAAACACATTGAAATCGACCATAGATTCGTTCGTGATCACATTCAAAGCAACAATATCCGCTTACTTCCTATAAGCACAGTGGATCAAACGGCTGATATCCTCACCAAACCACTGTCTACACCTCGGTTTCATTCACTCAGACGCAAACTGACAGTCATTCCCAACGCATCAGTTTGCCGGGGAGTATTAGAGAACCAAAATGATTAAATGTATTAATATGAAATTAGCTATTATACTTTATGTACTGTACCTTCTTTAGTAGAATATTGTGTATTTACTTCTTTACCATAGACTTAAAGTCTATATATACAATAGGTTTGTACTCTGAAGACAAGGGAAATAATATTCATTTCTTACTTTCATCATGTTATGTTTCTCCTTTCTCTATCACCTCTCTGTCTTCTTCTCTTCTCGGTTCTAACTCTCCAGCCGCTCAAGAAAGCTATAGAAGGTTCAAGATCTTCTTCAATTACTTGAGGCATATATCGATTGAATAACAACTTTGATGTCTCAAATTATGTGCTAACAAATGTTTATTTTTGCTTCTTTGTTTGGTGGAAGCGTGCACCCCGCAATTGAATTTGAATTTCATACTGATAATTGTAACAAGCTATTATTTATTTGAAGATATACCATTATTTGTTAGGGGCATAATCCATATTAATTGGTTTATGCTCTTTGATAAATACTTAGATATTTAGGCTCCGTTTGGGACGGCTTTCTTTCTACTTTTTTAATCAACTTTTTAGTATATAAAAAAAAATTTTGTACTAAGAAGCTGCTTTAGGAAGCGGAAAGAAAGCCATCCCAAACGAAGCCTTAATCCTATCATAATTATGATTTTTTTAATACTTATGCACTCGTGAGGATATTTTTATATTCATAATAAATAAAGTTGCATAGATAGGTTTATTTTGATGTATGAATGTTCAAATTTATGTATGTTGACTCCTAATATAGACTTATTTTAATACATACACTTATATTGAATGTCATAGCATCATCTTTGCAAATCATATTCTATTTATGAAACAACAATCACCATATTAATGAGGAGCAAAACCCTGATAATCCACCTCAATTTGGAGTCGATCTCAAAGGACGAACTGAATATTTGTTCAAGTCTTCTTCAGACAAAGAATGGTCTATGGAGTGGGCATACAAAGCAGGAGATTCTAAGGTTGAACTCGGATCCCCCCAATTGGGTTATAAGGTTAACTCTACTTGACCCGTTAACATGGATCAGGTTGACCCCAAGATTTAAGGTGATTGATTTATTTAAAAATTAAATTTAATGTGTTTTGAATTTAATTTGAGTGTTAAGTACGAGTTACTAATTAATTTCAATTTCAATTACCTTTAATAAATTATAATGATAAATTAAACAAGCTAAATTAATTTGATTAATTATATTGTTAGTTATTTAATTAATATAATTAATTATTAATATTTTAAATTATATTTGTAATGTCATGGTTTTGAAAACCAGACCAGACCGGCCGGTTCGACCGATTCTACCGTGAACCGGTCTTACGGCCGGTTCGGTCTTCCCTAAGAACCGGGCTGACAACAAACCAGTCAAAACCAATTTGAACTGCCGGTTGAACCGGCCGGTTCAACTAATAATATATTTAAATATTTTTTATATAAAATATTTAATTAAATATTAAATTAATTTAAAATATCATATATTTTATTTAATTAAAATGATTTCAAAAATTTTATTATATTATATACTAAATTAAATACAAATTATCTAGCTTACATGATGCCATAATACCATGAGAGCTCTTAACCCATGGGTACAAAGAAAGGTATTTAAATAACACAACATAAAACTCCTAAGTGATGTGGGACTAAAGAACTAGTTGGATTTTGTTTCAACATTCAACAATGTGTGAATGTGACTTTTTTGAATGAGATCTTGTTGGAAATTTTTTTTGTAGAATATTCAAATAAAAAATCATCATAATAATTTCTAAACTTCTTAAATTTACTATTAATTATATATTTATAATTATTTAAATAATTTTTTTTTTATAATTTTTAAAGTTCTAAAACTTTTTCTAAATGCAAAATTAAATGATAGAAAAATAAAAATCTTAAAAAATAATATTGTATGACATTATAAATATAGTTTTATAATGTAAAAAAATTTTATATAATTTATTTATGTAAATTATGCTTAAATATATAACATAAAATAATTATTTATATTAAATTTATATATTTATATATAAACTAAATTTTTATTAAATATAAACTAAAATCGAAGATTGAAGATGTTTATATTTAAATTTAAAATTAGTAATTATTTATATTTAAAATATATAACATAAATATAATAATTATTTATATTTAATTTTAAAATTATGTAATATATTATATATTTATGAATTTTATTTATTTTTTAGCCTAAAAATTCTTAGAATTATTATTTATTACATCATCCGGTTCGACCCCGATTCGACCGGTCAAATCATGAACCTCTCATTCTTCCGATTCGTTGTCTGGTCCAATTTTCACAATCTTACAATCTTGTATAATGTTAACATATATTAAGAAGGTAGGGCTTGCATTTCATCTTTCTTCGCGCGTCCTTCGTTGCTATCGCAGCTTTTTCTTTGTGGCCATTACTTGGCTGCTTCGACTTCGCGTGCTTTTGCGTGAAATAGTTTGTCGATAGAGTCGCTTAAGTAGCTGCTTCGCCTCCTCCGACGACTTTGAATTGGAAGTCACGACGGGAGCTCGCTCGCTGCGAAGGTAATGATCTTTATCCCTTTTGCGCGTTTCTTCGGCCAAATCCCGTAAATCTGCCGAATTCCTGGAATTAGTAAATCCGGGATTTGGGTTGGGTGAGAAGACAACCACCCTTCACGCTACCTAGGACAAAGTAGCTCTAGCAGTGGGAGTAAAAGTAGCTACCGATGCTCTGGTGGAGCAAAGATAATTGAGACATCAAAAGGGAGAGGAAAATCACCAAAAAACATTAATAAATTGTTCTTTAGGCATCAGTATAGGGTGCCCATAAGAGATAATCACAGAGGTAGGAGCTTTTGAAGATTGATAAGGAATCAGAGGAAGGGAGTGTGAATGATGAAGCCTCTCATGCAAGAAGACATCGATCAATAAGTGAGGAAGGGGAAGTCAGGAGAAGTTTTAGAATGGAGATAACATCTCTCGAGTTATGGGCTATGAGTTTGCAATATCAAATTTTGATGTGGCTGAAGCCTCAACATTAGAGGAGAGCGCCATGGAGGTGGGACAAAGGAGAAGATGGATATGTCTTGGCATCAGCATTAAGGAGGGTGAGCCCGAGGAATTGCACCATTGACTTGGTGTGGAATCAATGAAGATAATGAGCCGAAAGGATGCGCTAGATGATGCCAAAGAAGTCGTGTGCATGGGCATGGCAAAGATAATCTTATAATTTTGTGGTAGATTTGGTTAAAGTGAATCCTAGAATTTGTTGTGGATTTGGCTATTATAATATAGAACGTTAATAAGTTATGATTAGGAAGTCATTCTTATCTTTATTGTTTTATAACCTCTCTAGACTGTCTAGATCATATGTGCCTGTGTTTCTCGTTAGATTAGAGTGCCATAACTCCTCACCAAAAAAAATAAGGAAATGTTGTTTTGAAATTTCATCAACAACAATTTGTTAGCAGTAGGCAGCTCTTATCTGCCACATTTTGTTGAAGCATTATGCTTATGTTTGTCTCTTTTTTGTTCTAATTCTAAAACAGTAGGCATTTGAGGGTTTACATCGGACATGGCTTCTCGACAATGCCAAATTTGCCAGGAAGCGCAATTCAAATACAAGTGCCCATCTTGCCTTTTGCCATAGTAAGCGTTCCCCCCATCACCTTTGCCTGTTTTCTCTGTTCTAAATATGCGTTAAAAGTTTTGTTGGATGGTTAAAATAATATTGAATGTCACATACATTTTTCTAAAGAAAAGATGCTTCCTCTTTAGTATTTCTTTTGATTAGCTTATAATTTCGGTTGCTTGGCTTTCAAAATGTAATGTGTAACGTTGCTTTCCTTTTTCATGTTTTTTAAATATAGTTATTATGCTTGAGATTATTGTTTACCATAGGATTTGTTAATCATTTGCGTTTGCTACCTTTTTTTAGTTTGCTAATGTGTTTATTTTCTTTTTCCTTGGGCAGTTGTTCATTGGCATGCTTTAAAAAGCATAAAGGTATTATCTTTCTATAATTTTCTTTTTCTATTTTGGTTTATTGATTTCTTACATTTTGTTATATCACTTGATTTGTAACTTTGTCAAACTAAAAAAATGTAAAATATAGTCCTAGAAGTAGAATTACCTGGGTATTTTCAATGTGGAGTAATTTGTTGGAAAAAGATGCATGGCTAAGAGATTTTTTTTAATTTAGAAAGAGGAGGCTGCTGGTTTAGATTTGCCAGTAGTGTCATAAAATTTATTCTTCACTATTGATCTAGATGTTCTATGTAGAGTGTATAAAATTAGAACCATGAAAAGCTCTTTTGAATTTTATTTCTTACTTTTATATACAGATTTGAGGTATTTATAGGCTTCTAACGATATTATGTATGAAAAAAAGGTAAATGTAATTTCCACAAAATAAATAAATAATCCAAAAAGAACAGGGTGACGACTATGTTAAGGGAGATGAGCATATGGATTGCAATCCAGTGGTTGAAAGGGAGAAGATTTAATGACTAAGCTCGTCAATCTGTGTGCTTAATAAATCATACGATGATTTTCTGCATAGTAGGAATAAGTTTGCATATACAATTACATGTAAGCATATACAATAAGAATTGAGATCTTGCCATCAATGGAGTATCTTATGAAGAGGGTACAATCCCCTTGGCTTTATTTGTATCCAGCTTCAATCATGGCTTTTGTAAATCTATCAAACCATGCTCTCGAAGACTATTTAAATCAATTTAGAGTCTTTTTTAATTTGTATATTTATTTTTTGTGAATGAGCCATCGAACCTTGGTGGAGGATCTATATAGACTTCTTCTTTAACTTCTTTATGTAAAAATACATTCTTTACATTACACTATTGTATGGATCTTCGAAGATTAGTTGCTAGCAAAATCAACATGCGAAACATATTCATTTTTGCAATAGGAGCAAATATTTCTTGATAGTCAATTCTATAGGATTGAATATATTTTTTGGCCACCAATTTTGACTTTGTACTGTTCGAGACTCTCATATGTCTTATGTTTTATATGAAAAATTTGCTTGCATTATTCCATTCTATTTCCATTCGGTAGTTCAATAATTTCCCAAGTGTGATTTTTTTTCTTAGACATTTCATCTATTATAGTTGGATTACATATGATATTTATTGATTTAGAGAAAGCATATGATAAAGCTCCAAGAGAAGTGGTATGGAAAGTTCTAGAAAAGAAAGAGGTTAATAATGCTTATATTCAAGTCATTAAGGACATGTATGCATGAGCTATTACTTGTGTTCAAACATAAGGTAGTTCGACCAAGTATTTTCCTATTTCAGTTGGATTACCTTAAGCCCATATATTTTTTCTTTAGTCATGGATGTTCTCACTAGACATTTGCAAGAGGTTGTACCTTGATGTATGCTTTTTGTTGATGATATTCTTCTTGTTGACAAGACTAGAGAGGGAGTTGAAGGTAAACTTGAATTATATACGTCACCCTTTGAGTCTAACGGCTTTTGTACGAGTAGATCTAAAACTAATATATTGAGTGTAATTTTAGTAATAATAGATCTAGTGGGTGGATTGTGACTTTGGATGATCAAGTCATTAATCAGAGTACACATTTTAGATATATTGGATCTATTGTTCAGAGTGATGGTGAAATAGATGGGGATATTATTAGTAGAATTCAAGTTGGATGGTTGATGTGGAGGAATATCGGACTTGTTGTGTGATAGAAAAGTCCCCTTTAAACTCCCCTTTAAACTTAAGGGAAAATTCTATAAAATGGTGGTTTGACCTGCAATGCTTTATGGTGCAGAGTATTGGCCATTAAAAGAGAAGCATAATATTAAGTTAAGTGTTACAGAGATGACAGTGCTCAGGTTAGAGAGAGTCTCCTTAGATTGTTTGGTCACATAAAACTGCGGCCTTCCGATGACCCGATTAGGAAAGTAGTGTATTATATTTGACTTATGTTAAGAAAGGTGGACCTAAAAATACTTGGTTAGAAAATATTAGAAATGACATTTTTTTATTATATTTAAATGAGAATTTAACTCTTAATAGGACACAATGGAGAAAAAAGATTCATTTAGCCAACCCCACATAGTGGGATAAAGGCTTGATGTTATTGTTGTTGTTGTAGTATTCTTCTATTCTCTTATGACATTATTTCAATTCTTATTTTGAAGTGCTTCAAATAGAATTTGTGGTATTGAAATGGAACTAGAGTTGATATTTGTAACAAATTCTTTATTTGATGGGAAAAAAAATATGAAAAGTGTTTATTCGGAAATGGGATATAGAGTAGCAATGAGTTGAAAATTATTACCGGATAATGATTTCAAAACTTGAGCTTGTTAGAGAGTCTAGCTGGGCTTATTCCTTCTTATGTAAATCTAAAGTGGTACAATGCTTGGGTTTGTTAGGAATGTCAAGATGAAAGATAGAGATTTCATCAAATTTATCTTCTATTTAAAAATTATCCCTTTTATCGCTTAAAAATGAGTTTAATTGAAAAAAGTTTATTGTTCATCAAACGGAATATCCTTTGAGGTAAGGAACTTTTTGTGTTAGGATGATAACATTTGTACCTATTTTTGTGAAGGAATACTGAATAAAAATACATTTGAGAGCTATAGAATATAGTTTACCTCTGTATTGTTTATGGATATGGAACATGGGTAATGCACCCAAATATCTTTGGAGGAATTTTGAGAGAATGTATTTGTGGGAAAAAATTCTGCGAGATGGTTGAAAGGATTTTCAAAATTTATCATTCTTAAGGTTATTCTGTTAATTATGTAATTAGCAAGTTGCACAGTTTCTCCTCAGTAATTTTTTGGTACTTGTTTACAGGTAAGAAGAGACTTGGTGACTTTCAGGAGATGATAATTTTTCTTTTTTGCCACCCTGTTTTATTGAAGAGTATCAGGACATGTGGATTGATGAATGATACATTTTTTATGAAAGAAAGAAGATACCATGTGATTGATGTAATCGCGAGTGTTATTTGTTTGAAATTATTGATGTTGATATTAAAGTGGTTTTTTATCTTGAATATGAAAGTGGAGAGGATGATGCTGGCATCATAATTTTATTTTGTGAGATATACTTATGTCATATGAGTATAATCATCAATGAAAATTACAAATCCAGCAGCTCTAAAAATTGTTAGGAATTTTGGAGGGTCCCCAAATATTATAATGAATTAATATAGGAGTGGATGATCTAAATTACTTTTAGAAAAAATAACATGATGATATTTTATAATCTAACAAATCTCACAATGAAAATTTTAATATTTAAATTTATTAAAAAGAAGGAATCATATATTATAGAGTTTTGAAGGAGGGATGCTCTAGTTAATGATGCTTTAGATGATTTCAATATTGTACGTGAAAATGAAGATGCACAGTAAGCGATTTTTGTTTTCAAGAAGATATAACCCATCATTCTATCTTGCTTGCCTCATTGTCTTTTCCATGGTGAGGTCTTGAAATATACAATAATTAACAAAAAAAGTTGCATTGTAGTTATGGTCTTTGACAATTTTATGGATTGATAAAGATTTACAGCAAGGTGAGGAGCATGCAATACTTTATTGAGGTTAAATGTGGGGTAAATTAAAATTTTTCCTTGAATTGCAATAGTTGTTAGGGAATTATGACCCACTTTTATTTTTCTGTTATTGGGCTAAGGTTTTTAGGTTAGAAAGATGTTGACAAGGTTTTTCATGAGGTCAATGACTCCTAAATCAAAGATTCGGTTTTGTGGGGAATTATCCAAGTCATTAAATATATAGGATTTAGAAGTTATATCATTTTAAGTTGGAGAGCATGATCCAGATGATTTATTGAAGGAGTTATGAAAGTTATTTAGTTTGTCAATTTCTTTTGAGTTGAGTTCTTTTGATTCAACAAGACAGGCTTACCCTTTTAGTGTCCTTTGTTTTACCATTTCCTTAGAGATTTTCATGTAGTTTTGAGCACTTTTCTTTGATGCGGTATTTCTTCTTTCATTACTTACATCATATATTGCCTTTGAAAAAAATGCTTTTATCCTCCTTTAGTAAAAGAGTTTGTGGTAACAAGTCATTTATCTTGGGATTTGGTGTTAGTTATGGGCTCATGGTAGATGTTTCAGAGGCTGGAATGTCGAGCATTATTGTCTTTCTTCCTAGTTCAGTCCGTGTAGTAGAGAATATCTCATTTAGGGATGATATATTTTCTCCGCTTAAGATTTAAGCATGAACTCGGTCGAAGTTATTATTGAGCTCATGCAAGAAAGACACCCACCATTTTTTTACAAATTGCTTGAGAATTATTGAATTATTTTAGCACCTCATCTTGAGATTTGGTTGTAATCTAGGTTAAACTAAGAAACATTCATTGCATTAAAGTATTCAAGAACATGAAAGTTATCTTGTTTGGTTGTTGAGATCTTAGTTATAACCTCGTAGATGAGGGCATCATCCTTTTACTTTTGAGTGTGTTTGTTTGATAGAATTCTAATTTCTTTTGATGTAGATATGAACATATATGACTACTGATTTCATGCATTGTGTTATTTCACACTCATTTTATTATTTTGGAATCAACTTCATCTCAAAGTAAAAACTTTGGGTTCTTTGAATCTGGAGGAAGATCCACAAGATGTCGGATATTTTTCTTTCCTTTGAGAAATGTTTTCATAATATGAGGCCATTTAAGATAGTTTTTTTTTTTTCATTTAAATTATATATGACTTGTATACCCTGGAGTTTTTCTTAGTGAGATTTCATAATTCATGATGGTTGACTTCTTGGAAGAGAAGTCCAAAAAATCAGACATAATGAATAAAATGATGAATATCAACAAGAAAGAGGAAGAAGCAAGAGCAAAGTTTCGAAGAAAGAAACCTAACATTTCATTGATAACATGTACAAAAATAGAAATATGAATAACAACTTCAAATTTTATTGCTTATTTTCTTTTCATATATTGGATGTATTTATAGGTTTTTTCAAGGATATTACATATAGAAAAAGATAAATACATTTATACAAAATAAATAAATAAATAAATTCAAAAAAGTATGGGCTCGCTGCTTGCTAAAGCGAGTTGAGCACATGCATTGCAATCCAATGGTTAAGAGGGAGAATATCTAATAACTAAGCTTCTCAATCCGTGTGCTCAATAGGTCACACTGATTGATTGCATAGTTGGACTCATATTTGCTCGAGGTGAAAATTTCGGCCGATGCAGGATGAGGAAGGAGTGGGTACTACACGATCTTCAACATCGGGCTCAGTGAAGTTTTTCTTTTTAAGAGATCCTTGTTATGAAAAGTTGCTTTAAGGATCACTCAGCTTCTACTGTACATTGTTCTGGATTTATCTAGTGCTTGGTTATTTTCTTTGGTTTGTATTTTTGTCATTTTTAAAATTTTTTGATAGGGATGAGGGATATTTTTTAGTAGGCTTCTCTTGATTTTATAATGCGGCCTAATGAATTTAGAGTTGTTTTTGTATCAGCAAAAGGTCTCTTATATGTGCTTTCCCTGTGATTTCTTATTGATGCAGATTCTTGGACAGTTTTATTTTATTTTATTCCGTCCAATGATGAGGTTCTATTTATATGATTGGTGCAGAGAATCCATGTCAAAAGTTGACTCCACAGGAAGAGACAAGTATGCATTCTATACTTTTATTTGAGAACAAATGTGCAGTTAATATATTTATGCTCATAGAATTTGGGCATTTTGGACTCATTATAACTTTTCCAAACTTATTGTATGTATTCGAAACTCATTCTTGGCTTTGCATACGAATATCTTTGTGATACATTGTCAAGATGCCCGTGTCTCCTGATTTGAGTTTTCCAGAAGTCAGTCATCTTTTCATTGATTTTTAAGCTTCATTTGGGACGACTTTCTTACTGCTTTATAAAGCAGCTTTGTAGTACATAATTTTTTAGTTTAAAAAATTTTTATACTAATAAACTGCTTTAGAAAACAGTAAGAAAGCTGCCCCAAACAAAACCTTAATTTACCATTTGTTATTTGTCACTACTTAATTTTGTTATTGATTTTTGTGTTCTTGTGTTGGGAGATTGGAACTAACAAAATCTGATGGTATGTATTATATTCTTGTAATCTATTTGTGGACCAGTTTCAAGCATTGCATGCATCCTTTTGTTGTAGAACTTTGTTCTTCGACTCTAGGTGTAAAATCCAAGTGTTGCGATCTTGGTATTAATAAATTTACATAAATATGATTTTATTTATAGATTTATAGAGTTCCGAGATACAATCTATCTCTGTACCATATCATACACGGAGGGAAGCTTTTTAAATTTCATTGACCTGACAGACGTGTAAGACATCTAAGTGTTTGTACAATCTATGGTTTTTTCAGTTTCTATGGTGCTCCCAGAAAGAGCATTTGAAGTAGATGAAACTAACTGGATTCTTGGCAGTGATCAACTACAGCTTATAGGTATTTAAGCTCGCCTTATATTACAACAATGACTTTTTATATCATTGTGGTGCTCTAATGTAGCCCCATAGAAACTGTAGTTCGAGTCTGGATGGTGAAAAATTACAATCTATATGTTTTGCTATTTCATTACCATATAAACTAAGGCTTCGTTTGGGACGGCTTTCTAGTATAAAATTTTTAATTTTTGTACTAGAAATCAACTTTAAGAAGCAGGAAGACAGTCATCCCAAACGAAGCCTAAGTCTGGATGGGAACATCTAGTGCGAGATTAGCGTGATTACCAACTATAAATGTATTTGTAGTGGGCAGCCAAAAGGTTTCTCCGAACAATCAGCATGCAAAACCTTCCAGAAAATACTTTTTAAAACCTTACTTATTTTGTTTAATATGAATATTACTCTTTTCATTGCATGAACTGAAGAAGGAATTTTATTCTATTTGTTGCATGAATTGGCAAAAAGCCTTGTAAAGAAGATGACTAATAGTTCTTTTTAAGATGTGGTGAGAAGACTTCTTTATGAATTTTTTTTATTATTATTATTCTTGAGTGAATTAGGAGCATTGTGTTTAAAAATGTTTTTCAGTCCTAAAATTTTATGATTACATATTATTCAAGTTTGTTTACTCAGCATTTTTATTAGGCTTCGAACTTCATTTTAGTGGATGCTTTTTACAAATTTTTATTGCTTTTCTTGTTACAATACACTGTATCTTCAGCCACCTGTAACTTTAAACTTAACGTTTTGCAATCAAATCTTGTTCCCTCTGAGCAGCACAGTCGAATGCTATACGGGATGCCTTGAATGACATAGAGCTACAGAAACTGGTGTACAAGATTGACAGCTGCAGTAACCCAGAGGAGGTTGGCCAACCTTCTATCCTCTAAAATTTACATAAAAAATGGCAGATCACCTTCTGAATAAGGATTCGGTTGGGACGGCTTTGTTACTGCTTCTTAAAGCAGTTTTTTAGTACAAAATTTTTAATTTTTAAACTAGAAAGCTGCTCTAAGAAATAATAACAAAGCCGTCCCAAACGAAGCCTACTGCTTCTTAAAGCAACTTTTTATTATAAATTTTTTTATTTTTGTACTAAAAAATTACTTTAATAAGCAGTAAGAAAGCCGTCCTAAACGAAGCTAAGTCCTTTCTTTTTCTCTATCTTGCATTTGATTTCTTAAACTATTGCTTCCATTATTTTAGGAATTGGATAAAGCCATGGAAAGAGAGGGCTTTCCGCAGTTTACAGAAATGGTAAATACTTATGACTGATTCGTTATTCCTGTATATATTTTTTATGTAATTTAAAGAGCACTTTGGCTTCTATTTGCCTTCACAAAATTATTCTATTATGCAGATCTTAACGGTGGTTAGATCAAAAAATCAAACCCTCCAGCAGCCAAACACATGATTGCCTTTATAAATAGTTGTGCTGTCTACCAGCTTATCAATACCTGAAGATGTGATCTGCTGCAGGCAAAGTTTTTTTTTTTTCCTTGTAGTGAAAGCATTCAGTTTTTGCTCAAGCTTATTTAAGCATTTTCAATAATTTGTAACTTTTTTTTTTAGAGTAACCAACATGATTTTGTTTGTTGATTTAACAACTCAGAAACTTGTGGACCTTTGCTTGTCTCAAGTAGATTATGGTTTTGTTTGGGATGGCTTTCTTACTGTTTCTTAAAGCAGTTTTTTAATTTTTATATTAAAAAATATTTTAAGAAACAATAAGAAAGCTATCTCAAACGAAACCTATATCATTTATATGGTGGTTATTGATGCTTAAAAGGAGAAAAAATGGTGTCATAATATGTTGATATAACTTGTCTGAGAATAAATTTGAAATCGTTAAATTTATTTTAAGATTAGTGTTAAATTATTTAATGAATAATTTATTTAAGAATGATAAATTTTATTATCATAAACAGAGATATCAACACAACATTAATGGAAGGAAGAAATTCTTGTTGGAGTAGGATTTCCATAGGGGTGGTTGAAGGATTAATTGCACCGAATATGTATCAGGCCATTAAGATGAAATTAAACTGAATAGTGTAAAAGATAAATAATAGGGGATCTGTATACGGAATTTCTTGTAGATTTTATGTACCATCTTTGGTCTTCTTGGACATGTTATTGAAGCACTTTAACTAATGCATTAAAAGCTTATCAATGCTTTACTTCCTATCTAAATAAATTTACATGAAATGTTTTTTTTTTTATTCTTCACAACTTTGAATAATATGTTTTTTTCACAAAATTTTAACTAGAAGAAATGTATTTTTTTTTTTTCAAGATATCTTTATAGAAACTTAATTAAAAAAAAAAAAAAACTGGTGTAAAATTCTCTAGCTTGACTGCTTCTCTTTCTTTTTGGTATAGTTACTAGGTTGATCTTGCTCGAATTAAACGTAGGCTTCATTTGAGAAGGCTTTTTTATTGCTTCCTTAAGTAATTTTTAGGCTTCGTTTGGGACGGTTTTTTATTGTTTTCTAAAACGGAGTTTTAGTTCAAAAATAAAAAAAATTGTACTAAAATTCCGTTTTGGAAATCAATAAAAAAGCTGTTTCAAACGAAGCCTTAGTATATAAATTTTAATTTTTTACTAGAAAGTTGTTTTAAATAGTAGTAAGAAAGCCGTTATTTGAGACAGCTTTTTTATTATTTTATGAAACAACATTTTAGTACAAGAGTTTTAAATTTAAAAAATTTTGTACTACAAAATTATTTTATAAAACAATAAGAAAGTTTTTTCCCGACAAAGCCTTAAACCTAAGGAAGAATTTAAGTTAGATTGGCTTTGCTAGACCATAGTGCACCCAATTGGTTTAACCCAAACCCTTCTTAGAACTAACCTAATGATTTAATGACTAGAATAAGCATGATTATACTAGTAATTGCTACTAAAGAATACTCTAAAATGATTGGCAAACAATTCAACAATTTTTTTTTCAGTAGATTATTTTTTTGCAATAAATCATTTATGATGGTATATATACTAAAGAATATTTTTTTTTTTTTGTTGGGAATAATAAAATTGGGCATATTATATTCCTTTCTCGTAGATTTCTTCTCTAGAAATGAGCTTTTCTTCTATAGTAAATTATAGCAACCCAATGGGACAAAAATGAGAGCAATTTCATTCATCATCGTCCATAAAATTCAAATGAAGCAATCAACACAACACAAAAGAAGAACCATCTCCATTGATCACAACAATTGCGTAGGCCTTCTAGCATTCCCACGATTTATTATTCTGTGCGGTGTGCGGAGGGCGTCCGAAGACCAATAAAAATACGCAACGTCACCCTATTGCTGGAATTTTTATTAGGCCCGGACACCTGACGTAACTCTACATCCGGACGCCAATAAAATGTCGCCACGTGCTCTTATTCTTTACAGCGCGGCTCGACGATCCAACCCGGACCGGAACTCAATATGGCTATGATAATATCTTCTAAACATTCAAAGCTGATAATCCACTTATGATTCTCTTTTCCAACATATAATTCAAAAGCACATATCATGCAAATAATACAGCATTCCCATCCCCTCCCAACTCTCTAAGTGGATTACAACTTTCCAGCTTTTCCTCTCAACCCCACCGCCATTTGCGAGGGCGTGGACTGTCGCAGCTCCTCACATTCTCAAAAAGTTGCTTGTCATTATTCTTAGATGAAGGTCCTCAAAGCAATCGGATAGAAGAAATTATGCTGTGCCAAGAGCTAGCTGTGGCAAAATGAGAGGAAGAAGGAAAAAAATAAGGTTTTTTATTCTATCTACTTCACATGATTGCCAACTGTTGAATTCCAATAACAATTAAATTAAGCTTCACTTTGTAGGAAATTATGATAGTAGAAGTATTTTCAGGAAATCCATCAAATGAAGACAAATTATCCATTTAGAGCATCTCCAACTGAAAACTTTATTTTTCACTTCAAACTACAGTAATTCATCTCTAATCGAACTCTATTTCTTTCTTCTCTTTTGTGCGCTTCTTCATCTCGCTGCAAAGTTAACCATCTTTCTCCCCTTTCGCGTGCTTCTTCAGCAAATCCTATAACCCAATTTTTTTGGCGTAGGTGAACAGTGCGACGCCAATATCAACATCACACTGTTCACCTACCGAATTTTGGTGTGCCATTTAACGTTCAAATGGAGCAATTGGCAGATTGCATACCACCATATGCAGTTCGGTTGGAAATTACCTTAATGTAAAAAACTAAAGAAGAATAGCACATATAACCTACAGTGTGATATGCATTATTATGTAGAGGGCGAAATTGAAGTTCTTGAAATATAATAATACTATTTATGTGAGTCAGATTGCGGGGCGATCGGGTGAATTAATGTGGTTGAAATTGGTTTCTCTAGAGTCTTATAAGAATTTTATATTTGAAAAACTCATTTAGCACAAGAACTATTTAGATTGCATGTACATTGATAGGTGAATTCCTATTTACATCAATTTTGAGTTCTAAATTGCTTAATCAAGTAAAACAGTTAGAAGAGATTATAAAGAACTGTCTTATGGTCTATCCTTTTCTCACAAATTTCCTTAAATTCTTATTAAGTTGAAATTATCTGTCTCATTTTATCCTGATAGTCAGTCAATTAGCACTAAGCTTCTAGAATATTCAGCATAAAATACTAAAGAATTATTATTAATATTATTAAATAACACTCAAACAATTACATGGTGTATTTACCTTACAACAATGCTATAATTAAGATTGAAACAGGTATCTTTTATTTTATTTTATTTTATGTTTTTAAATAAGTTCAAATTCAGGGTTATTTGGTTTGAAATGATCTGAGTGTAAATTATTTTAAATGTTGGAATTTTAAAAATATTAGTATTTGTTTTTACATATAACAAATGCAGTATAAAATTTTGCTGCATTTAAAATCCGCCTTCTAATTAAATGTTGGTGTATTTGAAATTTCTTAAATTTGAGCGATTTTTAAATACACCATAAATTCATCGCCTTTGTTGTTGCTCGCTATTAGCAGCCACCACAATTGTCGGATACCACCATCGCCGTTGACCACCACCACCGCTCATAGCTGCCATTGATCTCCACCGTTTTGCCGACCGTCACCATCTTTGAAGTTTATACCGCGTTCATTTTATTTCAACCATTTATTTTACACACACTCAAATAGCTCCAAAATATTTGGATATATATATATATATATATATATATATATATATATATATATATATATATATATATATATATATATATATATATATATATATATATATATATATATATATATATATATATATATATATATATATATATATATATATATATATATATATAGTGTCACGTATTTTTTATATTTTGCCCCCTCAAAAGAATCTTTTTGTTCTAATATTATCATCCTAAGTGTCGTTCTCCATCCCGTAAGTTCGCATTTCGCAGCCGCTTTCACGATTCGAGCATTCGATGTTCAAGACGACGTCGACGCCTCGCAACTTTCTTCTTCCCAGTCACATTCAACGTTTAAGAGGTTTTTCTGCCGACCCTAGTATTCGACCATTAATCTAATTTTTTCTATACAAAATTGAAGATAAATATGTAATTGAAAGATAAATGATAAAAATTGACTCTTATAAATTTGAAAGCATTATGTTGTTTAATTTTTTTTATAAATAATTTATTTTTATTACTATTTGATGTTATTATTTTTATTACTATAAATGTTGTTGTCTAATTAATTAAAATTTTATTCACCTTAAAAAAAGAAGATGGATACGTCCTTGACCATCCTGCCAGTCTCTTTTTTTGTCGTGGAAGCTCAATCTCGATAGAGAAAGAGGGGGATGACAATCAAAGGTTAATTAACTACAATAAAGGAGCACTATCATATAAATATTATAACTTTGAGTTTTATTTATGTAAATTTGTTTTGTTTTGTTGTTTAATTAAGATCCTCACACTAAATGTAAATATACTTCATAATTATAACATTATTATTAAATAATAAATAATATACTCATCCATCTAATTATTCCCAAGCAATAATTAGGTTATTTTCAAAGTCATTGCATTGGCATGGTCCAAAACACTTCTCCCGTTTTTAAGCAACTCCAAAGGCATCTTGAATCCAGTTCTACCGCTTGCCCATCTCCCCGTCGCCATTTTCTTACGTTAGAAAGCTCAGAGTGACAGAACCTTCTCTCTTCCATGCTTATATTTCCCTCAAAATCTTGCATCGTTCTCTCTCCAGACACAAATGGATTCCATTCCATTTAAAGCATTTATTCTCTTTTCAAAATCTGTTCTTTGGATCTTATTCGCTGCCTCCGAACCACACCCTCTCTTATCCGCCGCTGCCGCCGCCGGAGTCGTCGCCGTGCTCTACCTTCCTTTTCACCTCCTCTCAATCTTCTTCTCCCCTGTTCTTCTCTCCACTCTGTTTATCCTTCTCACTCTGCTCCGCTTCGGCTCGCCCACGCCTCCTTCGCCGCCAAAAACCGATTCAGAACGAGTGAAATTGTCGCCGGAAACCGAAAGGTGTTTGCTTTCTTCGTCACAAAATCAAGTCTTTTGCGAGCCTTCGCTCGAATGGGGCGGTTGGGGAGCCCCGCTTGAGATTATCTACGAAGAGTACGAAGGAGAAGAAGACGAAGAAGAAGAAGAAAGCGGCGATTGCTCGCCGGAATATTCAAAATATGGATTGCCGGAATTTGATGGGTTGCTCTGTTATTCAGACTCGGATTTAGACAGAGAAGAGGTGTCGCCGCAAAGTATCTGCTTCCGGTGGGATGAGGAGGCGGAGGGGCTTATTGAAATCGCGCTGGAGGAAGACAACATGTTTGAAATCGATCTCTCAGCCTGTACGTGAAGGTATCTTGGCCGGCAGGACAGGACCGGCAGGACAGGATCGATTCCTGTGAGTTTTTCTTTTAATTATTATTTTAATCCATTTTATGAGGGGATTACAAGTTTGAATTCTTGCCGTTATTGGAAGGGCCTTTCTACTGAGATTATAGTGGGTTTGGAGAGCTTAGTGAAATTTTTTTACTCGGGACTGTTTGATTTGATGAAAAAGTTAAAAGAAGGATAAAAGAAATATTATGTAAAACCAAACTAATTCATTAAAATTAATTTTGAGTTGTTTGATTGAATACGGGAGGTGGCCGATGATAGCCGGTGTTTTGTGATAGGTGGTGTAGAGACATGAAGTAAGCACTAGGAGTGTAAGTGAGCTAAGCCGGCTCGAGCTTTAATCTATACTTGAGCTAGAGCTCAGTCTGCCTAGGCTCGGAAGCTCGTTAAGTCATTTGATTAATTAAAATATATTTAAAAAGTAATTTAAATTAGTATTATATAATAGTTTTTAACATTTTTAAACTAATTATGTATTAAAAAAATAAAACAAAGAAATTTCTCAACAATCAAGTCAAGTTTAAGCTTTCTAAATGAGCTCGAGTTTATAAATTTTTTGACAAGTTGAGCTCGTGTTTAGTAAACGAGCTTGAGTCGAGCTCGAGATCAGTATAAACTAAACATGATTAGCTCAATTAGACAGATATTTGACTTGACTCGATTCGTTTAAATCCCTAGTGAGAACTACTAATTGGTTGAGACAGGTAGCTCATATCACTTTTAACCGAATTATATATTTGTAATTTGCTCAAAAACAGTGAACTGCTGATGCCCTCAAAATGAACAATGGTGAATTCTAAACTCTCTTCGAAAATAATTTTCATCTAAAGCACAGTCATCTAAATGCCTGAAATTTCAAATTTTGAATGTTTACTTCACACTCAAAATGCTACTAACCAAGAAGTCTTGTTGTCACACCCTGGATCAGGAAGGCGGTACACGCCGGCAACACGGGACCTGATGAAAGCATAAGAAAACCTATTTTGCATTCACAAAGAGAAATATGTATAATGTATATACTATATAGAGTAAAAAAATGAAATGAATTAAAAGCCAACTCATTAATAAGATGCAAATAACAAATACATCCAAATAACAACCATTCTGATATAAGCCAGAAGGAATGTAAATAGAACAAAAGGCATAAAAGAAACTTCCAAACTCTTAGAGTAATAAGTATAATAAACTACTACAAAATAATAAAAATCTAAAACAGTTTATTGTTGATAACTTTGCTCTTGAGGCGGCGGTCCATTAAACACGGTCGAAGGTCCTACTGTAATAAGAGATAACAACTGAGTTTGATAAAATTAACTCATATCTATAAAATGATTAAAGCATAAACGACAAATGAGTGATGCATGTAGTATGAACAACCATAAGGTAGAAGTAACTACCTAAAGGCTAAAGTCACTAATTCAAAGTAGTAATGACATATGTCATGTTTACTATAATAGAATTCTAATATGCTAGTGCCATCTATGTAAGTGTCGAATTATTATCAATGTAAATTATTTTAATGCTCATAAATACAATCACATTGAGTATCATTATATCTCAAAATAACCTATCAGTCATTTATTATTTCTAATTCATATCCACTTATATTTTTTACATTTATACATATATCAATTGTTGTTTTGTCATATATTCATCATCGGGAAGACAAATACCAACCCAAGAAAATTCAACCATTTCTTTTACAGTTGTCACTCTGGGGGGCTCGTTGACCATGACTATCAAAAAATCATTAGGGTTATACCGATTACACAAATCATATAGTGCAAGTGCTATTACAAATAATCAACATGTGTTATATAATTCAACAAATGATAATCATAATTTGTATAATCAATATGATTTAAAATATGAGTATCATGTACTGCAATAAACAAAACTGACATGATTTATCAATATAACATTTATTACATTTAAACAAGAACATGAATTAAATTACCAATTTAATATACATGAGGTTATGTAGCAATAAATCAAGAATATTCTATCTATGAAGCTTTCTAATTCATTATGAACATATTCATAAAAAAATTTGCAATAACAGGACTAGCAGTGAAAATCAATTACTAAAACCTAATACAAATAGCACAAATTTATGCCCATTATAAGAAAGGGTATGTTTACATCAAAATAAATAATAGTTACTTTTAAACGAGTGACACGAAACTCCAAGCCTATACAATATAACTAATAAGGGCAACGACTTGAAGGTCCTACAGGTGAAGATCTAAATTCAAATAAAAGAAATGAAATATGCAAAACAAAATGTTAAATTTAATGAATTTTAAATACCTAAATCCAAAAAAAAAACTAAAAAAAATATAACCACAATTGAAATCTAAGATAATAAAATCTATCATAATACAAGGAAGAAGAAGCACTCATGGTCCTAGGCAAAAATTGGTTTGATGGAGGAAAATGATGAGAAAAAGCTTTGAAACTTCTTTATCGTTTTGATCAAAATAAATAGAGGGAGGGAAAAGAGACGTAAGAGAAATTTGACTAACAAAGGAGAGCTCTTCCTCCATGTTGGTAGGGAAGTTTTATTTTATCCAGTGAATGTACGCTCCTCTACGTTCGGTTCTAGGAAAAAAAAAACGCAATACCGAGTACTGAGTACCGAGTTGTACCGAGTTTTTAAAAAAAACTCGGTATTGCGCTGTTTTGGTCTAAAACCGAACGTAGAGGAGCGTACGTTCACTGAATGTAATAAAAGTTCGTTGGTAGGGGTGCCAATATTTGACACGACCTGAAAACCTAACTCGAATCTGACCCGAAAATTTTGGGTTAGGGTCAAGCTGAACCCGAAACGGGTCGGGTTCGGGTTCAATATTTCGACCCGTTTCAAAAATTGGGTTGGGTTCGGGTTAACCCTTTGACCCGAAAATGACCTGAAAACCCTATTTTGACCTGGCAACCCGAGATTGACCCATTTTTTACTCGAAAAAGAGGAGATAGATCCGTTTTGACCCGAAAACTAGCAATTTTTTGTTGAAAACAGGTCATTCAGGTCATGTCGGGTTGACCCGGACCTGAAGTGGGTCGGGTTCGGGTCCGAAAAACCGACCCGTTTTCAAAAATGGGTCGGGTTCGGGTTGACCTGAATAGTGCTGTGTTAGTTTCAGGTTCGACCCGAACCCGACCCGTGACCCGAAATTGATACCTCTACATGTTGGTGCCGGAACAAAGTAAGAAGAAAGTTGAGAACTCTTTAGACGGCGTTTAAGAGGGAAAGAGACAAAGAGAAATAATAGGGGCAGATATTTGATGGCTAATTTGCAAGGGAAGGAAGTGAGGGTGGTATGATGGCTGCTATAGAAAGGAGAGGGGAAAATTTGATACCCTAAGTCTCCAAATTGAATTAAATGATGAGAGGGAGGCAGTAAGGCGACGAAATCGCAAAATTATCGAGATTGTGCAAAAGGAGAAAGAGGCTCGTTGGTGGCTGATTGTGTGAGGCTTGATTCGTGCGCAAGGCGGGAGCAGCCTGCTAGTGTGAGGGTTCGATTGCGGTTCAGGCGAAGGAGGAGCGGGAGGGGGTTAGTTCGCACAGGTCTGAAGCATGCAGCTCGACAATTGAAAGACCTGGACCGACCTTCGGAAGGTCCAAGCTTAATATTACACTCTTAGTTCATTGGATTTATGCTAATTACATTTATATTTGATATTGAGATGTGTATTTCAATGATTTTGGTTAAGAAGAGAACAATGATGCATAATTTAATTTGGAATGATTGAATGTAAGAGAACACTTTATTCAGATGAATGATAGAGTTTTATTTGAATTGAAGAGTTCGATTTATTTCAAGATGAATGCGATAATTTTTTTGATTAATTTATCATTTATCACACTTTTCTTAAAGCATATTCAGAGAATTTAATATTCATTTTAATAAAATTTTAGTTAAAATAACTCGAGCCAAAATATCAGCGTAAATTAGTCACCAATTTGCTCTTAATTTGCTTATCACATGCCTAATCTTGTGGAAATTATTAGGTCCGGACATCGGACATAGATATAGGTCCGGATATCCAATTAAAGTTTGACACGTGGGCTGCTCTTTAACTGTACTTTTTTTACTGCGTTTTGACTACGCTTTGACTGCGCTTTACTTGCACTTTACCTACGCTTTTGACGCACTTGACCTAAAATTCTGCGGACACGTGTACATTCTACATGTCAATATTTTATTAGAGTCCGGACGTATCTCTACGTCCGAAGTCCGAACCTAATAATTTTCCCTAATCTTGATCTTTCAAACAAAGTTATCAACACATAGTAAAGTCACCCGATTAAACTCATGGATGCCATCCTAACAAAAGTACTTGGCCATAGGGCCAATTAAGATTTAGTTAACCAAGGATCATAGTTAAGCATCTAAAAACCAAATTTATCAATACTTTCTTCTTTGCATATAGTTTATAATAAAACAAAGAATGAACTAATTAAATTTGACCAGTTAGTTTGAATCACTTGGAAACAGAAGATGTTGCAGAAAAAATAATAGGATTAATTATCGTCGTCGGAGTTCTTCGCTTTGCCTTCACTATAAATAAATAAAAATAAAATAAAAATATGATGGTTGATTGCAATGATAGGCATCGATGTTATTCAACATTTAACATAAAAAAATTGGTGGAAGAGCTCTTGAACTATTTTAGTTCACTAAGACACCTTAGCACTTTTTTTTTTAATTGTAATTTGATCATTTTTGTTAAAAAAAAAAATTATACTTTATTAAATGGTCTATAATGTTCCTTTTGACATTGGATACTTTTGAACATCTAGGGTTTAAGGATCTCAAAATGTAGGGCACATTAAATTTTCCTCACTAAGATGCTTATTTTGAATGCGAGCGTAATTTAGAAGACGTTCGGTTTCTTCAATGGCTTGGAGAAGTTTTGAACCACACTTTTGAGTGCTTGAGTTTGGCCCACTTGAACTCAAAATAAGGTGTTATTGATATTCTCTGCACCAGATAGCATAATTGGGTGCTTTGATATTTAAAAATTGTATCAAGATTCATGCTGGATTAAGTAAATTTTCCTGTAATGTATCAATGGTAATACAATTTTAATGTAAAATGATGCTATCTTACAAAAAAAAAAGAACTTTTATAATCTTCATATAATTGATCATTTATGTTTGTGATGACCTTTTACAAATCATCAACAAATCTTTCAAATAAAATTGGAATAGGGTGTGTTGAGTGAATTTTATTATTAAGAATAAAATTGAATACAATCCTTAATTATCTTAATCACATGAGGGAGACATAATTAGATTAAAGATCTAGATGACTTGGTCGATTAATGACTACTTTGATCCAAGATGAGCATATACGGGTATAGCTTATATGAGGAGATCTATACAAAGGTGAGACCAAGGGCAAGTTTAAAATGGAAAGCCAAGAACAGTAAGAGGCTTTGATATCACATTAAGGAGTTTCTGACAATATTTCTTGAATCATTAACACATTCTTCGATCATGTAGCAACCTTCCTAGAATGATCTTTATAAAAAGAGAGCTTATCATTTATGTTTGCAATGATTTTGATGATATCATGCAATATTAATGAAGTTACGATTATCAGGTAGGCTACAAATCATCAGGCAGACTACAAATCGCTAGTAAAAGCTAGATATTACAAGGTCATAAAAGCAGTGTTTTTGTAACTCGCTCAAATTTGATATACTCGAAATTCGAAAACTCCATGCATCCAAAAGTTTAAAGCTTTATATTTCAAATGCAACACACTCAAAACACTTACTCTTTTGTAGGGGCGGAACCCCTTGGTAGTCAGGGGGTCAATTGCCCCCCCTCAAAAAAAAAAATTTTTAAATCGATTATATGATTTTTTAATGTAATTTATATCTTTTCATTCATTTTTTAGTTTTTATTACAAGAGTTTTTAGCCAATTGCCACCCCCCCCCCCCCCCCCCCCCTAAAAAATTTAAAATACTAAGGTTTAAGGTTTTTAGGTAATTGCCCTCAACCTGGCAGGTCGAACCCCTTGGACCCCCGACATATATGCCTTATAAGTTTGCCCCCCCCCCCCCCCCCCCCCCCCCCCCCCCCCCTAAAAATTTGGGTTGATTCTGCCCCTACTCTTTTGGTTATCTTCTCTTAGTTGATCAATGAATCATATAAATGGGCTAGGCAACCCATTGCAAATCGGATAAACAGCCCTAATCCGCAAAAATATTGGTTGTATTGCTCATTTACATAGCTTTGAACAAAAATTAAATGATCCTTTATTGTGATATATATGATATTAACCATCTAAACTATGTAATAAAAAAAAATTGTTATTCCAAAAATATTATAGTTAGTTACAATAATTTTGAAGATAAAATAAAAAAATGTTTATAGAAAATATAAAATAATTTAATTTTTACTATATTTTTTAATTATACTTAATGAATCATATTGTAATAATAAGTTTCTTCTAATCATATTTGTGCTAAGGAGCTCATATATAAATTTTTTTATGTTAATGATATATCATGAATTTTATACCTCAAAATTATATTAGGCTGTTAATTGAATAAAAAATTAATTAATTATTTTTGATTTGATTGGTAATTTGGAGATAAATCATAATTGAATTTAAGATAAAAAAAACTAATAATTTTTTTCATGTTTAATGATTTTTATTTTTTGTATAAAATCAGCCCTTAGCATAAAGGTACTTGAAAGGAGACATGGGGACAAAAGAATTGAAGGAAGAATAACAGAAAAAAGTATAAACCTTAGTTGTAAATAATATTGTTTTTAATTATGAGAAAACAAATTAAATGAGTTGAGAAAATGGAGAGTTATGTCTCTCAAAAATTCAAATGAAAGAATATTAATGAATTGAAATTATTAACATAAAAGAGATTGGCTTAGGCTTCGTTTGGGACGATTTTTTTATTTCTTTTTAAAAATAGAGTTTTAATACAAAATTTTTAATTTTTGTACTAAAATTTTATTTTAAAAAGTAATAAAAAAATAGTCCCAAAAGAAGCCTTAATTTTTAGAAGGAATATGAAGTTTGCATGTATTCAAGAGAGGAATTTCATAGGAAAAAAATCATATCAAAATATCATAATAAAATTTTCATAGGAAAAATAAATTTTTTTTATCAATATGGGCTTTGAAATCTTTAGTAAAATAGTTTCAACATTGTCATATCCGACAATTTTTTCTCTTTTTTGAGTTTTTAACATGAAAAATTTAATCTCTTGCAACATTCTTTTATTTGTGTGTGTGCTGGATAAACTAAAATCTTAAACTCTCTCTCTCTATATTGCTATAATTTTTTAACACACAATAGTTTAGCATCATATATAAGAAATTTTAAATATTATGCAAACACTTATTCAATGACTGACAATCAGTCACTCAATGAAGGAAAATATAACCCAAGCTTGACTTTGGAGAATTATGCACTTAGGATGAAGAAGCATCAAGCTCAAATCCTTTAGGCCTTACAAAAAGTTAGCCAAGGCTAATGCATTGACTTTAGAGCATTATCACAATACGATGGGATTGAGGCATGTCATCGATAGTTATAAGGCTGGTGCATTGCCTATAAAAGCTGACTCATGCTATCAACAAATATTGACGCCTTTTGACTCTGTCATTTACCGTTGCAAGCAACATCAACATATACCATCACTTATAAGTATAATAGGTTAAACTAAAGAGGATTAATTTGACACTAAGAAGTCACCAACATATGTATAATGAGTTTGTCAATGAGTTTGAATTTGCTACATTTATTCGCCATAAACCTTTCTCCACTGTCAGATCACTTGAGAATTTCTCGCCCCAACTTGTCAAATAAACCTACCAAAACTAAAGTTAACATCGACTTCACTTATCCTTCTTCATTTTACAACAAATACTTGTTAATAATTGCTATATAATTTACTTATAATGTTCAAATATAATATTTGTCGTAGCATTATTTTTTGATCCAAATCTATAAATGGATGATCGTAGACATCGTCATAATTAATATTTCATAATAATATCATTAAATTTTAACATGTCAGGTGAGCACATGCAAATATATATATAGCTCCCCCACCAAATGTTCTTCTCTCAACCCTAAACAAAATATTTTAACTGGCAATTTAATTAAACAATTAAAATAAATCTTTATCTTCATAAGTAAATCGAGGTAGAGGTCATTCGGACAAATTAGGACCACCTTGCTCTCAGATCTCAGTACAGTAACACTATTTATGCGGCAAGGTCAGATCATTGTTAATCACATTAGTTCAGAAGGACAGTAAGTGTTTATTATGGAATGAATGAAAAATATATTAAAATATTTTGATATAAGTTATATTTGAATGAATTTAAAAATTATTAAATTTATATTAAATAAATGTAATATAATTTTTTTTATATGTAATGCTAATCTCTAAACAAATTCTAATTGTGAACATCAGGTTAGCAGACGTGTTAGGTTTTTGAGCTCAAGGTTAAGGTTTCGTTTGGGATTACTTTTGATCAATATTTGTTTGTTGATTTCAAGAAATTTTTGTGCTAAAAAATCACAGTAGAAAATAGTAAGAAAGCTCAAACGAAGCATTAGTCTTTATATTTTTGATCGACTAGATTAAGATTTTAAAAGCTGCTGTAAAATATAGCTTTGATTTGAGTTATTTGGATTTGGTGGCTCGTCCATTGTTAACTATGTTTTTCTTAAACCAAAATTTTATTTCATAGAAGATTACAAAGCTTAAAAAACCGTCGAATGTTAACTTAAGTGACAAATTGCAAAACAATCGGATGTTAACTAAGGCTTCGTTTGTGATGACTTTCTTACTGCTTTTTAAAGAAGTTTTTTTAGTAAAAAAAATTTGATTTTTGTACTAAAAAATTGATTTAAGAAGCAATAAAAAAACATCTCAAATGAACACTAAATTTCTAGGTTATGTATATGAAAAAAGTTAGGTCACAATATTCTTACCAATTTTTAGTTATGGCGAGTTTCATTATTAGGGATTTTGATTGGATGATTGTAGTAGTATATACATATGATTATTGTTTGAGTATGAAGTTATTGCTTCTTTGTACACCTCAAAGAAACAATTTTTTTCTACTCTTTCAAACTAGGAAGCAAATGATGTTGGAGTTTCAATTGTATGTCAAGCAATTTGGCTATGTAATCCGATTAGCCAATTTCATTTTCCAATTGAAAGATCATTGAAGATTTTTGTTGATCTTTCACAATCAATCTAGCAAATAATTCAATTACACATAGAAGAATCAAGCACATTAGCACCATTTTTATTTCTTAAGGCAACAAGTTGTAGAAAAAGATGATCAAGTTGAAATACTATTAGTTTGAAAATTAGATGATGACATCTTACAAAGTTTGTTAATTTTGAAGCGCTTGTGTTGAAGAGGATAATATGACCAATCGTATTTAAATTAAGGCTTTATTTGAAATGTCATTCTTATTGCTTCTTAAAGTAGTTTTTTAATACAAAATTTTAATTTTTGTATTAAAAGGTACTCTAAGAAGCAGTAAGAAAGCCATCCCAGATGAAGTTTAAGAGGAGATTTTGACATTAATTGAATTCTAATTTCTATAGCATTAGGTAAGCAAAGTTTTAGTGTTTTTTTTTTCTTTAATGTTAGACTTTCTTTTGGTAGCACATTATGCATTTCGTAGTTAGCATTTTTTACCTTTAAAATTTACAATTTTCAATTAATTACTCTTTATTTTATTTTTAAATTGTAATTGCAAAGTTGTTGTCTACTTTCATAAGTTCTAATTGTATTTCTCTTCCTTTTATAGATATAAATGAGTTGTTAATAGGGAAGAACAAAATAATAGTTAGAATAATTACCACATAATTTTTCTTTTCTTTTCTCATTAAATTATATAAAATACTTTTTTTAATATTTTCAATAATTTCAATATAAATCCAATTACCTAATAATTAAGTTAGAATCAAATACTTAAAATAAATAAATGGAGAAAAAGTTATTTACAATATTGCCCTTAGATTCCACTTTGGTACCATAAAATTTTCTTGAGTAGGCACATTATAAGGGAAGATTAAGCTTCGCGGGCCAAGGCCGGACGAATTGGCCCGGCCCAGGAATAAGTACAAATCGCTAAGATTCGCGCGAACGAGAATTGGACGTCCTGTTCGTTGCTGGACTAAATACCATACAACGTAAGGAAGAGCGATTGTATGGAACAGAGGAAGCTGCTGCGAAAGTGTCTCTGCGGCCATCTCGTATGTGGCTCTTGCTGCAAGAACCCCAAACTGCTGTTTTGTCTTTTGCCGTAGGAGATGTTTACGTATACATAAAAATATTGATGCGGCAATTATATGGGCCTACATATGTTAGTACTAATCACATGCGAATAGAGATGTGATTGCGATAGGTCTGTGGGTATTAGTTGCATGAGAAAATTTTTACTTTTATTTTTATTTGTAAATTTAAGTCTGGTATCTTCTAGAACATTTATGATATGTAAAAAAAAAATTTATTTTGAACAAAAATCTAATACATAAACATATAAGTTATAAGAGTTAATGAAAAAAAAAAAAAAAATTTATATGATTTGATCTAGTTGAAATAATTCATTACGTAATTAAAGATAAAGGACTCCGTTCTTTCTCCTAATTTAAGAAGTTTTTTTTTTTTTTTTGAAACGGGGTATCCACCTGTTGTCATACCTGAAAGGGTGCTTAGCGGTGTTACCTATCCTCGGCTGACCTAGAAGAGGCATCTACCCCAAAAACCTCCTGACCCGCCTTTGATTGGGTCCATTTAACTAGGGGGTTGGGGGGTTCCCAACCATACTAGCCCACCAACCAAGCTAAGCAACGATGTGTGATTTAAGAAAACTTAATTAAGTTATTTAGAATAATTTTTTAATTCATATTATATAGACTATGAAAAAAAGCAGTAAAAATTATTAATTATTATATAATATTAGTCTAGTGATAAAATATAACAGAGGTTATGGTCATGTGTATATACTCGGACATCAAAAATCAAATGACAAGGTTGGATATTAGTAGGAAAATAAACATAATTGTGACGGACATCAACTGACGGTGTCAATGATTGTTGATAGTGGTCATCAACAATATTTGATAGTGATGAAAAATAAAGCTTCTCAACACCAGGCTGAGGTTTCCTTGGAAGCAAATTTGGAGGAAGATGTTCTTTACCATAAGAATTACTAATGTGTGGTAGCTTTAAGAAAGTAGTTGTTTTTTTTTTTTTTTAAGAATATATTTTTTATATTCACAATAACTTATAGTAAGATTTTCTTTTATAAAATAACTTCACAACCACTTTTACAAAAAATTGGAACTGTGACAAAAACCCTAAGGCTTCTGTTAGAGCATAACAGCAAATAAATAAATATTATATTAATTATTCTTGCTGATGTAGGTGTAGTTCATTGGTTATTGTTGTAATACAGCCACATCTTCTATATATATGTGTATGCATTGCTACCGGATGGATGGGTGATTATCTTCCTTTTCTCTATTCTGTTTCACTTCTTGTTCTTGTTCTTCCACCTTCAGTTTCTACATGGTATCTAGAGCCAGCCAAGGAGGTCTCTCCTAACGATGAGCTCAGCTACCTCCAAACCTAGAGAGCACTCAAACATGGAGGAGCCGGAAGATTCGCTGATCCCATTGGCACTGAAATTTTTCGTCTCAAATCTGAAGATGAATGTTTCCATTCAGCTGGATGCAGACAATTACTCCATGTGGAAAGCTCAAATTGTAAAAAAAATTCGTGCGAATGGCTTTGATCGATTTCTTGATTCTTCTTTCTCTTCTTCGCCTTTGGTTCTTCTTCAACCCGATGGCCGATCTATTCCAAATCGGTAGTTCAATCAGTGGCTTTTAACCGACCAAAACCTAGCTGCTTCCCTCTGTTCTACCATATCCTCCGCCATTTTACCTATGTCGTCAATTTGGACTAAATAGCGGCCATTTGGTCTACTCTTGAAACAAGATTTCAATCCACAAATAAATCCAAAGTTATCAAGCTAAAGAACTCTCTCCACAACATCTCTCTCAAGAATCAAACTATCACTCAATATCTTTCTGAAATCAAGTCCATTGTTGATCAAATTTTTGCTTGTGGATCGACGGTTGATCATGAAGATGTAATACTTTACATCCTTAATGGTCTTCTATCCGCTTACTAATCTTTCAAAACAACGATTCGCACAATGTTAACTCCCCTCTCTCTCGATCAGCAATATCCTCTTTTTCTTAGTGAAGAAATCAACATCGCGTCTGATAATGCTCGTGCTTTCTCTCTGTCGGATCCAAACACAACGTTATTTACCAGTAGTGGCTGTGGACTATGCTCTCGGGGCAAATCCTCATCGAAAACCAACACGACGTCTCGCTCCTCTTCCAATTCCACGGTGATTTATAAGATCTGTGCAAAAAGAGGTCACGTTGCCTCCAGCTGCTGGCATAGATTGGAAATGAATTACGTTTGGCAGCAGCAGCAATCAACGCACAGGGAACTTGCAGCAAATTCCAATAGCTCCTATTCGAATTGGTTTCTTGATTCCGGGGCAACAAACCATCTCACCAATTCGCTGGATAACATGTCCATAGGAACACCATATCAAGGCTCCGAAACTGTTACTGTAGGCGAAGGGAGATCGACTAACATTGCTAATATTGGTACAGGTTTGTTACCGACTCCCTCCCGTAAGCTTTCTTTATCTCAAATTCTTCACACACCTTTTCTCCATTATAATTTGCTTTCCATTTCAAAACTGACCAAATATAATGATATTTCTATAATTTTTAATCCTTCTGGTTTTCTGTTTAAGGACATGAAAACGCAACAGGTGCTGCTTCAAGGACCATGTGAGAATGGCCTCTACCCCATTCGGTTCAACACAAATTCCTCTTTTGCTTCGGGGCTTGCGACTGTCAGTGATCGATCTACTCCATGGCATAATAGACTAGGCCATCCCAATCTTCGGGTGCTTCATAAAATCTCTCAATGTAATCCCAAACTTAGAATAAACATTAATCAGATATCCTGCTTGCCGTGTAAACAATCCAAAGGTCATAAAATTGTCTTTGAAAGATCCAAAAATAGACAACTCTCTCCTCTATCTCTCGTGCATTCTAATGTTTGGGGTCCTGCCCTAGTTGTTTCTACTCAAGGCTACCGATATTATGTGCTATTCGTTGATGATTTTTCTCATTTTTCATGGATCTTTTCAATGAGATAAAAATATGAAGTTTTCAACATATTTGTAACTTTTAAAACTCAAATTAAAAAGCACACCTCGCATACTATCAAAACGTTCCGCACTGATGGTGGAACTGAATTTCTTAATCATAACTTTAAACAATTCTTAAGTAATCATGGCATCGCTCATCAAATCTCCTGCCCCTACACTCCTGAATAGAATGGGGTGGCCGAGCGTAAGCACAGGCATTTAATTGAAACTTCTCGGACGTTACTTCTAACTGCTTCCGTTCCTTACAAGTACTGGCCTGACACTGTCCTTACTGCTACTTACCTTATAAATCGTTTACCATCTCCTACAACAGATAATCTCACTCCCTTTGGACTATTTCACAACTCTAAACCCAACTATAATCACCTGCACACGTTCTGGTGTGCATGTTTTCCTCTTTCGCCTAGCCGTGACCATCATAAGCTTCAACCAAACTCCTCTCTATGTGTTTTTCTTGGCTACTCTGACACCTACAAAGAGTACAAATGATTAGATATCTCTACCAACAAAATTATCGTCTCTAAACACATAACCTTTGATGAACACTTCTTTCCATTTCATAATGCTTCTAATGCTCACAATGAATCACTCAACACATCATCCACCATGCCACCTAAGCTCCTGATTCCGCTCTCTATTCCTCAGTCTACTACTTCTCCCCCGAATATTACCAATCAAAATAATTCTATTCATACCAGGCCTTCTCCATCTCAGTCTACACCTCCCACAGAGCCTGTCATTTCTCATACCTTTCCCGCTGGGTCCAACCAGCCTACTCATCATATGCTAACTAGGCACAAAACAAACAAACCTTTACGAAAAGCTGCAACAGTCTTAAATAAACCTTAAGTCTAAAAAAATATACAATTTTCTTACTTAAACTAATTAAAAAAAAAATCTCTTTTTATTAAATCATTTCAACCTAATTATAATGTATTTAATTTTCATATATTTCGAAAAAAAAATTAATATTTGTTCACTACCATTTCTTAAATTATTGACGTACTCTTATTCTTAAGGTCACATAACCGTGAGAAGTTTTTTTATACTTCTCTTGAATAATGAAGCTACGGATTGCGACGGAGGGAATAAACTCCGAACTCGGGAAATTGGAACGGGAGAGGGTCGTAACTGGCGGTCTATGGAAATGGAACAATTATTACGTCCTCTGATCAGACGTAGAGCTACGTTCGGCCGTCAATAACATATCGCCACGTGCTCTTACTCTCTACTATGCGGCCCGACGACTTGACCCGGACCGGAACCCAGGAATGCTATGTTCTCGTATTGCGAGGTATTACTCGGTACGTATTTGCTCGGTATTGCTAGATATTGCATGACAATAACTAGAAATACTGCTTTGTGAAGACCAATACCATACCGAGTAATACCGAGTTGTACCGAGTTTTTCTAGAAAAACTCGGTACAACTTGATACAACTCAGTATTTGTTCGGTATTGATTATTGCCAAGCAAAATCGACCAATATATACCTAGCAATACCGAGTAATACCGAGCAATACCTAGCAAAATCGAGAAATACTGAGCCATCCGGGTCCGTTCCGGGTCGGGTTGTCGGGGAGCGCGGTAAATAGTGAGAACGCATGGCGCGATTCTACTGGCGGCCGAACGTAGAGCTACGTCCTGTGACCGGACCAAATAAAAGTTCCTAATAAAGTAAAGGGCTCGCCGCTAGTTTTAAGTTTTACTAAAGACGATTCTTAACTCTTAGATTTGCGATCAACCACTCAGTTTAGCGGGATTTAATTTGAAATGGGCAATTTTTTTAAAACACGGCTTGTTTTTCGGTTCAACTGGCTATTCATTGAATTAATATGATCGGACATGTTTCCGGTTGAACCGGCCGGTCCCTTGTTAATGATTGTGCTTACAATATATTTTCACATTTTAGATGGCATGAAATTAGATGATTTGATTGGTAAATAATTTTTATAGAAAATAGAAATATTTTTGTAAAATATATTATGAAATGATAAAATATTTTATTTTGAAAGAAAATTATTTTTTAAGGACAAAAATTTGAGTCACAGACTTTAAAACTTATTGCTCGTTAATTTTAACAAAATTAAAAATTAGTTCAATTCGGATAAAAAAATATTACGAGCATACAATGAATGTAGCTTTTTACGCAAAACAAAACAAAAAAAGTCTTAGAATACTACCCAGACTATTTGAGTATAGCTAATTAATCTAGTCTTAGAGTATCATTTTGCTCCAATTTAGTTCGTCCACTATGGAGTTGTTTCATGTTTGGTTGGAATGCCTTTAGGGTGAAAAATAAAATAAATGGATGTATTTTAACTTTTTGCATGTTTGATTTGACATCTCATAAAGTAAAATGAAATCTTAATGTATTCGAAATCTTCGCTTGTAGTTCATTTTCCACGAAGAGTAAATGCTCAAATCAAGCGAAAAAGGAATTCACCAGACACGAGCGAGAGATAAGTATATTTCTTCCCCATTGTCGTAAGAACCATCCTCCGCATTTCTTTCTCAGAGTTCATAGCATCATTAGTGAGGCACAAAGGGAGCTACGTTTCAATTTGCATGACCTGTCTTTTCGTTCTTCTGCTACAACTCCATATGTTTACCTGTCTCCACCCATTTCGACCAGTTCGCATGTTCCCATCCTGCCCATATCGCACGAGCACAACCCTTGGCTCTTTGTCACGGAATAAAACCTTGCAACATTCCTCCCTCGAAATCCTCCTCCCTTGGAATCCAATCTAGCTCCCGCACTAGTCTCTTTGCCACAAAATCCAAGTCATGTGTGCAAGAGCGGGACAAGTGCTATTGTTGTGTGGAGCAGGCAGGGGCGGTGCAAGTTCCCTCAAGTGTGTGGGAGTCAAACGGTACAAGCAAATTGTTGTAACCAATTGCTCCGAGGTATGCCTTTTCATACTTCTGAGCAATGCAATGTTTGTGATTTGATTGAGTTGGCCACTCCGTGCGGGAACTTGGAGCTGTAAGATGGCATGACCATCTCATGTGGGCATTTGAAGCCGCAAAGTGTCTTTGGTGTTTGATTTTTATGAGAATGTTGGGGGTAATGGACTGATTTTACTTTACTCTACATACACCCAACCAAACAAAAACTAATAATTCCAATGTATTAACTTTACAAATAATCAAACAACCTCAAAGTATTTATTTTACACTTCATTCACTTTACGGCCAATCAAAATGGCCCTATATAAAATTATCCAAAATAGTTCCTCATTTTGCTATTGTCCTAGAAAATTGATCTCAGTTTATTATCTAAATTATATAAAATTGATTTGATTTCAAATGTAACATTTTCATCAAGGGAAATTTACATACATATCACTTTATTTCATGTTATTTGTTTATCAAACACTCAAAACATTAATATTACATGCCTACCTCTCTTCTCACTGACCTCACCTCCCGGTGGGCCGACGTAAGATCGGGCCTTATGCTGTGCTGAAGCAAATCAATCTGAATGCATATGTTGTCGACTTTCCTAAATACTACAACACTTCGTCCACCTTCAATATCGGAGATCTTGTTGCGTATCACCCGCCCGATATGGCCATTACGAGTCTTTCTTCATCTGATTCAGACTCTTCTGTTGATGGGGGAGAATGATGCGATGCATCAAGCCATATCCTCTACCATGAAGACCGTTACTTTGCTTTAGTTATTAATTAGTTGCTTTATTTAAATTAAATAATTTACTTATTGTTTAATCATTAGAAACCGTTAGAGTGGCTGCTCCACTCTTTCCCTTTTACTTAGTTTAGCATCTGTTTTTTTGCCATGTGCTGGCATTTTGGTTTGCTTCCATTTTTAGCAATGGCTTTTCCTGTATTTCTTCTTTGGGAGAAGAAGAGCAAAGCAGTCGATGATATACAGATTTTGGCTATAACCATTACCGATCTCTTGCCTTCTTGGTGTTTTTCTTGTGTGAACATGCTTCTTCCGTGGAATACCACATCAATTGCCAAGCAAAATCGACCAATACCTAGCAATACCGAGCAATACCTAGCAAAATCGAGAAATACTGAACCATCCTGGGTCCGTTCTGGGTTTGGTTGTCGGGGAGCGCGGTAAATAGTGAGAACGCATGGCTCGATTCTACTGACGGCCGAACGTAGAGCTACGTCCTGTGACCGGACCAAATAAAAGTTCCTAATAAAGTAAAGGGCTCGCCGGTAGTTTTAAGTTTTACTAAAGACGATTATTAACTCTTGGATTTGCGATCAACCACTCAGTTTAGCGGGATTTTGAAATGGGCAATTTTTTTAAAACGCGGCTGGTTTTTCGGTTCAACTGGCTATTCAGTGAATTAATATGATCGGACATGTTTCCGGTTGAACCGGCCGGTCCCTTGTTAATGATTGTGCTTACAATATATTTTCACATTTTAGATGGCATGAAATTAGATGATTTGATTTGTAAATAATTTTTATAGAAAATAGAAACATTTTTGTAAAATATATTATGAAATGATAAAATATTTTATTTTGAAACAAAATTATTTTTAAAGGACAAAAATTTGAGTCACACACTTTAAAACTTATTGCTCGTTAATTTTAACAAAATTAAAAATTAGTTCAATTCGGATAAAAAAATATTACGAGCATACAATGAATGTAGCTGTATACGCAAAACAAAAAAAAAAAGTCTTAGAATACTACCCAGACTATTTGAGTATAGCTAATTAATCAAGTCTTAGAGTATCATTTTGCTCCAATTTAGTTTGTCGACTATGGGGTTGTTTCATGTTTGGTTGGAATGCCTTTAGGGTGAAAAATAAAATAAATGGATGTATTTTAACTTTTTACATGTTTGATTAGACATCCCATAAAGTAAAATGAAATCTTAATGTATTCGAAATTTTCGCTTGTAGTTCATTTTCCACGAAGAGTAAATGCTCAAATCAAACGAAAAAGGAATTCACCAGACACGAGCGAGAGATAAGCATATTTCATCCCCATTGTCGTGAGAACCATCCTCCGCATTTCTTCCTCCGAGTTCAGAGCATCATTAGAGAGGCACAAAGGGAGCTACGTTTCAATTTGCATGACCTGTCTTTTCGTTTGTCTGCTACGGCCATCTGTTTACTCGTCTCCGCCCATTTCGACCTGTTCGCATGTTCCAATCCTGCCCATATCGCACGAGCACAACCCTTGGCTCTTTGTCACAAAATACAATCTTGCAATGTTCCTCCCTCGAAATCCTCCTCCCTTGGAATCCAATCTAGCTCCCGCACTAGTCTCTTTGCCACAAAATCCAAGTCATGTGTGCAAGAGTGGGACAAGTGCTATTCTTGTGTGGAGCAGACAGGGGCGGTGCAAGTTCCCTCAAGTGTGTGGGAGTCAAACGGTACAAGCAAATTGTTGTAACCCATTGCTCCGAGGTATGCCTTTTCATACTTCTGAGCAATGCAATGTTTGTGATTTGATTGAGTTAGCCACTCCGTGCGGGAACTTGGAGATGCAAGATGGCATGACCATCTCGTGTGGACATTTGAAGCCGCAAAGTGTCTTTGGTGTTTGATTTTTATGAGAATGTTGGGGGTAATGGACTGATTTTACTTTACTCTACATACATGCACCCAATCAAACAAAAAATAATAATAATTCCAATGTATTCACTTTACAAACAATCAAACAACTTCAAACTATTTATACTTCATTCACTTTACGGCCAATCAAAATGCCCTTATATAAAATTATCCAAAATAGTTCCTCATTTTGCTATTGTCCTAGAAAATTGATCTCAGTTTATTATCTAAATTATATAAATTTGATTTGATTTCAAATGTAACATTTTCATCAAGGGAAATTTACATACATACCACTTTATTTCATGTTATTTGCTTATCTAACACCCAAAACATTAATATTACATGCCTACCACCCGTATATAATTTTAATATCAAATATACCACTCTTATAATTCATTTCTACTATTCATACCATCATATAAACTTTAATACTTCATTCCATGCACCCAAATTTATTATATAGGTGGTAGACATGTAATATTAATGCTTTTTAGTGTCAGATATGTAAATAGCATGAAATAAAGGGGTATGTATGTAAATCCCCTTTTATCAATTATGTACATTTGTGTGGCTAACTTGAAACAATATTATACTCTAAAATTAAAATAGCTATATATGAATAGTCAGGAACTATTTTTAAATTTAACTCTTTGAGAAACAAAAAATAGAGCAAATGATAAATACTCGTCCAAGTTTTTCTTTCAAGAAAATAAAAATATATTAAAGGGCATATCCGTAAAAACACTTCCACTTCCATTGGATACTTACCTACCTCCAACTCCTCATCTTCCAAAACACCTCCTCTTCTTCTTCTCCTTCTTCTTCTTCTTCTCTCCCTCCAACCCTAACCCAACATGCCCACCCCCTCCACCACACCCACCACCTCCACCTCCACCTCCACCTCGGAACAACTCACCCCACCACCTTCCGGCAGGTGCCGGCGACTCAGCCCCATCCACCGCCCCCCACCCCCCTCTCTTCTCACTGACCTCACCTCCCGGTGGGCCAAAGAATGGAACCGCGCCTATCTCCTCGCCTGCGCCGCCGGCCTCATCGTCGACCCCCTCTTCTTCTACTCCCTCTCCATTAGCGACCCCTTCATGTGCGTCTTCATAGACGGTTGGTTCGCTATAACCATCACTGTTCTCCGCTGCATGACTGATTCAATTCACGTATGGAACACATGGCTTCAGTTCAAAACAGCCTGCAGCCACCACCGCAGGCAGCTTTCGCCAGCGGAGGATGACGGCGAGGCAGGGAAGGAGAACAGGTTAGCGCCGCCGCCGCGAAATTATCTCAAATCGAAGAAAGGGTTCTTGCTCGATCTCTTCGTTATTCTTCCCATCATGCAGGTGAAGCAATTTTATTTATTATTATTTTATTTAAATCCTTAGAAAAATTCATTCACTTATGTACTATAAGCAATAATTAAAAAAATGAAATATTTTATTGCTGAAAAATAATAGAAGAAAGAGAAGAGTGCGGTGAGGAGAAAAGAAAGAGTTAAAATTGTACAAATATTCCGTTGTCATCAAATGTCTTTGTTCGAAGACGACAAAATTAATGCTGCAACGGCGTGTAGGTTTAACAGACAGTTTGGGTATAGGCATTGGTACGGACGCGAATTATTGGTATGGTCCACTCTGTTCAACGGTAGAATGTATGAAAAAAGTTATAAAAAAAAAAAGATATATTTATGACAGTTTTCAATATGTCTTTCTTTTTTTCTTAAATTTGAGGAATTTAAGGGGCTATTTAATTGTTTCAAAAAATTGAATAGAATGTTAAAAAAAATACTTTGAAGTTATTCGGATAAGTCAATAAGAATCGTAAGATTTTTTTTTTGAAGTAAAGTGAATGTAATGTAAATTATAAGAAGATTGTGATCGAGGTGGCTATCGGCTAGTCGTCGTAGGAGCCGGCGGGGTCAAGATGAGCGGCGATCGTTGGGCTGCGGTGGAAAGGAGGTTGGTGAGATAGTGGGTGCCGTGGTCAGTCAAGGAACTTGAGAGATAATAACTGTTCTCGTTTAAATTGGACGAAAACATGTTTCCTAAAAAAAGGACTAGAATGAATATACTGCATTTACTTTACTTTAAATTTATTTTTCATTCAACTAAATACCAAAAAGTAAAAAAAGTAATGTATTTACATTAATTTGTAGTTATTTTTCTTCCAACCAAATAGCCCAGAAGTGTAATGACTATTAAAAAAAAATCAGCAAAAAATGAAAGTGGTTCAATAGAAAACTATAAAGCTCAAGCAACGATGAAGAAACAAAACAAAATATGCTCTAAAAAAATAAAAAGCAAAATATGCTCTAACAAAAGTAAATACAGGATTATAAATTCAGAATGGCCAAAAATATACTCAGGCTTGTAATAACATTAAGTGATGCCCTTACGCCATCCAGGGGTAGCAAAATGGAGAGATTATTAGGTGCGGAGGGCGGACGGGGAGAGCCATCCGCACAAGTATTGAGTACCTAGTGGTACTCGTACTCGTACCGCTGGGTACCGCTACGTATCCAATACTTGTGTGGACTGTGCGCACTCCGCACCTAATAATTTTTCAACAAAATGACTGAGCGGTATGGGAGTGAGATACTCACTCAACATTGTTCCAACGATGCTTGGCTTTCTTGTATTTACACAATTTTTTATAAGAATTATCCGCTGCTTTGAGATGAAGCTCTTCACTGATGAGAAGAGCATAAAGACTATCGAGTGAAAGAGAATTCTGCATAGTGCGAATGGTAGTGGTGAAAGACTGATATTCAGGCGGTAGACCGTTTAGAATGTACAATATGACATCCTCAGAATCAACAGAAGAACCGGCGGAGGAAATTTGATCTACAATTTTCTTGATCTCGGTTAGGTACTGAGTCATACTCTGATTTTGCATAGAGATGTTGTGCAGCTCGTTCTTGAGCTGTATGACTTTGGAGCGACTCGACGCCTGAAAGCGAGAATGAAGCGTAGACCAAATCTCGTGCGTGGATTCTAATTGAATCACGTACGGCAAGACGGAAGGAGAGATGGTAGAGCACATAGCAGTAGCGAGGTTTTGATCTGTGACAGACCATTCTTGCGAATCTTGATTGGGATTTGTATGTTCGGTTGCAGATTTAGGATCAAGAAAGTGAGCAAACCCATTTGCTTTAAGAAGCTTAGCGATTTGGGTGCTCCAAATGGAGAAATTGTTTGAGGTAAGAGCATGGGGAACCAAGGATTTTAGATTAGAAATTACAAACTTCAGAGATGGAGAGATATAGAGATGACCGCCGGAGTTGGCCGTGGTGGTGAAAGACGATGAAACGCCGGAAGCTGCCATGGAGAGAATCGTCAGAACCTGGAGGCTCTGATACCATGTAGAAACTCATAATGTGAGCTCTTAGCTCAAGAACTCAATAAGGAAGAAGAACACAGAGTTTAAGAAATGAAAGTATATTATTTTCTATGTTGTCTTCGGTACAAACAAGCCAGCTATAAATAGCTTAGGTACATACACTTTACACGTGTGAAAAGATTATTGGTTAGGACAAGTAATATATATTTATATGTTCTAATAATAAATACAATAGACGAAAGAATCTAAAGCATTCCTGATTTTCTCCTAAATGCTACTTGCATTAGTTTGATCATTGGCTTTGTTGCATCTTAGAATATTTATGGCGTTGGAGAAATATAAATGTTAACATCCTAATTTTGAATGAAGATTCAATACAAATACAGAGATATATAAGTAGGGTGTAATGTTCATAAGAGATACCATAGTTTTTACATGGAAACCTCTGAAAAGGAGGAAAAACCATGGAGCCTGATCCATTTTGAATGAATCCATTATTGTTAGTAGTCGATTACAAATGAAGTCCTTCACTGGGGGGAAAGCCTTAGCTTGATATAACAAATATGCATCATATATATAGAGTGCATTACATAGTGAGAATTAAAAGGATCAGTATTGACATATTCGTTTGGTCGACAGGACAATAGTTAGCGAGCAATGTAAGTCGGGATGACAGTACTTGGAAGAATTGTAGTCGGTGGGAGACAGTGGTCAGAAAGATTGTTGTCTAGTGGTGGAGGTTGGTAAGATCGTAATCTGACGACAGAGATCAAAAGTGTTATAGTTGGCAAATGACAGTGGTCAAAAAAGATTGTTGTTTGGGGACAAGGGTTGGAAGGGTCGTAGTCCTGCAACAGAGGTCAAAATGACCGTAGTCGATGAGTAACATAGGTATGAAAGTTCATTGTCTAGCGACAGAGGTTTGGAAGGATCGTAATCTGGCGACAGAGGTCGAAAGGCCTGAATTCAGCGGGCGACAATGGTCAGAAAGATTGTTATCTTGCAACGTAGGTTGGAAAGACTGTAGTTTGAATACATAAGTAGGAAGGACCATAGTCACCAAGTGACAGTGCTAAAAAACATTGTTGTCTAGCGATGGAGGTTGGAATGATCGTAGTTGGAGGGTGAAAATGGTTAAAAAATTTGTTATCTAGCGACGGAGATTGAAAGGGCCGTAGTTTGGAGACAAAGGACAGAAGGACCATAGTTAGTGATGTTGGTCGGATAGAGCATAGTTTGCAACGATCAATAGTCGTGCTGGAGTCCGGCAAAGTTCGGTGATAGTTGGTGGCTAGGTGGAAGTCTGACAAAAATCCAGCGAAGATTAAGTTGTCGAACAAGTGCAAGTCCAGTAGTGATTGAGAAGAACTCTGACGATGGTCGATGAACGAGCAGGGGTCCGGCTATGGTCGGGAATCACTCCGAGTCTCTGACGATGGTCGGGAAGAACTTCGGTGGTGGTCGACGAACGGGCAGAGGTCCAACGTTGGACGGGAAGAACTTCGACAGTGGTCAACGAGCGGGTGGAGGTCCAATGATGGCCGGGAAGAACTCCGATGATGGTCGATGAATGGGCGAAGGTCCAGCGGTGGTCAGGAAGAACTTTGGCGGTGGTCAGCAGTAAATAAACTCCCAGACTCCTCCCTTATTTTCCCTTCTTCCTTTCCCTCTCATGAGAATAATTGAGGTTATTTATAATTTTTTTAGAGTGGCTTGACTTGTAAATATGAGGAGGATCAATGTCAAGATATGAGTGGTTTGAATGGAATACCAATATTGATCCCTTTGATCATTGACCATTTATTGATCATTTCAATGTCTTAATGATATCAGAATTCAACAATCTTGGACTTATTGGATTCGTCTCGTTGAGCCACACGATTTGACTATAAGCATGTTAAGTTTAAAGTTTGTTTGGAAGCTCAATTTTACTTTGAACCATCCAAATATATTTTGGACCCTTGATTTGGGCTCATTCGAGCTTTGATTTGACTGATTTTGGTGTCTCGGTTCTTCTTTTGAAGACTTTAATTCGACTATAAGTTTGCTGAAATCAGAGTTTTGATATTCTCAAATTTAAATTTTGAAAGCATTTAACTCGATTTTATCTTGAGATTCGTGTTTGATGACGAATTTGTTGTGACATATCACGCTTTATTAAGTACTCCAAATAAAAAATTAATGACTGGAAAATATTCGATTCATAAAGAAATAATTGCATGTGATGAAATCAATAAAACGATCATAGTTATTGGACATTAATGCATGTACGTTAAACGACCCAATCCAATAATTAAAGCTAGAAAACATACAAATTGACCAGGAACTCTATGCACGCCATATGAAAATTATTTACAGAAACATCGGTAGAGAGAGAGAGGAGAATTTTTAAATATAGCATCTAAAATATCATTATTTATATCATTTTGCATTTCTCGCAAATAGTCATCTTCGGGGAGAGATTATTACGTGAAGGATCAGAGCTGTGTTCGATTTTTATGAGTGTGCACAGTAAAAAAAAATGCAAAAGTGCATACTCACAGAATCCGGACAGTTCTCCCTCCTGAGCTCCGCACATAATAAGCTCTCCCAGAAAGAGAGAGAGAGAGAGAGAGAGAGAGAGAGAGAGAGAGAGATTGTAAAGGCTTGTAATGACCGGCAGGACCATTGTTGCTGAAGGGAAATGGGACCATTGGCATGGTGATGGGGGGGAGGGTATTTTATTTTATTTGAATATTTTGAGTTTTATATATGCAAAATCCCCATATACATATGAGATTAATCAACGATAAATTAAATAATAATAAATTTTTTGGCTGTTGCAGATTGTAATGTGGGTGGCAGCTCCGGCTTTAATACGTGAAGGATTGATAACAACAGTAATGGCTGTTCTCCTGATAATGTTCCTCTTGCAGTATATCCCTAAGGTTTACCATTCTGTGTGTTTTCTCCGCCGAACACAAAATTTTTCTGGCTACATCTTCGGCACAATTTGGTGGGGGATTGCTCTCAATCTGATCGTTTATTTTGTCGCATCACATGTGAGTATATGTGCTTTTTAATTATTTTTACTTGTTCTTCTATTTTTTCATAATATTTTTGCTCACTCTTGAAAATTTTTCTTATGAGTTCTCTGAAGAAAATAATTTTACTGTTTAACTGATAATATTTTTCTTTTTGGCGACATATTTGTAACTCATAATAACAACATTATCATCATCATCATCGACTTCTACAACTAATCAGGCTTTTGTTATGCATGCGATCCTTATTTTGTTGAACTGTCTTTGGTTTTAGAAGGCTCCTTATATGATTTAATGATCATGTGATAGCCCTATGTGAGACAACTTACTATCATCCATCTGATTCCCTTGAGAAGAAGTTCTGTTGAACTTACTGTTAGGTGTAATTCCAGATTTTTAGGATTATTTCTTTGTTTCTTTAGTTTGAGTGTGTGGCTCTCTATGTAGTCACATTATTCTTTAAATAAAGCCCTTGGGTATGTAATAGGCAAGCCATCAAAAAGGAAAGCAATTCTCTGTTCTGCTTTTAAAATTTTCCTATTTTTCTTTTCAGCAAGAAGCCGTAAAAGCTTCTGTCAAAAGCTCTGGTAAGCAAGCTTTTCTCAGATTTCACATTTTGGTATCAGAGCCGCCTTTCTTTTCTTGCGTTGGGTTCCGATCTACTTCCCAACTCCATTTTTTCTTCTTCTTCTTCATTCGCACGACACTCCTCACCGGAGAACCACATGAACGAAAGGAGTTCTTGGAGCCAAGAAGATTAGATCAGATGATGCAAGAAGCTTTGGAAGTGCCACATTTCGTGTAGAGGTGAGATCGCTGGAGGCGTGAGGTTGGCGAAGAGCAGTGCACGCACAAAAGGTCGCGTAGGCTGTGTGAGCAGGAGGTGTTCACGGGACAGCAGGCGCACGGTGGTGTTGCACACGGAGGCCGGCCGGAAACATGCCAGAGGTGAACGTGGTGCGAGAAAGCGGCGTGAGGCGTGCAAGGGCGCTGGACCAGCGCTTGGAGCGGCTGGGCGCAGAGAAAGTGTGAGATCTCGTTCCCTTACTGTTTCTCTCTGAATTGGATTTTCCTCCCAGGATCGGCCAGGACGAAGTTGAGATCGTCCAGGCCGATCAGTACATTCAAACAGCTGATTTCTGGAGCTATTTCTGGACAGGATCGTCCAGGACGATATTGAGATCGTCCAGGACGATCGGCACTATTCACAATACCGTCCTGATCATCGCCCTGGGAATGGTCCAGGACGATCAGAATTTGGTCTGATCGTCCCAGGACGATCGGGCGATCGGCCAGGCCGATCTGAGTATGATATAAGGAAATGAGCTCGTTTTGAGGAGAGAGAAATTCATATTTTAAAAATCAGATATTTTGAGGAGAGAGAAAGAGAAAGGGAAAAAGAAGAAAGCTTGGTTTTGGAGGCCGCGGAGCGCTTTTCGTCCGACGCTGCTGTTGGGAAAAGTGAAGATCTCGTGGTAAGGATTCTGAACCCTATTTCTGTTTTCAGAGATATTGTGTTTTGATCGTGTTGTGTACTGTTTTGTGTTTTCGTAGTCTACTTTTAGACATGATTTTGATTTGACACGACTTTCACCGCACAACTTTTAATATGTTATAGATATGACTATTGTACACGATTTGACTGTATTCTACGAAGATTTTATCGGTCGGAATTGATTCTACGCGATTTTAATCGAATAGAAAAATATCAGGACATGATTTGATTTGGATTCTTTACATTGATAGTCTTGTATTGATGCCGTGGATATTCGTTTGTAATTTGGAGAAATTTGGAATTTGTATCTTTTTGCAGGATTTTTGTGTAAATTCGATAGACTGCCGTTACTCTGCCCGATTTTCGTAGTTTTCCTGATTTGTCTGAAATTGATAGATTGAACTGTTATGTGCATGACTATTGATATGATTATTCTAGATTTCTTTAATTCTGCTTATTGCATCGATTATTGCATTGAATTGATTGTTACTGAAAGACAAGTGGGAACCTGGTTGAACGTTGGTTGGAGATGATACCTGTACAGGATGGTGGGCCGACGGGCTTTCCTTTAAATCATAGACCATTGATCATTGATATAACGATTGGGAGTTATAAGGAGTTTTATATGCCGACGGGCGAAAAGAGTGACGACTCTTCTTGATCGAAACCAACGTGCGGATATCTACAACAGCAATATGGATTTCTACAACAGCACCATTGATAATGACTAGTGTTTGTGCTTGTCGAGTAAGACCACTGTATGGATTTCCTGATATGCATTGATTTATTGATTATCCATTGATTTACTGATTTGATTGGATTTACTGTATCGTACGATTTTATTGATTTCATCGATTGATTACTGAGCATTGATACGACTGAGCACTGATTCTACTGAGCATTAATTCTACTGAGCATTGATATGGACATGGATAGATATAGATATTGCATTGATAGCATGGATATGGACATCGTATAGATTCATTGATATTGCTGCTTATGGATTTCATAGATTCGCCATCGCTACTGTTTCTGCACCGTACTGACTACTTTATAGATTCATTGTTTCGTATTGTTTTCCTCGATTGATTTCATTGATTAGATTGTATTGATTCGACTGCATCGATTTGATTGACGGATATTGATTGATTGAGTTGATTTATCGATTTGCCTGCCGCTGCATTGACTGGTTTTATTGACTATTGATTTCCGGATTGCATAGACTCATTGACCATTGACTGATACAGATTGATAGTTTGACATGCATATTGATATCATCGCCGTGCTTTGATTTCAGTTATAGGTATTAGGTGACCTGCTGGGCTTTGTAAAGCTCATTATATGTGATTGATATTTTCAGATCAGGGCTTGGGAGCAGGAGATAGGAATTGATCCAGATCTTCAGGTTTTGTTCTTTTGGGTCGATTGATGATTCTTTTGTACTCAGGACATGATAGATTTCTCTACTTGTATTGATAGAGTAGTTCCTGAGTATTGTATATCATATTTAGAGATATGAATCGACTGATATATTGATATTTTAAATTTTATAGATGATTTGATAGATTGCTTACTGAAGGTTTTAGATAACTCTGGTAAATTGTTTGGGTAATTGATTGACATTCTTTCCAAGTTAGATCTTGGGGCGTGACAGAAAGCATGGGAGGAGGCTGCTCGGGATTTTGCCGGAGGGGAGCTGTGGCAGAGTTAACGGTTTTTTGAACCGTTAAGCCGCAAAGCAGCACGCCGAGGATCAGGAAGTGTTGAGGAGAAAATCGCACAGAATTTTTTTTAAAATCTTGATTTCTTCGTCATGTCGATGCAAAGGCTGGAGATCGACAAGTTCAAGGGAGAGAATGATTTCAGTTTGTGGAGGATCAAGATGAAGGCGCTTTTGGTTCATCAAGGCTTTTCCGATGCAATCTTTGACAAGAATTTCGCTGCAATCACTGACAGAGCCAAGGCGAGAGAAATCCAATTGAAAGCACACAGTATCATCCTTCTCTCTATCGGTGACGAAGTTTTAAGAGAGGTTGCGGAAGAAGATACGGCATTAAAGGTATGGAGGAAGCTTGAATCAATTTACATGAAAAAGTCTCTTACGAATCGACTGTTGTTGAAAAAACAATTGTATACACTCCAAATGGAAGAAAATCAAGAACTCCGAAAGTATTTGGACGACTTCAATAAATTGATTCTTGACCTCAGAAATGTAGATGTGAAAATTGATGAGGAAGATCAAGGGATTATACTCCTCAGCTCTCTACCGAAGACGTATGAAAACATAGTTGACACTATGTTGTATGGTAAGCAATCTTTGACACTATGTTGTATGGTAAGCAATGTTTGACATTAACGGAGGTTAAATCCGTTTTAATGTCAAAAGAAGTTCAAAGGAAAATTGACCAGAAAGAAGACAAGAATGGCAACATTCTGATCGCTAGAGGAAGATCAGAATCACGTAGGAGCAATGCCAATAGAAAGTGCTATCATTGTAATAAAGAAAGGCATATTAAGAGGTTTTGTCCAAATTTGTCTCAAGGGGTTGAACCTGAAGTTAGGCTGGCAATAGCAGCAGATTTGGGAGACGGTTGGACTGAGTCTGATGTTTTGTAAAATCTGGATTTAGGGAGTGATTGTTAGGTGTAATTCCAGATTTTTAGGATTGTTTCTTTGTTTCTTTAGTTTCTTTAGTTTGAGTGTGTGGCTCTCTATGTAGCCACATTATTCTTTAAATAAAGCCCTTGGGTATGTAATAGGCAAGCCATCAAAAAGGAAAGCAATTCTCTGTTCTGCTTTTAAAATTTTCCTATTTTTCTTTTCAGCAAGAAGCCGTAAAAGCTTCTGCCAAAAGCTCTGGTAAGCAAGCTTTTCTCAGATTTCACACTTACTATCATCCATCTTATATATATATATATATATATATATATATATATATATATATATATATATATATATATATATATATATATATATATATATATAGTGATCATCTTCATCTTACTCGTGGTTCAATTACATGGCACTTATTCCAATCCTTGAAATTATTTAGGCTCATGAAAATTATCTCAGGCTCTCTTGAGCGAGAAATTATTTCTACGGTTTTGTCGAACGCAGTTCATCATCTGGAGGCCCACCAGAATGAGTCACATCAGCGGTACCGAGCGGCACCGAGCCGGGTACCAAGCAGAGGGTGACGTGACACATTCTAATTGGTCTCCTAACGACATTCGACATCCACACAGAATAATTAGCGGCCTATCTCAGGATCAATTTAGGTACATATCTTAGGAACTTTCTCAGGTTTCTTGTAAGAATGCATAATCAGATTAAAAATCATCTTCAATAGTTAGTGTTTGCATTTAAATTTATTTTTTTTACTATTCTTATAGCATTATCATGATTTTCCTATTGGATTATATTGCATTAAAGTTTTTTTTTTAGATATTTGAGCCAATTAAGGCAAAGTCACACACACAACACATATGGAAGATTCAAACCCAATATTTTTTAGTTGATAGCTAAAGCTCCCAACTAATAGATCAAATTGGGCCGTATTAATGCACCAAAATTTGATGTAAATTCACATAACCAGCAAAATCACAAGACTTTATAGTATTATATGGTTTGTCTACTCAGTAAATTATTGTGGGAAATATCAATCTTATGCACATTCTCTTGTGTTACTTTATTCCATTAAATGTATCATGGCGTCTAATTTTGACAGCCATAGAGTTAAGTCTTTGTACTTTATTAGAGTAAAATTTGAGGGGTAATAATATAAGATATAGATTTTATCGGGACAACTTTCTTACTATTTTCTAAATATATTTTTTAGTACGAAAAAGTTATTTTTGAAAGTAGTAAGAAAGTAATGCCAAATGCAACCATAAAATGAGAAAAAGAGCAGCGAGTGGATACAAATTGTTGCTAAATATTTGTGTAGCATGAAGTGTTCAACTAGTTAATAATAGAATACGTTGTTGATGATGAATTTTTTTATAGATTTTTCATGTTATAATAGAAATCTAAAGAAATGGCCCAAACATAAAACCTAAATTTTCTTAAAATTCAGAAATTTCATACATGTTTTTAATAATTTTTCTTCATAAATGAGTGCCAAGGATGCCTGTTTATAGATTTGGTTAAGTAATTACTTTAAGGATAGTTAATTTAGAGATTCAGGCATTCAGCTTATCTAGGATCCTATTTCTGCTCATAGAAACTCCTAAAAAAGCCATCTTGGATGCTCTCTCAAAATTATGAGTTAAAATCATCCCATTTAAGAAGCTATATCTTACCTTTCATTTATGTAGAAATTTAAAGTTGAAGATCTTTTCATGAGATTATTTGGGTACTATCTTAGTTAAGTTAATTCAATTTAAGATGTGATTTCAAGAGGTAATATATATAAATATAATTGCTAATCGTATAAAATATTTGTTCTTACACCAAAGGCGGTAGGCGCATGCTGGTACTTGCTAGGAATTCAAAGAGCAGCGAAATGCCTGAAGGAGCAGTGCTCATTGTTAGCTGCAACAGACGGATGTCGTCGTCAAACCGTCGCCTGCGTCAATCCCATCTACTACGGCACCACAAACACTCCCATCACTGGCAGAGATAGACTAGCCTGGGCTAACAACTCCCACGCAAGAGCTACTTGCCTTGACAGCAGCAACAACTTCGAATATGGCTCCTATAAATGGACTGTCTCTCTCGTCACCAACACAAGCCGCCTGGAGAAAATTCTTCTTCCCATTTTCTGGGGCTTAATGACTCTCAGGTGCAGAAGAAACTACATTTCTTTTAAAAAGCTTTTGTCTTTGCGATCAACTATTGCTTACTTGATCGGAAACATGTTTATCAGCACATTTGGAAACCTGGAGAGCACAACGGAATGGCTGGAGATCGTCTTCAACATCATCACCATAACATCTGGTCTCGTCTTGGTCACCATGTTGATTGGAAACATAAAGGTTATGGTTCATCATCAAATGTGTTTGATGAAATATCAACAGAAGCCATCGTTTTAGTTTATTATTCATTGCAGGTTTTTCTGCACGCGACGACTTCAAAGAAGCAAGCTTTGCATCTGAGGATGCGGAGCGTGGAGTGGTGGATGAAGAGGAAGAATCTGCCACAGGGATTCCGGCAGCGAGTGAGGCAGTATGAGCGGCAGCGGTGGGCAGCGATGAGAGGTGTTGATGAATGTGAAATGGTGAGAAATCTTCCGGAGGGGCTGCGGAGAGACATCAAGTATCATCTCTGTCTGGATCTCGTGCGACAGGTATGAATGAAAAAAACATTTATATGTTATTGATTATATCGAAGAGGCATTTTGACAAACACTTGCTATGCGTGCTAGGTTCCTCTGTTCCAGCACATGGATGAACTGGTTCTGGAGAACATTTGTGACAGGGTGAAGTCGCTCATCTTTCCCAAAGGAGAAACGGTAAGAAACCACTAATTTTCATCATTAGCCAGTGCGCAAAAAATCTGATTTTTGCAATACACATCTAATTCAGATAACAAGAGAAGGAGACCCTGTGCAAAGAATGATTTTTATAGTTCGGGGACACCTGCAAAGCAGCCAGATGCTTCGCGACGGCGTTAAGAGCTGCTGTATGCTGGGTCCCGGCAACTTCAGCGGCGACGAGCTACTCTCATGGTGCCTCCGGCGACCGTTCGTGGAGCGGCTTCCACCGTCGTCGTCGACGCTGGTGACGCTGGAGACGACGGAGGCTTTCGGGATTGAAGCGGCGGACGTGAAATATGTGACGCAGCACTTCAGATACACGTTTGTGAACGAGAAGGTAAAAAGAAGCGCCCGGTACTATTCGCCGGGGTGGCGGACTTGGGCCGCCGTGGCGATTCAATTGGCGTGGCGGAGGTATAAGCATCGGAAAACGTTGACGTCCCTGTCCTTCATAAGGCCAAGGCGGCCGCTTTCGAGGTGCTCGTCGTTGGGGGAGGAGAAGCTGCGGCTTTATACAGCGCTGCTCACCTCTCCAAAGCCAAACCAGGATTACTTGGATTGTCTTTGATATGGTCGAGTAGTCGTTTAAGATTGATGGTTCCTGTAGTTTGTGGGTGGAATTCTTGCCATGGAATGAAGGAGAGTCGATTTGGTGTTATGGCAATGTACGGTGTGGAGTAATACTTAAAAAATACGGTAATTCATCTTGAATTCTATTTCTTAACAAAAAAAAAAAAAAAAAAAAAAATCGTGTATATTCTTTCTCTACTACACGAACTTTTATTCTATCCTGTGAACGTACGCAGAAAGGTTCGGTTTTAGGTAAAAAAGTGCCTGTACCGAGTTTTTCACGCCTCGGTACAAAAACTCGGTACAGGCGCTTTTTTGCCTAAAACCGAACTTTCCTCTGCGTACGTTCACTGGATAGAATAAAAGTTTCTACTACACGCGCTAGCCTTTCTCCCCTACTCTTTCTCTATTTTCACCAAAAATATGATTGTGAACAGTGCGACGCCAATATCGTCGATGCACTATTCGTGAACGTGAGAATGGTGCGCCGTTTGTCCTTCGATTGGAGAAGTTCGCGGACGTCAAACAAGGGTACGAAGGAATTCAATTGGAGATGCCCTAAGTAAATTTGAAAAAAATTGTGTTATACTCTTTTATGTTTATGAAATATATTATTTAAAGCTCAGGCTAGAGACAAAACTCGATTTATTTATTTTTAAATATATCACTTAAGATTGCTTAAATCTTTATTTGTTATATTTTCACATGATTTTTTAAATTTTATCATAACAAATCATTTTTATATTTTTATTATAATATTTCATTAGACATAATTTTTTCAACAATAAAAGATATTTATTCATATTTGTTTGATTGAATATTTCTGAATAAATTTATTTATAAAAAGAATTATTTTATAATAAATTTATTTATAAGAAGGATCATTTTATGATGCCTTATTTAGCAGCTAAAAAATACTTGCTAAATTTACGAGTTTGTAGAAGGGAGCTTTTGATTTGGCTCTTAATATGAAAAAATTATTCTGTGCAAACGTTGAACCGTCCAAAGGCCAATCATAATGCGTCATGTCATCCCCTGCTCTGTATCCAACTTGATAATGTTCGATACCGTGGCTCAATACTCCTAATATGAAATATTTTGATTGATCTTCAAAAGATGTTCGGTGTCATTACAGAATAATTTCTTAAAATGAGCTTTTGGAATTCCATGACCTTTTTTTTTCCCGGACAGGCTTCAACCATTTGGCCACACACTCCGTTGGATGCTGCAGGAGTCGCTCGGGATTTGGAGCCTGGACCAGCCTTTTTTCCTTCTCCATTAATTTGCCCAACTCCTCTTTCCTATTCTCTTCACCCCGTGTTCCGCTTCTTCCCGCTCCATACACCGCCGAAGCTCCTCCACCTCTTTCCCGGCAGCCGTTTTCTTCTCCTAGACCGCCATTGACTCTCGAGGCAGACACCAGGAGGTTTTTTTTTTTTTCGATTTATTGTAAGTTTTTTCAAATCTTTTTGTTGGAGCGTACAGTTTTTTATTTTTTTTTATTTTGATAAATGTTTCTTGGTCCTTTCTTGAACTTCTTAATGACGAAGTACAAATTATTTCTGTTAAGTTACTCAATGCGAGCTTGAATGCATAAGAAATATGTTTTGGCGAAATTTTTTAAAGAAAAACTGTATAAATTGAAAGATGATATGGAAAGAATATTGTGGAGATCAAATGAAAATTTTAGAAGAAAAATCTTATTATGCTGCTTTTCAATACTGTTCAGTGATAATGCACCCTTCATAAAGCCTGTGACTTCAGTCTTCATTGTTAAAAGATGACAAAGAAGATAGTATTTTGGAGGTGATAATGGTTATTTTGACTGTTGCTAGAGTTAATAGAAGACAACTAAAGTAATTATTGAACACATTTATATCAAGTTATGAATATGTTATAGTTATAAGAGTTAGTAATTATAAAACAGACAACTAATAAAGTAAGTGTTGATTGTTTAATACAAATTAATTTCATACTAAAGACTCATGATTAGTAAAACTTTACTTAGTTATTTCATAATTTTGATATTTATATATCCATATATTTTCAATTTCATTTGAACTTTTTAGTTACATTCAAAAATCGATTGCTATAAATAATTAAGATGCTTTAGAAGTATTCCTTGGAGTTAAGTTTCAAGCTATTGTTGAGTATAATAAGTTTTTTTTTTTATTTTTTTCATTAACACCTTACTAATCACTACAAATGATTTCGATCTTTATTTTAACATAATTTTATTTTGCTTTATAATGTATTTATATAGTATTCTGTGAAGAGCATACTTCATTGAGTTGCCAATAAATTAATTTCCTTAATCTTGTTTGTATGAAAAATATTTTACATTAATGAATAATTTTCACCAATTTACACTAATGGGAGAAATAATCTCATACAAGCTAGTTCCATGACATATATACAAGATTGGATGAAAATAAAATGAGAATTGTTAGATTGCTAAATTATGACATGTCTAGATAGGGGTGTCAATTTTTGACACGATCTGAATCTGATCCGAAAAAATCCGGGTTAGGGTCAACTCGAACGAGTTTGCCCAGCAACCAAAAAATGACCCGAAATTGACACGAAAACTCTATTTGACTCGGAAACCCGAGATTGACCCGTTTTTTACCCGAAAATCGGAGATTGACCCAATTTTTGACCCGAAAACTAGCAATTTTAGGTCAACTTCGGGTCATTCGTGTCGGGTCGGGTTCGGGTCCGTAAACCTGACCCGGGTTGACCCGAATAGTGCCGAGTCAGTTCTGGGTTCGACCCGAACCCGACCCATTGACCCGGGTTGACCCGAATAGTGCCGAGTCAGTTCTGGGGTTCGACCCGAACCCGACCCATTGACCCGAATTGACACCCCTATGTCTAGATTCATAGTGAATTGGGTGACTTTTTGCCGGTGTTGCTTTTATTGCATCCCCCCTAACCAATGATGAAGCTTCTAAAGTCGTGTTAAGCAAGATATCTTGTTAGATGTTGACATTATACATGAAAATTGAACATGCTCATAATGAATTCCGAGACATGGATAATACTGCACCCCAAAACACAAATGAATCTTATTTTGAGCAAGATGTAGAATTGTCTTAGATGGCTATACAAAGTTAAATAATGACACACCAATATGTCGATTAGTATCAAGTACCTCTAAATTTGATTATGCAGATAAACTTATTTGATTTCCTATTTGAGTAAAAATATTTATGTAAATAATCATGTCCTCCCCAATCCATGTTGGTCCTATTCTCATAATGCTTCCGGTCCCCATTTGATAACTGTGTCAATGAGCAGGGATATGAAATGGTTAATAGTGCTTTAATTGATGAGTTCAGTGATAGACTGATAGTGCTAATAAACCTGGATCTCACCTTTAATTGAAGCGAGCCGAAGTGCCTATATTGTAGTGTATGATCTTATTTGAGATTGCTCCATTAGAATTGCCAGTATGGAAGAACACGTGATTTTAAACAATGAATATATTCAATGTTGTTAGACGATGAGAGAGTAAGATAAAGTAGTTGTCTTTGATTGTAATAATCCGATTTTTTTTTGAAATAAAAATTTTTAAATAAAAAATCTAATTTCGGCGACGTGCCTTGCTAAACAAGAGAGATTGAAGAGAGAGAAGGTTGTTCGGGGCTTTTTCATCTGCCAATTTGTTCATAGATTTCTTCTATTTGTTGTAAGTAACTCAAATCTCATTTTAGTTTTTAATGATTTTGATTATTATATAGATTTTTTTTTTGTATTGAACAGAATTGATTATTCTTACTGCATTTTAATTGTGAGTACATTTGCATAAGCAAGAAATGTTGGCTTTTAATACTATAAAATGGGTTTGTTATTAAAATATAATATCATGTACAGGAGTGTGGGTCGACGAGGCTTTTCTTTATAAATGGTTTGTGGTGTTATCCCGGTTATAGCATGTAACAGATGATTCATTATGCCGATGGGCAGAGAGTGATGACTCTTTATTGATTTAATGAAACCACCTATAATGATAATTAATTAATTAGATAAATGAAAGATGATATGATTGATAACTAATTGAGAATCAATTGGTGTAAAAGATGTTAAAACATCACGTTAAAGCTGGATGTTCTGCCTTACTAAATCATATGTTGATGCATGCATACATTGATAATACTGATGATATTAACAGATACATTAATATCATTGACAGTATTGGATGCATTAATAATAAATAAACAGATGATGCATATGAATATATAAGATAGATTGCGTTAGTGATTTATGAATGATTTTTGCATCGTTGTTTTACTGATTTATTGAATTTTATATAAATTATTTATTTTTAAATTCATTATAATAATTATCTGGTTTTATTATTGATCATTTTGAATTTTATTGATATTATTTGGTCATTAACTACGTCGACTTTAATTATATTACTTTGAGCATATCATATTGATTCTTTAGTCATTGTATTGAAAACTTTAGTGAGTTTTGAATTAATGTTGGGCTTTTGAGCTAATTCTGTGGATTTTAATGATTTTAGGCCATGGAAGAGTTTAGGATAAGTTGAAGTGAGGTTGACAAAGATCCTCAGGTTTTCTTAAGATTTATTATATATTTTCTTTAATTCTTTTGTAGTCAGGAGTTTGTGATAGATTAATGATAGCTTGATCTCATGGCTAGTGTAAATAGAATTTTGGGTGAATAAATAATAAAATATATTGATGTATATGCTTTTAGTTGCTTTCGTTGGTTATTCTTTATATTTATGATTTAAATAGAAGTTCTAATATATTCTTAAAATGATGAATAGACAATTCTTCTAAATTTGATTCTTGGACGTTAATTGATGGACCGTCAGATTGTGCTCCTCTTTTATAGAAAACTTATGTCTCAACTGAGCTATTTTAAGGTATGAATTTTTTAAGTAAGACAGAGTTGCAATTTGTATTAAATGGTTAGTCCACTATTAATATTGTTGAGTTATAAATTTCTACTCCATTACGAAGAAATTTAGTATAATGTACATACAAAATAATTACCCCTCTAAAATATGTATGTGGCTAGCAAATCTTTGGGTGGTGTTTGGAGAATATATAGTTTGGGTAAACAATCCACATATGCAAACTTGTGGTTGCCACAGGATATTGATATTACAATTTTAAATTTATTATTTTTTTTAATATTTCTTGTAATTAGATATGGGATATATCTAAAGCCAAGAGAAATTATTAAATGAAATGAAGCAAAACTCAATGTCAATGTCTTTTATACAAATGCTTGGAATGTGACACGTAAGACAGCAGTCAAGACAATTTTTAGTAGCTAAGAGGAATTGTGCCATTAATTAATTTAATTATAGAGGCAATGTGTTATATCATGCCTAGTTAAGTTATAGAATACTTTTAAGTGACTCACATCATTTTCAAAAGATTTTCTGGTCATTTGGGTCTTTTATAAGAGATTGGAATTTTTGTTGGCCTATAGTAAGTGTGGATGGAACCTTCTTACTAGCAAGTACAAAGAAACTTTACAAATTATTATAGGAATTGATTCTAACAACCGTCTATTTACCCTAGCATTCGTTGATATCGAATCAGAATATAATGGGGCATATATTTGGTTTCTCTGTTGTCTTGATGAGCTGATTTGAATTGTTCAATCAAGAATAGATTATGCGGCCTTTCAGATAAATATGTTGTATTAGTCTATGATTGCAAAGATATATTGACGAAGCACAGAAGTAGAGGAAAGCTCAAATAAGTAAAATACACATTAATAGAGTAATATGTTTCTGAATGTATTCTCCATTGCCAAAATAAAATATTTATACTATTGATACATCATCAAAACATTATCCTGACCGGGCACGAATCTCGAGGAAAAATCAAGTTGGAAACTTCCAAATAAATTTGAGATCATCTGAACTATGATTTCAGCAAACTTACAGTCGAACTGAACGTCTCAAGTTGGAAACCGAACGACACCAAATCCGACTCAATTCGAGCCCATATGGGTCCAAACCAAGGGCCCCAAGTGTTGTTGGAAGGTTCAAACCACAATTTGGATTACCAAGCAGTTTCTAAACGTGACATGCTTATCGTCGAATCGAGCGGCTAGACGAGACGAATCCAACGAGCCCAAGATCATGGAATTCCGACATTATTATGATCTTCAAAAGTCTAACGAACTGTCCACGATCAAGGGATTCAACATCGGTCGTCCATCAAAACCACTCCCCATTTACTCTTGATTTTCCTCCTATTTACGGTCCATGCCACTCTAGGAAATTTATAAATAGACCCTTATTCCTAAGCCTAAGAAAAAAAGAGAGAGGCCAGAGATCGCTCTTGCCTCCTCGTCCTCCGCCCGGAGTTCCTCCAAACCACCACCTAATGTCCTGAGTTCGGCCGGATCACCACCTGATGCCCGAAGTTTCGCCGGACCACCACCTGACACCCTGAGTTCCGTCGGACCACCATCTGACACCCTAAGTTCTGTCGGACCACCACCTGGCCCGGAGTTCCACCGGTCCATCACCTGAAGCCCTAAGTTCGACCGGACCACCACTTGACGCCTCGAGTTCACCGGACCTCCACCTGACGCCCGCAGCTCCGCCGGACCACCTCATGACGCCCAAATTTCCAAGTAACATCGAACTTCCAACGGACCATAAAGTGACGCCAGACTTTCATCCACATTTGTCACTAGGTTTCAACAATACACTTGCCATTTGTAATCTGATCATCTTCAAGGATGAGTCAGCTCACTGTAATCTACTCAAATTCTAGTTGAATCAATTTTAACTAGGCAATGCCCCGTAGTTTTTCCCCTTTCCAGGGTTTTCTACGTAAAAAATCTTGTGTTCTCTCTGTGTGAGCTAGATATCCATGCAACGCTAAGACATAGGATTATAACTCTATCGCCCCGTATATTTTAGCGCACTAAAAACTATTTAGTATAATATTTATCGTATTAGGTATGTTATTGAAAAAGGTAAATTAGTACTTCCTAACATAATTAGAATAAAGCATGTGCTAAGGCGGTGGAGCCTAATGTAAAGATAAGTTATATTAGAGGATGGTAACGATATCATGGTTCTCATTAGTGCTCTCTAGCTTTTGAAGAGATCAAATCCTAGGAGTTTGCTAAGGTGATGGCTTTGTCTGGTGGATAGTATTTGTAAATTTCAACGACATTGAAGGTAGCAGAGGAGAGCATCTCATTATCGTTAATTTTGCGGAGAATTGGAAAGGGCCTAACTTGTATTGGACTGAGTTTAGAGTGAGTGTTGGGTGAGAATTGTTCTTTCTGTAAGCGAAGCATGACCAGCTCGTCGGGGTGGAAATCTTGGTTGCAGCGGTGACTATCAGCATGTTGTTTGTACTTGTTGTTTTCTTTTGTTAATTTTAATTCAACGTCCTTCAACAACAGAGAATTTCTCGGCAGTTTGAGCTGTGGTTCTTGGGAAGAATTGTAATGTCTTCAAGGTGATTACGTATTTTAGTATAAATAATTCCAAAATGGCCACTTACCTGCATACCTGTTAGGCATAGAATTGTAGGCGAACTCTGCTTAACCAAGCATTTCTTCCCATTGTTTTGGCTGTTGTTGTACTAAACCACACAACATATTGCCAGTGTTTTATTCACCACTTCAGTCTGGTCGTCGATTTGAGGGTGATAGACTGGACTGAGTTTGATTTCAGTTTGTAAACGTTTCCCCAACTCACGTCAAAAGTGGCTAACAATTTTAACGTCTTGATCGGAAGTGGGACTACGGGGCAGCCAATGCAAGTGGACTATCTCTTTGAAAAAAAAGACGAGTAATGTTAAGGGCATTAAAGAATTTTTTGCAAGGAATGAAGTTGACCATTTTGGAAAAGTGGTCGACCACAATCATGATGGAATCTATCCCACGTTTGGTGCGTGGACGTACTAGCACAAAATCGAGACTCAAATCTTTCCAAATGGAGTCTAGGATGGGTAATGAAAGATAGAGACCAACATATTGATGAATTCCTTTATATATTTGACAAAAAAAGCAACGTTCGATGAAACGTGAAACATCACGGCGTAGGTGTGGCCAAAAAAATTGTGCTTGTAACTGGGTCACTGTGCGATCTCTGCCCAGATGAGATGCCATTCCGCCATAGTGTATTTCTTTGATAAGCTGAGGTCTCTAAGATGATTGAGATGTGCAAAGGCAACCTTTAAAGAGAAAGCCATGTCTTAGTGTGAAATCCTACACAAGATGGTTTTGAATGTGTTGTGCCCAGCTTTCAGCAATGTCTTTATCCTTCTCATATAAATCTTTAGTAATCCAGTAATCTATGTTTGAAGTTGCGGGTTGTCCCGCGGCCGAGGGCGTCAGATACTTTGTTGGATTTTCTTGCTTTATGTTGGAGTACAAAAGTAAATTTTTGAGGAAAAACTACCCAATGGGCGTGCATTTTGTTGATGTGTTTTTTACTATTAATGTGTTGGATTGCTTAATTTAGGGTTTAGGGTTTAGGGTTTAGGGTTTAGGTGTAAAAGGTAATTCTCCCACTATTTTAAAGATCGAATGACGGTATAGAGCTCTTGCTCATAAGCGGAACACCTTTGATGAGCCTCAATTTTTCGTTGAAGAATTCAGTGGGTTTTTGCTCTTGTGACAAAACAACTCCAATTCCAATAGATGATGCATTTGTTTCAACTAGGAACGGTTTATCAAAATCTGGAAAAGCCAAAATTGGTGCTGAGTTAATGGCGCTATTAATGGCTTCAAAACTTTGTTGTTGAGTTGGAGACCACTGGAAGGTATGAGATTTCAAACAATTTGTGATTGGGACCCTTAATATACTAAAGCCTTTAATAAATCGCCTGTAAAAATTAGCTAGACAATGAAAGCTTCAGACGTCAAATAAAGATTATGGAGTAGGCCATTCCGTGATGACGGATACTTTGCAGTGATCCATATGAACCCCTTCCCGTGAGATCTTAAACCTAAGGAAATGAACCATGGAGGTTGCAAATTTGCATTTGGGAAGGTTTAAGAATAATTTGTTGTGACAGAGACATTCTAGGATTTGTGTCAGATGCTCCAAATGTTCACTCATGGAAATGCTGAAGATTAAAATGTCGCCAAAGTATACAACACAAATTTTTCCAAGGTAAGGTTTAAGAATATCATTCATGAACCTCATAAAGGTGGATGGTGCATTGTATAGCCCAACGGGCACGACCTTCGACTCATATAATCCTTCTCGTGTCTTGAAAGCCGTCTTCCATTTGTCATCGGTCAGTATGCGAATTTGATGGTACCCACTTCTCAAATCAAGTTTAGAGAAGATAGTTGCTCCGACTAGTCGATCTAGCATGTCGTTCAAACTGGGGATGGGAAACCGAGATTTTATTGCAATCTTATTGATTTCTTAATTGTCAACACAAAGCCTCCAGTTTCCATCCTTTTTGAGGACGATCAGTGCGGGGACTCTGCACGGGCTTACACTGTGCTGAATTAACTATTTTTGCAACAGATAATCAATAATTGCTTGCAAGATAGAATGTTCTTTAGGACACATCTTATAGTGAGGTAAGTTTGGCAAGGTGTGTGCTCTTACACTGTGCTGAATTTACATAGTGAGGGTTCGCTATTACGCCCCCGAAACTTTTTGAATAGAACCATGTATTCCATTTCTGCATAAATGTATTTTTTGCTTACCTTTTACTGTAGGTAACTATGTATATCTATAGGTGTAAATGGTGTCAGAGGCGGTTGCTGAGTGAGTGAGGGTTCGCTATTACCAGTCACTCTTCTGTAATAGCTTTGAGGATGAGAAAGAAAGAGGAAAAGAGAAGATCTGCATGAGATCTCATAAAGCAAGAGCACAAGATCATTTAAAAAGTTGAACTGACAAGATTGAGTCTTAGTGTAGACAAAGAAACATAAGACTCCAACTGCCTTGAGTCACGTCAACACTATAATTCCATCAAAACTCGTCATAGCCTTTAATATGACTGGCAAATCATAGAATTGAGGTTTGTATTCATTTGGGAGTCAAAGCAGCACAATACCTCTGACCTAGAGGTTTCAATAAATGATTGAACCGACGGCTCGATCCGAATCTGACTTGAAAAATTTAGGCTCAGATTGACCCGATTAATTGTGTAGTCGGATTCGGATTCAAAATCTTGGTCTTATTAATTTTTGGGTTGCGTTTTTCAACCACAATATAGCTTGGAGACACTCAAATCTCTTCATATTTTGAGTAGGAAAGGGCTTAAAAACAAGCTTTGAAGTAAGATGGAACTAGAAGAAGAAGCAATAGATTCTTTAAACGATCTATGAGCCTCACATTTATAAGCAACAATACAAACATGCCAACCGCATGGTGAAAACCCAGCTTTGAGTAGGGGTCATTTGTTGGGTACAAATTAAATGTTATCTTATACTTTTAGTCGAAGCTTTGACTTGTTGTTCTTTCTAGGAGTACCTTTGTTTCTCCTCGAATTCTATCTCTCTCTCTAAATTATCTCCATTAGTCAATATGACTTGCCCTTTTTGTATAAAAGATGTTCAACCAAATTTTTTTAGACTAATTTGACCAAGGACTACTCCGGCTCTAACTTCTCTCTTTTTTCTTCTACTTATCTACATCTCCAATAGAGATTTAGGCTTCCTTTGGGATAGCTTTTTCCACTTTTTAATACAGCTTTCTAGTCAAAAATTTCTAATTCATGAAATTTTTGCACTAAAAAACTGTTTTAGAAAGCATGAAAAAACTGTCACAAACAAAACTTTAATATCTTCCACGAACCCTAACATATCATAGCTAGAAAACTTAGGAGTAGCAACTAAGACGAAGTAAATCTTTATTTTAAAATAAAATTACATTAAATAAAAATCAAATCAAATTCATATCATATAAAAGTAGACATGCTAAATCTTCATTTTAAAACTTTTTGAAAAAAAACATTTATTTTGAAAAGAAGCATGAAATTTCAACACTGCATTAGATTTGGACTCACTACAGTGAATTTTCGCTCTCCATTTGTTGAGAGTCTCCAAGTATTGGTTTAGCTTAAAAGCTTTAAAAATGATGAGCTAAGGATACAATATCAGATCCAAAGATGGGAGAAAAATAAGTACAAGAAGTTTTCTAGCAGCAGTTAATTGTTTACAGGTGCTATTAGGACCCCTTTGATCTGAAGAACAGGAGCTTTTAAACTTTGTGAGAGGATGAGATCATCTTTTTTCATGAACTGCACTTTATTCTATCATTAATAAATATTTAGTAGGGATTTGTATACCCAAAGTTTCCTCAACCAAATCGCCATAGAAATTTAATCTCTTTCAGTAGGTTTCAGGGCTTGAACCAAGTAGGAACTCAATTAAGTGGTTACTCAGCAGTTCTACTTTGTCTCGATTTTGTTAAAGTCATTTATGAAAGGTATGTACTCAACTTGGAATGTAATAAAGTCATCTAGTTTGAAGTGACCTAAACAAGTGGTAAACTTGCCTATGAACTCATCCACAAAATTTGGCCATTCAAGTCGCCTAAGCATCAAAAGTTTCTTGCCAATTTATAACTAAGATTTTGTTTGAGATTGTTTTCTTATTGTTTTTAGAAGTAGCTTTTTAGTCTTAAAATTTCTTGAACTTAAAATTTTTGTACTAAAAAACTGTTTTAAAAAGCAGTAAGAAAGCAATCCCAAACGAAGCCTGAATATCTAGAGATAGCATCAAGAAAACTTCAATCGCATTGATCTCTCCTTGGATCTCATCAAGTGTTCTTTATGTACTTAGATAGCAACAATTAATATAGACTTGTTAATTTCACCATAAATGTGTTGAGTCTTGCCATATATTATCATTCATTTTTCACTCATATATAGGCTTCGTTTGGGTCTACTTTCTTGTTGCTTTCTAAAGCAGATTTTTAGAACATAAATTTCTTTAAAGCGGCAAAGAAATAGCGGTCAAAAGCAATCCCAAATGAAGCCGGTCTTCTCAGTAGTTCTAGATCATTAACTAAACTAATAAATATGAGATCCAACAATGAGTGAAGAGGATCTTAAGCCTTGTCTTTGTATTTGATGGGGACATCAGATCATCATGGAAAGTTTACCAGCGACGTGGCCGCCGATCTACGGCCACGATCGAGTCTTTATATTTTTGAGTCGATGTATTTTTATTTTCATGCATTTTATTATTTGCTTATGTGTGTTTTTATTATTTCGCGTTGTACCCCTTTTTATGGGAGTTGTCATGTGTAAGCCTAAGGGCATTTGTGTCATGTTATTTGGAGTCTTTTGTATGAGGCTATTAAAGCCCCTTTGTATTATTTTGAGGTTAATGAATGATTGATTATAAAAATTCCTTCTTGCATGAGCATTGAGAGCTTGAGAATTCTAATGGAGAGAGCTTCCTAGGAGAGGAAGATTCGCGCCGTACCCACCAACCTAGATAAGTCGGGTTTGTGGTTTCTTTCGTTATCATGTTTTCTCCTCGTTCTTCGTATCTATCTCCTCCTTCCCATCATCACTTAGCCGCCGGTTTCTAGTCCACCAAAATCCCCTCCCCTTCCCCTTCACCCCACGGCCAAAACTCCACCCCGAACCCCATTGCCGCCGGCCACCACCACCTAGCCGCCGTTTTCCCCCTCCACCCCCTCTCCTATGGAGTCCCATTGCCTAATTTGGACGAGTCTATTTTGAGACAGATTTAAAATTCAAACTCCTTTAGTTTGATTTTGAAATCTTTCCAAATCTACCCAAAATTTAATTTTGGAAAGTTACCAAAATTAAACTTATTTGAATTTTAATTTAAAATTGGATTCAATTGGTTCTTTCCTTATCTTAAAATTCAAATTAGGAAGCTCTTAAACTTTATTCACCAAGGATCAGTGGACTATCATTGCCGCCAGCCCCTATAGACGAATTAGAATTTATTTCCTATTTCCTGCTGAACTTCATTTGGAAACTTTTCCAAATTTCAGCTATTTCTCTTAACCGACTTTGAGCAATTTACGGCTTAATTAATTCCCAGATTTGGAAACTTTTCCAAATTTCAACTATTTCTCTTAGCCGCCTTTGAGCAAGTTACGGTTTAATTAATTCCCATAGAAGGTCCCATTAATCGGGAATTAATTTGAAGGCAATTCCTATTATTGCCAGCCTCCAGGAAACCTTGCCCGATTGCTAGATCTCTCTCCAAACTCCATGGGACGTTGAGTACCTTGCCTTCTCAGGTTTCAGCCAGAGAATTCCAGCAGCTACATTGTTCTTCCAGCAACTTGAAGCCTCCAAGCTACTGCTTTACCAAGTCAAACTGCTGTCCAGCAGTTTCCGCTGGACCAATTTCACTACAGCACCATTGAAGAGCACTTCGAATGTCTTGAGTGGAGGATCTCTACGTCTCCTTAAACAAAGGTTTTCTCCTTTCTTTACTTGCATTCAATTTCTTCTAAATCCAAATTCTCAATTGGTTGATTGTAATCACAAAAGCTATTTCAATCGTTCTTGCCAAGCCTAGTCATTTGTAGGAGTTGAGAGTGTAATCTTCTATGCATCCTACGTCTCATTGCTAGAGTAGAGATTAACTTGAAGCCTACTATTTTGCATTGCCTTTATTTTCTTGATTATCTTGAACGTTCAACATTTGGCGCATGTGATTTAACCTAGGCAAGATTAACTCCTTAATTGTTTTATTCGCCGTGGATATTTGCTAGTAATTTTATTCGGAACTTATTCTAATTAACAAGTTGTGCAAAGTCTAAAATGAAGTCACAAACATATCATTTTAATCCTGCATCAGTATTAAACAAATAATCGCTTGCATGAATTAGTAATGAATTTTAACTGGCGGTGCCTTTTCACAGAACACTTGCTAAACGGTATTTTGAGGTTATTTGAATTAGCAAGGTTAAGGTTTCGTTCCGGATGACTTTTTCGCTGCTTCTTAAAATAATTTTTTAGTATAAAAATTTAAATTTTTTACTAAAAAGCTACTTTAAGAAGCATCAAAAGAGTCATCTCAAATGAGGCCTAACATTGTGATTAATAAGAAATCATTACAATCCTATTGAATTTATTATCCATGCTTTATATTTATTGCTTTACTAGCCTGGCAACTCCTCCTTAGTCAATTTCGCGTCACAGGACGGGTTCAGGTCAAACCCGAAACTAACCCAGCAGTATTCGGGTCTTCCCGAACCCGATCCATTTTTGCAAACAGATCAGTTTTTCAGACCCGAACCAACCTGCTTCAGGTCCGGGTCAACTCGACATGACCCGAATGACCTAGTGCCAACAAAAAACTGCTAGTTTTCGGGTCAAAAACGAGTCAATTTCGCTTTTCGGGTAAAAAATGGGTCAATCTTAGGTTGTCGGGTCAAAAACGGGTTTTCGGATCAAAACAAGTTAATTTTGGGTCAAAGGGTCAACTCGAATCCGACCTGATTTTTGAAATGGGTCGAATTATTAAACCTGAACCCGACCCATTTCGGATTCGGGTTGACTCTAACCCGGAATTTTTGGGTCGAATTCGAGTTAAATTTTTGGGTCGTATCAAATATTGACATCCCTACTCCTACTTATATAGAAAGTTTTTGGAGGAGGTCCCCAACTGGGCCATGTCGCGTCTGCTAGGGTTTTTGCGTTTGCTAGGGTTTTTTTTACCCTAGCCGCCGCTCTTTTCTTCTTCATCAGCGATTTCTTTTTCGTCTCCTTGGCTTGATAATGGCTAACAAGAGGATCGATCCTGGGTTCTTAGAAGGTAAGAACTCGAAATCTTTTAAAGATGCTTTATCTGGCACCGTTTCTTCGAACGTTTTTCCGGATTGTCGTATCTCTACGATTCGTGGGCTGACCGCTCTTTGGTTTTCTGAAGATGAATTTCTTCATCTGGCGAAACCCTTCGAATTCGCTTTGGTGGGTAAGTTTCCCCTTAAGCGTCCGGATCTGGACTCTATCAGAAATTTTTTTTTCAATTTAAAGTTATCTGGTGATGTTTCTGTGACTGTTTTAGATCAATCGAATGTACTTATCAAACTTTCGAATGATCTTGATTATGGCCGAATCTTTGCTCACCGTTCGTATTTTGTTTTTGGTTGTTTTATGAAAGTTATCAAGTGGTCTCCGTTTCTTGACCTTTCGGAAGAATCTCCGATTGTCCCGGTGTGGATTTCCTTCCCTGGGTTGCGGCCACACCTTTTTTCCCCTCGCATATTTTTAGGTTTAGGATCTATTTTTGGCCGTCCGATTCAAACAGACAATGCAACGGCGGTTGGGTCTCGTCCCTCTGTTGCCCGTTTCCTTGTTGAACTTGATATTTCTAAAACCTACCCATAATCCATTTGGTTGGGACCGGAGAAATTTGGTTATATTCAAAAAGTTGTTTTTGAGGGAATGCCTAGTTTTTGTTTACACTGTAAGACCGTGGGGCATTTGAAAGCGGGATGTTGTAAACTTTTTCCGAATTTGCCTTCGAATAGTATTCCGGCGCCACCGCCGGTGGTGTCCGCATGCGCGAATTTGCCTTCAAAAAATCTTCTGAATCCTGTTTCTACCCCTGTTGAGAAGTCTGTTTCTCTATGTGAGAATATTTTGGTTGCTGCTGATGACTGTAATTTTGATAATAATGTTGGGGGAGGTGGCGTCGTGCCTCCTAGTGTGAATCTGGCATCTCCTTCTGATGCTGGGGTTGATACTCCGGGTTTGGGTGTCGATACTGTGGATGGGTTTCAACCTGGGCTTAATATTGCTCCTGTTGATACTATTATTAATGAGGTTGATGTTGACACTCATGCTCTTGTTAATATTTCGGAACCTGTTGTGTCTCCTGTGGATGTTAATGTTTGTATTAGTGAGGATAGATCCCCTGCTGTGAATGTTACCGCCAGTTCGGGATGTCATACTAATGCTGATGGAGGTGTTGCTATTGCTGATGTGAACCCGAGCATGCCTATTATGTCTAGCACTGTGATTGTAGAGCACGCTGAACCGAATCGGGTTATTAATCTTGCTGTGAGGACGGATGGTAAAGGAAATTTGGTGGACGTTCCTGTGAATGAAATTGGTTCGCAAGCGTTAATGGTTCAGCTGGGCGGTTCGGCTAGTGTTGATGTTAGATTACATGAGAATTGGCTAAATAATTCGTCGGAATGCGATTCTGATTCTGATTCTTACTATGATCCGGGAAATGATTTTAGTTTGGTTCGTGTTGGACCTTTGCCTGGCACTTCGCGTGGAAATTTTTGGAGTAGAGGTGGTAGAAGAAGATGATTCGGTTTTTTCTTTTGATTGGATTGCTTTTCGTTTCGATTGTTGGTTGCAGGGCAATGATGCGGCCGGGGCTCCTCTCCTTGTCGCCTCCTTGTGGCAACCTCTACTGGATGGTCCTTGTGCGGTTTTGAGGTTGATGGTTGCCTCGGTCTTCTACTGAGCCCCCATTTTGTTTCAGGGGTTTTTCTTGTGTTTTGTGAGGTTTTATCCTTTTGAGTTTTTCTTCCCTTCATTTAGCTGTTGTAACCGTTGTTCGTCTTTTTTAATATAGTATTATGTTTTGGGAAAAAAAAATATATATATATATATATATATATATAGAAAGTTTTTGGCATATCAAGTTGATCAGCTTTGGAAAATCTTGATTGTTGTATGATAGTAAAGTTCCTTGTCCCAGTGCCGTTCTGTTATACATCTTTTTATTTATTTATTTAAACTGAAAGGAAGTGAAATAATTTAATGTTTGATTATGATTTTATAATAACTGATTAGTTTTTTTTTTTATTATTTCAATGCACTTAAATTCACCACATCCAAATTCAATTTTAGTCTGTTTGGGGCAATTTTTTAATAGTTTTGGTTTTCAAATTGTAATCATATTAATGTGTGATAATTGAAAAAAAAAAATACACTTATTGTGCTTGATACGTCATCACAAAATAATCTTGATTGAGCACGAATCGCGAGGCAAACATAGTTGGAAACTTCAAAAATTAATTTTGGGAGCATATGAACTCCGATTTTAGCGAGCTTACAGTCAAACTGAGCGTCTCGGAAATACGAACCCAACGACACCAAGATCAACCCAATCCGAGCCCAAATGAGTCCGAATCAAAGGTTCGAAGCGCTGTTGGAAGGTTCAAACCGCAATTTGAGTTACAAAACAGTCTCCAATTTTGACGAGTTTATACTCGAATCGAACGGCTCGACGAGACGAATCCAACGAGCCCAAGATCATCAAATTCCGACATCATTAAGGCCTTCAAATGTCCAACGAACGGTACATGATCAAAGGATTCGATATCGGCCGTCCATTCAAACCACTCCTTATTCGCCCTTGATCTCACGCCTATTTACGAGCTATGCCACTCCAGAAAAACTATAAATAGAGCCCTCATTCTACACCAAAGGAGGGAGGAGAGAGAAGAAGAAGAGAAGAAAGGGGAAAAGGAGATTCCTCACCTCCTCGACCACCGCCGGAGCTCTTCCTGCCGCCTGAAGACGCCGGAACTCTGCCGGATTTTCAGGAAACGCAGGAATTCTACACAACTTTCACGTGATGCTGAAATCCTTCCCAATTAACAACAGAGTTCCCTCTTGATGCCGAAACTCCGCCCAAGTGAAGCCGGAGTTCTCCTCTGCCACCAAAGACGTCGGACTTCTACCCGACGTCGGACCTTCACTCTTCGCCAAGTTTCTACCCAACGCCGGACTTCTACCGGTTATCAGACTTTGCTGGACATCTATGCGAAGATGTATTTCTTTCCATTGATGGACTTCTACCTGACGCTGTCCTACTGATCTTCGTCGTCAGACTACAGTCCTTCCGACCTCCGTCACCAGCCGACTACGGTCCTCCTGACTTACGTCGCCCGCCGACTACAGTCTTTTCGACATCCGTCGCCAGATGAATACAGTCCTTCCAACCTCCGTCACCAGCCGACTATAGTCCTCCTGACTTACGTCGCCCGCCGACTACAGTCTTTCTGACATCCGTCGCCAGCTGACTACGGTCATCGTGACCTACGTCGCCCGCCGGCTGCAGTCATTCTAACAAAGTGAACATATCAATAGTGATCCTTTGTATTTACATCATGTAATGTACTCCATAAGATGTACATCAAGCTAAGGCCTTCCACCAAGGAAGGGCCTCATTTGTAATCGACTGCAATACTAGTGGATTCATTCAAGCTGGGCTAGGCCCCGTGGTTTTCCCCCCCTTTTCAGGGGTTTTCCACGTAAAAATCTTGGTGTCTTATAAATGCTAGACCCTCTCTCCTTATCTGATTGCGTGCCGGATTTTCGTACAATGCTAAGACGTTAAATCTTGTATTTCTCTACCGCCGCGAATACTCCTGGACGCAACAGTTTGGCGCCGTCTGTGGGAACGTGGTTCCTGACTGGGGGGCAACTTTTGCTCCAATCTCAAAAGATCACTCATAGCATCAATATCATAAGAAGCAGATGCGGACTGGGGGGCAACTTTGACTCAAACCATGGTCAAATAGATCCTCTAATACCGTCAACACCAAGTTGATATTTCAAGAATATCCGAGCAAATGCAAGGATACTTCAAATCAATTGCAAGCTTTATACAGTCTCTTGTTAGACTTCTACTCATTGGGCAAGGTCTTAACCTCGACCTCAAAAAGACAATAACGGTATAAAGATAGACTTTCTTCATATTTGATTCGGGATATACGTGGCGTTCGCCCCCTCCCAATCAAAGTAAAATCAATCCCAGTGGGATTCGATTCGACCTCTTCCATACAAGTTAACGTCGTCGAGCAAAGGCTCCGACATACAACCTCGGAAAGGTCTCACATCCTTGGTGGATTCTCCCGACCTCTTCCACACAGGTTAACGTCGTCGAGCAAAGGCTCCGACATACAACCTCGGAAAGGTCCTACATCCTTGGTGGATTCTCTCGAGCTCTTTCACACAGGTTAACGTCGTCGAGCAGGGCTTCGACGTACAACCTCGGAAAGGTCTCACATCCTTGGTGGATTCTCCCGACCTCTTCCACACAGGTTAACGTCGTCGAGCAAAGGCTCCGACATACAACCTCGGAAAGGTCCTACATCCTTGGTGGAATCTCTCGGCCTCTTCCACACAGGTTAACGTCGTCGAGCAGGGCTCCGGCATACAACCTCGGAAAGGTTTCACACCTTGGTAGATTCTCCCGACCTCTTCCACACAGGTTAACGTCGTCGAGCAGGGCTCCGACATACAACCTTGGAAAGGTCTCACATCCTTGGTGAATTCTCTCGACATTTTCCACACAGGTTAATGTCATCGAACAAATGTTTTAACATACAACCTCGGATAGGTCATACATCCTTGGTTAACGTCGCCAGAATGCCGTCAAGGGACTTTCATTTAACTTCTCCACAAAGTTAAATTTCTACATGATGTTGAATTTCCTCTTGTCGCTGAATTTTTGCCTTGCAGGACTTTCGTCGGAATTCTGCTCGTCAGCGGACTCCTACCCGATGTCGGACTTCTGCTCGTCGTCAGACTTCTGCTCGTCGACAAATCTTCGTCGATCTTCTACCCGACGTTGAACTTCTACCCGACATCGGACTTCTGCTCGTCGACTAATCTTCGTCGGTCTTCTACCCGACGTTGAACTTCTACCCGACGTCGGACTTCTGCTCGTCAGCGGACTTCTGCTCGTCTTCAGACTCCTGCTCGTCGACGAATTCTCGTCGGTCTTCTACCCGACGTTGAACTTCTATCCGGCGTCAGACTTCTGCTCGTCAGCAGACTCCTACTCGTCGTCGGTCTTCTACCCGACGAAGGACTTCTCCTTTTCGTCGGACTTCTGCTCGTCAGCGGACTCCTGCTCGTCGTCAGACTTCTGCTCGTCGACGAATTCTCGTCGGTCTTCTACCCGACGTTGAACTTCTACCTGACGTCGGACTTCTGCTCGTCAACGGACTTCTACCCGATGTTAGACTTCTGCTCGTCAACAGACTCCTACTCGTCGTCGGTCTTCTACCCGACGAAGGACTTCTCCTTTTCGTCGGACTTCTGCTCGTCAGCGGACTCCTGCTCGTCGTCAGACTCCTGCTCGTCGACGAATTCTCGTCGGTCTTCTACCCGACGTTGAACTTCTACCCGACGTCAGACTTCTTCTCGTCAGCAGACTCCTACTCGTCGTCGGTCTTCTACCCGACGTCGGACTTCTGCTCTTCAGCGGACTTCTACTCGTCGTCAGACTTCTGCTCGTCGACGAATCTTCGTCGGTCTTCTACCCGACGTTGAACTTCTACCCGACGTCGGACTTCTGCTCGTCAACGGACTTCTACTAGTCATCATACTCCTGCTCGTCGATGAATTCTCGTCGGTCTTCTACCCGACGTTGAACTTCTTCTCGACGTCGGACTTCTGCTCGTTAGCGGACTCCTACTCGTCGTCAGACTTCTGCTCGCCGATGAATCCTCGTCGGTCTTCAACCCGACGTTGAACTTCTACCCGACGTCGGAATTTTGCTCGTCAGCAAACTCCTACTCGTCGTCGATCTTCTACCCAACGAAGGACTTCTCCTTGTCGTCGGGCTTCTGCTCGTCAATGAACTGATACTAGTCATCGGCTTCTTGCTCGACTGTTATTTGCAACGCACACTCGAACTCTCTCCTTTGGCTCCACACACGATCGTTGACTGCTAATGGGCTTCAACTCGATCGTCCATCGCCAACAAACCTCCGCTCAGATGGAAAAGAGATCCCGTAGGCTTCTGCGCACGAGGAGGGGCGCTAAGTCGAGTAGGAAAGAATTCCAACTCGCAAATAGCGGAAGCCTCAACCGCCAGTAAGCCGGAGGGGGAAGTAGAAATCCCGTAGGCTTCTACGCGCGAGGAGGGGCGCTAATTCGAGCAGGGGAAGTTTCCCGCTTGCAAAATAGCGGAAGCCTCAACCGCTAGTAAGCCGGAGGGAGAAGAAGAAATCCCGTAGGTTTCTATCGCCAGTAAACCGGAGGGGGAGGAAGAAATCCTGTAGGTTTCTATCGCCAGTAAACCGGAGGGAGAAAGAAAGAGAATGTGCAAGTTTTCTAAAGGCCTAGGGGGCCTATTTATAGGTTTTGGAGAAGACACGAGGGAGTTATAGCAATTTTCAAAAATCCAAAATTTTCTAAATTTTTTTCGTATTTTTTGGGATTTTTTCGGAATTTTTTGGACCCAAAAATAGCAAAAAATAGCTATTTTCGTGCATGTGGGACCCACAAGGTCGGTGGGCCGAACCGACGCGTCTTTTTCCTCAAAATCGCGTGGACAGCGCACTGATCCGCGTGATTTTTCACGCGGATCACGGCCAGCCAAAGGCTGGCCGCCGGTAGCAGCCGCAGCATTGCAGCTGAGCAGCCCAGCGCGCGGTCCAGGCGAGGCGGAGCGGTCCAGGCGCCGGTTCAGGCGGACCGCGGACCGGTCTGGACGGACCACGGAGCGGCGGTCCTTCGCGCGGTCAAGCCGCGCCCCGCGCGGTTCCTCCTGCGCGGTTCCGCGGGAGCCGCCACCGGCGAGCGGCGGCAGGCGGCGACCGGCCGGCCAGTCAGCCGGTTCATCCGCCTACACGTGTCCGGGCCCGACTTTCGGCCCGGACAGTCCGATTTGGACATTTTTGGGGTCCCCGGACACATTTTTCGACGTTCCGGACTCGAATACGACACTTTCGAAATCCAACGGGGCCTCTATGACGTAATTCGAGAAAGATGTTAATTTTCGGAACGCAATTTTCGACGTTCTGGCTGATACAAATTTTCGAAACACATATTTTCAGACTCCTAATGCTTCGACGTCCGAAAATAGGGGGGCAACTGATACGTCATCACATAATAATCTTGATTGAGCACGAATCGCGAGGCAAACATAGTTGGAAACTTCAAAAATTAATTTTGGGAGCATATGAACTTCGATTTTAGCGAGCTTACAGTCAAACTGAGCGTCTCGGAAATACGAACCCAACGACACCAAGATCAACCCAATCCGAGCCCAAATGAGTCCGAATCAAAGGTTCGAAGTGCTGTTGGAAGGTTCAAACCGCAATTTGAGTTACAAAACAGTCTCCGATTTTGACGAGTTTATACTCGAATCGAACGGCTCGACGAGACGAATCCAACGAGCCCAAGATCATCAAATTCCGACATCATTAAGGCCTTCAAATGTCCAACGAACGGTACATGATCAAAGGATTCAATATCGGCCGTCCATTCAAACCACTCCTTATTCGCCCTTGATCTCACGCCTATTTACGAGCTATGCCACTCCAGAAAAACTATAAATAGAGCCCTCATTCTACACCAAAGGAGGGAGGAGAGAGAAGAAGAAGAGAAGAAAGGGGAAAAGGAGATTCCTCACCTCCTCGACCACCGCCGGAGCTCTTCCTGCCGCCTGAAGATGCCGGAACTCTGCCGGATTTTCAGGAAACGCAGGAATTCTACACAACTTTCACGTGATGCTGAAATCCTTCCCAATTAACAACAGAGTTCCCTCTTGATGCCGAAACTCCGCCCAAGTGAAGCCGGAGTTCTCCTCTGCCACCAAAGACGTCGGACTTCTACCCGACGTCGGACCTTCACTCTTCGCCAAGTTTCTACCCGACGCCGGACTTCTACCGGTTATCAGACTTTGCTGGACATCTATGCGAAGATGTATTTCTTTCCATTGATGGACTTTTACCTGACGCTGTCCTACTGATCTTCGTCGTCAGACTACAGTCCTTCCGACCTCCGTCACCAGCCGACTACGGTCCTCCTGACTTACGTCGCCCGCCGACTACAGTCTTTTCGACATCCGTCGCCAGATGAATACAGTCCTTCCGACCTCCGTCACCAGCCGACTATAGTCCTCCTGACTTACGTCGCCCGCCGACTACAGTCTTTCTGACATCCGTCGCCAGCTGACTACGGTCATCGTGACCTACGTCGCCCGCCGACTGCAGTCATTCTAACAAAGTGAACATATCAATAGTGATCCTTTGTATTTACATCATGTAATGTACTCCATAAGATGTACATCAAGCTAAGGCCTTCCACCAAGGAAGGGCCTCATTTGTAATCGACTGCAATACTAGTGGATTCATTCAAGCTGGGCTAGGCCCCGTGGTTTTCCCCCCCTTTTCAAGGGTTTTCCACGTAAAAATCTTGGTGTCTTATAAATGCTAGATCCTCTCTCCTTATCTGATTGCGTGCCGGATTTTCGTACAATGCTAAGACGTTAAATCTTGTATTTCTCTACCGCCGCGAATACTCCTGGACGCAACAGTGCTTTAAACAGCTTTTAAAAAATCTACTTTTGCATAACTGCTTCGCAATCACTTTTATATTAATTTTTTTTAATAGAAGAAATTTCTTTCGTCGACCACTGAGCCACAAATCCGATCTCCACTTTTATATTAGTTGACATTGATAAAGAACAAGCAGCATTCCATATTAGAATGCTTTCCCAAAATCATACCTAAAGCTCAAATTTAGTTTTTTTTTGTCTGGTTTAATTCTATAATCAGATTTGACTCAGCCCAAATTTGATTAGATTGATTTAAGCTGATATTAAGGTTTTGTTTGAGATAGCTTTTATACTTGTTACGGGCTAGAATATACGTGGCGATAGAGTTGTAATTTTACGTCTTAGCGTTGCACGGATATCCAGCTCACACACAGAGAACACAAGATTTTTTGCATGGAAAACCCTTGAAAGGGGAAAAACCACGGGGCCTAGCCTAGTTGAAAAGATTTTACTAGAACTTGAGTTGATTACAATGTGCTGGCTCGCCTCTGAGGGCGATCAGATTCCAAATAACAACATTACAATAGAATTCGGGTTTGAGGTGATGGACCGATAGAACTTCGGGCTTCAAGTGGCGGTCTGATAAAGTTTCGGGCCTTAGGTGATTATCCGACGAAGCCGATGGCCTCTGGCGGAAGTCTGACGAAAGAGATGGCCTCAGGTGGTGATCTAGCGAAGGCGAGGGGCTCTGGCAGAGATCTGGCGAAGGTGAGGGCCTCTGGCGGAGCACAGGGCGTCAGGTGGTGGTTCGACTATAAGTTTGCTGACATCGGAGTTCAGATGCTCCTAATTTTAATTTCGGAAGTTTCCAACTTGATTTTCCTTTGAGATTCGTGCCCGATCAAGATATTTTTTTGACGATGTATCACTACTGGTTTTTAAAAACGGTTTTTTAGTACAAAAACTTTAAATTCAAAATTTTTTTGTTCTGAAAAGCTGTTTTAGAAAATAAGAAAAAATCGTCCCAAACGAAACCTCAAGCTTATTTTGGGATAACTTTTGACCATTACTTTTTCAATATTTTCATTAAATTTTTGTATTAAAAATTTACTTTTAAAAATAATAATAAAACTGCCTCAAACAAAATCTAAATCAGAATTGAATTGCTCTGAATCCAGCTGTTATGAACCTTACTTTTCATAGATTTTAGATTTATTGATCGCTATAGTAAATAATAATACAAATTTATCTGCCCAGACAGCTAAAACAAAGACTTTTTTGGCAGCTTTCAAATTATAAGAAATATAACATAGTTGAAATTTTACAAAAATCTAAATTTGTTAGTTTCAAGCTTTGATTGGTTCTTATTTTTTTTTTTTTAATTTTTATTTTCTAAAACAGTTTTATATTAAAAATTTTTAGTTTAAAAAATTATATACTTATAAATTACTTTAAATAATAGTAAGGAAGATGTCCCAAATGACCTGTTCTAAATGAACTCTAAGGATCCGTTTGGGGCAGTTTTAAGGTGGGCATTTTAATTAATTTGGCTAAAGTCCAAAACAATATATCGAACAGTTCGTAATCATTCTCTTTATTATAGATTATCTATCTAACATTTGAGTACTTAAATGGTATCAGAGTAGATTGATCTTACACTTGTTGAGCATGTAGGATTTAGAGATCATGTGTTTCTTCAATTAACATTTTAAAACTTTTAAATATATTTCGAGTGCTTGATTTAAAAGTTCATTGGACTCAAATCTGTGACCTGTGTCATAGATGAGTTCATCATGTAGAGATATTTAGTTTGACTACAAATATCTATTTTTAGTAATTTATTTATTAATTTTTATTTTTTATTTAGTTTGACTACAAATTTGTTGAAATCGGATTCTATAAAACATAAAATTAAGCCTAAAAATTTCTAGTTCAAATATCACCTAATGATTTATACATAATTTGTTAGTTTGAATCCTAAATAATGCTACAAGCTTAAGTTTAGAAATATCTTTTTTTTTTTTTCTAACCTAATGATCATGAAAATACCCTTTTATTTTAACTTATTGATGAAAAAATCAAATTAAGAAAAAATTTAATGTTTATCAATTCTCATGATATTATTTGATAAGTAAATAATTGAGAAGGTAAATGATAATAAACTTAGAATAACGCCAAAGCATTGAACAAATGCCGTGGCGCTCTGAACAAGTAGCCCAATTTAATTAAACTCTTATTAAATATAAAATATTTATTATTAAATTATATATATATATATATATATATATATATATATATATATATATATATATATATATATATATATATATATATATATATATAATTTTAAAAATTTATAAAATGTACTAAATGATATTCAAACCCGTCTAGGGGTGTTAGTGAGCCGAGCCGGCTCGAGCCCTACTCGTTTATGGGCTCGCGAGCCGAGCTTATCGAGCGCATGAGTCAAGCTCGAGTTCGAACTTGATGAGGCTCAGCTCTTGAACTCGCGACCCGGCTCAAATAATTATTAATATTTTTAATTAGTTGTATTTTATTTAGTAAATTTAAATATTTTAAAAATTAATAATATATGCAAAATATATTATTAAATTTAAAAGATTTTTAAATCCCGCCTAAATTTTAAAAATCCTGCTCAGGCTCGCGAGCCAGCTCAAACTCGTTTACAGTGGGACGAGATCGAGTTCGAACTAACTATATATCTGACGAGCCGAGCTCTACATATGGAAAGAATTTTTGAATAGCGATAGATTAATTTCTTAGATTCATTTTTCTCTATATCGGTTGCTATGACTCATCAGTATTTTTTACTTTTGAGGCTGGCATTTGGACTAAGGTTTATTTTTTATTTTTATTTTTAAAAAATCTATCTTAATCAGAGATTTGGTCGGATTTTTTTTTAATGAGCATAACGGTTAATTTAAATTAGTAATATGAGCAGGGTATTAACAAAATTTAAAAAGAATTAAATTAGTCAAACAGAATGACGCATTACATTGAATGCAACAAACTATTTTGCGTATTTAGAATAAGCCAAATAATTTGACACATTGCTATAATATTTTTAAAATTTAGGTCGTTTAGCTGGGGTGAATGTACCAAATGATTTGGCAGATTCTTTACAATGCATCATTCTGTTTCGTTAATTTGATTCTTTTTAATACTCAGCTCCTATTTCTAATTTAAATTAACCACCATGCTCCTTAAAAAATATCGATTTGGTCGCATAAAATGTCGGCCTTTCGATAATCTTGTTAGGAAAGTAGATGTAATTAGATTCTACTGATGTTGAGAAATGTAGAGATAGACCTAAAAAAAATGGTTATAAAGCATTAAGAATGACCTTCTTTGTTATTACAAGATCATAAAACTACCTCACATAATTAGATATATGGACTTATTGTTGTTGTTGTTGTAAACAATTATTAAATTTTTCTTTCAAGTATGAGTAATAGAACAGCCTGGAGTAATAGCAACTAAATTTGAATGAAGACTTAGTAAGATTTTATGGGATTAATTTGGATAAGATTTGATTGATCAAAAATAGGGATAAAATTTTGTTTATTACATTTTATATTAAAATGAGGCTAATTTTATTACATATGTCATGAATTCTATATGTTATGTGTAATGTCATGTTTTTTTTTTTTTAACTTAAAATAATTAAATTATATATAATATTTTTTTCTATATATAATTAAAATATAAATATAAAATATAGCTAGCTATCAGATAATATAACTAAATTATTGAAAGGTACAAGTAAGTTTAAAATTTAAATAAAGTTAGATTATTAGATTATAAGCATAGTACAACTAAATTACTTATTTAATAATTTAGTATATAAAATAGTATAATATGATATCATGATGCAAAAGCTATTAGGGTGTCTTTCAAACTGTTTTGATTTGTTCAAATATTAGAGCTGTATATGAATTGTATTAATCTCAATGTAAATCTATGGGTCGCTTTAGGGTCAATTTGGGATAGATATAACTTTTACAAAATTGATTATGCAATTGCTGTGAGGAAAACAACTTATCTATTTGGTTGCGAAAAGCAACTACCATCTAAACAATGTTGAAAATCAGTAATAAAGTAATGTGGGTCTCCGAAAGGATTCCGCTCGTGTGGTTCGAATGCAAAGAGTACGATCACACTATCCCGTAGGACAAAATGGTCGTAGGCCTTTACAATCGACACAAGCAGGCCGATGGAAGAGCAGATGGAGTTATAGATACGATTAGCCATGGAGGATAGCGGCTTTCACCTACTAACCTCGATGGATAATAATATCTATAACCCAAAAGTTCACGAGATTTCCCCTATTCGATACATCAGCATCGAATAGGGTTTATTTGATTGTGGGGATCGGTTTCCTACGGGCGCAAGCCCCCGTAGTTAATTACATCTTAGACCTTGATCTAAAAAAACTCTCGATTAGGGATGTTAGATTATCTTCTCTAATGGGTTTAGTGCAAGGGAATTTTCTAGGCTTTCCTAATCAAAGGGGAAGGTCCCAAATTGGCTCAATCAGATCACACATGGTTCAGTCAACATCCGACCGGCTCGAAGAAGTGGAAACTGAGGAAAAAGAAGAGAGGAGAAACATCTCAAGCAAGCATGAGAGAAAGAAGGAAGTGGCGTCATCTATATGACGCAGATGGGTAGGCTTTATAGTCCCCGAAAAAATGGAGAACTCACCCACCGTTAAGGTGTATAGAAGTACACTCGTACCCCTCACCCTTAGACCCTAAATCTATAAAAGATGTAGTGTTGTACACACAACACTAACATCTACGACCTAACTAATGCAGTCCTGAACTTATTCCTTGTCTGACAAAGGAAGCCAGCTAAAACCTCATAATCGTATAAAATCCATGTAGTCCGGTCCATATGAAGAAGGGTGGGTAGTTAGACACTGAAATTGGGATCGACAACTAAAGAAATCCCTAATTGATCCCACGCTTATAAGTGGTATAATGCTCCTAAAATTAATGCAATTAAATCTTAATTTTAATTAGTTACTAATGCAATTTATGCTGGTTAAAGTCTCCAAATCAATGATGTATGAAATTTTTAAAAAGAGCTTATAGAAAATAATGTTTGAATGACTAAACTTACCCAGGTCCGGCACTTCATCCTCATAGGCCAGATTATCCGGACTCTACCCTCAGGCGGGGAAATTTGTCTAATAGAAGAGAGAATGCGTGCATGCGCCCCCGGACGATTCCTGCTATTCCCTAAAATCGTTATGGTTTCTATGTGAGTTAATCTTAAATTTTTATTATTAATTACGAGTAGAAAAAATTTTATCCTAAAAGAGTCTAACGGTCAGACACAAGCACATGCAAGAAAAAACCTATAAAAAGCATGCCGGTTCTACTGCGCAAACAAAGTAAGTAAATCACAACACAGAAACAAATCCCACGAAAAAGAGTGTCCATGGCAAGTGCCATACAATATTACATCACATAGTACAGTAAGTAATGGTGGCCGGGCTCCACCGACAACAACCCGGGAACGACGCAAATCTTAAAATAAGGCATTTTTATATCTTCAGCCTTCAGTCTTCTTCTTCACTCCCTTGATTCGTCTTTGGATCATCTTCAGCTCTTCGGGCTCCTCGTAGTACGTCCTCCAAAAGGATGCCCAAATGAAAAAAGGAAACCCCCTGTAGGGGTTTACTTTTCCCTTTGGACTCCTCATAGTGAGTGCTCCAAAAGGATATCCAAATGAAAAAGGAAACCCTCTGTGGGGGTTTACTTTTCCCTTTGGATTCCTATCTCTCTAAAAATGCCTTATTTTAAATTTTCATAATATTTACATCTCAAATACATCACATTAATAAAAATAGAAAAATCTAGACTCTCCTACAGGGGTTATCCTAAGCAGTTATAATAAAATTTCACCCAAGCAGTTATATAAATGAGTTAAAATGCTCATATCAATCACTTGGCCGTACTCTGATTATTGGGGGCTAAGCAGCTGAAATAAGTACATAAAACAGTTATATATGATTTATTAATTTTTAGCCCCCTTTAGCGCTATATGAGCACGGCCACATGCAGGCAGACAACATTAGTATAAAGAGCGTGCCTAACCTATGGGTATTCTAACGTCACAACCACAATGCAGAAAGAAGAACTAAAAGAAAGCAGTACAAAAACAACACGGCAGAAAAGCTACAACATGTAGCAAAAACAACAACCAGCACACGAGTCACATGCAGGGCGTCACAACAAAGTACAGAAAAGTAAAGCAAAACAACAGCCTAACCTAAAACTAATAGTCGTGTCCTATCAAACTCATCTAAGTGTGTGAAAGCTGTGTGGTTTTGGTAAGTCCTATATAGGATAGTTTAGTTAGCATTACTTGTACTTTATTTTTATTTGTTGAAAGGGCAAAGAAGAGATTTTAGTTAAAGTTCAAATATTAGTGTTTTGAAATTGATTTTAGAGATATTTTATTTTAGTGTTTGATTAATTACCACCTTTGTTTCACACCGAGGCCGTGAGGTTTATTTCACCCTCCTTGGGGCTAATTTAATAGCCTCGTAGGCCTGGGTTACCCAGTGATTATTAACTTTGTTTGATTATTGTAGTTTGTTATTAAAAGAAAAAGAAAATGGTGAATTAAATCATTTATTAATCAAGTTTGAATTATGCCAATTAGAAAAATTAATTTTAGGTTTTGACGCTCCATTAGATCCATTCGTGGCGTTGTGCCACCAGGCTCGAGGAACCAGCCTCCTTAGGACACTTAGCCCCGTAGCCCGGAGTAGTCCATCCAATAAACTTCACTTTTGGAGCGGTTGTTGTGTATTAAGGGATTTGTTGATTACTTTTAAAAGATTATTCTAAGTTTGATCTTTAAGAATCTCTTATCCTAATGAGTTTAGTTTGTAACTTAATCTCCTAATATAATCTACATCTTTTAGATTTTTAGATTGGTTAAGAACTAATTATTAGTTAGTTAGAATTGATTTAGGTCCATCTTTAGATTTAAAGTTTAATGGTTATAAAATATTAACAATAACTTGATTAAGGATTGAGTGTTTTAATAAATTTTCAAGAATTAGATTAAGATTGATTGATTGATTATTAGTGCATTAAGAAAACAAAAATCTAAATCTAGGAAAGCGTGTCACTAGGTTTTATTTTGATGTTTCTATCCTACATGGAGCATGCATCCTAAGTCTATATTTTCTGAGACTCAGTCCTTAGTTTTTGTCCTTAGATGTCACTAGTGTTGTAGGATCAAAAGTGATGTTGTTTTCTAATTCCTAAGACTTCTATACGGATGTCACAGGGTTTTAGGGATCTAAAAAAAAAAAAAAAAAGAAGTAAAAGCAATCCTAAATATATAATTGAAGTTTCTACAAGACCCTAAGGGTAGGAGGCGTACAAACATCTAGGCCCCTAAAAGTTTTCTAAGTTTTTAGAAAACTTACAGCACCGGGGGCTATGACCCAGTGGTTCCGCCCGTAGCGCCCCTACCGGAATGAATAGGGGCGACTGATGCTCGGATCCGATTGTCCTAGCTCCAACTCCAAGTGCTCCTTATCCATTGCTTTCCAAAAAAGTACCTCGCAACATAAGAGAAAATAGGCATTAAAGCAGTTATATAAATAAATAACAGTGTAAGGAAATGAAAAATTCAATAAAAACTAGAACGTACCTTTTATTATTTATCGAGTCGTATGTCTGTGGATTCTCCTCAGTTTGTAGGTGTGCAGTACCGAAATGCGAGAGAAACAGTGATGAAACTAACAAAACTAAGCAAAAGACAACTAAATACGAAGAATATAAAAAAAACGAAAATCAAATACAAAAAGGGGTGTATGCATTATTGTTATTGGATACAATTCGTAGAAGTCAAGTGCATCCTATAACAGCAACAATGCCCTTTGATGTTCCCACTCTAAACGAGGCACTTGATACGTTTGACTCGACTACTCCCAACACACCTTAAACCAAGGCTAAATTAACTAAGGGAGATGTACTTCTAGGACCATACTTGAGCCTAGATTCTCTATGGTTTTGCATTCATCCCAAAAATTTTATATTTTAGAGACTGACATCCAAAGCAGAACCCAAGGGAGCAAGGACTGTCTTGCTCCAAAGAGGACACTAAAGACCTCTAACATAAAGCTCCTTAAAGTTTTAAATCCTATCAACTCACTTTTGGAATAAATATTAAAATAATCTAACTCAAATGAAGAAACCATAATCATTCTCAAAGGGCGCTAAGGGACACTACTACACAAGTCTAAGAAAATCCAACATGACTTGCAAGAACCTCTAAACTAAGTGTCATACAAAATTCTACAAAAGGTTATCTACCAAAATCACTGTTTGACTCAAAGCCCTACAAAAATACCGACAATCAAGTGCCTCTCCGTTTTATTTGGAGTGGGGTAGTTTGTGAAAGTTCCTCAAATAAATGGGCACTAAGAAGCCTTCCATTTGAGAAACATTCACAAAACACGCTATAAAACCTCGTCTCAAAACAATTCACAAAACATTCGACAAAACTTCTCGATATAAAATAATTTGTACAAATCCTAACTATAAAGTCATCCACAAAAATCTTTTACTACCAAGTATTTTCCTAAAGAAAACAAAACTTTCCAACCATAGAGACATTCACAAAACTCTACAATGCAAAAAGAAGAGCTCTTAAAACTTTCTAAAGCATCTTCATCTTTCCAACAAAGAACTACAGGTAAAAGAGACTATTCAATTTTACTAACACAAATTTTATAAAAAAAAGTCGAAATCCGCAAATACATGCTACCTCAAATGCTAACGGAAGCAAAACCATTTAGAATGACATAAACTATTCTTCAATCATAAGTGCATGAGCCATCATTGCCAATTATATATGAGCTATTAGGAAATACTTATAAGTTCAAATATCTCCAAACATGAAAGTAGACAGATTTTTTTTTATGACATTAAAAGATAAATGTAATTGCAAGTAATAGGGGTACATGCTTTTATGGGAGAAACTAGAGAAACTATCCATGTAATGCTTCAACCTTTCATTTTCTTTTATGTCAAATGCATTTAGAAATGAGAAAGGAAGCCTTATATTATTGTTTTATTCTCAACGGTAGAGCAAAGAGAGCATGATATCAAGCTAATGCAACATGGGTTAAAGATATGAGATATGTAACTCTTTTTCCAACAAACTTCTAGTTTCCATCCATAAGCTAATGAATATTTCCAAAGGCACTTTAACATAGAGTTGTAAGCTTATTTTTTTTAGCGCCAACCGTACAACCTTGCAAATGTTTTAATGAATATCAACTATACTCCCTCAAAATTTGCCCATGACTTTTAAGGGCAAAGCCATGCCAACCACACTTCAATCATGCATGTTTTAAGATATATGCAAAGTGAACTTTACTACAATATTATCAAGAAATTTAAACTTTACGAAACAAGGGCGATCTCAAAATTTTCATGCTTATATATTTTCCAAACAACAATGTTTCTCTTTTGAAAAGCCATAGCAAAGAAGAGCAACTCATGTTTGGACCTCTATTTCAAAAGTATATTGAAATCATGCTTTAAAGTACTCATGTAAATGCTAGAATCATGACAAAATTCACCCAACAATCTACATGGAATACCACAACAACTAACAAGAGAGATGACATACAAAACTTTTCATGCCAAATACACTTTCAAAGCCTTAGACAATATTCGATTCGAATCAACAAGTATGCTCATAAATTTCAGGAGTTTGTTCTCACACCCCAAAACAAGTCTTTATAACATGAATACATATGAAAGTTTTTTTTCCAACAAATTCTCATAATGAGGCTAACGAACAGGATATAAGTGGAAAATCAATGATGCAAAAAAAGTTCTCATTCAAGTCTTACCGCATATGATTCTTACAACATGATGTTCTAACATAATCCCAAAACATCCCTACTGAAGTAGTAAAACAAAATCCGCGTGTAACATGAATGGTAGAAAACCTTTTATGTGATTAAGAATTTTTTATCGGAAGCCACTTTAATGCTTCTCCAAAGATGCTCCATAGACGGTTCATTTCATTGGAGCCCAAAACAGCGAGAAACATGCTCATAATTCATTTAAAAAAAAAAACAATTTGGAGGCTCAAAACGACGAAAAACTGCAAATATCTCATTCCTACAACAATTCGGAAGCCCAAACCAGTGAAATTCTGCACATAGTTCACTCCCAAATTAACTTAGAAGCCAAAAACAGTGATATTCCGCATGCTACTCATTCTCAAATCTATTTAGATAGTTAAAAACAGTAAAAAACTGCATGTGTTTCATTCCCAAATTAACTTGGAGTTCAAAAAACAGTAAAATTCTGCATTAGGCTCATTCCCAAATCAACATGGAGTTCAAAAACAGTAAAATTCTGCCTTAGGCTCATTCCCAAATCAACATGGAAGCTTGAAATGGCAACACAACAGCACCTATTAGAATATTTGTATAGTGCTTATGATATCACATCAATAGAAAGGAATTTCAAATGATAAACAATGCTTTTACCTTCTCTTTATATGGTGAAATCTAGCCCAACACACCCAAATTACCTTGCTACCAAGGGGGATGATATATGAAAAGAAATAACTTTAACTTTTAATTACATCTCATAAGCGACCAAACATGCCATTCATGGACCCAACATCTCCAACCGAATGCTAATTATGCAATCATGGAATTTATACTAAGGCTTTGAGTGAATGATACATAAATAATAAAAAAAAAATATGAGAGAACAACCTCTCCCATTTTCCACAAACTCATCTCAAAATAAAAAGGGTCAAGATTTCTTTGGTTTGCCATTTTTCTACTCAAAAGAACCTAAAGTATCACGTCGAGCATTAGCACAAACATTTCACGAGCATAGTTTAGTAAGAGAGCAACATGGCCTCTCAAGCCTTGCCATCAACCATACTTACAACTTCCAAATCATGTTACATAGGGTAAATGTAAGCTCACATGCTAATTACTCATTTCAAAAAGAATAAAAAAAAAAAAAAAAACTAAATCAATAAGTTGTGTAACAACATAGATCAACCCAAGTTTTTAAGAGGAGATCTCAACCAAATTTATTAAATATTTCACTAAGGAAATATGGAGGGAGCTTAGTAAACATAGTTATATCCAAACTCACAAGAAGCAATGTAAATCTTTGCATCTAAATATGCTCACCAAACTTTTGGTTAAGTGACTTCATATGCAAGCTTAAGTTTCGTGAACCACCAACAAAATGTCACAACTTCTCCTCAACAACATTTCACCAAACACCTTATATGCATGTTTTAATTGAAGACCAAAATGGCCTCTTGTAATTTTCTACCAGTCACACCAAAATTTTCTAAAAGAAATAACATAACTCAAATAGAATTTGATGCATAGCTGTTCACTAGTAATAATGATCTCCAAATTCCAAGAGCACTAAAATATCATTTGATTCCCAATTGCATGCAAAGAAATTAAACAAAATAAAATGATAGGACATGCTCTGTCAAACTCATCCCAACTGAAATCAAACCGTTTCAAACTCATTTGATGAAGGAATACCAGCAAAGGAGAAGAAATAGGTCAAGGGAAGAAGAGAAAGAGTGGGAGAAGAAGGAAGAAGAAAAGAAAGAGAGGAAGCGGAAGGAGAAGAACACTCACCTTGCAGAGAAGAGGAGCTCGGGTTCGGTCTGGGCGGCGTCGGGCTAATTCCGGCCTGGAGATCGGACAGGAGCGAGAGGAAGGAACTCGGCTGGCTGTCGGGTCCAGTCCTGGCTGGGGTCGGGCGAGCAGCAGGAGGGGCTGGCGAGCTCGGTCGTCGGCCTTGGATGGATTCCGCGAACACCAGGGAGAGCGAGAGAGGGAGGGGCGTTCGGCCTTGATGTGGCTCGGTCCGTCGCCTGCTTGGGGTCGCACGCACAAAAAAAACAGACGGCGAGGGAGGGGTTGCGAACAGAGAAGAAACGGGAGGAGGAGGTTTTGGACCTCTGAGAGCAAGAGCAAAATCGAGAGTGAGAGAGAGGGAGAGCTGGGCGCGAATCGGGATCCTTCTCCATGTCGAGGTTTCGCCTGGAGTAAATACACGAATCAACCAAAACGAGAAGCCCGCATCTGTCCATCCGTCGTCGCAGTCGCTCCAATACACGCGAATGGGGTCTGCCGACTGCTTCGTATCGCTGCTCTGCCAGTGAAAAAAATCATGAATATCAGGTAAAGGAATAGGCCAACAGCTCATTCAATCGGGATCGTTCGATTGAATTTCCTGATGTAAGAATCGAATTTGAATTCATCAGAAAGTGGATTGGAATATAATCGAAATTATCTTGAGCTGAATTAGATCAAATCCGATCTCAATTTGAATTTGACTTGGGTCAAAATGATTGAACTCGGGCTCGACAGGCCAAATTTAATGGAAATGAGACTAAAATCAACGTCGATTAAATCCAAATCGCTCTCGGCGGGCCTCGCGGACATCGATCGAGTATAATTAAATTTAGTCGGGCCTAATTCAACCCGATTCGAGTCGATTTTGGTCTGAGCCGGCGCGACGGATGAATTAGCCAAAATTTGGTTCAAAATAACGATCAATTTAAGGGAAATTAGGTACGACGCCATGGAAACAAACTAAACGAGTATAAATGTGCACATTCGAGTCTGATCCGGCTCCAGTCGGATCGACTCGAGCTCGAATTAGGCTCGACGGGGTTCGATTAAATAGATCAAAGATGTTCGAAGATACTCGAGGGAAAAATGAGGTCAACAAGTAACAATCAAAATAAATTGTGACCCTCAATCTTATAGATACTTTTACAAGCAATCATTTTTAACCGTGTGACCCAAATGAATTATTGTAGGAGGGAAAGAACAAAACTTGAGATAATAATCACAGTTATTGAATTCAAATTTGCTCATAGATGATCTAAAATTTTACTAATTTACATAAATAGAGCCTATGAGGAGGAACGAGATAAGCTCTTAGAATCTTATTAGATTGATGTCCGAATGAATATGAGTGATTTTTTAGTGAGCTCCATAGTGAGTTCTCTTGTCATTTTATTTTGAGTGGGTGAGTAGCTTTGACAAATTTGATCACTTCAATTATTGAGTTTTATATGTGAGTAGGTTCTTTGTCATAGCAATTGCATTTATGGAGTACTATTTGAATGGGATTCAAATGTACTATACGATATGCACTTAAAATAAGTTATTTTGAATCATATCGATAAAATTTGTGCTTCAACATCCTTTCATGTAGCGGATATGATTTTCAAAATCTTTGTGTGGACATCAAATCATTCCACCAACACTTCTTTATATAAATATTAAGCCTATACATTTTTTCACCGAACAACAATTCTCCTCATTATAATGCACACAATAATCATAAGTATTAAAATGAAATTGAAATGACCAAGAACCTCTAACAAAAAAAAAATGCAAATCGTTATTGTCATCACCTTTAGCCAAACAAGGAAAGAAACACATTTGACTATTCAAGGGCCTAAAAAGCTAGATGAAAAAGACATCTTGGGGGGGGGGGGGGGGGGGGGGGGGGGCTTGGCTCTACTAAAACACACAAATTAGAACCAAATGAATGCAATTTATAATGCCAAATATATAATCAGATAAGCCTCACATTATAAAGAAAGGTTTTGATAAATACAATGTTCTTGACCTTGTTAGCTTGTACATATGTAATGATATTTGTTTGGAGCCTTTGGAGGCTCCAAGTCAACAACAGACAATTCAAAAATAAATTGTAGAAATTCAAAGGATATGGAATAAAAAATTTGTAAAGTTATTTGTATTTTTTGAGCTACAGCTTGTATTTGCCTGAAAGCAAAGAAACTAGCTGTTTGGAATAGCTGCAGCATTTTATAAAGGTGGTCGTAAAGCTGCTGCGAAGAAAGTAACTTTTTTGAAAGTTGTTGTAGAAAGTAGCATCTTAGCATAAAGTTTTCTTGAAAGGAGTGATTAAATAGAAACTATGATTGCGATCTCAAAGGCAAAGTCATAAGAAAATTATCCCAAACAAAACCACAGATACCAAATTACCAACTCTACTCAATTTGTCATTAGTTACTGTGGGAGAACAAGACAGAAATAAAAACTCACTTTAATTTTTTATGAATAATGAAACTTACACATTTCAATATATATAAGATCATTAAAGACACGATTTTATTTTAAGACATTTGAAAGTTTATGTATTTATAAAGATCATTAAAGATGTATGATTTTATAATATTTGTGAAGCATGTACTGTATAAAAAGGTTTAAAATTACAATATTTTTAAAATTTTTATATGTTTAATCTTTAAATACTAAGTTAGGATACGAAATGAGCATATACGTGAAAAGGTTGGAGTAGCTCCAGTGGAACATAAGATTAGAGAAAGTCGTCTTAGATGATTTGGTCACATTAAACGGAGCCTTCGGATGACCCGATTAGGAAAGTTGAGGTATTAGATTTGACTTATGTTAAGAAAAGTAGATGTAGACCTAAAAAGACTTGATTAAAAAATATTAGATATGATCTTTCTTTATTAGATTTAAATAATAATTTGTGATTTTAAAACCTACCAAAAACTCCCAATCAAACGAAGGCTCAGTCATACCAATAGGCGTTTAAAAACTACTCTCATAGCACTGCAAAATTACAACAGTACCGCTTCTCATATTTGAACGATCATTATAAATAGTAAAATAGCACGCAATTCTTTCTCCTCATCAGTACACGGCCTTCACAAAATTCTCCCGCGCATCTTACCTTTTCTTCTTTGTCATGGCGGGAGGAGCAAACATGAACCCTACTGGCAATGGGAAGGAGTATCCTGGAAAGATGACTATGTTCGTCTTCCTCGCCTGCCTTGTGGCGGCCACCGGCGGCCTTATCTTCGGATACGACATCGGAATCTCCGGTAAGAATCTAGCTCGGAAGCTCATAAATTCTTAGGGTTTCACTTAAAATCCGAATCGATTGAATATGAATTTTCTTTGTTTTTTCCTCTAATTTGATCACGGATTGAAGGTGGAGTGACGTCAATGGATTCATTTCTGCGTAAATTCTTCCCGTCGGTGTACCGTAAGGAGAAAGAGGACACAAGCACGAATCAGTACTGTAAGTTCGATTCCCAATTGTTAACGACGTTCACATCATCCCTGTATCTCGCGGCGCTTATCGCCTCCTTCTTTGCATCGTCTGTGACGCGGACCTTCGGCCGGAAGTGGTCGATGTTCGGCGGCGGGATTACCTTCCTCGTCGGAGCAGCGCTTAATGGCGCGGCTAAGGATGTTGCCATGCTCATCATCGGCCGCATCCTTCTCGGCGTCGGTGTTGGCTTCGCCAATCAGGTGAGCAGATCTGCCTCCTAATAATACATCTATTTTTCAAAGTTCTGCAGTGTTTTCTCTGTTTCCATAGAAGCGTTTATATGTTTGCTTCACTCTTCCCCTGTTTTGTTATTGATCTTACTCTGTTACGATCTTTCTACGTCAAAAATTTTTTTTTTTAATTTTTGTAAAATTAATTTAAATCTCAAATTTTAGTTCTGCAAGGGTTATTTGAATGTCTTTGTCTGTTTACTCATGTCTTTTATCAATCAGAAAAACGCATTCTCACTTAGCTTAGTTTTAGACATAGCTTTTATATTTTTTAAAAAATTTGGACTAACAATTTTTACACTAAAAAAACACTAAAAAACAGAAAGAAAATTGTTCCAAACGAAACCTAATCAAATATATTTTAAATATTAATTTATAGGCTATATATCTTAATAAAATTATGAATTAGTCTATTATCTTCTTATAGATTAGGTTTATCTTATATCTAACATCTACTATAATCCCAGAAGTTACAATTGTTACTTGGAAAAAACAGGAGTACAACTTGGGATTGGATTATTTCTAATAAAATTAAAATATACTCTTTTGCTAGCTATGATCGAACTTTTATTTTCTTCGGTGTAAGGATGTAGAGGAGCGTTCGGTTTAAGGCAAAAACGCGCCTATACCGAGGTGTACCGGGTACACCTCGGTAAAGGCGCGTTTCAGCTATGATCTATGCCATAGAACAGGCAGAAAAAATATTGGATAGAAATATTATTAGCTAAGATTAGGGGCGGAGCTAGAAAAAAATTTTAATGGGGGCACAAATTTATACTAGTTATTAAATTATTTTTAAAATATCATTTTTTAATGTAATTATAAATCATGGGATATTTTTTAATCATGAGATATTTTTTAATTAAAAATTAAAAAATACAATCAAATATATATTTGATCCCCTTAAAAAGAAATATAAATATCACACACTCTCTCTCTTATCATTCATTAAGAAAATAAGAATGTTAACGAATTGAGTTCAAATAAATTAATTTTATACTTAGGAATATTTTATTTGAATTAATTGAATTAAGTCTTAATTTTAAATTATATTTAGATTAACTATATTTAAATTATAAGATAATATTCTCCCTATTTCTAAATTAATTTGATGTAATGATTCACATTAGTTAAAGAAAATCATAAATAATAAAAAAAATTTAAAGTTAACCCTATTAAATTAATTAAGTTACTAAGATTTATTAAAAAAATTTATTTGTTAATTAATTTATTGCCTTATTATTTAAAAAACATTTGGCAGCTTTAACTTTAATTTCAAAAAGATATATATATATATATATATATATATATATATATATATATATATATATATATATATATATATATATATATATATATATATATATATATATATATATATATATATATATATATATATATATATATATATAATGAGGGCGGTAATCTTTAGTACTTCAAACGAACCAAGCGTTTGATGAGCTGCTCGTGGCTCCGCTCGATAAGGGCTCGTGAACAAACTCACTTAGAAGTTCGATTATAGCTCGACTAAGAAGCTCTATCAGTTAGGTTTAAAAATAGATACTATTAAATCTACTAATTTAATAGTTTATTTTTACTAATTTAGTTTTTTTAAATTTTAACCATTTTTATTAAAAATATTTTTAACTTTTAATTTTATAATATTTTATTAAATCTTCTACTAAGAATTTATAAAAGTTCTGCCTTTCTCACCTCAATTAAAAAAAAATTAAACTCTTACCTTCTCTCTCTCTCTCTCTCTATACACTCCAGCCTCATTCCAATTGCACGCCCGCCCTCTCTCTATATTTGGCATTTTTTAACTTTCTCCTCTTTCTCTCTCTTCCACGGCATCTAAAAATTTTATTTAAAAAAAAAAACTGTAGGCTCTTTAGTCCAACACCGCCTGGATTTAAATTATTATGCTAGATAAAACCAAATTTATGTTTTGCCATATTGAAAGCACGAAAAGGATGGATAGCTGAGGGCCGGCTGAACCAGGAGTTTTTGTTGGGGTTATGTACTGGAAGATATCGTTCATTTTGTCAGTGGGAACCCGGGGTCTGTCAATGGGGGTCCGTGGTCATCCGTGGTCACGGACCCCCACTGTAGATCCGCCACGGGCTAAGATTATTTAGACTACAAGATATTTGTTTTTAATTATAATGTATTTAAATCTTATAATCAGGCATATCTATTATTTTATAAGACAAATATCGTGACAATTATAAATAAATAAAATTTATAAGATAAAAACATTATTTGGAAAGAAAATATTCAATTGATTCTGGCATAAAAATTGCTCGACCTATGTCGATCCTTGCAAAAATTTAAGTAATATGTTAATTAATATTACAATAAAAATTATTAATAAAAATAAAATTAATTTGCTTGACATAAACTAATAAGGACAAATTTCTTATAAGAAATTTTTTTTAATTGAATTATTTTTAAGGAAGTATGAATTTTCAAGAGAATTTATGCTATATTATTTGAACTGAGGTGAATGACTATGTAAAAAGTAGAATCATTTTAATTAAAACTAATTATAATTTTTAAAATAAAAAATATTTATATTCTGATCATCCAAAATAAATTGGATGACCACAAATGCCAAGTTTTAACTGATGGATCCCAAATCTGTAACTATTTAACCTGGACGTCCTAGTTTTATTTATTTATTTATTTATTCAAAGGTGTACGTATAATAATTCGTTGTAAAAATATTTTCGAAGAAATTCTCATAAGATTAGTGATACTCATCTAGATTATTCAAAGTTTAAATTTGAATCATTTTAACTAAAAAAAAAAATTTCCCGCCCAATCATAAAGCACAAACCCGAAGCTTTTTCTTCGCTTAGTACTATAACAGTTTCCCACGCATCGCTCATCTTGATTTTGTGCGTGGGAGCTTCTTCTTCAGTAGTAAATTCATAGATTTGAGACCTAATGTGTAGGAATTTGGGATTAAATTGGCTTTAATTTTTGTAAAAAAAACTCATTTTAACGCAAATTTACGTTTTTCTCTTCGAAATTCTCAGTCGGTCCCTCTCTACCTATCAGAAATGGCACCAGCCGAACTCCGAGGCATGCTCAACATCGGCTTCCAGCTCATGATCACAATTGGCATTCTCGCCGCGAGCCTCATCAACTACGGCACCGCCAAGATCAAAGGGGGCTGGGGCTGGCGCGTCAGCCTTGCCCTCGCCGCCGTACCCGCCGCCATCATCACCCTCGGCTCCCTCTTCCTCCCCGACACCCCCAACTCCCTCCTCCAACGCGGCCACCAACATCAAGCCCTCACCATGCTCCGCAAAATCCGCGGCACCGATGACATCCACCTTGAATACGCCGATCTCCAAGCCGCCGGCGACGAATCCAAAACCGTCCAGCACCCATGGCGCAACATCATCCATCGCCGTTACCGCCCCCAGCTCACAATGGCCATCTTAATCCCCTTCTTCCAGCAACTCACCGGCATCAATGTCATCATGTTCTACGCCCCCGTTCTCTTCAAAACCATCGGTTTCGGCAACAACGCCTCCCTCATGTCCGCCGTCATCACCGGCCTCGTCAACGTGTTCGCCACATTCGTCTCTATCTTCACCGTCGATCGCCTCGGCCGCCGTAAGCTTTTCCTGCAGGGCGGAATACAGATGTTCGCTTGCCAGATAATCGTCGGCACCCTCATTGCCGCCAAGTTTGGGACTTCCGGCGAAGGGCACTTGTCCAAGAGCTACTCTTCTGGAGTGGTGGCTTTCATCTGCATCTACGTGGCTGGGTTCGCGTGGTCCTGGGGGCCACTGGGTTGGTTGGTGCCATCGGAGATTTTTCCGTTGGAGATACGATCTGCAGGGCAGAGTATTACGGTTTCTGTGAACATGCTTTTTACCTTCGTTATTGCGCAGGCGTTTTTGTCTCTTCTTTGTAGGTTTAAGTTTGGGCTGTTCTACTTTTTCGGAGGTTGGGTGCTGATCATGACTGTCTTTATTGCCATCTTTATGCCGGAGACAAAGGGGGTTCCCATTGAGGAGATGGTACTCGTCTGGAAGGCGCACTGGTTCTGGGGCCGTTTCATTGCGGATGAACACGTTCATGCCGGCGGCGCCGTGGTTGAGATGGCCGACGGTAAACATGGCGTCGGGACGAAAGCTACAGCCACTACTGTGTAATTGCATTCCATCGCACAATAGAATTAGATGGATGGAGACGCAAATATGTGGAATGGCTAAAAATCTGCTCTCTTTTTTTTCTTTAAATGTACTAATTTTGAAGGTATCTTTGTTTAGCTTTTTCATTGAGTGATTTGAGTTGGAGAATGGGTGTTAACTGCCAAAGTCATCTAAAGCTTCGCGGCGCTGTGAGCTGCTTGTTTTCTTGTCATTTTCTTCTTATGTTCATGTGTTAAAATTGTCATCACGACAATTCTCTTTGGCCTAATGGTTGAGGAACTTTTATTACGTCTGGTGCAGGAATGTAGAGGAATGTCATGTCGGAGGTAATTTCCCGTCAAAAAACTAGGCATTTGCTCGGTACAACTAGGTATTATTTGATAATAATGAGGAATACCGTTCTCTGAAGACCAATACCGAGTTATACCGAGCTGTACCGAGAAATACCGAGTTGTACCGAGTTTTTCTGGGAAAAACTCGGTACAACTTTTGTATAACTCGGTATTTGCTCGGTAAAGCCCGGTATAACTCGGTATTGGGTCTTCAAATGATGGTATTCTTCGTTATTATTTGGTTTTGCTCGGTATTTGCTCGGTACAACTCGTTTTTTTGCGGGAATTTGCCTCCGACCGGACATAGAGCTTAGGCTTCCAATTAAGAGGTCCAGGATTCGAGTCTATGTATATGCATTGTGTGAGAACTATTATATTTTCTCTCTATTATATTAAAAAGTATGGTTAAAGTGCAGCTATTATATTAAATATATTTTTATTGTAGACTAGCAGTTATATTAAATATATTTTTATTGTAGACTAGAGAGAAAATCGTAATGATTCTCTCCATCTAGCATCAAAACAAATAATACGCCTTGTTTAAATATTTTTGTCTTTATTATTTTGTTGATAAAAGTTTCTCTTTTTTTTTTCATAGCTTGATCTACAAATTTGAACGCTCAGTTTGGAAATGCTTTGGAAGCATAGATTGTGCTTAATTGATCGCGAGATGATGATTAAAAATTTTAATATGGTTATAGTGATTAAGGGTACGTTTGAAATAGTTTTTGTGGTTATTTTTTTGCTTTTTTTTTTTAATTTTTATATCAAAAAATTGTTGTAGAAAGCTGTAAGAAAATTATCTCAAAAAAACATAAAATGAACATTGAGGTAGTAGAATTAAAAATTTTGAATTGAGGTAAGTCTGAAGGACCGTAGTCGGCGGGCGACGTAAGTCTGAAGGATTATAGTCGGTTGGCGACGTAAGTCAGAAGGACAGTTCGGCGAGCAACAGAGGTCAGAAGAACCGTAGTCGGCGAACGACGTAAGTCTGAAGGACCGTAATCGACAGGCGACGGAGGTCGGAAGGATTGTAGTTAGTGGGCGACATAAGTCTGAAGGATCGTAGTCGGCGGGTGACGTAAGTCTGAAGGACCGTAGTCGGCGGGCGAAGGAGATCAGAAGACTGTAGTCGGTGGGCAACGTAAGTCTGAAGGACCGTAGTCGGTGAGCGACGGAGGTCGGAAGAGTCGTTGTTTGACGACAGATGTCATAAAGACAACGTCTAGTAGAAGATCATCAATGGACAGAAATCTAACATCAGGTAGATGTCATGTGAAAGTCCACAATTAGCAGAAGTCTAGCATCAGGTAGAAATCTGGAGACGAGCGGAGGTCCAACGTCGGGTAGAAGTATGACGCCAGTTGGAGGCCGAGGAGAATTCTGACTTTAGATGGTATTCCGGCATAACTCTGGCGTCACTTGGAGGTCGGATGGAATTCCGACGTCACTTGGATGTCGGGCAGAATTCCGGCGGCGGTGGTCGAGGAGGAGTTCTTCCCTCCTATCCTTCTTCTCTTGCTTGGGCCCCCCTCCCAAGAGAAATTAGAGGTCTATTTATAGATTTTTGGAGTGGCATGACCTGTAAATGGGTGAGAGATCATGGGCGAATTGAGAGTGGTTTGAATGGACGGTCGATTTGAATCCCTTGATCATGGACCGTTCATCAAACATTCGAAGGTATTAATGATATCAGAATTCGATGATCTTGAGCTCGTTGGATTCGTCTCGTCGAGCCACTCGATTCGACTATAAGCACATCATGTTTGGAAATCGTTTGATAACTCAAATTATGGTTTGAACCTTCTAACAGCGCTTCGGTGTTGTTGGGTTCGTATTTCCGAGACGATAAGTTCGACAGTAAGTTTGCTGAAATCAGAGTTCATATGATCCCAAAATTAAATTTTGAAGTTTCTTGCTTGATTTTGCCTCGAGATTCGTGCTCGGTCAAGATAATTTTATGATGACTTATCAAATATTAATATCATTGTTTCTTAAAATATTTATGATGATAGAGGAAGAAATTATCATCTTATTGTTGCATAAAAATATTTCACACATATAGTTTAAGAATAGCACATAAGAGATTTGAGATTTTTTTATACAAAAAGTTTATAAGAGGAAAATTATGGGGCGTAGTTAAGTTGAAATAGACTAATAGTACTAGTAGTATAAATTAAGGGTTAGAATGGGCTCTCCAACATATAATTAGATAAAGGCGTTAGTATAATCTAATAAATATGAATAATAACAACTCTTGCGATGGTAGGAGGATAAGCTTGTGCCTAAATTATCATCATGCGGTGGTAGATGATCAACTTTGTAATCTCTTGATAGCAAAAAAGATCAAGTAACAAAGAGGTTGGAGAAATTATTTTGTGTAGAGGTTGGACGTAGTTCTATGTTCAAAGGCGAATCAGGTGCAGCTAGATTAATGGTACCGAGCCGCAATACTGAGCGGTAATGAGTCGCTGTATACAACAAAGGTGTGATGTGACACATTCTGGTCGATATCCAGACGGCGGTGTCCGCACAAAACAATTAATCCATAGGATGGGTGTCAAATGTCTGTTTTGGGCAAGCAATGGATGATCAGCTGCAAAGAATATCAATAATAGGGAGATGATTGGTTAAGTCGTTTTTTTCATGCATAGGATGCGAAAGTGGATAACCAGGAAGTTTTGACTAAGATGGTAAATAACATGGTGTCTCATATGAATTTTTTTTTTGTTGATCAAATGACATATTTTTTTGGGAAAATTGAGGGCATAGCCCAATATCATTTGATATATTAAAAATGAGATTTATAACATAAAATGAACAACTATTGATAAATTTGAATAATATTTGCAATTTTGTAAGAGTGGTTCATCAATATCTATTAATAATCTATAAAATTTATGACAATTATATGTAGTGCTTATTTGACATCAAAATATATGCACCTTAGTCATATATGCATCATGGTGAAAATTTGAGAATCACACTTTTTTTTTTTTTTTTTTTGTGATAAACTCAAATAGGTCCTACACGTTTCACAAATTAATAAAAGTACAAGTCTTTAATGAATCAAAAGCTCTCTAAAGATACAAAAATTGAAGTAAAACCTATGAGCTAATAATTCAACTAAATACAAAAAGACAAAAAGGAAACTAAAGGGATAACATCTAAGGGAATAAATAAATTAAAGTAGAACATGAAAGGAGCATTAGCAACATAGCAAATAAAGGATCCACAACAACTACTAATAACCTGCACAAACACAAAAAATTAGAGACAAGCAAACAAGAGCAACCGAGAAACACCCATAGAGAATCACACTCAACTCTTATCATACCAATGTAAGGTTATGACACACATAATTATTGTGGTGTTAACTCCATTGCCATTCTCTTTCTCATTAATCCACCTTAGGCGTCAAATAAGCATTGAAATAGACACGTTTATATAAATTTGTTTTTTTTGACATTTAAATCATTTAAGACAAACTCATACACATATTACATATGTAAGACTCGAACTCGCGATCTCTTTGTTGGTAGCCAAAGCTCCCAACCAACAGGACAATGTGAGTTGAGTTATATAATCTTATTTGAGGATATATTATTCTCGCATAAAAATAGTAAATGGAGAAAATTTTACACATCATTATTAGATTCATTTATCAATCGTTGGCATATTCATTCTCAATCATCAATATCATATTTTTAATAAACAGATTTAACATATAAGAGTTAATTAATTATTCATATAAATTTTAAGTTTGGTAATGTAAATATTTCTTCCTATTTCATACTATAAGATCATACTGTATATTATCCAAATAACGACATACTGAGCTTATTTGTTCATTTGTGAAGAAATAATTTGCTTCTTTGATGAAGTTTTTACAATTATGTGCATGTTTTTAACTACTAATGAAATTTATAACCATAGTCTCATATTATAAGCTTCCAAAAAAAAATTTATAGCTCCAATCTTTCATTATTTTTTTAAGATTTTATCCCTCTCTATTTGTGTGGCCACAAAATAATACAGTTAAAAAAATTATTAAACCAATGCTCTTCGTTTGTGACAACTTTCTAACTGCTTTATACAACAGTTTTCATGTACAAAATTTTTTGAAAGCTGCGAATAAAATATTAGTCAAAAGCTGTCCCAGTTGAAGCCTAAAGACGGATAGATTATTACGTGCGGAGATTAGACATAAAGAACCGTTCGATTTTGTCTCTTTGAACAGTAAAAACTAAGTGATGAACATTAAAATTCACAAAGACAAACCGAATCTGAAGCGGAGCATCTTACCGCACATTATCCGGCGGCACAACTTATTGCCACTTCTGATAGTTATTTAGGATTACTACTTTATTGTCTTTTATTTGTTCTGCTGCACATGAGTGCAAATAGTGGTTGTTTGCACCTTTTTTAGTAGCTTTTTATTAGGCAATGTAGTATAGGAATTGGGGACGGGGAAGAGAGGCAGACTTGATTTTACAACTTCCTAGAATTTTTTTTTGGGGAATATTTGGGGCAATGCCCTTCTCATTGATATAAAAGAAAAACTACATGTGAAAAAGAAAAACTATAGTTTAGGTTCTCAACAACAAAAAGAGAACCTAAGACTCAAAAAGAAAGAAAATAGAACAGCCCAAAAGGTCAAAAAAATACAACAAACTTAGCCAAAGCTAAGGAGGACTCAGGATACTTTGTGCAAAAATTCTCTGAAGGGACGTCACAAGAGCAGAGCCCCTGGTTGTCAGGGATGACCGTCCAAAGAGCAGCTGTAAGGATACAACCTTCATCATTGTCCTAACAAAATTCGGTCCGAAAAAACCATCAGAGATCCTTCCAGCTAACGGTTTTCTTAGCAATAACATTTTTTATTTTAGCCGTAACAGTGGCAAAACAGTCCACAATTCCCCAAAAAATTCTGTCATTCCTAGCTCTCCAAATGTAGTAAATAGCAACACAAGCATTTAAAAGATGAAAATTCACACAATTTTTAACAAAACCTTGATCAAAAACACTGTTCAGGGCCTCAAAAAGGTTGGGTTTCATCAAACGATTGCCCAGCCAAGGGAAGAAGTTTTTAATGATAGTAAAGATAAAATTGCATTCAAAGAAAAGATGCCCAATACTCTCATGCACAGCTTAACAAAAGCAGTACAGGCTTGCAACAGAAATACCACGAGATAATAAAATATCAGCAGTTTTTAAACCATTTTTAAAAGCCATTCAGGCGAACGCCGAGTATCTCAAAGAGCTTTTTTTTGTGCCAGATTAGTTTGTGCCAATGTACCGTAGGAAGGTGAACAAACAATTGAGCTCTAAAGCTTCTGGCATTGGGGTTAGAGTTCCCCAGCCAGGTATGATTTTCTTCCTCAGAGTTAATCTCAACATCCAGAATTTTTGAAGCAATAATACCGTCAAAGCAGTTGGGCAGAACCCAGTTATCTCCGATAATAAAGTTATTCACAACCCAGCTGGAGTAGGAAGAAAAACGGGAGATCTTCTGAGCATCATTAAGACTATTGGCAATAGAGGATCCATTAATCCAGGGATCCCAGAGAAGAGAAAGCATGCAGTTGGTGCCAACCTTAAGAGATGCAATGATTGATGCATTAAGCCTTATCATACAGATACTTACATTAAAGAAAACAGTTAATTTCCAGTTAAAGGTTACCAGAGAGATTTGTATTTGGATCTCCACCAAGAGAAGAGGAGATTGTTAGAATTGAGGAATCTCCAGATAATGACGCACCCAAAAGAATGATACAATGTGTCAATGGATTGAATGCCCAGCCCACCATTAGATTTAGGAACACAAGTATCTTTCCAAGATATAGTATGAAGTTTCCTCAAAGCTGTGTTACCAAAATATAAAAATCTAGAGCAAATCCTGTTGTTATCATAGAATCGCTACATGTTCTTAGAACTTTGTGTTCTGAGTTATGTTTTATTGGTTTTGTTCTGCTTGCTCTAACCTTCTTTCCAGGATCCCTACATCAGAATCCCTAAAGAAGATTTGGAATCTTTTATTCTAAAACTATGCGTTAAAATTTTATAGGAAAATTCAAATGATATATATAGATTTAGAGGTACCAAATAATTTAATCTCTTTTTTATTTCAATTTTTTAAATTTCAAATTGATTTATTATTTTTTAATATAATATCTTATAACTAATCAAAATATTATATCTCAAAAATTATATTTAAAATATTTAATGTTTCGACATCCTAATTTTAAACATTATATATTAATTAAATAGAACATTATTGTTTATATTATATTAAAAAAACTAAAATGCATTTCATCATTCAGATTAATTCTGATTAGTCCTTAATTCCCCAAAAAAAAAAAAATAATCTCCTACACAAACCTTATTAATATTCAATAATCACAGCCTTAATAAGGAATCTCGACCTCATCAGCAAACGTCACGCGATCTCGTCGACAAAGGCATCTCTCTACTTCTATCAACTATTTGTCACTGCTTTGTTTGTTTGATATTTATTAGGTTATCTAATCAGCTTTGCCATTAAAAAAACTATCTCTGTGAATTGTGCCGTTGGAAATCTACATTTTATTATACGTACGTTTTATTTGAGACAGTTTTTTTTTTTTAATTATTTTTTAGAATTAAAAAATTATTTCAAAAAACAATAAAAAATTATTGAATTAGATTTTTTTTCTTGTTTATATAATGATTCAGTTTTAATAATTTATCTTTTGATTAATTTAGGCTTCACATTTGTTTCAATTTTTGATAGAGTTTAATAAATAATTAAAAATTGAATCCTTAAAATATGGCCAAATATTTATAGAAATTAATATTAAAATGTTATATAATTTTCAGAATTTAATTTTCACAGATTTTACTAAATCCAAAATTACAAGATTAATTTATTACATTTAATTAATGTAATCATAGCTTAACCGAACAACCCCTTCGAATAAAAAAAATAAGGTATTCAGGCTTCGTTTGAGATAGCTTTTGGCCAATACTTTTTCGTTACTTTTCAATATATTTTCGTACAATAAAATTAACTGTTTTAAAAAATAATAAGAAAACTAAGATTTCTTATTGTTTTAAATCCAAGCTTCGTTTGAAACAACTTTTTTATTGCTTTCTAAAATAATTTTTTTAGTATTAAAAGTATAGCTCAAAAAATGTTTGTACTAAAAAACTGATTTATAATGCAGTAAGAAAGTTGTCCCAAATAAAACCTATGGCTCAAAGTTATCAAAAATAATTATGATGGTAAATTTATAACAAATATTCAATATACATTGCAAAAAGCGACTTAATATGTATAATTTGGTTTGAATAACTCGATGAATTTTTATAATGACGGACATAACTAACATTAAATTTTTGTTTGAGATAACTTACATACATTTTTGTTTTTTAGACTGCATTCATAATTTCTATTTGACCTTTATTTTTTCGTTGCTTCAAAAAATGTTATACTAAAAAACTGTTTTCTACAATGCTTTTAAAATATTACTTTTTCTATACTAGTTTTACAAATCAGTAAGAAATATGTCACAAATAAAACCTAAATTTACACTAAAATTAATGCTGCATTTGATACCTATAAATCACCTTAATCTCAAATTAATTAAATTAAAAAATTACTAATATCATGAGAAAACTGTATATAAAAATAAATTATTTATTATAACGTCATGATGAGAACTGATGACCAACTGGAACTGAATCACATCCACTTCTCTACTAAGTTGATATCAAGCAGTTCAGCATCCCTCCAATTTTCTATCATTCAGAATTCCTTTTCAATTAGCTTTGATTAAAACGCGAGCCAGCGATTCAACTCTCCTACCTAAAACAATTATTAAGGCCTAGTCAATACCAAACCTCCAATTTTAGACTTTAATTAGCTCGTCTTTTTTTCTGCTTCTTAAAGCAGCTTTTAATATAAAAATTAAATTTTTTTAATAAAAAATTGTTTTAAGAAGCAATAAAAAAGCTATCCCAAATAAAATCTTAGGCTTTGTTTAGGATGAAAATTATTAGGTCCGGACACCTGACGTAGCTCTACATTCGGACGCCAATAACATGTCGCCACGTGCTCTTACTCTTTATCGCGTGGCCCGAAGACCCGGACCCGGTATTGCTATGTATTGGATGATTTGTGCAGACCGGGGTATTGCTAGGTATTGCTCGGTATTGCTCAGCAATAACGAGAAATACCAATCTGTCAAGACCAATACCGAGCAATACCTAGCAATACCCTGATTTTGCTAGGTATTGCTCGGTATTGTTAGGTATTGGCCTTGATAGAGCGGTATTTCTCGTTATTGTCAAGCAATACCGAATAATACTTAGCAATACCTGAACATAGCAATACCAGATTCCGGCCTAGGTCGGGTCGTCGGGCTGCGCAATAAAGAGTAAGAGCACGTGACGAAATATTATTGGCGTCCGGATGTAAAACTACGTCCGGTGTCCGGACCTAATAATTTTTCGTTTATGACAACTTTTTTCCTGCTTCTTAAAGCGGCTTTCTGGTAAAAAAAGAAAGTTTTTGTACTAAAAAATTTGCTTTAATAATCAATAAAAAAGCTATCCCAAATAAAGCCTTAAGCTATATTGATGATGATTGCAAAAACAAAATTGTTATATTTTTTAAATATATTAATTTTTTTGTATTAGATGTTAATCTTATAATATAAATTAAAAGGCAGTTGATGTTATATTATTTTAAATCAATAGATTATTTGTAGTTTGTCATATATTATGCATGCACTTATTACTATTATTATTTTTTTTTGCAATCTTTTTGATGAGATCATAGTTATTGTAAAACAACATAAGATAAGAAAGATAAATTCTTAAAATATGAATGATCATTTTTGTGTAATGATTGATTATATTTATTTTTATTTTCTGCTGATGTAAGTAGCCGAGTTATTAATTATTAAAACTTTATATTACTTAAAAATATTCATCTTTATTTATTTGAAAATAGAACTCTAAGGCTTCGTTTGGGACGGCTTTTTTATTGCTTTCTAAAACGGAGTTTTAATGCAAAAATAAAAAATTTTGTACTAAAACTCCATTTTAGAAAGCAGTAAAAAAGCCGTCCCAAACGAAGCCTAAATCTTATTCAATTTTCTGTTTACAAATTAGACAAATGAAGCATATAAAGACAAATAACTTGACACTGGTATATATCTTGCAAAACAACTAACTTAAAATTGGACAAAATATTGATAATTATTATTATATTATATTGATAATTATTATTTGCAATGTAAACATATTATGTACTATATTACATTTATTTCATAATAAAAATCTTCAGTTTTAAATACATAAATATTACATATAAGTTAGTTAAATAAATTGAGTTAGATAAGATTTTGAAAATGTTGGAGTAACTCCAGTGGAAGATAAGATTAGAGAGAGTCGCCTTAGATGATTTGGTCACATTAAACGCAGATCTTCCGATGACCCAGACCCCGGTTAGGAAAGTTGAGGTATTAGATTTGACTTATGTTAAGAAAGATATTGGTAGAGGTAAAAAGAATTGGTTAGAAAATATTAGAAATGTTATTTCTTTATTAGATTTAAATGAGAATTTGACTTTTAACCAGACACAATGACGAAAAAAGATTCATTAGCCGATCCCACATAGTGGGACAAAGGCTTGATGTTATTGTTGTTGTGTAAAATAACGAATTGTACATCCAAGAAAATTAACATAAAAATTATGTCCAAACAGAATGCAAAAAATCCCCAAAAAAAGATTTCACGTATTCAGCACGTGTAAATTGATTTTACTTACTCATTCGCTCCTTTTTATATTATCTCTCAAAGATGCTTCTTCTACTTAATTAAATATAAATTCCGCTCTTTTTTATAAATTCACCTATATTTAGATGAGCGGTAATAAAAAACCGACAATACATTTGTCATTTGATAAGAAGATCAAAAACTAAATTTATTTGTAAAATAAATATTTAAGTTAAAGAAAGTGGAATACAAATTCATTTATAAAAGACATTGAAATTGAACCAACTCAAATTCACTCAACTCAATCTCTGACCCATTTAATAGGCATGTAACCCAAATGACTTGAATCCAACCCGAAAACTAGCTTTTAATTTAAATTTTTCATAATTTACTAACTTTCAAAAAAGAAGATTGTGTCAACAAGCAAAGAATTTGATGAAAAAAAAAAAAAAACATGGCATTTTTGAATCAAAATTAATTGAGTTATCAAATGAATTCGAATATAACTTATATAATAAATGAGTCAAAATTGTAAATTCGGATACTATTTCTTTATTAAACGGGTCAACCCGTGTGCCCTTAAGTAAAAAATCAAACTCATAGGCTTCGTTTGTGATGGCTTTCTTATTGCTTCTTAAAACAACTTTCTAGTAAAAAATTATTATTTTTTGTACTAGAAAGCTGCTTTAAAAAGCAGTAAAAAAGCCGTCCCAAACGACGCCTTAAGCATTGAGGTACTTTTTGGGGATAATGATTGTAATTTTTATTAAAAACTCCGTAATTAAATATGCCCATCTCAGATCAATTTTGAAATTATCAGAGAGAATGTAATCTGAATAATTTGGTCGCAGACTGGCAGCCCATAAAAGTGATGATCAAAGTAAACTGAGCTTAGGGGTACTTAAAGTAGCATTAAAATAATCAAATCCACGGACGTGAAACCCACTCTTTAAACTCTGCGAATCTGCAATCTCCATGGAATCCGTCCTGTAGCCGCCCACCCTTTGAATCTCCAGCCTTTCTTCTTCTTCCCTGCTTCTTCTTGAATCAGATTAACCACGAGGAGACGACAGCACGCCACTAAAGAACAATCACCGTACCCTCACTCGGATCATCTTCACTGATTCGAACCAAGCTTGAGCAGAGCAGGAAGCAATACAGATGGCAGTCGCTGATGGCAGGGCGGGGTCGTCAGATGGAAAACTCTGGGGTCTATGCCGGCTTCCGTTCTGGCAGGCCGGCACTTCTGGTGCTGGAGTTGGCGGTGGGACTTCTTCGACGAACTCGTCGTCGTCGTTGACCCATCATCAGCACCATCATGGTAGTGGCCAGCTCGGCGGGGCTTTGGGGCCGAGAGCGCAGCAGAGTTCCGGTGGGAACTCGGTCTCTTCAGTGGCGAAATCAATTTTGCCGACTCGGCGCCGACTTCGGCTTGATCCGCCTAATAAACTTTACTTCCCATGTTAGTGGTCGGAATTTCGAAGTTATTTTCTTAATGATGCATAAAAGATTGGGTTTTGGTGAAGGTTTTTTTGGGTGAATTAGGTTTTTTTTTAATTTTCTAGGTTGGTTGTACTTGGTTTCATACTCGATCTATTTGTTTGTTTGATTGCAGGTTTTCGACTTTACTGAATTGTTTTAAATGCGGTCATGTTATTGTTCAGTGGAATCTCTTTGATATTGATGTTGTTAGGACTTCGCTGAATGCTGCTGAAATGTCTGGTTTTGTTTTGTTTTGCTTTGTTTTTTTTTTTTTGTTTATTGCCTATGGTATGCGGTTGAAGAACTACACTAGAAGCTTGAATTGTAGAGGATCACATTTATGTTTTTCTCTTTTTGGTGATTGCTATTTCTGGAGGTTTTATTATGTCTAAAATTTTTAATGCTCCTAATTAAGTCATAAATCATCTTGGCTATATCTATTGCGGAACTATTATTTGTGTTTAATCATTGGATTTAATGAAGAATCTAGCAAATTTTGTGTTTAATCATTGCATATATTATCGTTCCTTTTTAATCATTGAATGATTATATTGCTTCTGTGGAGTTTATCATGTCCATCTTAAGAGGAGTGCCTGGGTAAATCATGTCTCTTTTGTTAAATTTCCTTCTATTAGATTAGCTTTTGAGTAGTATCATTTGCATAGAACCGGGTCACTTGCTTTCTAGTGAAAAATTTAGCCATGGGAAAAGTTTTCCTTCTATTTGTATGTTCATTATTTTGCTTTTTAAATTTCTTGAGTTTTTAAATTAACTTTTATCCCTTCATTTGAAGATGAACCTGGCAAACAGGTTAGAAGTGCAATCAGAATAAAGAACACTAGCAAGTCCTATGTAGCGTTCAAGGTAACTTAGTTACCCTTTAGAATAAAGAAGAAATATTTCTGTTTTCATGTTTTGCAAAAAGTAACGGCAGTTTTTTTGTTTACAATATGTTGTATTGTTACATTATCTTAATCTATAGATTGTTAACGTTAATTTTTTTTTCTTCTTGTAGTTTCAAACAACTGCACCAAAAAGTTGTTTTATGCGTCCTCCTGGCGCAATACTTTCTCCCGGAGAGAGTATTATAGCAACTGGTATTGTGCTTTACTTTTTATGCATTTTCTTTTTGAAAACTTCGTTCTTTGTTTTTAAGTGAGTGCAATCATTATCATGGAGGTTTGCTTTCTGAATCCTTTTCTACATCTCGTTCCTGTTAACCCATTTACATCCATTACTTAGGCGTTTGGTTCTATATCATTGATTGATGATAAAAGGAATTGCAATACAAGAGCCTTGATTCTTCATCTATTACTTAAATTCACAGTTTTCAAGTTTGTGGAGCATCCAGAGAATAATGAGAAGCCCTTGCTTGATCAGAAAAACAAAGTTAAGTTTAAGATCATGAGTTTGAAGGTGAAAGGGCCAATGGAATATGTTCCAGAACTGGTGAGTTATGCTTTAATTATGTTTCCACTTTTAAACAAGTGATCTTTGCTTATGTTTTGCATAGTAGCTTCTCCTGATTTGTGATATGCTTAGTTAGTCTTATGAATAAGTTGAGAGTATATAGTTGAAAATGGTATTTTATAGTAGATGATCAAATTCATCATTGCATAACATAATAGAAGATTGATGGGGTGTATATAAGTAGAAAGCTGAGATAGGGAGTTGAAATTAATTCAAAACGGCTAGGCCAACATGATTTATTGAACTTTGAAGTCGTTAAGAAAGGTTTATTATAGGAATAATTTAGATTGATTTGCTATAAGGTTAAAAACCGAGAGCTACACTTAAACAGTAAGAGTTAAATGGGAATTGAAGGGTGCCCTCAATTCTATGCGGAAGAAGAACTTATAGCATAAACTGCCATACTGGACACTATTACTCTTTATCATATTACCCCAATGACTAAGTGCCCCATGGGACCATTCTTGAACAAACTAGGAAGGGACTTGCGCTCGTCACTAATTCTATCCTCGCACCACATTTGACCTTTTGCCATGTGGAAGTCTGAATTTAAAACACAATTAACATAATGAAAATAAAACAACCCTAATTGCCTCCCAAATTTGATTTCAAATTATCTCTCTTTCTCTAAAGAAATCTTCATAATTCCCTTGCAAATCTGAATTCAAATAAGCCCTTCTTTCCTTAAATAAACATTCATAATTTTCTCCCAATTTTGATTTTCTATGGTAAGTAATTAAAGGTAGAATTAATCCCCTTTGAGCCACCATCTCTCCTTGCCCACCACCCACACTAGTGCGGCCCACAGGCTCAGCTGGTCCGTCAATACTCCCCTTCCAAAGAGCCTCCTTGTTCTCACGGTGGAATGAATGAAACTGTTATTGAATGATCTGGTACGGTTCTCATGTCACTTCATAGTTGGGTAGATCCTTCCACTGGATCAACACTTCTCTAGCTCCTCCTGCTATCGAGTGTAATCCTTTCACTTCCCTTGGCTCCAGGATCACCTCCATTTCTTTTGTCATGGTCATCGACAACATCATTGATGGACTGTGGTCACCAATAACTTTTTCTTGCTTGGACACATGGAATATTGGGTGTATGGTGGAAGTAGAGAGTAGCTGCAAATGATACGCCATGACACTAATCCTCTCCACAACCTCATAGGGGCATCTCCAATCGAAAAACTCATTTTCTACTCCAAAATGCAATAACACTAAAAAATGCAGTGACTTGTCTCCAACCGAACTCCATTTCATAACACCAAAAAAGAATATTTTGAGTAAATTATTTCTCTAACCTAAAAAACTGGCTTTGTGAACAGTGTGACACCATTATTGGCATCACACTGTTCACGTCGCAAGAATGGTGCATGTTTTCATGTTCGAGTGGAGCAGCTCACAGACGACAAACGATGGTTTAGCATTCAGTTGGGATGGCCTAAGGCCCATAGTACTGTTGAGATAACTTTTCATTTCTTCTTCGAGTTAAGGTCTTTTGTCTGTAGATTTGAATTTTTAAATACGCTTTATCACCCACCTCGAACTGCACACCCCTTCTATGCCTATCAACCTACTTCTTTGTAGTTTGTTGTACCCTCGGCAGGTTCCCCTTTAGCTCTCCCAATAGCCTATCATATTCCTCCAATTGTTGTTATCTTTATGAAATTGGAGTGCTCTTAGTCCCATAGTATACCAAGTGAGGAGAGTCTTTCCATCAGTGTATGGATGATATATTGTACTTCTCCTCAAAATGATACTCTGCATCTTGAATAACTCTCTCTAAAAGTGGCTCATGAACACCTTGTCTCTATCTTATATTATGGACTATGGAATTCCGTGTAAGTAGACCACCTCTTGAATAAATGCTGCTACCACTGAAACTGTTGTGTATGGGTGTTTTAGGGGTATAAAGTGAGCATACTTGCTCAGCCTATCCAGTTTACCAAATTACCAAAATCCCTTCGATTTTGGTGGACCTTCAATGAAATTCATAGTTATCTCTTCCCATACCTCAGGCATAGCTAGAGGTTGAAAAAGTCCTCTTGAAGTCATCGTCATGTATTTGTGCCTTTGACATATATCGCAGCTGGCCACTATATCCTCCACATCTTTTTGCATTACAACCCAATATTATTCTGCCATCGCCATGTATCTTTACGATGTCCTCAGCATCACCATTCGCCCCTGGTATAATAGTCTCTGATCAACTAAGGTATAGCCTGGATGGCTATACTTATTTCCCAATAAAGCTCTCCTAATTTTCTCCAATTCTTCATCTTGCTGACTTTCTCGTCTCAAAGCCTCCCAATCCACAACTAAGGGAACATATAGTGCCATCATGTGGGGATCCCTCATACACTTGGATAACTCATATGCGGCCTTGTTCTCTATCCTCGGTTGATACTAAATTTCGAAATTATAACCCAGTAGTTTCGAAAGCCACTTTTGATGCTCTTCTAGAACCATCCTTTGCTCTAGAAGAAATTTTAAGCTTCTTTAATCAATCCTGACAATGAAGTGTCACCCAACAAGTAGGGTTGCCACTTTGCACAATTTCCATCATCTTCCTCTTGTAAACGGACTTGAGCCTTATCTTGGCAGTAAACACCTAACCAAAATAAGCCACTAATCTCTATTCCTGCATAAGTACAACTCCTATACCCCGAAGCATTCGTCTCCACCACAAAAGGCTGGTTGAAGCCGGGAAGGATTAATAATGACACATTAGTTATCACCTTCTTCAACTCCTTAAAGGTCTTGGTAGCTACTTTGCCCCAATTGAAATTATCCTTCGTTAACTATTCAGCCGAAAACCAAGCTGTTGAACTCTATCATTTCACAAACTTTATGTAGTAGCTTGTAAGCCCCAAGAACCCTCTTAACTCCCTCAAGCTCTTAGGTATTTTGCCATCGCAGCATGGCCTTTATTTTTCTTTAGTCAGCTGCTACTCTTTCTTATGATACCACATATCCCAAATACTCTATTCTAGGCTGCACGAATGAGCATTTCTTCAAATTGACACACAAGTGGTGGTCCCGCAATGTGGATAACATCAATGCCAAGTTTTATAAGTGCTCCTCCTCAGTCTTGCTATAAATCAAAATATCATCAAAGAAGACTAACACAAACCTTCATAGATATGGTTGGAATATCCTATTTATTAGGGATTGTACAGTAGATGGGGTATTAGTGTGGCCAAAAGGCATCGCTAAAAACTCATGGCATGTTTTAAAATTGCGCAATATGAGGCTCGCCTTGAGGCCCGCCTTTGCGCAATTCCAGTAAAAAATGCCTCGAGTTTTTTTATGCGGCTTGCGCCTCAACTTGGTTGAGGCTCGCCTTGAGGCCTGCCTCGCCTCACTGGCATGAGGCTTACGCCTCATGATATATATATATATATATATATATATATATATATATATATATATATATATATTAAAACTTACATAAATCTTGAAGTAAATGCCCGACATTGGACTCTATAGGAGAGGAGGAAGGGGAGAGAGCAGTTCATCATAATGATGATTCAAATGAAGAACCCCTTAGTGATGACAGTGCTGATGACTTACGAGTTCTTATGTGATATGTCATTGCTTTTTTTTTTTGGAAATTTGAATTATATGTTAATGAAAAGAATACTGGGATTTTGGAAAGATAGAATTTTGAGTTGAACTATATTTCAAGTTGTCTTATTATTGGGATATTTTGATTTCACTTCATATCTTATGCTTTTTTATGTTTTATATTATTTACTCATTGGTATATAAAAAATTTATCATTTTATGTTTACGCAATCTTTTGATTTTGAGGCTTACGCCTCAAAATGCCTTGAGGCTTACGCCTCGCCTCACGAATGAAAAACGCCTCAATACCCGAATACGCAATTTTAAACATTGACTCATGGTGTACCTCATGAGTCTTAAATGCCATCTCGGGAACATCCTCGAGCCTCATCTAGATCAAATAGTATTTTGGCTTCATATCATTCTTTGGGAAAAGCACTGCTCCATAAAACTCATCCAACAACTCATCAATTACTAGAATAGGAAACTTGTATGGCACATTCTCCTTTTTTAACATCCGGCAGTCCATGCAAAACCTCCAATTGCTATATTCTTTTTCAAGAATAGCACTAGACTAGAAAAATGACTGACATTGGGTCAAATGATCCATGACTCCAGCATCTCCTAATCAAGCTCTTGATCTCATTCTTCTGGATTTAGGGATAATGGCATGGACAAACATTGATAGGTGAGACACTTTCCTTCATGATGGTAACATGCTTGTGTTCCCGCGGAGGAGGCAACCTCTGAACTGGCTGGCACTCCATCATTAGAGTCTTTTAATCAATCTTAGTCTTCTTCAACTTCCGCAACCACTTCATTCCCTATATCACATATGTGCTCCCTAAATCTAATGACAGAAAGTCTTTTAATACTTGAACCTCTGAAAGGAATAGGGTCACCCCTTTGCAAATTCTTCTACTCCTCTCTACTTTAACTATTCCTAGCATAACCCCGAATCCCCCCATATCCACTAATTTCAGTCCCAACAGATCCACCTTCCTGTTGGAAACAAAGTTATGGATAGCTCCACTATCCAGCAGTACTACCATCTCCTGATGCCCGATCTTCCCCTTAACCTTTATGGTGTTGTTCAGTGTGAACCCGACCACTGAGTTAAGGAATACCTCTGCAAAATCTAAGTGCAGGTGATCATCTTCCTCCTTTACTTCCTCTTATGCGGCATCTTCCTCATTGCAGACTGTCAGGACTTGTAATGAACGGTCCTTACAATGGTGGTCTGGAGCGATATTCTCATCACACCTAAAGCATAAACCCTTAGCCCTTTTCTCTTGAATTTTGACTCATTTAACCTCATGAAGTCCCCCCCCCCCCCCCGTCGTACTTCTTGACCTCTATCCTAAGGCTTTCTTTTTGAATTCACCAGCTGCACGCCTACACATTTGGTGCTAGAAATGTAGTGGTCGTGTTGTAGGAGACTCCTGAATTGCTGCTACAACTATTCCTCTCCAAGAAGTTATTATCTTGCACTAGCTTGGCTGCCTCTCGTAAGCCACATGGTCTAAGTACTCGAATAGCTTCTCGAATATCATGCTTGAGCCCCTTCATAAAGTTCCCTCCAGCACAGTCTCTGATAACCTTCCCAATCGGTTTGAGAAATACTAGAACTTTTCTCATTACTCTATCATATTCCCCTCATGCACTAGAGCAAAGAATTGTTCGTAGAAGTCTCCTTCTTGACTGGTTTGGAAACATTTTAGTAAACAATCTTTGAGCTCCCTCTATAATTGAATCGGATCTCGCAAGTCTCTCCAGGGGTACTAGGGCAAGCTTCCTCTTCCAGACATATAGCGGTTGCGGTGAGTTTTTCATCTTCTATCAACTCATTTACGACCAAATATTGCTCTACCCTATTTATTCACCCGTGAGCATCTTCTTCCTCAAAAATCAACATTGTCAACTTTCTCACCCTAGGATCGTCACCACCCTGATAGCTTCTTTCTCCTCTAGTGCAACGGGTGTTGTGATCGCACCATGTTTCCCTCTCCCTCAAATCAGCTCTCTGATTTTCATCATCCCAATTTCTTCGTCAGTCATACCCTTCACGCATTCACCTCCTTAAAAGTGGTTCCTAACATGGCATCTCTTCTTCCCCCAAAATTTTCACCTCCCGATCCTCAATCATCATTCCTATATTGGGGTTTCTACCACTTTCTTGTCCGGTCAACGGTGTCTTGCCTCCAATGATGTAGTTTTGGCTTAAAACTCTAACATCCTTTTCACCATCCCTTCAAGATTCGAAAATCTGCCCTCAATTTCTCAAATTTACTCTTTAAATTCAGATTTTAGTTTTCCAACTTCCCCATCAAGCCTCTCCTCCAATGCATCAACCTTCTTAGTCTCTATAGGTCCCAAAAAAGGTGCTCTAATACTAATTCGGTAGGAATCTGATTTTCACACTACAAAAATCACAATAACGAAGATAAAACACAGCAAAAATCAGCGAGAAAGAATGATATATTGGCACAACAAATCAATATACAAGTTGATTTACTATTTGACATGTAGATTGACTCTCCACAAACCATAGGCGTTGCTAGGAACACCTCCAAAAATACTACAGCAAAACACAATTCACATCATGAAAATAAAATAACCTAATTAAGCCTAATCAAATATTTATAATTTCCTCATAAATCTGAATTCAAATCAACCCACTTTTCCTAAATAAATTTTCCTAATTCCCTCCCGACGTTGGACTCAAATCACCGCTAATTCTCTAAATAAACATTCTTGATTCACTCTCAAATCTGAATTCAAATCAGCCATCTTTTTCTAAATAAATCTTCCTAATTCCCTCCCAACTATAATAAGTAAGTAATTAAAGATAGATTTAATCCCCTTTGAGCCCCCCTCTCTCCTTGCCCGCTGCCCACACTAGTGGAGCCCACATACTCAGACTATCCATCAACCTCGCCCTCAAGGTCAAGATCAAGAAAAGTGTTCTTGAGCTCATCTTTGGGTATCGAGCTTACGCCCCCCTGTGGAAGGCCATCCCATTAGTTGAGGTTTTGTGTCTCGGATCAACCATGTTCGTTATGTGGCAGGAGTCAAGGATTTGCTCTATTAGAGGATGATTTTCTTAAGTTATTGTTTTTTGTTCAGCTGGTTGAAGATGCAATTTCTAGCAATAGGCTTTTAGGAGGGAAACATGAAAAATTGAGTGTATGCGGGTTTCGAGGGGGAAAATGTGATATGATGTGAAAGTGTTCTTTAAATGTAAAAGATTCCACAAAAAGAGATAAATGAAGATGTTCAGTGTGGTAGGACAACAATTTTATGCACTATAAAGTTAATTGCGCTCGATAACATCTCCAAAAGATAATCTGGATAAAAAAAACATGTTCTTATTTTGATTTGTCTGAGTTAACATCAAAGGTTGAATATGATTCAAAGATTGTTATCCAAAGAGGATATTCTATGCTTTGAGGCGGGTCAATTGACAAGGCAAAGGATGAATCATTGTAACCAAGTGAGGCAACTATCACTCCACAGAAAATTTATATAATAATAATCAATAAATAACCAAAGGGTCAAAAGGAGCATGAAATGGCTCAAAGAGTTGATGGCTGTTGACAAGGAATTCAAAAAAAAAAAAAATGTAAAAATAATCTAAGAATTTCATGGATTCTTCATCCTATATTATCAAGTTTGAAATCACTTAGTTGTGAAGGTAGTTGACCCAGTCTAACTATGAGACATTCTATCAGCCATTATGAATTGTGTCTAAAATAAGTTCCTTGATCTCAAATCAAGGAAGAACACACAAATTCCTAGACTAACTAAATTTATGTGGTAGACCAAAAACAAATTCACGGCATACAATCCTTAAATGTATAAGTAATGTCTATGAAAATAGATGAATGAGATAGCTTAGTTATGCCCAACTAGAGCCAGGCTATTGGATTTGCAATCTTGTTTAGATTAGAGCAGGCACTCTATTTAGCATCCGAGCATCCACTTAGATTATGTCGTCAAGTCAGCAGCCCAATCCTTAAGGACATAATATGAATGCAAAGTCATATGGTCTAATTGGGAGGAACCATATTATGTATGAATTAGGTGGGTAATTCAATTTTTGACAAGCTAAACTCTGTCCCTCATCAAAAGATGCAAAGAGAACATTCTTTGGTTAAAAAGTTGGATCAAAAGTTATGCAAATTTAATTTTAAGAAATACTTTCGTAAATAAATTTAAATTGATTATCAATTTATTATAATTGATAATAAATATTTTGCTTAAAGTCTACTGCATTGTTTGATTTATAGACAAACTACACAACAAAAAAAGGTCAAAAGTAGGCAGCCTAGAAAGTACGTGAAGCTAGAAAGAATTAAAGTACGTGAAGCTAGAAAGAGTTGAAAGAATAAAAGCGGTGCAGCTGGGCTTGCAAATACACTTTTCGAAAAAAGAAGAAGAAAGAAAACAGATAGCTAAGCTCTGCATAATACAATAGTCATAAATCTTTGTATCAAATAAAATACAACAAGGTATAAGGATTCGGAATCCCTTTGTTATTTATCCTTTCCATCTGAATTATTCTGAGTGCTCATGGACGTCCGGTCTTGGATGTACTCCTGAATTTGGATAGTTTTTTGGGTTAGGAATCTTTGTTTGTACCTCATTGCACTATGAAAATTTTGCTAATTAAAATTTAAGTTCATTTTTTTAAAGAATTGAAGTACAAACATCCTCTAGGACTACACATAAATTTCTTTTGAATCAAACCAAATAGTTTATATCAACAAAAAATAAACATTCAAATAATTCAATCAAGTTTTTAATGGCAATGCTTCATTTGTCACTTTATTATTTGTTGATATATGTTGGTTGATGCACAATCACTCTAAATTAATTATATATTAAGAGCAACCTAGCTGCACTCTATCCTAGGCTAAACAACTTTGGGGTTGTGCCCAATCATAAAACTTAAGTATTTACGAAATTCTTGAGTGTAGCCAAAGGTTAACTCATTTGAATGTGATGGGCTGCCAAGCTATGTCATCTCAAGGATCCAAATAAGCCAATGCTTGTCATGTTAATATTTTTTAATTTTTTGAATTTAATTTAATTTCAAAAAATTAATAGATATGCATCTATAATTTATAAGACAGCAATTCAAATATGAGGTCTAGTAATGGTAGGAAGATCCTTATTATAAGGTGAATTGTTATGTAATATTAGTAGTCAACTCATTATAGCTACAATCTATAGTGGTAAAGGTAAGGGTAGGCCTACCTAGTTAGTTAGTGTTAATTTAACTCATAAATATTAAGATGCATTAATATAAGAGAATGATAGCTAAGAGCAATCATTATCAAGCTCAAAGGTTCAGACATTTGAATGTGATGCAAACACCTAAACAAGGGTTTTGATTATTGAAAAAGAGCTCCAAGAGGCAGGCCCAAATAGAGACATTCTATTTAGAAGGGTAAATAGTTTGAGTACATATGTATGCTCAAAATTGAAACTAACCTACCATAACATGTGGCTAAACAACGAAATGACTTAGCCAAAAGTGTATGGCTTGATTGGGCTAAGACTCGACCAAAAGAGCATGGCTAAGCATAAAAAAAATCTAGTGGAAAGGCAACAAGTCTTTTAGTGTGATTGAAAGAGCATAATTATAATAGGGAACGACTTAACCAAAAGAGCATGATTAAGGCTTCGTTTGGGACAGCTTTTTTGCTGCTTTATAAAACTGCTTTTCAATACAAAAATTTCTAATTCAAGAAATTTTTGAACTAAAAAGCCGTTTTAGAAAGCAGCAAAGAAGCTGTCCCAAATGAAGCCTAAGTCGAGGATAAGCCAAGTCAAAAAAGCATGACAAGTATAGAGAAAATTTTAATTGGAAGAACATAAACAGATCAAGGAGAGACCCATCCATAAGTAATAATTCACGGAATATCTAATCAAAAAAGTATGGCTAGATCAAGAGTAGCATGGTCAAATGAGATGATTTCATTAAAAAAGGATGGCCAAAAGAGTGACTAAATTCATGATCTTTCTTAGGAAAAAAAGCATAACCAAGAGGGTGGATGACACAGTTAAAAAATATAACTATGCTGAAGAGAAACCCAGCTAAAAAAGCATGACCAAGTGAAAATGAAATCCAGTCAAAAGAGCATGGCTAGACTACCGAGCAGAAGTCAAGTCAAGATATGAATGACAGTATCAATGCATCCAGAGGATGCAATGGGGTAGATTAAAATGTAAATAATTTGAATGCCTAAGTTAAGCTTTAACTTTATTTACATATGTTCTTCATAAAACAATTTCAATTTAACATTATTATTTATAAATTAATCAAACAAAGTCAAAAAGACATTACTTAATTTTTAATTTGCATACTACATAAATTATTTTAGCTCCTAATTAATAGTTACATTGTACTAAATTAATTTGGGTTTAACATAACTCTCTATTTTATAAAATAAGAAAAAAATATTTATTAACATAAAAAAGTATTCTAATATTAATTAAGTTAGCATTTAATTTCAAACTATATATTAATCTACTATTAATTTTAACAAAATGAATTATATAATGATTTATTTAAATTTACCTTACCATCTCCGATGGCTTGACTTGCCGAACTCTCGTAGTTCAAATCGTTGCGCGGATCGAAATGTGGTAGAGCTAGGTTGAGTGGAAGACGCTAAATCTTTTGGCGTAAGTACGCGAAAATGCCCCTACTTTTTTGCAAAAATTTTGGCTTTTTACAGAAAATGCCAAACATCTGAGCAATTTCTTCACATTTATGGACTTCATCAAAAAATTTCGCGCTTCGCTTCTATCTAAATAACTCTCTAACATCACTCCTGATAAAAAATTCCCAATGTCATTTTACGTTCCTTCCCCTTGTATATTTTGATTAATGCGTAGTACAGTTTGATGAGCACAAGGATCAGGTTTCAATTGAGCAAATTCTGAAGGTTGTCTTCTTGGACTCTGAGCGCCCAAGCACAGTAAGCTAACTTCCCAGTTCCCACTCTCGCCATTTTTTATCCTGCTATATCTTTTCTCTCTTTCATTGAAGTGGTTTTCCTATTCCAACAAAGCAATTGGAGAAACTGAAGCGACAATTAGCTGAGGCTGAGGCTGCTCTCGAGGCACGTAAGAAACCCGTCGAAGACTCAGGTCCTCGGATTGTAGGTGAAGGCCTCGTCATAGACGAATGGGTAAATCATTTCACTTCATATCTATGTCCAAATTCTATTTGTTTGTTTGTTTAACCCATTAAGGAAATTTACATACATACCACTTTATATCATTCTATTTACATATCTAACATCCAAAATTTTAATATTACATATATACCACCCTATATTATTTTAATATCAAATATACCACTCATATTTCCTTCCTAATACTCATATATTTCATTTCTGTCACTCATATTTGATATCGAGTTATCAACTCCATGGCGCATTTTTTTTTGGAACAGAAGGAAAGGAGGGAGAGATACCTTGCTCGGCAGCAGGTCGAAGGCGCAGTTGATTCAGTGTGAAGAGTCTGCCATGGGGAGAAGAAACAAAAATCTGCTCACTCGTTATTTGCAAGATCATCTTGGAGGTACTTAAGAATCTTGATGAAGTAAATGATATTCTATGATTGCATAAATCTTTTGAGATTTTTTGGGACATTCATCAGCCATGATCTTTGCAAATACTAGCATTTGTTTATTATTAGGAGAGAACTACTTGTTATTGCAATTGTTTCAATAGATCTTAGTTGCCTACCTTATGTATGTGCTTTGATCTTATCATATACTGTAAAACTTCTGTATTTTATGCTTAAAGAAATATTTGATGTTAATTGTGCTCTTAATTTGTTGTTAGTGGACTTTTATATACTTACTGTAAATTACTTGCTCCTCTTACTTGTGCTGTGAGGTAATAATGTAATATACTAATTTCAGAGTGTAGAACCACCATCTTTGAAACATAATGCAAAGTTTTTGGTACAGATCTCACCATATGTTATTGTACTTTATTGTATGTTCTCATACTTTTGAGTTGTAATTAGGCTTGGACTTTTTTAGGAATCTGACATCTACACAGAAAAATTACTTATAGTAATGAGAAAATGCAGCAGAAATCAGCGAGAAAGATTTTTATTTCAGCATAACAAATCAAGATACAAGATATAAATTGATCTACTATTTAAGAAGTAGATCAGTTCTTCACAAATCTCTAGGCGTTGTTAGGAACAATTTTAAAGAAAAAACTATAGTAAATAAAATCATACAATTAGTATTGAATAAGCTCTGCTAATTTCCTTTTTTTAAAATTTGAATTCAAATCAATCCTTTTTGTCTAAATAAAATTTCCTAGTTCTATTTCAAATCTGAATTCAAATCAATCATTTTTTTCTAAATAAACTTTTATAATATCCTCCTGATTAAATCAACTCTCTTTTCATAAATAAACCTTCATAATTTTCTCCTAATTAAATCAATCTTCTCTCCTTAAATAAATCTTATTAATTTCCTCCCAATCAAATTAGCCCTCTTTCTCTTAATAAACATTTTCAATTCCATCCCAAATTTGTCTTCTATGTTAAGTAATTAATCCCCTATGGAGTGTAATTTTAGTAGCAATAGACCTAGTGATGAGATTGTGACTTTGGGCGATTAAGTCATTAATAAGAGTACACGTTTTATATATATTGGATATATTGTTTAGAGTGATGGTGAAATTGATGGGGATATTATCAGCTGAATTCAAGTTGGATGGTTGAAGTGGAGGAATGCATGGGGCTTATTATGCGATAGAAAAGTCCTCCACAAACTTAAGGGAAAATTCTATAAGATGGTGGTGAGACCTGCAATGCTTTATGGTGTCGAATGTTTGCCATTAAAAGAGAAGTATAATACTAAGTTAAGTGTTGCAGAGATGAGGATGCTTAGGTGAATGAGTGGCTTGACCCTTAGAGATGGGATACAAAATTAGCATATACGTGAAAAGGTTGGAGTAGCTCCAGTGGAAGGTAAGATTAGAGAGAGTCGCCTTAGATGGTTTGGTCACATTAAACGGAGGCCTTCCGATGACCCGGTTAGGAAAGTTGAGGTATTAGATTTGACTTATGTTAAGAAAGGTAGAGGTAGACCTAAAAAGACTTGGTAAGAAAATATTAGAAATGATATTTCTTTATTAGATTTAAATGAGAATTTGACTTTAACCGGACACAATGACGAAAAAGGATTCATGTAGCCGACTCCATGTAGTAGGACAAAGATTTGATGTTGTTGTTGACTGGCAGAGCCTGTGGCCCATTTATTTGTTCCAGTTATTATAACTTATATTCAAAATTATATACATACATATATTGAAAATAGATATTCAATAAAAATGAAAATATTTATGAGGTTTTAGATGAAACCAACAAAATTGTTGTGTTGCCTTCATTGGTGGTGAAGCTAAACAGTCCGCATCCAATGAAAAATAGATGGACTTCAAAGTTGAAGGATATAATTCAATGTAGGTGCAACAGATATGCAGTGAGATGCTATAGTTGAGTTATTAATACAAAGTGACAATCACTTTCATAAAAGTTTTTTTCTTTAATCTTGTTATTATTGTAAGAACTTTTTAACAATTTAGATTTAGGCTTTGTTTGGGACGACTTTTTTATTGCTTCTTAAAGCCACTTTTTTGTATAAAAATTTTAATTTTTGTACTAGAATGACGTTTTAAGAAGCAGTTAAAAAGCCGTTCCAAACGAAGCCTTAGATTTCGTTTGAGACAATTTTTATGTTGCTTTCTAAAATAACTTTCTAATATAGTTTTTTTTTTTTAATTAAAAATTTTTATACTAAAAAACTACTATAGGAAGCAGTGCGAAGGCTTCCCAAATAAAGCCTTGATGTAATTCTTGAAGAAATATAACTGATTTATTTTGCAATGATATAATGCATTGTTGCATCTATTTTTTGATATATTGTGTTATAGTTATTGTGATTATATTTTGATGTATTAATATTGTAGTTAAGAAAGGTAGAGCCGTAGAGGTAGATCTAAAAAGATTTTGTTATAAAATATTAGAAATGATATTTTTTATTATATTTAAATGAGAATTTGATTTTTAATGTCACAATGAAAAAAAAATATTCATGTAGCCAATCCCACGTAATAAGGTAAGGATTTGATATTATTGTTGTTGTTGTTGTTGTTGTAATATTATAGTCTAATCTGTTAAAGATATTGGAACACACTGTTTTATCTATTTTAGTTAAATTCTATTCGAATAATGCTCGAATGATATTAGAATTGTGTTTGAATCTAGACCAACTAAAGTTCAAATCCAATTCAAACCTAATTCTAATATGATTCAAATGGAGTTACAACAATATTCAACTTTTTCTCGACTATGATTTGAGACTTGTTCAAATTATGGAGTCAAGAACATTTATAAGGGAGTTAATCATGTAAATCTTTTTTTTTCCCACTATTTTATTAAGAGGTAAATTTTTATTTAAATATAATAAAAAATCATTTTTAATAATTTCTAACAAAAATTTTTAAGTAGTCTTCACAAAAAATATTTGTACTTTCATTTATAATAATTTTTTGAATGTACATTTTTTTACCCACCACGGGGTGGCCTGGTGGTGGAGACTTGGCTGGCCAAAGGTCAGGTCCCAAGTTCGAATCCCCTCGGCGCCTCGTGAAAGCCCTAAGTGTCGGCCCGTGTAAATGGCGTGGGTTGCACGCAAGGTTGACCAGGGAGATTAGTGGCCGAAGGCCGACACTCCTTGCCAAAAAAAAAAAAATGTACATATTTAAAACAATAATAGCATATATGTTTCTTTTTAATTTTTCGTTATTATGACAGGACTTATAAAGTAAATTAAAAAAAAAAATAGCAATCATGTGGCCCATAGAGACCCCACCATTCTTTGGTGGGGCATCCCCGTCTCCTCCGCTAGAGGATAAGCCTGCCGCGTGTTCCCCTTCCACGATATATCAATCGTAAATTGAATTTCTCACGATATTATCAATCAGATAAGGATCTCATCTTCCTCCACTTGATCACAAATTCAACCCCTTAATCACCGTCCAATTCATCTCGCGAATATATCAAAAACCATACCGTCCGCTTGAAAACCGGAAACAGGAAAGAAAGGCCACAAAAGCGGATTTTGGAAAAGCGCTAACCGCCCTTCAGCTCTATAAGAAAGCGCCCACTCCTTGATTGCCATCGACGCGGTTTCACCGGCGATCCGATCCGTTCACAGGAAAGTGGGATAAATGAGTAGGGTTTGGGTGGCGGCGACAGTGGCGTTTGTCGGTGGCGCCCATGCCGACCATGGCGCAAAGTGGAGCGCGGAGATTGCTTCGTTACGGGGCGGGAAGGAGCGCCGTGCATCTGCCGGCGTTTTCTCGGAAGGATTGCTCGCCGCCGGCGGGGTACGTGGCGGAGCAAGCTGGCGGGAGGAAGGACGAGCTGAGGCGGAGGATTCAGTGCGGGAGGCTATGTACCTTAGTTGTTGGGTGCGGAGCTGACTGATCCGCTCCGATCGAGTTATGGGGAACCGGACGATTTTCTCTCCGGAGATTGGGGACACGCGGTGGAGGAGGTCAAGTTGTGTGTGTGTACATTCTGTAAAATTTGAAATGTGGAGGAGTTTTATGTAAATATTTGATTAGATGTACTCGTGACTTTTCGTCGGAAGGTTTTGTAATTTTTAAATTTGTTTGAAATATATTAGAATATGTGTTTAATTAATTAATATTTGCATTTTTTATTTTTTATTAGTTAATATTTACATTTTATTTATCAAGATGTTTATTTAGGATTTATTTGATACAGCTTTGTTGTGTCCTAGAGTATTCGCGGGAGTAGATAAAATATATAGCTTAACGTCTCAGCATTGTACGAAGATCCAGCACACAATCAGATAAGAGAGAGGGTGTAGCGTTCATAAGAGACACCAGAGTTTTTACGTGGAAACCTCTGAAAAGGGGGGAAAACTACGGGGCATGGCTCAGTTTGAATGAATCCACTAGTATTTACAGTCGATTACAAATGAGGCCCTTCTTTGGGAGAAGGCCTTGGCTTGATGGTACAAATGTACATCATATAGAGCACATTACATAGTGGGAGTTACATGTTTGTTTGGTTGGAAGGGCTGTAGTTGGCACAAGACAGGGGTCCGAAAGACTGTAGTCTGATGATGGAGGTCGGAGTGACCAAGTAGGCGACGGAGATCGGGAGGACCGTAGTCAGCAGGAAATAGGAGTCTGAAAGATCGTTGTCTGGTGATGGAGATCGGAAAGACAATAGTAGGTGACGAAGGTCTGAAGGACCGTAGTCGATAGTATTCTAGGAGAACTCTGGGCATCAGGTGGTGGCCTGGTGGAGCTCAAGGCCTCAAGTAGTGGTCCGGCGGAAGTCTGGGTCTCAGGTGATGTTCTGGTGGAGCACACGGCCTCAAGTGGTAGTTCGGCGGAGGTGATGGCCTCAAGTGGTGGTCCGACAGAGTAACGACGTCAAGCGATGGTCCGACGGAGGTGAGGGCCTCAAGTGGTGGTTCCGCGGAGCAACAACGTCAGGCGATGGTCCAGAGGAGTTGAGGGCCTCAAGTGGTGGTCTGACAAAGGTGAGGGCCTCTGGCGAAGGTGAGGGCCTCTGACGAAGGTGAGGGCCTTTGGCGAAGATGATGGCTTCTAGCGAAGGTGAGGGCCTCTAGCGAAGGTGAGGGCCTCTGACGAAGGTGAGGGCCTCAGATAGTGGTCTGGAAAAGGTGAGGACCTCTGGCGAAGGTGAGGGCCTCAGGTGGTGGTCCGGCAAAGCTCCGGCAGTGGTCCGGCGAGGCTCCGGCGGTGATCGAGGAGGAGCTCCTTCCTTTTCTTCTTCCTTCTCTTCTCTTCTTCTCCTCTTGCTTTGGTCCTCTTCTGAAGAGAAATGAGTGGTCTATTTATAGATTTCTGGAGTGGCTTGGCCCGTAAATAGGTGAGAGATCAAGGGTAAATGGGGAGTGGTTGGATGGACGGCCGATATTGAATCCTTTGATCATGCACCGTTCGTCAGACAATAGAAGGCCTTAATGAAGTCGAAATTTGGTAATCTTGGGCTCGTTGGATTCGTCTCGTCGAGCCGCTCGATTCGACTATAAGCACGTCATGTTTGGTAACCCAAATCATGGTTTGAACCTTCCAACTGCGCTTCGGGTCCTTGATTTGGACCCATTTGGGCTCAGATTGAGTCGAATTTCGTATCGTTCGGTTTGTATTTCCAATATGCTCAGTTCGACTACAAGTTTGTTAAAATTGGAGCTCGAATGCTCCCAATTTTAATTTCGGAAGTTTCCAACTTGATTTTGCATCGAGATTTTCCCCGATCAAGATAATTTTGGTGGACGTATCAAGCTTTTTTATTTTTTTTTAATAATTTTTTAGTATAATTTTTTTGAACTAGAAAATTTTTTATTACGTGAGAAGGTTGGAGTAGCTCCAGCGGAAGATAAAGATTAGAGAGAGTCTCCTTTGATGACTTTAGTTTGTTTGGTCACATAAAGCGGCGGTCTTTCAATGATCAAGTTAGAAAAATAGAGGTATTAGATTTGACTAATGTTAAGAAAGATAGATGTATACCTAAAAGACTTTGTCATAAATTATTAGAAATAAATTTTGTATATTAGTCAATTTGACTTTTAATATGACATAATAAAAAAAAGGATTCGTATAGTTGACCTCATGTAGTGGGACAAAGACTTGATGTTATTATTGTCATAGAAAGTTTTGTATTAAAAAATTATTTTAAAAAGCATTAAAAAATTATACTAAATAAAGCCTTACAAAATTTAACTGGATAAGAGTAAACGAATTTACATAATATTAGTATATATTATATAATTATAAATCAATATTTTATTTTATTTATAAGTTAAGTGTGGCAAAGATGGGGATGTTCAAGTGGATGAGTGACTTTAATCTTAAAGATAAGATACGAAATGAGCATATACATGAAAAGGTTGGAGTTTCTCTAGTAGAAGATAATATTATAGAGAGTTAACTTAGATGGTTTGGTCATATAAAACGGTGACTTTTCAATGACCCAATTTGAAAAGTATATGTATTAGATTTGGATTATTTTAAGAAAGAGGCAGATATAAAAAATTTGGTAATAAAATATTAGAAATGACATTTTGTTATTAGATTTTAATGAGAATTTGACTAAAAAAATTAAAAAAAAAAAAGATTTATGTAGCCGACCTCAGGTAGTGGCATAAAGACTTGATGTTATTGTTGTTGTATAATATTTTAATCTTTAGATTATATTAAAAGCTATGCATGAAAAAATAGAATTTATTTTAGATATATTATTGTTAGCGTTTTTTTAATTTAGAGATGATTAAAAGTATGTACAAAAATTTTAAATATTAATATACAAATATATAAGTGACACGTCATCATAAAATTATCTTGATTCGGCACGAATCTCGAAGCAAAAATCAAGCTGGAAACTTCAAAAATTAAATTCGGGATCATCTGAACTCCGATTTCACCAAACTTATAGTCGAACTGATCCTATCAGAAATACGAACCCAGCGACACCAAATTCAACTCAATCCGAGCCCAAATGGGTCCAAATCGAAGACTCGAAGTGCTGTGGATGGTTCGAATCACAATTTGAGTTACCAAACAGTCTCCGATTTTAACGAGCTTATACTCGAATCGAGCGGCTCGATGAGCGAATCCAACAATCCTAAGATCGCCGAATTCCGACATCATTGAGGCCTTAAAATGTCCAACGAACAGTGCACGATTGAAGGATTCAACATCAACCGTCCATTCGACCACTCCCTATTTTCCCCTGATCTAACACCTATTTACAAGCCATGCCACTCCAGAAAAACTATAAATAGAGCCCTCATTCTTCATAAGAGGGGACCGAAGCAAGAAGAAGAAGAGAAGGGGAAGGAGAATCAGCTCCTCCTCGACCACCACCAGAGTTTTTCCCGCCGCCCGAACACACTGGGATTCTGCGGGATATTCGGGAGATGCCGGAATTCTGCCCAACTTCCACGTGATGCTGAAATTTTTTCCAATTCACGACAGAGTTCCCTCCTGACGCAAAAACTCTGCCCAAGTGAAGCCGGAGTTCTCCTCTGCCATCAACAGACGTTGGACTTCTACCCGATGTCAGACCTTCACTCTTTGCCAAAGTTTATACCCGACGTCAGACTTCTACCGGTTCTCAAACTTCTCTGGACGTCCATGCGAAGATGGATTTCTTTCCATGGTTGACTTCTACCTGTCGCCGTCCTTCTTACCTTCGTCGTCAAACAACAGTTCTTCCAACCTCCGTCGCTAGCCGACTACGGTCCTCCTGACTTACGTCGCCCACTGACCACAGTCTTTCCGACATCCGTCGCCCGTCGACTACGGTCCTCCTTACTTACGTCGCCCGCCGACTACAGTCTTTCCGACCTCCGTCGCCAGTCGACTACGGTCCTCTTGACTTACGTCGCCCACCGACTACATCATTTCAACTTCATGACTTCAGCCATTGCTTCATCAATTTCATGGAAATTAGATCCGGATTGGGGGGCAACTTTGACTCCAACTATGATCAAGAAGATCCCTCCAATACTTCCAACATCAAGATGATATGTCAGGAAAATTCTGAAAAATGGAAGGATGCTTCTAATAAATTTCAAGCCACATACAGTCCTCTATCAGACTTCTACTTCTTGGGCAAGGTCTTAATATCGATCTCAAAAAGACAGTAACGATCTAAAGATAGATATTTCTTCACCTTTGATTCAGGATACACACGGCGTCCGCCCCCTCCCAATCTAAGAAAAATCAATCGCAGGGGGATTTGATTCGACCTCTTCCACACATGTTAACATCGTCGAGAAAAGGCTCTGACATACAACCTTAGAAAGGTCTTACATCCTTGGTGGATTATCTCGACCTCTTCCATACAGGTTAACGTCGTAGAGTAAAGGCTCTGACATTTAATCTCGGAAAGCTCTTACATCCTTGGTGGATTCTCTCGACCTCTTCCATACAGGTTAACGTCGTCGAGTAAAGGCTCCGACATACAACCTCGGAAAGGTCTCACATCCTTGGTGGATTCTCTCGACCTCTTCCACACAGGTTAACGTCGTCGAGCAAAGGCCGCGACATACAACCTCAGAAGGGTCTTACATCCTTGGTGGATTCTCTCGACCTCTTCCATACAGGTTAACGTCATCGAGTAAAGGCTCTGACATACAACCTAGAAAAGGTTTTACATCCTTGATGGATTCTCTTGACCTCTTCCATACAGGCTAGCGTCATCGAGTAAAGGCTCTGACATACAACCTCGGAAAGGTCTCACATCCTTGGTGGATTCTCTCGACCTCTTCCATACAGGTTAACGTCGTCGAACGAAGGCTCTGATATACAACCTCGGAAAGATCTCATATCCTTGGTGGATTATTTCGACCTATTCCATATAGGTTAACATCGTCGAGCAAAGGCTCCGACATACAACCGTGGATAGATCTTACATCCTTGGAGGATTCTCTCGACCTCTTCCAAACAGGTTAACGTCGTCGAGCAAAGGCTCTGACATACAACCTTGGAAAGGTCTCACATCCTTGATGGATTCTCTCAACCTCTTCCACACAGGTTAACGTCGTCGAGCAAAGGCTCCGACATACAACATCGGATAGGTCTTACATCCTTGGTGGATTCTCTCAACCTCTTCCACACAGGTTAACGTCGTCGAGCAAAGGCTCCAACATACAACCTCGGAAAGGCCTCACATCCTTGGTGGATTCTCTCGACTTCTTCCACACAAGTTAATGTCATCGAGCGAGGCTCTAACATACAACCTCGGATAGATCTCAAGTTTTTGGTGGATTCTCTCGACCTCTTCCACACATGTTAACTTCATCGAGAAAAGGCTCCGACATACAACCTCGGATAGGTCTCACATCATTAGTGGATTCTCTCGACCTCTTCCACACAGGTTAACGTCAACGAGTAGGGCTCTGATATAAACCCTCGGATAGTTCTTACATCCTTGGTGGATTCTCCCAATCTCTTCCACACAGGTTAACGTCATCGAGCAAGACTCTGATATATAATCTCGGATAGGTCTTATATCCTTGGTGGATTCTCTCGACTTCTTCCACAGAGGTCAGTATCATCGAGCAATATTCTGAACTAACAAAATTCTTTCTATAAAGATTCCACAAAATATCATTGGAGTTATATTACAAAAATTGTACAGCAAGTTCATTTTTGCAAGAATCCGAAAAATAAAAAGTACATCGACATCAACCATACAAGTTACTATCATATCCTTAGTGGATTCGAAAGACTTCTTATGTATTACACACAAGTATCTCCTACAACTTCTTCTTCAAAGAAATATTACAATTTGGTCTTCATCAGGCCTCAACTCAGTTAACACCATACATCTGTCGCCAGAATGTTGGCATAACACACTGCTCCGTCCCCTTGAATCAGGGATCTCTGATGTCGGCAAACTTCTGTATGGATGTTTATTATCTTTGTAAAATGCAACTAGACCACCGTCATCATCGGCTCTTTGCCTGATGTTCGTCGTCGATCCTTTACTTCGTATAAGTCATCATCGGCTTCTCGCTCGACTGCTACTTGCAACGTACCCTCGAACTCTCTCCTTTGGCTCTACACTCGGTCGTTGACTGCTAATGAGCTTCGACTCGATCGTCCATCGCCGACAAACTTTCGCTCAAATGGCGTTGAAATTCGTCCCGTCTACTCATCACTTCTGGTTCTCCTCCAGGACACTATCACCGCCAGATCTTCTCAAATAACCCTCGCATACAAGCAGCAATTGATCTTCTTCCGTCAAGGGTTGTCTATTAAGAAGATAGCCTCTCATCGTGACTTCTTCTACACAAGAGAGGGGCACTGAAACTTGATAGGGGAATGCCGCCTATCTACGACAGTGGAATGCCTCCAATGCAAGAAGAAGAAAAGAAGAAATTCCCTAACTTCTGCACAAGAAGAGGGGCGCTAAGTCGAGTATGGAAAATTTTCCACTCGAAAATAGTGGAAAACCTTAACTGTTAGAAAGCCAGGGAAAAAAGAAGAGTAGGAAAAAATTCCTTCACTTCTGCGCAAGAAGAGGGTACTAAGTCGAGCAGGAAAAATTTCCCACTCAATAATAGCGGAAAGCCTCAACTGTCAGAGAGCTAGAGGGAGAAAAGGAGAAGGTGCAATTTTTCTAAAGGCATAGGGAGCCTATTTATAGGTTTTTGTGAGAGAATGGGGGAAGTTTCTAGAATTTTCAAAAAAATTGAATTTTTTAGAATTTTTTCGAAAATTTTCGGAATTTTTTAGGACTTTTTTAACTCACGTGGGCCCCGCAAAAAAAAATGAAGTAACCTCGCCAAACCGCGCGGGACTTGCCGTTTCGCGCGTGGCGGATTCATTCAAACTGTGCTAGGCCTCGTGGTTTTTTCCCCATTTTTAGGGGTTTTCCACATAAAAATATTGGTGTCTCATGTGAATGCTACACACTCTCTCTTATCTGATTGCGTGCCGGATTTTCGTTCAATGCCAAGATGTTAATTTTATATTTCTCTACCGCTGCGAATACTCCGGGACGCAACAATAAGAATTTAATGATATTCATGTAAAACTCCTACAATTTGTCTTTGAAAAAGTAGGTCAGGATGACACTAAAATTGAAAATTTTTAATATGTATATAATATAAATTTTAATAACAAATTTTATTTAATTAATTATTTATTTTACGACAAAAGAATGCCTAACGATCTTATGAAGATAATCAGTTTTTTAACTTTTTTTTAAGGAAAGCATAGTTTTGGCATTTTAATAATAATTTAAATTTGTCATCAATAAAACACGAATGCACAAATTTTAAAATTAATATTTGTCAAATCAAAGCACGAATTTTTCTTAGAATGCAACTCAATGATTGGGTATCAATTAAATAATTAGAATAAAAAAAAGAGTAATGTTTACTCAACACAGGTCATGAATTAGGACTGATGTGTGCTTTATAATGCATTGAATACTTATAATTATATTTATTATTTATGTTAGCATTTGGGTTCATTTTTTTATTTTGTATTTTGTTTTTAAAAATATGTTTGATTTGTGTTTTTTTTAAGGGAAATTTACATACATACCACTTTATAATATTCTATTTACATATCTAACACCTAAAATTTTAATATTACATAAATATCACTCTATACTAATGTAATATCAAATATACCATTCATATTTTCTTCCTACCACTCATATATTTCATTTCTACCACTCATATTTCATATAAAAATAAACTATGGGTGGCATATATGTAATATTAAAGTTTTAGATATTAAATATATAAATAGAATAGTATACAGTGATATGTATGTAAATCTCCCTTTTTTTAAATACAAAATAAGATATTTTTTAAATAAATTTTTTTTTAAGTAATTTCATATCTTTTAAAAATGAATATCATTTCTAACATTAAATAAGATATCCTAAATAAAGCCTTACAAAACTTATCTGGATAAGAGTAACGCGATTGACATAATATGATAATACTAGTATATATTATATAATTTATAAATCCAATATTAATTTTTATTCTTATGTGTGGCAAAGATGAGGATGCTCAGCTGGATCAGTGACTTTATTCTTAGAGACATGATATAAAATGAGCATTGATACGGCATCACAAAATTATCTTGATCGGGCACGAATCTCAAGGCAAAAAGATAGTTGGAAACTTTAAAAATTAAATTCGAGAACAACTGAACTCCGATTTCAGCGAGCTTACAGTCAAACTGAGTGTCTCAGAAACGAACCTAATGACACTAAATTCAACCCAATCCGAGCCCAAATGGTCCGAATCAAGGGCCCGAAGCGCTGTTGGGAGGTTCGAAGCACAATTTGAGTTACCAAATGGTCTCCGATTTTAACGAGCTTATACTCAAATTGAACGGCTCGACGAGACGAATCCAACGAGCCTAAGATCACTTAATTCCAACATCATTAACGCCTTCAAATGTCCAACGAACGGTGCATGATCAAAGGATTCGATATCAGCCATCCATTCAAACCACTCCCAATTCGCCCCTGATCTCACGCCTATTTACGGGCTATGCCACTCCAGAAAAACTATAAGTAGAGCCCTCATTCTACACTAAGAGGACTCAAGGGAAGAGAGAGAAGAAGAAGGGAAGAAGAAGAGAAATGGGAAAAGGAGAATCCCCTCCTCCTCGACCGCCGCCGGAGCTCTTCCTGCCGCCCGAACACGTCAGGATTCTACGTGATATTCAGGAGAACGCAGGAATTCTTCCCAACTTCCACGTGATGCTAAAATTCTTCCCAATTTGCAACAGAGTTCCCTCCTGACACCGAAACTCCGCCCAAGTGAAGCCGGAGTTCTCCTTTGCCACCAACAGATGTCGGACTTCTACCTGACGTCGAACCTTCACTCTTCGCCAAGTTTCTACCTGACGCCGGACTTCTACCGATTATCGGACTTCGCTGTACGTTTACGCGAAGATGGATTTCTTTCCATTGTTGTACTTCTACCTGACGCTGTCCTTCTGATCTTCGTCGTGAGACTACAATCTTTCCGACCTCCGTCGCCCGCCAACTACGGTCCTCCTGACTTATGTAGCCCGTCGACTACAGTCTTTCCGACCTCTGTCGCCCACCGAATACGGTCCTCCTGACTTGTGTCACCCGCCGACTACAATCTTTCCAACCTCTACTACGGTCCTTTTACTTACGTTGCCCGCCGACTACAGTCCTTCCGACCTCTGTCGCCAACCGACTACGGTCCTCCTGACATACGTTGCCCATCGACTACAAGTCTTCCAACCTCTGTCGCCCTCCGATTACGGTCCTTCCAACCAAACGAACATGTCAACAATTACTCTTTGTATTAACATCATGTAACGTACTCCATAAGATGTACATCAAGCTAAGACCTTCCACCAAGGAAGGGCCTCATTTGTAATCGACTGCAATACTAGTTGATTCATTCAAACTTGGCTAGGCCCCGTGGTTTTTCCCCCTTTTCAGGGATTTTCCACGTAAAAATCTTGGTGTCTCATAAATGCTAGACCCTTTCTCTTACCTGATTGCATGCCGGATTTTCTTACAACGCTAAGACGATAAACTTTATATTTCTCTACCGCCGCGAATACTCCTGGACGCAACAAGCATATAAGTGAAAATGTTGGAGTAGCTCCAGTTGAAGATAAGATTAGATAAAGTTACCTTAGATGATTTGGTCACATAAAATAGTGACCTTCCAATGACCCAATTAGGAAAGTAGAGTATTACATTTGGATTATGTTAAGAAAGGTAGAGGTAGACCTAAAAAATTTGGAAAGAAAATATCGGAAATGACCTTTCCTTATTAGATTTTAATAAGAATTTGACTCTTAACATAATCCAATGGAGAAAAAAAGATTTATGTACTAGACTCCACTTAGTGGGATAAATGCTTGATGATGTTGTTATAGTATAATATTTTAATCTTTAGATTTGATATATCATCAAAAATTTATCTTGATATGGCACGAATCTTGAGGCAAAATTGAGTTGAAAGCTATTGATATTAAATATGGGATCATCCAAACTCTAATTTCAAGAAACTTATAGTCGAATTGAATGTCTCGAAAAGACGAACTCAGCGACACAAAATTCGACTCAATCCGAGGTCGAATAGGAGCAAATCGAATACCAGAAGCACATTTGGAAGGTTTAAACTACAAATTGGATGACCAAATGGTTTCCAAACATGACATGCTTAGAGTCAAATCGAGCGGCTCGGTGAGGCGAATCTAACGAGCCTAAGATCGTCGAATTCTGATATCATTAAGACATTCAATTCTAGTAACGATCCACGATCAAAGGGATCAATATCGGTCGTCCATTCAAACCACTCCCAACATAACCTTGATCTCAGTCATATTTACTAGACATACAACTCTCAGGAAATTATAAATAATCCCCTCATTCCTCATAGAAAGGGGAGCCAAACAACGAAGAGAAGGAAGAGAAGAAAAAAACATCCTAAATTTCTCTTGCCACAAGACTCCTTGAACACCGACTATTGTCGAATTATCGCTGGACTTCTGCATGACCACTGATTGACGCCGAACATCTGCCTGGTAACTAATTGAAGTCGGACATACACTTACCCACCAATTTATGATGGATTTACACTCGGTCATCGACTGTCAACTACTATCCTTCCAACCTCGATCGTCAGATAATGGTCTTTCTGATCATTGTCACCCACCAATTAAGTTCCTTCTGACCTTCGTCGCTCTACTACTATTTTTTACCTCAATTGCCCACCGACTACGATCTTTCCGACCTCCATCACCAGATAACGGTCTTTCTGACCATTATCGCACACCAACTACGGTCCTTCCAACCTTTGTCGCTAGACTAATTTCTTTCTGACCTCCATCACTCGCCGACTACAAGCTTTCCGACCATTGTCACTAGATAACAACATTTCTAACCACTGACGCACACCGACTACGATCCTTCCGACCTCCGTCGCCAAATAACAGTCTTTCTGACCTTCATTGAATGATGATTATGGTCCTTCCGACCTTCATCGCCTGACAACAGTCTTTTCAACCTCTGTCGCTTGCTGATTGTAATCCTGTCGACCACTATTACCCGACTACAATCTTTTTGACCTCTGTCACTAGCCAACTATGGCCCTTCCAACTATGGCCCTGCCAACTAAACGAATATGCCAATACTGATTTTTCCAATTCCCACCATATAAAGTGTTGCGTCCTGGAGTATTCGCGGCGGTAGAGAAATATTTAGTTTAACGTCTTAGCATTGTACGAAGATTCAGCACACAAGCAGATAAGTGAGAGGGTGTAGCGTTCATAAGAGACACCAAAGTTTTTACGTGGAAAACCCCTGAAAAAGGGGGAAAAACCACGGGGCCTGGCCCAGTTTGAATGAATCCACTAGTATTTATAGTTGATTACAAATGAGGCCTTTCCTTAGGAGAAGGCCTTGGATCGATGTAGCAAATATACATCATATAGATTGCATTACATGGTAGGAGTGACATATACATGTTCGTTTGGTCGGAAGGACCGTAGTCGGCAGGAGACCGGGGTCAGAAAGACCATTGTTTGTTAATGGAGGTCGGAATGATCATAGTAGGCGACGGAGGTCGGGAAGACCGTAGTCGGTAGGAGACTGGGGTCTGAAAGACCTTTGAATGTTGATGGAGGTCGAAAGGACCATAGTAGGCGACGGAGGTCGGGAAGACCGTAGTAAGCAGGAGACCGTAGTCGGCCGGAGACCGTAGTCGGCCGGAGACCGTAGTCGGCAGGAGACCGTAGTCGGCCGGAGACCGTAGTCGGCAGGAGACCGTAGTCGGCCGGAGACCGTAGTCGGCAGGAGACCGTAGTCGGCCGGAGACCGTAGTCGGTCGGAGACCGTAGTCGGCCGGAGACCGTAGTCAGCAGGAGACCGTAGTCTGCCGGAGACCGGGGTCAGAAAGACCGTTGTCTGTTGATGGAGGTCGGAAAGACCGTAGTTGGTAGGAGACAAGGAGTCAGGTGTTAATCCCAGTGTCACTTGGAAGATCGGATGTTGATGGTTTGGCCTTGAGTAGGACGTCGGGTCTTAAGCAGGACGTCAGGTCTTCAGCAGGACGTCGGGTCTTCAGCAGGACGTCGGGACTTAACGTCGGGCCTTGAACAAGGCGTCGGGTCTTTGGCAGGAAGTAGGGACTGAGTGTCAGGCCTTGAACAAGACGTCGGGTCTTTGGCAGGATGTAGGGGCTGAGTGTCGGGCCTTGAACAAGACGTCGGGTCTTTGGCAGGACGTCGGGGATGAACGTCGGGCCTTAAGGTGGTGGTCCGGCGAGATTTTGTGGTGGTCCGGCGAGGTTCCTGCGGTGGTCCGGCGGTGGTCCGATGAGATTCCTGCGGTGGTCCGGCGAGGTTCTGCGGTGGTCCGGCGGTGGTCCGGCGGCTGTCGAGGAGGAACTCCTTCCTTCTCTTCTCTTCTTCTCTCTCTTGCTTGGATCCCCCTCTTATGAGAAATGAGGGCTCTATTTATAGATTTTCTGGAGTGGCATGGCCCGTAAATAGGCATGAGATCAGGGGCGAATAGGGAGTGGTCCAATGGACGGCCGATATTGAATCCTACAATCATGCACCGTTCATTGGACATTTGAAGGCCTTAGTGATGTCGGAATTTTGTGATCTTGGGCTCGTTGGATTTGTCTCGTTGAGCCCTTCGATTCGAGTATAAGCTCGTCAAAATCGGAGTCCGTTTGGTAACTCAAATTGCGGTTTGAACCTTCCAACAGCACTTTGGATCCATGATTTGGACCCATTTGGGCTCGGATTGGGTTGATCTTGGTGTCGTTGAGTTCGTATTTCCGAGACGCTCAGTTCGACTATAAGCTTGCTGAAATCGGAGTTGGGGTGCTCTCGGAATTAATTTTTGAAGTTTCCAACTAGCTTTCGCCTCGAGATTCGTGCCCGATCAAGCTAATTTTGTGATGTCGTATCATAAAGTACTCTATATGATGTATATTTACTACATCAAACTAAGGCCTTTCCCCTAGGAATGTCTCATTCGTAATCGACTGCAAACGCTGATCGATTCGTTCAAACTGGGCCATGACCCTATGATTTTTCCCCACATCATGAATTTTCAAGTAAAATTATGGTGTCTTTTATGAATATTACACCATCTATTTTATCTAATTATTTGTTGGATCTTCATACAAAGCTAAGACGTTAAATTTTATATTTCTCTATCGCCGCGAATATTTCAGGATGCAACAAGATTATATTAAAATTTAAGCATGAAAAAATAGTATTTATTTTAGGTACAATATTTTTAGTGATTTTTTTATTTAGAGATTATTTAAAGCATGTAATTTTTTTTTTAAATATTAATATACAAATAGATAAGAATTTTATGATATTTATGTAAAACTCCTACAAAAATGTCTTTGAAAAGTAGGTTAGAATAACATTAAAAATTTTAATTAAAAAATATTTAATATATAATATAAATTTTAATAACAAATTTTTTTTATTTATTTATTGATTTTACGACAAAAGAATGCCAAACGATCTCCTGAAGATAATCAGCTGTTTTAATTATTTTTGAATTAAAAGTATAGTTTTTGCATTTTAATAATAATTTAAATTTGTTATCAATAAAACTGGAACAAATTTTAAAATTAATAATTGTCAAATTTAACCTCGAATTTTTCTTAGTATGCAACTCAATGATTGGGCATCAAATAAATAATTAGAATTGTTGCGTGTTAGAAAATACGCGGCGGTAGAGTTTGTAAATTTGCGTCCGAGCGTTGCACGTAAGTTTAACACACAAACATAAAAGAGGAGTGAACACCAAGAATTTTTACATGGAAAACCCAAAAAGGGAAAAAACCACGGGGCCTCGCCCAGTTGCAAAATTCCACTAGTGTTTTCGTAAATTACAAATGGCGGATTTCGTCCCACAAGTTGGGATAATCCAAGTACAGTTTGTTCCTTCCATGAAATTTACAAGATTCTGCGAATTCCTGGCGTTTCCTGAAAATCCGGCAGAGTTCCGACGTCTTCAGGCGGCAGGAAAAGCTCCGGCGGCGGTGGTCGAGGAGGTGAGGAATCTCCTATTCCCCTTTCTCCTTCTCCTTCTCTTCTTCTTCTCTCTCTTCACTTCAGTCCCCTTGGTGTAGAATGAGGGCTCTATTTATAGTTTTTCTGGAGTGGCATGGCCCGTAAATAGGCGTGAGATCAAGGGCGAACAGGGAGTGGTTTGAATGGACAACCGATATCGAATCCTTTGGTCATGCACCGTTCGTTGGACATTTGAAGGCCTTAATGATGTCGGAATTCGATGATCTTGGGCTCGTTGGATTCGTCTCGTCGAGCCGTTCGATTCGAGTATAAGCTCATCAAAATCGGAGACCGTTTGGCAACTCAAATTGCGGTTTGAACCTTCTATCGGCACTTTGAACCTTTGATTCTGACTCATTTGGGCTCGGATTGAGTTGATCTTGGTGTCGTTGGTTCGTATTTCTGAGACGCTCAGTTTGACTTTAAGCTCGCTGAAATCGGAGTTCATATGCTCCCGAAATTAACTTTTGAAGTTCCCAACCAGCTTTTGCCTCAAGATTCGTGCCCGACCAAGATAATTTTGAGATGGCGTATCAAGAATTAAAAAAGAGTAATATTTACTCTACACAGGTCACGAATTAGGATTAATGTGCAAATACTTATAATTATATTTATTATTTACGTTAACATATGGGTTCATTTTTTTATTTTTATTTTGTTTTTAAAAAAATATGTTTGAGTTTGCAGGATTTTACAAATTTTCCCTAACTGGTACCTCATAATTAATCCCTATGTATTTATATATTAATGTAAATCTCTTTATACCATTTTTATATTACAGCAAACTTAATTAAAAGTAGTACTAATTTCAACAAAATCATTAGATCTTTGCTAATACCACACAATAAGATACAATATGCTCAAAGTTAAAAATTTAGTTAAACCTTTGAGTTTAATAGACAACATTAACTCAATTCCAATGCATATTCTAAGAAAATCTTAGGTTTAATATTTCAGCAACATTTCTTTAAGGGAAGTTAATTATATAGATATAACTAAGGTTTTGTTTGAGATGATTTTTTCAGTGTTGTTGCGTCCTGAAATATTCGTGGAAGCAGAGAAATATAAAGTTTGATGTCTTAATGTTGTATGAAGATCCAACATACAAACAAATGAAATAGAGGGTGTCTAGAGTTCATAAGAGATAATAGAGTTTTATGTGGAAACTCCTGAAAAGGAGGAAAAGTCACAGGGCCTGCCCCGTTTGCGTGAATGCACTATTATTTGCAATCAATTACAAATAAGGCCCTTCCTTGGGGGGAAGCTTTGGGTTGATGTGGATAATGTACATCATATTGCATGGTGGCAAATGGAAGAATTAGTATTGAAATGTTCATTTGGTCAGCGGGCCATAGTCGGCGAGCGACAGAGGTTGGAAAGACCATAGTCTGGCTACGGAGGTCAAAAGGATTGTAGTCGGTGAGCGATGGAGGACGGAAGGACCGTATTCAGATGTCAGAAGTATCGTAGTCGGAGGTCGGAAGAACCGTAGTCGGCGGGCGATGGAGGTCGGAAAGACTATAGTTTGGTAACAGTGGTCGGAGGGACCGCAGTTGGTGGAGGAGGTCGGAAGGACCTTAGTTGGTGGGTGACGGAGGTTAGAAAGACCGTAGTTAGTGAGCTATAAATGTCATAAAGGCCGTAGTCTGATGACGGTGGTCGAAGGGACTGTAGTCAGCGGGCGATAGTAGTCAAAAAGATTGTTATCTTGTGAAGGAGATCAGAAGGACCATAGCCGGCTGACGACGGAGGTCGGAAGTCCAGTGATGGGTGGAAGTTTGACGTTGGGTAAAAGTCTGACGAAAGTCTGGCGACTAGTAGAAGTGTGACAATGGGTGGAAGTTCAGCATCGGGCAAAAATATAGCGATAGACGGAAGTCCGACGTCCGGTAGAAATCCAACAATGAAGTTCGACGAAAGTCTGACGACGGGCAGAGGTTTGGAGACAAGCAGAAATCCAACGTCGGGTTAAAATCCGGCGACGGTCGGTGGACGGATGGAAGTCTGACGGCAGTTGGCGATTAGGCAGTGGTCCGATGACGGTCGGCTGAAATCCAACGGCGATCGGCGGCCGCATAGTGGTCCGACGATGGTTGGGCTAAAGTTTGGCGGCAATCGGTGGCCGGGTGGAAGTTCGGCGGCGATCGGCATATTTGTGAAAGTTCTGCGGCGGTTGGCCGCCAAGTGGTGGTCCGACGACAGTTGGGCTGAAGTTCGACAGCGATCGGCGGCCAGGTGGAAGCCCGACGATGGTCGGCGTTCAAGTGCATGTTCGTCGGTGATCGATCGTTGGGTGGTGGTCCGACGACGGTCGGGCTGATGTCTAGCCGTAGTCGGCCGCCGGGTGTTGGTCTAACGACGGTCGAGATGAATTACAGTTGTGGCCAGGAGAAAGTTCGACAGTGTTTGATGGCTGAGCGATAGTCCAACGACAGTCGATGGGGGTTCGCCTGCAATGATGTTGGAGCTCTTGAAGCGTTAGAGCTCTCTCCAATCTCTAGATCAGATGTCCCTCACATGTAGAGAGCGGGGGTCTATTTATAGATTTTCATAAGTGGCACACCCACTAAATATAGAGAAGATCCAAGACAAGTTTGGAGTGCTCCATAGGATGGCTCGTATTGATTCCCTCGATTATACAGAGTATCTATTGTTTCTATGCCTTAACGATGTCGAAATTCACCGATCTTGGGCTCATTTGATTCGTCTCGCCGAGCCGCTCGATTTGACTATAAGCATGTCATATTTGTATATCATTTTATCATCCAAATAATCCTTTGACCATTCCAAATGAGTTATGAGTCTTCAATTTGAACCCATTTGGGCTCGGATTGGACCGACTTTGGTGTCATTAGGTTCGTCTCTTTGAGATGTTCAGTTTTACTATAAGTTTGCATAAATTGAGAATTGAGATTATTCCAAATTTAATTTTAAAAGTTTCCAACTTGAAAATGGCTCGAGTTTCATGCCCGATCAAAGCAATTTTCGATGAAGTATCAATTATTTTTTTAAATAGTTTTTTAGTAAAAAAATTTTGAATTAGAAAATTTTATGCTAGAAAATTAGAAAATTGCTTTAAAATATAATAAAAAAGTTGTCTCAAACATTTGGGACGGCTTCCTTAATATTTCTTTAAATAAAATTTTTAGTATAAAATTAAAATTTTTATACTAAAAAGTTGTTTTAAGAAGCAATAAAAAAGCAATCACAAATGAAGCTAAGTTAGAAATTTAGAAGTTCATACATCATCTCCATTTAGCTTTCAATCAACGACCTAATACCACTTAAATCACCTCAAAGGGACACCACACAATAAACAAAAGTAAAACTTACAATTGAGAGTTTTCAATAATAGCTCTAATGTTGACCTCCATAATTCAAGTTTACTTTCAACTCCCTCTCTAGTCTTATCAACAAGAAGAATATCATCAGCAAAAAGCATACACCAAGGTACATCCTCTTGCAAATGTCTAGTGAGAACATCCACGTCTAAAGCAAAAAGATATGGGCTTAAGGCTGATCCTTGATGTAACCCAGTCGAAATAGGGAAATACTTGGTCAAACCACCTTGTGTTTGAACACAAGTAATAGCTCATGCATAAATATCTTTAATGATTTGAATATAAGCATTATTAACTCATTTCTTTTCAAAAACTCTCCATAGCACTTCTCTTGGAACTTTATCATATGCTTTTTCTTAATAATAAATATCATATGTAAATCATCCTTATTTTCTCTATATTTCTCCATCAAACGCTTAATAAATATATGTCTTCCATAGTCGACCTACCCGGCATGAATCCAAATTAATTTTGAGAAATATTAGTATCACGCCGCAACCTATGCTCCATAACTCGCTCCCATAGTTTTAAAGTATGACACATTAATTTAATTCCTCTATAATTCGCACAATCTTATGCATCACCTTTATTCTTAAAAATAGGAATTCGCACACTCATTCTCCACTCATCTGACATCTTTTTAATCTTCAAAATAGTATTAAAAAGTTAAGTAAGCCAAAAAATTCCTTCATATCCTAAGCATTTCCACGCCTCTATTGGAATATCATCAGGTCCAATAGCTTTTCCACCCTTCATTTTCTTTAAAGTCTATCTAACTTTGGTTTTACTAATACGCCGATAAAAACAGAAATCTTTATTTTTATTTAGGGTGCTAAGGTAACTATAGTCAATTTTATTATCATAATTTTCATTAAAAAGTTTAGCAAAATATCTCATCCACCTTTGTTGAATATCTTCATCTAAGAAAAAATATTTTTTGATCTTCATCCTTAATACACTTCACTTGAACTAAATACTTACTACTCTTATCTCTTTGTTTGGCTAACTTATACATATATCTTTCTCCCTCCTTAGTATCTAATCTATTATATAAATCACTAAAAGCTAAGGTCTTTGTATCACATATTGTAATATTACAATCTGCTCCAGGATCGTCCAGGACGATCTGGGATCGTCCTGGGACGATCAGTTGAGAAACAGCTCCAGAATTTGCCCAGATTTGCTCCAGGTGATTTCCTGTAGGCATCGTCCAGGCCGATTGGAGACATCAGCCAGGCCGATTGGCACTGTAGAAAATATCGGCCAGACAACAGCCCTGAGAGCTTTCCAGGACGATCCTTTTGGTCGGATCGTCCCGGGACGATCTGGCGATCGGCCAGGCCAATCTGTATATGATTTAAGGGAAATCAGTCGTTTTGAAGAGAGAGAAATTTTATAAAAATAAATATCTGATTTTCGATCTGAGGAGAGAAAAAGAGAAAATTGGAAAAGTTGATTTCGGGAAGACGCGGAGCCGTTTTCGTCCGACGAGACTGTTGAGGAATTTGCTGTGCACGAGGTAAGGCACAATCCGACTTTCTCAATTTTCAGAACCGTCGTGTTTGGCGGTATTTTCTGTCCGGATTTTGTTTCCGTTACCGATTTTCGTCCGTATCTTTTGATTGGTTTAGTTTTTACCGCGTAAGTTTCTGTATGTTGTTGACGTGCCGAGTGTGCACATTTTGGCTATTTTCTGAAGATTTTTGTCCGGGTATTTTTGATTCGACTGCGTTTTTAGTCGACTGGATTTTTCTGTGAAATTGGAAATTCTCTGTGCAGTAGAATAAATATTCTGAATTGTTGATATCTATATTCTGTGCGAATTTGGTGAATTTTGATTTTCAGGAAAATTGTGTAAATTCTGTATACTGCCGTTGTGCTGCTCGATTTTTGGGTAATTTCTGATTTGTCCGAAATTCTTCTGATTTGATATGCTATCTGTATATGCTATAAAAAGGGAGTTATAAGGGGCCTGGATCCTATGAGATTCAGTTAGTGTCTGGGAATTCTGAAATGAGCTCAATATGAAATCTGATATCTGTTATGTTCCGGATCCGAGGAAATCTGTTTAGGTGATATATGCACTATATATGTATTCTGGTGCTATAAGCACATCTATTCTGGTGCCGTGAGCACAAATGGAGGCATAAGGGGCCTGGATCCTATTAGATTCAGTCAGTGTCAGGGAATTTAGCTATGAATTACATAATATCTAATATCTGATATCCGATTCTGATATGATTTTGATACGATTTGTTCTGTTCCGATATGATCTGTACGATTCTGATTCTGTTGATCTGATATGTATGATCTGTTCTGTTTCTGATTTGATACGACTTCTATTTCCGTACAGTTTTGTTTGATTTGATATCTGTCCGATTCCGTTCTGATTTCTGTACGGATTTGTCTGATGTGTTGGTTTTGCGATTCTGAGAATTTTGATTGGAGGTTTGTTGCTTTGCTGAGCTGTTGAGCTCACCCTTGCTTTCTGGTGGTTTTCAGGTTCTGGGAAAGGAAAGGAAGTCCAGGATTAGTTCAGAGTCTGATCAGTAGGTACTTTTGTACTTTTGATTTTTGTACAGTCATGACTTTTCTGTTCTGTCTTTCTTTATGTCTAAAAGCCATGTACTGTATTTGTAAATGATTGTTTTGAGGAAAAGAAAATATAGATATTTTGTTCCGCTGCATTTGATGATTCATAGTAGCTCTGTGTTTGTTTGTCTGTTTTGTTTAAATAATTTGGAAGATTCAGTTCCGAACCAAATTCCAAAGCTAGATCCTGGTTAGTGCTTCTCTCGTCGCGGCACGGTGCGAACGAGATCCGTCTCGTCTCGGGTCGGGTCGTGACACATATTGCTTTCTTCGATTCCTTACGAGCCTCTTTATATTTTTCTCAATTATCAAAATTTTTAAAATTAAATTAATTTTTATAACAAATCTTCTTATTCTTAATCTTTTCTTGCACATTTGGATTCCACCACCAACTATTTTTACTATTATGAGCTTTTCCCTTTGATACTCCAAGCACATCTTTTGTAATATTCTTAATATCACTAACCATATTTTTCCACATAATATTAGTATCCTCATGCACAGATAAAATCTTAAAATCTAAAACCTTACTCTCAAAAATATTTTTATTAATATTCTTTAAATGCCCCCATCTAATCCTAGAATATCATTTTACTTTATTTTATATTATCTACCCCTTTATCTTAAAGTCTAAAACTAATAATTGATGTTGGGTACATAAATTTTCACTCTGAATAAATTTACAATCTTTGCAATCTAAACGATCTAATTTTCTTATAAGAAAATAGTCAATTTGAGTTGTACTATAACCATTTTTATAAGTGATGAGATGCTCATTCCTTTTCTTAAATATGGTATTAGCAATTGAAAAATCATAAACTAAACAAAAATCTAATATGGTCTTGCCACATTCATTTGTTGTTCCAAAATCATAATCACCATGAATGATTTTAAAATCATCTACCTCTATATCCACATGTCCATTTAAATCTCCTCCAATAAAAACTCTTTCTTTTAGAGATATCTTTTGTAATAATTCTTCTAAGTCATTCAAAAAATTTAATTTAGAACTCATATCCAAACCTACTTGAGGATCATAAGCATTTATAATATTAACAATCTTATCATCAACAACAATCTTTAAAGATATAATTCTATCACCAATCATATTAATTTTTATAACACTACCCTTCAAACTCTTATCTATAATAATACCTACACCATTTTTAATACGACTCCTACCCGAATAATAAAGTTTAAATCCTAAACTATCAATTTCCTTAGCCTTCTCTCCAACTCAGTTAGTTTCCTGAATGTACAAAATATTTATTTTCCTATAAATCATAATATTTATTAATTTCATTAATTTTCCTGTAAGGGAATCTATATTTCAAGTTCCTATCCTAATTTTAGTTTCATGGACTAGCTTCTTTGCCCACATCCATCCTTGATGTGGGAACCCTTGCCTATTTAACACTGCACCTGGGCGCCGGTGCAGCAGCCCTTGCACACTTGTCACTGTATTCAGGCCATACAGCACGTCGCTTCTAGGGGACGCCCTAACATTAACACAATTTCTTAAAGGATTCATGTCATTATTATTCAACAAGTTTTACGCTGGCTGTCGACTAACTAACACAACCCTCCACTTTCCTCATCTAGGACTTGGGAACTAACAACCATGGGCGGATCCCCATTGAGTTGAGGGGGGGGGCCCCCCCTCAAAAAAATTTTTTTTTTAATTTTAGAGGGATATTTTGGAATATTTTGGGTATTTTAGGTATTTTGCCCCCTCTCAAAAAATTTTTTTGCCCTCATTTAATCAATCCTAAGCATCTTTGCCCATCCCCACAAAAATTTTTTTTTTTGCCCACCCTGAAAAAAGAAGCTGGATCCACCTCTGCTAACAACGGTATGATTTACCCAATGTTACAAAAATCAAATACATTCCTCTACTTTAAACATTTTAAAATCATGGCTGAGAAATAATTTGGTATACCGCTACTTATCTTGTGTTCTAATAATGGAAAAGAATATATTAACAACACCTTCAAATCCTTTTTTACTTCAACATGAAATTCAACATCAGCTCAGTTGTTCCTATACCCCTCAATAAAACAGAATAATTGAGTACAAACATCGACATATTATTGAGACTACTAGAACCTTGCTTCTTGATGCCAGTCTACACTACCATCTTTGGGTGTATGCAACTCTCAGTCTATTTAATAAATAGACTTCCATCTCCTACTACAAATAACCTCCCACCCTATGAACTCCTATATAACATGGCTCCAAACTATAAGTTTCTTAAAGTCTTTGGTTTCCAATGCTATCTTTTATCTCCACCTCATCATCATCACAAACTTGCACCAAAAACAATGCAATCTATTTTTCTTAGCTATGCTGCTGCATCCAAAGGATATCTCTACTTCAACCTAACCACTAGCTAAGTTTATAACTCTATTTATTTCTTATTAAAAGAAAAAAAAAATCATTTCACAAAATGCCTTCTATCCAACTGTTTCACCTTCTCCTCCCAATCCTTCACAGCCTCTCCTCTTACTCTTGTGCCAAACAACCTACCTGATACTCCACTATCTTCACTTCCACACTGTACATTAAACATTCTATCTTCCCACACTCATCAATCCTCTCCACCTCAATTAGTTTCCACCTCACCCTCTACAATTGGACCTACGCATTCCACTTCTTCCAACTCCACATCATCTATACGTCCACCTACAACTAAAGTTTATCCTATGCTTACCAGATTCCAAACTGGACACCTTAAACCTCGCTCTATCTTAAATCTTCTTCACTCCATCAACACTCAAAAGGATCCCACCGGTTACACTTCAACCATTAAATTTCCTCATTGGGCAATGTCGGATGAATATCAAGCCCTACAAACACAAGGAACGTGGACACTTGTTACTCTACCAATTCAAAATATTCTTGGTAGCAAAGCACGATACTAGGCATGCTTTATAGTTCAACGATACAAACAAGAATATGATTTAGATTTCAATGAAACAAATTATTCGAGTATTTTTTGACAATTATTCTTCACAAAAATTGTCAAATCAACCAATTGGATGTCTCGAATGCCTTCCTTCATGGTAAGCTCTATGAAATAGTCTACATGGATCAACCTCAAGGCTTTAAAGACTCCAATCATCCTACATATGTTTGCAAACTCAACAAGGCTATTTATAGCTTAAAGCAATCTTTGAGGCAGTGGTTTTCAACCTTCATAGATTATCTAATCCAATGGGGATTTACATTCAGCACAGCTGATACATCGTTGTTCATCTATTCCAAATCATCCATAACAATCTTACTACTCATTTATGTGAATGATATTTTGCTTATGGGAAACTCTTCAAATATCATTTCTTGGCTTTTGCGAGATCTTCAACCGCAATTTTCCTTACAAAAATCTAGGTCAAGTACACACTTTTCTTGGTTTGCAAGTCGAACATTTAGCAACTGGTCTCCTTCTACACCAATTCAACTATGCCAACTCCATTCTCGATAGAGCAAGAATGACTATGTGCATACCTTTACAAAATCTTGTTGCCAACAAACCAGACAATTCTCCAACTGCTTCACTCCCGTTCGTTGATCCTCAACTATATCATAGTATTTCCAGTTCTCTACAGTATCTTACAATCACGCATCCAAAGATCTCATTCACGGTCAATCAGGTTTGTCAGCACATGCAAAACCCTCTAAATCATTATTTTCATATGCTTAAAAGGATTCTTCACTATCTTAATGGCATGCTTCATTTTGGATTACCCATTACATCCGGACAACTGAAATTCATTGCTTATGCGGATTCTGACTGGGCTGGGGATAAATAGGACAGAAAATCAACAAGTGGATTTTGTGTATTCCTCGGTTCAACCATTATAAGTTGGAGTGCTAAAAGCAAACAACGATAGCTCGATCCTCAACTAATCTGAGTATAAAGCTCTATCTTCAATAGCAACAGAAATTGTTTGGCTTAGAATATTACTCAAAGAGTTTGACATTGCTCTTGCCCAACCAACGTACACCTTTATATTGTGACAATATTTATACTCTATAACTTGCAAATAATCATGTGTTTCATGCCAGAACTAAGCACATTGAGATTGATCATCATTATATTCGTGAATGCATCAAATCTCAAACTATCATAGTTCATCACATAGCCACCTTAGATCAAACAACTGACATCTTCACTAAAGGTCTTTCCAACCAAAGATTTCTTCTACTCAGAGACAAATTAACACTTTGTTCCCAAATCATTAATTTGAGGGAGACTAATAACAGTATGATAGGTCGGCGCCTATCCAGCCAACCCCACCTGGGTCGGCCAGGTCTACAGGAGGCGGTTCAAACCGCCTCCTCTCTAACTGCCTAAGCCATAGGGAAGTGGGCTCCTATTTAATTAAATAAAATATCTTATTTAAGACAAGGGATTAATCTATTTTGGGAAAGGAGGTTTGAATTAATCTATTTGAATTAATCTATTTTGAGAAAGGAGGTTTGGAATTGATCTATAAATAGACATGAGAGGTAAGGATTAGAGTATGCTTAAGTATTATTTTCTCTTGGAGTCTCTTGAGAGTTTTGGGCTCTAGACCTAGTGTCTAGAGATTCGGAGAGAACAATCCTCCTCTCGAATAGAATATCTCTTATATCTTTGTTTTGTTCTTGTTTCTCTTTGATTGTTATAAGATTGCTATCATTTGTTTGTTCTTCCACCACGATTCTTCCATGTTCTCACTGCTTTTACTAATTCTTGATTAGGGTTGCTTGCGAACTCAAGTAAATCCAATAGGATTACTTGCGAACTCAAGTATTTCCTATCACAGTAATACTACAAGCAGGACCACAAATGATGACAATACAATTTTCATAACAATGCCACCCCCTATGCACACAATCAACTGGCAACAACAACAACTACCTCAACCGTCCGGTGCAAAAGTCTGCGACATTCATCTCAACCGTTCACTAATATACACTTATCTAATAGCTGACCTTATATCTGCTCTACCTCTCTATAATTTCTACAATTATAAATACTTCTACATGCATTATACTGAATAGGAAGAATAGATAAAAAAAAAGACTTAGCTCAATATGCTTTCCATACTCTGCTTTTGGTTCTTTATTCTGTTTTACTGTTCTGTATTTTATCTGAAGCATTTATCGAGACAGAAAGATGCAGGGATAAAGCACCACAAAGATTTCACAAGTAGTTTTTGAGTTTATAATGCTCACTAACACAAGTTTTTGATGTTCTACCGTCTGGACATTCATGAAGGTGCCATAGATGGGATCTCTTAACATTAGCAAGCCGACTTATAAGTCTAAATAACAAGCATTATAAACTTGAAAAATCTTACAATCTTTTACACAGTAATGAATCGTGTACGATTTCTAAAAATAAGGCTAGTGAGACTTAACAACAAATCAAGAACTCTAAATACATACATCATAAAAGAAATAGAATGAATGGAGAAGAAGAGAATGGCAGCATGGGAGGAAAGAAAAACATGGATGCAGTGGAGGAAACCGCTGCCGTAAATGGGGAAAAGGAGATTACAGATTGTCCGGGATAGCCAGCTGCTGGGCGCCACTTATATGAAGCGAGGAGTTCTGGATGAAGATGACAAGGCCACACTTGACTGGGTTGAAGCCTTCCCAGAGTGTGAAGGTGATGGTGCCGGAGACTGACTTCTTCATGGAGATGTCCTTGACCGTCGCAAGCTTCTCAAGTCGGCGAACTATGTAGTCATTGGCGAGGAGACGGCCCTTATTCTCCCCCTTGTTGATGTTAATCACCACGCCACTCTGATACAGAGCAACCATCACATTGGCACCGGCGCTGTCAACTTTCGTCCGTAATGGCCCACTCAGGGCAACCTGCAATGTCATTGGTGATGGCTTGCTGAAAGTTGCCTGCATGAGAGGTAGTCAAGTTACAACTCATTAGACTTAGGCTTCATTTGGTCATTTTGTATCTTTTAGTTTTAAAGTTGTTGTTTGAGAGAACGGAGTTTTCTAACGGAGAAGTTAATATAAGAAAGCTTTTAAAAACAATACAAAAACGATATTCAGAACATGTTTATGAAAAGTAGTTTTATCAAACAAATAATTTTTTTTTGCTTTACCGTTGCCAAATAGAAAAAAAAGTAAAAACGGACAAACAAATGAGCCCTTATAAATGCCTCATAACGTGGTTTTCATTAAAAGTTTTAACTAGCCTTTGAAAAAGGAGTTAGCTTAATGCTTAGATCTTTCATAAGTTATTAACAGCCTAAGACAGAAGAAGTATATAGTCATAGGCATTATTTCTACAAGTAATTGTGCAATTGGATACCTCAACCAATTCATAATATTAGAGGAAAAAATATCAAAATGATGCATGGACTATCTATATGAGATCATTTTAATCTCAAACTAAACTCAATTTAATCCTTTAATTCTTCAAATTTATCCAAAATACTCCATTTGTTGTTCTATTTTGAATTAAATGGGACCACTCTAAATTAAGCTTAAGAAGTTCAAAGACTAAATTGAGCATATTAAATCATTTTAACAATTTTCTTCATGATATGATCACGTTCTTTCATGCTAACAGCCAGATGGATAGCAGTACAATTGGCTTTTTGATGTCTCTATTTGATTTCCGTGAATTTATATTTTCCAGTCTCGTAAAACTCTTCATATTAAAGAATGACAAAGAATCTTTTATGTTTTCTATGAATAGCTTATGCTTTCACATTTGTCTCCATCGTTCATTTAATAAAACCCTCTGTTACGGAAACATTCAAGAACATCATTACTTTTTTTAGTGATCTAAGTTGAATATTTTAGCTTCTTATAACCTTAAAACATTAAGGCTTCATTTGGGGCCACTATTTTCTTGTTTTGTAAAGCAGCTTTTTAGTATAATTTTTTTTTTTAAATAAAAAAGTTTATACTAAAAAGCTGTTTTATAAAGCAGTAAGAACTTATCCCAAACAAAACTTAAATATCATGAAGACATTAAAACTTTATTATTGCCTTAATTATCAATATATCTTTCCTATCAAAGAAACCTCACAACCTCAAAGTCACTTTGCTCTCGCATGAAAGGCTTCAATAGAATGATAAGTGGTAAACACTTTCAAGAATACCATGCTTCTATCATGTTCTTTTTCTATCACATCCTTGAACATCGAAGGGAAAAAATCTACTTGATCTTTCCGGGGCATGTTGGGATAAAATGCAACAGAAAAGAAAACCATGATTTAATATGGAAAAATTCAAAATTGAGAAAAACCACGAAGCCACACCACACAAAGAAAACCACTATAAAAATTGAGAGAATTTATATAGATCTCTTTCTCTCACACTCTCTCATTATCTCTCTTCACTCTTTGCACACATGTTCTACACAAAATTGACAAAGAGATACTCATAACTTCCCCAAGGGATACAACCCTTCAACTTAAACATGAAAAAAGAGAAAAAAAAAAAACAGCTCAACCTGACTTGCAGTGTTGTGGCATTGGAGTTCGGAGCATTGTAGTGCTCCACTGTCTCAAGCCTAACCGGTTTTTTTTTTAAATACCTCATAGCACGTGCCTCACTAATTTGAGGAGCGCGCATCTTTTTTTCCAATCGGAGTCTATAGCCTCAAAACACCTTGCATACATCTCTCTTTAAGGCATGCTTCAAGACACACAAACAAAATATTACATAATTTTAAACCATGGTGTCTAGAAGGGGAGTCTAGGAGACGATAATGATGCAGGGAGGGGTTATGTAGCTTGGAGGGAAGGGTGAAAGGAGCTTGGAAACTACGGATTGAATAATAGAGCAAGGCCATGAGCACCTAGTCTTGACTTTAATGGATGATAGTGATGGATGATGAGGGATTGCTATGGGAGGTTTGGGGAGATGTGGGTAGTAGAAATTACAGTGAGCATAACCCAAAAATAAAATAAAATCTGCACCTCCTCAAAAGAGCCAGCTGGTTGAAGGGAACCAAGCATTCAACTTCAATTCCAATTTATGTACTAAAAGATCTTCATAAATTTTTACTAACAATGATAAAATTATTTTAACCATTCAAGATCGTTACTTACAACCAGACAGCCCCTAAGCAATACATTTCCCCAAAACAGATCTAAAATGGAAGATAATATAATGGCCTTAAATGCACGACTAAAATTAACTCACTCATTGATGATTTTTGTGCTGTTAGTGTTAGAGCACTAGCGCAAGTCGATTCTTAGCTAAAGCATCATAAAAGAAGTGCAAGAGCAAGATTAAACGGGAAAACTAGCAACACCTCAACGAGTTTGACGAAATGGAAGGAGGCCAATTGATATCAGAAAAGAAAGAGAGAAGGAGATCGGAGGCGAACCTGCATTGTGGGAGAGGGAAAGCGCGGTGCGGCGCAGACAGCGGCCGCAATTGAACCCTCCTCGTTGCCAAGACACTGATCACGGCCCTGGACGACGATCTGAGGCGTATAGAGCGTGTCAAGGCGCATCGACTCGACGTAGGCTTTCTGCCGCACGGTCCAGGCGCTGGAGCCGAAGGGATCCTTCCAGCCGCGGTAGTCCCAATAATCGACGTGGAAGGCGAGTACTAGCACGGGGACGTCGACGATCTCCCCGAGGCCGAGCCGCGTGGCGATGTCTTCGGCCTCCGTCGAGGTTCCACAACCCTGGGAAGAGAACAGCTCGACAACGACTGGACCGGCACGGCGTTGCTCCTCCGTCGCCGAGTCGGCGGTCGTTTTTCTCTCACTCGACGAGGAGCCCCGGCTGAAGCAGGCGAAGAGCCGCGGCGCCATTCTCCGACAAGAAGCCGATTAAATCCCCTTCCGTTTCCCTCCCACTCTCTCCGCCCTCCCTGGTTTCTGTTTCTAGCTGTGTTTCTATTTTGCTTCGCAGGCGGAGAGAAGAAACAGGGGTGGATATGTATAGAGTAGGTAAGCGGTGGGTGGAGAGGAGAAGAACGTGGCGAGAGAAACGGATTACCAGCTGGAAAGCGAGATGGCCTTTCGTCTCGACGGAGTCGGTGGCCGGAAGGACGCGTGGTAAGAGGTGATTCGTTGTTAAGTTCATCAACGGCGATGTGGTATCTGCCGACTGAAGCAGGTGGTTGGTGAGCTGGATCGAATCTGTCGTAACTACGATGAATTACAAAAACGGCTAGAATTTTTACAATAATATCCCCAAAAAAGAGAATTTTTACAAAATGATAAGAGGAATTTTTATAAAAAAAAAAAAAAATTGCAGGTAGAATATTGTCATAATTTATATGAGCTTGATTCTATATGGAAAATATATGATATTTAATATTTCAAAATACCCAATAGATATTAAAAAATTTTCTTTTAGAAATTTCTAGTAATTCCACTTATTCGGATATATTTGATAAGATTATATTTGTGAATGACTATTGTTATATTGATAATAGTTTTATTATATTTATGTAATAATTTAGTTATATTTGTGAATGACTATTGTTATATTTATAAATTATTATATGTAGACGTTGAAAGTGTCCAGACGTGAATGAGGAGGCGCCACCTCACACAATGCACATTGCATTGCATGACATGGCACCTCCTAATTCACATCCAGACGTGTTCGACGTCTATTCTCAGGCACTCAAGCTCCCACTCCACGATCAAATTCCTCACAACTAATGGCATCATGAAGATCTTGGTAAACTTTTACTTTTTCATTGTTTTCATAAAAATTTTGTGCTAAAAAGTTACTTTTACGTCACCTTTCAAAAATATTAATTTATGCACAATTATTTTATAATCAATATTATAAAAAACTCACCTTCCATCATTGTGGGTCAACTAGAATTGATTGCCATTAATGTGCTTCGTTTGGGATGGTTTTTTTAATGTTTTTAAATCAGTTTTTCAGAAAAAAAAAAATTACTAGAAAGCTACTTTATAAAACAAAAAAAAGCCGCCTCACTTCGTTTGGAATCACATTTTTACTGCTTCTTAAAGTAGTTTTATAGTACAAAAATTAAATTTTTTATACTAAAAAATATTTTAAGAAACAATAAAAAAGCTGCCTCAAACTAAACCTAATTGCTGTCTATATTGATATTCCGAAAGTATATCAACAATATTTAAAAAAAAAAATTACAATCCTAATTCCGAAATCTGTTTACCACCTCAAAATTTGTAACTACTAATGAATTCAGAATCTTATTTCAAGCATATCAAAATTTAGTAATTTACACTTATCTGAAACGACTGGCACATCAGATTGCTTTGCCCCGCGCGCAATCTCCAGAGCCTTGAATGCAGGAGCAATGGCAAGTTTAAGTGGCGATTACAGTTGAAGTGTTAGGGCAACTGTCTTCTTGCCATCACCTATCTCACTAGTACCACCTAAATGAGCATCTTCATCCGAAATAAACCGCCCCCAAAACCAATGCGCCTTCCAAACCACCACCATTTCCTCAATCGGAACCCCCTTCGTCTCCGGCAGGAAGAAGACGACAAAGCCAGTCATGATCAACACCCATCCTCCAAAAAAGTAGAACAGCGCGAACTTAAGACTGCAAAGAAGAGCAAGGAAAGCCTGCGCGATGGCGAAGGTGAAAAGCATGCTCACGGAAACTGTAATGCTGAGGCCTGCCGATCGAATCACCAGTGGGAAACTCTCGGAGACCACTAGCAATCCAACCGGCCCCCAAGACCACGCGAAGCCGGCTACATAAATGCAGATGAAGACCACTACGGTGAAGGCGTAGGCGCGGGAGACGTCACCGGCACCGGAAATCCCGAACATGACGGCGATCAGCGTGCCGACGGTAATCTGCAGGTGATAGGGCTGGTGATTATGCAGCTATAAACTAGCTAGCTAGAACATCGCTGGAATATTAATTGAATGCATTTATAAAAGTGAAAAAAAAAAGTTATGATATCTTAACTTTTGATACCCTGAAATCTATAAATTAACTTAAAAAAATTAGTTTAATACAAAAATAATAAATTTTATAAATAATAAATTTTATAAATACAAAAATATAAATTTTATTAAAAAACGGTTTGAAGAATCAGTAATATAGATGTCTCAAATGAAGCTTTAATTAGGATAATGATAAGCTTCTTTTTATAATTTGACAAATACAATATGTGAAAGCATATTTATTATATTTGAAAATATTTTTTTCTATTAAATGATTTTGAGTTGAGTTGGATTAATTTTCAGTTAATTATTCTTTAGTTGAACAAAATTGATTATATTTTAGAATAAAATGTTGACAAGTTTTTTTCCGTTAAAAGAAAATAAATTATGGTAAAAATTACTTCCAACCTGGCAAGCCAGCATCTGGAGCCCTCCCTGCAGCAAAAGCGCCCGCCGCCCAACGCGATCGACAGTGAAGCTCGATACAAACGTCGCCAAAACGTTCACCAAGCCGGTGATGACGGCGGACATGAGCGCCGCGTTGCTTCCGAATCCGATGGTTTTGAACAAAACTGGAGCGTAGAACATGATCACATTAATGCCGGTCAGTTGCTGGAAAATCGGGATTAAGACGGCCATTGTGAGCTGCGGTCGGTAGCGGCGCTGGGCGATGCTTCTCCATGGATTTTTCACAGCCTTTGACTCCTCACCGGCTGCCTTTATGTCGCTGAACTCCTTTTGTATGTCGTCGGTGCCACGAATTCGGCGGAGTATGGTGCGGGCTTGGTCTTCGTGGCCGCGCTCGATGAGAGAGTTCGGGGTATCGGGGAGGAAGAGGGAGCCGGCGGTGAAGACGGCGGCGGGGACCGCGGCGAGGGCGAGGCTGACGCGCCAGCCCCAACCGCCTTTGATCTTGGCGGTCTGGTAGTTGATGAGGTTTGCGGCGAGGATGCCGATTGTGATCATGAGCTGGAAGCCGATGTTTAGCATGCCACGGAGGCTCGCCGGTGCCATTTCAACAAGGTAAATTATCGCAGACTGAAATTTTGAAGCAGTTAACAGGGCATTTGCGTCATATGTAAAAACTTTCATTAATTCTTTGTAATTTTTTAAGAGAGCGAACAAATCGATCGATTGGATTGTTGGTTCACATAACACATTTTTCATAAATCTACTGATTTGATTTTATTTAAATTTAAAATTTTAGAAAAGTCAAAAGTCAATGCCTCTATAATTTAATCAAACTGAATATACTAATTTAAAACGAACCTAATCATTGCAATTTTTTTTTTTTTTTTTGACTAAAAATTGAACTGAAAACACTAATTTAAATCTAAGCAAACATTCTCAAGGCTTTTTTTTTTTGGGTTTTTCAATTTAGTTTTGACCGTTTTGATTTCGTTGTTTGTTTTTTTAGATCGGATCAATCTCAGATCATTTGGAACTAACCGGAACCTGAGCCACCACTAATTTTTCCTGGCTTTTAATTCGTAAATCCTAAAACAAATTTCTTACAAAAAATTTTAAGGAGATTTTATCTAAATTTATTCAATCATTGAGATTTATATTTCATATACAAACATCAGCAACAAAGAACTTATGAATGTAATTATTGAGGATCCAAATCCCCGAAACCAATACGAATTAACAGAAGCCATAATGTTTTTAAATAATTACTAATTATAAGTTATATCGAGTAATTTCACCTGCGCCGTGAAACCGACTCCAACGCCGAGCAGAATGCGACCGATGATAAGCATAGCAACGTTCATCGCAGCGCCGTTGAGTGCGGCGCCGACGAGAAAAATGGTGCCGCCGGTGAACATGGACCACTTCCGGCCGAATACTCGAGTAATCCCCGATGCGAAGAAAGAAGCGATGAGCGCCGCTAGATACAGAGAAGATGTGAACATGGTCAGAACCTGGGAGTCGAACTTGCAGTATTGATTTGTGCTTGTCTCCCCCTTCTCCTTACGGTACACCGTCGGGAAAAATTTTATCAGAAATGAATCCATCGATGTCACCCCACCTTCAATAAATCAACCAATTAGACGCCATAATCGAGACATGGAGAGCATCTGAGGTCGATTAAGTTTTACCTGATATGCCGACGTCGTAGCCGAAAAGGAGGCCGCCGGTAGCTGCCATGAGGCAAGTGAGGAAGACGTGGATCGTTATCTTCCCGGGATAATGTTTTCCGTCGCCGACGAGGTTAATAATCGTACCTCCGGCCATCGCCGCAAAAGCCCCAAATTGGACTTAGAAGAGAGAGAGAGAGAGAGAGAGAGAGTGTGTGAGTTTGGGATTGTGGTTAATAAAAGACAAAAAAAAAAGAAAAAAATGTAGCTTCCCGATCATTTCAGTTTTGCTCATTTTATAAATAAAAAAAAAACTGTTTAAAATTAAATTAACTTAAAAAGTTGGTTAATAAAAGACTTAAAAAAATAATAAATACGGAATTTAATTATTTAGTTTTAAACTTTTAATAGAAGCTGAAACTTCATTATTTAATTTCTACTTTAATCACAATTTTAAAAGAAATTGGATTTTACTTTTCTTGTTTCTATAAATTCTTAATTTTTTCTCTTAAATCTTAATTTTATTTTATTTTAATTTTTTTAATTTTTTTTTATTTGAGAAGAAATGAGAATAAAAAAATCAGTTTTTTTTTTAAATTGGACTAAGAAAATCTGATTTCTTAAGCAACCGAATTTCCATTTTAAATTCTTAAGAAAATCTGATTTTCTATTTTAATTAAATGAAAATTCAGTTTCTTTAATACCCGGTTTCCGATTTCTTAAGAAACTAAGAAAATAAACTGGATTTTCTTAGTACGATTTCTTAAAAAATCGGATTTTTATATTCTGGTTTCTTCTCAAATAAAAAAATAAAAAAAATAAAATTAAGATTTCATAGAAAAAATTAACAATTTCTAAAAATCGGGGAAGCAAAATCCGATTTCTTTTAAAATCACGATCAAAGTAAAAACCGGTTAATGAAGTTCCGGTTGTTATTCAAACCGGATAATTAAGTTTCATAATTGCCCCATTTTAAATTCGTTTGTTAACATGCTTCTTAAGCTAATTTAAATTTAGAATATGTTCCTTCTTATAAAATGCACTCAGTTTTTTTTTTATGTTCAGATTTTTTTTTGGACATTTAGATTTAGGTTAAATAAAGAAAATATATTTTACATATATAATTTTTTATTCTAAATTTTTTAGTTGATAGTCAAAATTTTTAACCAGCAAATCAAATTAAGCTGCATTTTTTATGTTCAGATCAGTCCAGGACTTTGATGCTCATAAATGTCATAAACAATTATAAAAAAAAAAACAGTAAATTGCATCAATAACCTTTAAAACGTATTTAATCTGAAATAAAATATCTAAATAAAAATTTATTATGAATTTTAATATTTGAATGACAAATTAAAAATAAAAAATAAATATAAGTAAATGTTTATTTTATAAGGAGGTTTTAACATTCATACTCATCTAACACATAAAGTTACCTATTTACACACATACTGTCACGACCCGACCCGAGACGAGACGGATCCCGTTCGCACCGGGCCGCGACAGAAAATCTAACCAGGATCTGGATTTGGAATTTGCTTCAGAACTGAATCTTCCAAACATTTGAAACAAAATAGACAAACACAGAGCTACTAAAAATATCAAATGCAGCGAAACAAAAGATTTATCTTTTTCTTTTCTTTTCCTCAAAACAATCATCTACAAATACAATACATGGCTTTTAAACAGAAAGAAAGACAGAACAGAAAGGCCATGTCTGTACAAAAATAAAAAGGTACAAAACAATACCTATACTGATCAGACTCTGAAATCTATTCCTGGACTTCCTTCCCTTTCCCAGAACCTGAAAACCACCATAAAACAAGAGTGAGCTATCCAGCTCAGCAAAGCAACAAACTTCCAATCAAAATTCTCAGAATCTCAAAACTAACACATCAGACAAATCCGTACAGAAATCAGAACAGAATCGGACAGATATCAAATCGGACAGATCAGAACGGAACAGATCAAATCAAACAGAACTGTACGGAAATAGAAGTCGTATCAAATCAGAAACAGAACAGATCAGACATATCAGATCAACAGAATCAGAATCGTACCGAAATCAGAAATTCAGATCATATGTCAGAATTGTACAGAAATCATATCATACAGATCATAATCAGATTCATATCGTACAGAAATCAGAATCAGATTTGCTTACAGAACAGATACGGAAATCAGAATCATATCAAATCAGATATCAGATATTATTTAATTCATAGTTAAATGCCCTGACACTGACGGAATCTCTACGGATTCCGGCCCCTTATGCCTCCCTTCCCAGACACTGACTGAATCTCATAGGATCCAGGCCCCTTATGCCTCCCTTTGTACTCACGGCACCAGAACAGATGTGCTTATAGCACCAGAAAAGAATTCATCGGATCCGGAATAAAACAGATATCAGATTTCATATTGAGCTCATTTCAGATTTCCTAGACACTAACTGAATCTCATAGGATCCAGACCCCTTATAACTAATTTTTTATAGCATATATAGATAGCTTATCAATTCAGAAGAAATCCGGACAAATCAGAAATCAGACAAAAATCGGGCAGCACAACAGCAATATACAAAATTTACACAATTTTTCCTGAAAATCACAAAACACCAAATTCGTGCATAATGTAGATAACAATATTTCAGAACATTTATTCTATTGCCACAGCATTTAATATGCACACAGAAAAATACATGTGAAATAAAATCCGCCAAATCAAAACAGTCCGGACAAAAATCTCCAAAATATACTCAAAATGTGCACACCAGGCATAGCAACAATATACAGAAAGTTACGCGATAAAATTTAAACCAGTCGGAAAATACTGACGAAATTCGTTAACAAAAATAAAATCCGGACAGAAAATACCGTCAACAGCGACGGTTCTGAAAATTGAGAAAGTCGGATTGTGCCTTACCTTGCGTACAGCAATATCTTCAATTGTCACAACGGACGAAAACAGACCGACGTCGCCCAAAAATCTCTTTTCCTTCTTTTTCCTTCGTTTTTCTCTCCTGGGCTTTTCTCTCTCTTCAAAATATCTCATTTATATATATATCAAGACTGATCGTCCCGGACGATCGCACTTCGTCCCGGACGATCCATGCTCAGGGAAATTTCGTCCAGACGAAAATTAATTATCGTCCTCAGACGAAAGGACTCTGAAAATTTTTCGTCCAGACGATCCCAAATTTCGTCCAGACGAACCATTCAGTCAAACATGTTTTTCTGCACAACCTGTACCGATCGTCCCGGACGATCCAATTTCGTCCCGGACGAACCTGGGAGAAAAATGATCTTTACAATCTCCCCAATTTCTGAAAAATATCGTCCTCTACATTCTCCAATCCAAACTGAGTCAAAACAAGTACGGGTACAACTGTCTCATGTCAGACTCCTTCTCCCAAGTGGCTTCCCGTGCAGTACGGTGCTTCCACTGGACTTTAACCATTAGAATCTGTTTACTTCGTAGCTTTCGGACGTCGTATGCCAAAATCAACTCTGGCTCTTCCTTGTACGCCAGATTCTCCTGAATCTCAACCTCGTCAGCTGACAGCCTCTTCCCAGAATCAGATACCCACTTCCTCAAAGTGGATACGTGAAACACGTTATGCACGTTAGGCATCGAATCAGAAAGCAACAATCTGTAAGCAGATTTTCCAATCCTTTCCAGGATTTCAAAAGGTCCAACATACCTCGGACTAAGCTTGCTCACCTGGCCAAATCTGCTCACACCCTTCATCGGGCTGACTTTGACATACACAAAGTCACCAACCTGAAACTCTACAAACATGTGCTTCTGATTGTAATACTTCTGCTGACGGTCTTGAGCCGCTTTCAACCTTTCTTTAATCAAACTGATCTTCTGAACAGTTTCATCAGCAAAAGTGGCCCCCAAAGCCTGTCTATCTCCGACCTCCGTCAGAGTCAAAGGAGTACGGCACTTCCTGCCATACAGAGCCTCGTACGGTGCCATACCGATACTGGACTGGAAACTGTTGTTATAAGCAAACTCAATCAGCGGAATATGATCCTCCCAGCTTCCGCCAAAGTCCAGAACACAAAGTCTCAACAGATCTTCCAATACCTGAATAGTCCTCTTAGACTGTCCGTCTGTCTGAGGATGAAAGGCTGTACTGAAATGCAATTTCGTACCCAAGCCTTGCTGAATGCCTTTCCAAAGTCTGGAAGTAAATCGTCCATCTCGATCAGAAACAATCACTCGAGGCACACCGTGCAATCTGACTATCTCCTTCACATATATCTGTGCCAAGCGATCAACTGAATCCGTCTGTCTGATCGGAAGAAAATGGACGGACTTCGTCAATCGATCTACAACCACCCAAATGGCGTCGTGCCCTTGTCTAGATCGAGAAAAACCCATCGCAAAGTCCATCGTTACCTCCTCCCACTTCCACTAAGGGATTGGCAACGACTGCAACAGTCCACCTGGTCGCTGATGTTATGCCTTCACCAACTGATAGGCTTCGCATCTCGACACAAACTCTGCCACATCTTTCTTCATTCCAGACCACTAGAACAAAAGTTTCATATCAGCATACATCTTACCACTGTCTGGATGTACAATGTAGCCTGAATGATGAGATTCGTACAGAATCTCCTGCCTTAAATCTCCAAACACAGGTACCCACAACCTGTTCTTACAGAAAATAGCACCAGAATCAAAAATTCGAAGTTCAGGAGTCTTACCAGATCCAATCTGAGCAATCAACTTCAAATAATCAGAATCTGACTTCTGGGCTTCTTGAATCCTTGTCTCCAAAGAAGACTGAATGCTCATCTGAGCCAACTCCAAACCACTGGAGGAAATCACCTCCAACTGCAATCGCTCCATATCACGTATCAAGAAATCATCAAAAGTAAGCTGAATACCTGATAATCCAGAAGACTTTCTGCTCAGAGCGTCCGCTACCACATTCGCCTTCCCAGGCTGGTACTGAATAGTCAAATCATAGTCCTTGATCAACTCGAGCCACCTTCTCTGTCTCAGATTCAGATCCTTCTGAGTAAAAATGTACTTCATGCTCTTATGATCAGTAAAGATCTCACATCTGACGCCATACAGATAATGACGCCAAATCTTCAAAGCAAATACCACTGCAACTAACTCTAAATCATGTGTCGGGTAATTCTTCTCATGTGGTTTTAACTGTCTAGATGCATAAGCAATTACCTGACCATGCTGCATCAGGACACATCCCAGTCCTTTCAGTGAAGCATCACTGAATACTTGAAATCCTTCCGTACCTGACGGAAGTGTTAGTACTGGAGCTGAAGTCAGACAATCCTTCAATCTCTGAAAACTCGCCTCACACTCCGGTGTCCAAACAAAAGGTACTGACTTCTGCGTCAGTCTCGTCAGAGGCGTCGAAATCTGTGAAAATCCTTTCATAAATTTCCGGTAATACCCGGCCATGCCCAAGAAACTACGTACCTCAAATACCGTAGTCGGCCTTGACCAATCAGCAACTGCCTGAATCTTCTGGGGATCTACAGAAATGCCTTCTCCGCTAATCACATGCCCCAGAAATGAAATTCTCTTCAACCAGAATTCACACTTGGAGAACTTGGCATACAGCTGATGCCTCCTCAAAGTCTCCAACACAATACTCAAATGTCTGGCATGATCATCCTCAGATGCAGAATATACCAGAATATCGTCGATGAAGACGATCACAAACTGATCCAAATACTCCCTGAATACTCGATTCATCAGATCCATGAAAATCGCAGGCGCATTGGTTACCCCAAAAGGCATAACCAAGAACTCATAGTGCCCGTACCGAATACTAAAGCTGTCTTCACCACATCAGCTTCCTTCACCTTCACTTGATAATATCCGGATCTCAAATCAATCTTCGAAAACACTGAAGATCCGGAAAGCTGATCAAACAAGTCGTCAATCTGAGGCAAAGGATACTTGTTCTTGATCGTGACCTTGTTCAAGTCTCTGTAATCAATACGCATACGGAGTGTCCCGTCCTTCTTGTTCTCAAACAAAATAGGTGCTCCCCAGGGCGAAACACTAGGACGGACAAAACCTCTGTCAACCAACTCCTGAAGCTGAACTTTCAACTCAGAAAGTTCTCTCGGTACCATCCTTTACGGAGCTTTTGATATCGGAGCGGTACCCGAAAAAACATCGATATAGAACTCCACGTCTCTATCCGGAGGTAAACCAACCAACTCCTCAGGAAAAACATCAGCAAACTCCCGTACCACAGGGATCTCAGAAACAGAACCAACCTCCAGGTTCAGATCCCGCACCGAAGCCAAAAAGACTGGACATCCCTTCTTCCACATTCTGCTCACCTCCAACACAGAAACCAGACTGGAGAGAACACCTCGTAATCCCTGAAATACAACTATCTCTCCAGCCACAAACAAACTCACTTGCTTCTTCAGACAGTCAATCTGAGCCTCATACAGACTCAGTCAATCCATTCCCAGAATCACATCATATGAAGAAATCGGCAACATAATCAAACTTGATTTCCACTTCTTGCCAGAAAGCTCAATCTCATAAAAATAAAACTTCCGAGCAATCAAATTACTTCCAGTCGGCAAAAGCACGGAAAGAGAAACCGGAAGTAAAATGGAATCCAAACGTAAAACCTCAAAACAGCACTCGGACAAAAAAGAGTGACTCGCTCCAGAGTCAAACAAAATACGACAGGGCTGATCAGAAATGTAAATCGTATATGTCACAACATCTGGAGCATCACGAGCCTCCTGCTGACTCAGGCTGTAAATTCGTGGCTGAACTGGAGCAGGAGCTGAAGCAATAGAACTACTCTGCTCCCTCTGAACCGTAGGTGGTCTCTGTGTTCCAGAACTAGAACTACCACCTCTACCAAAAAATCCCTCAGGGCGAGGAGGAAAAGTCATCGGTCTTCCTGCTGAACTGACAGGTCTAACAGAACCCTCTGATCGGAACTCAGAACGCCGATCAAATCCAGCCTGTGGACACTCTGGAATCCAATGTCCTGGCTGACCACATCGGAAGCACAGACCAGATTAGGGTTTAGGGTAGCACTGGCCAAAGTGTCGTCGTCCACAATTCTGGCACACAGGTGCCATACTGACTGATCCAGAACTCGTCGTACTGGTAGCAGTACCAGACGACCCTCCGCTCCTCCTGGAGTCTCCAGATCCTGAGCCACAAACAAATCTCCTCTTCCCAGAGGAACCACTGCCAGAAGCCTCACCTCCAAATCTCTTTCTACTCACAGTCCACCGCTGCTGAGTAGCCATCAGGTCATTCTCTATCAGTCGAGCTCACTCCACAAGCTCAGAGAAGTCAGTGATCCGAAACGGTATCAGGGGCTGCCTCAAAGTATCTCGTAATCCCCTCAGAAATCTGTAGCACCTCTCAGCAGAAGTGCTAACCAGTTGCGGAGCGTACCTGGCTAATGCAATAAACTCAGCCTCGTACTACATCACCGTCTTGCTCCCCTGAACAAGTCTCAGAAAAGTCTCCTGCATCTGCTGTCGTGTAGAAGGGGGAACTAACCAATCTCGGAACACTTCAGTGAACTCTTCCTAGGTAATCAAAGAGTTCAGTCTGCCGTTGGCCAACCCACCAGTGCTCAGCCTCTCCGTCCAACAAAAAAACTGCCAATGGAACCTTCCTATCTGACGGACACTGCATTCCGTCAAAGGTATTCTCCAATCTCCTCAGCCACTCCTCGGCTGCTCTGGGCTCAACAGCGCCCTCAAATCTCGGAGGTTTCAACCTCAAAAATAACTGCAAATGTCTATCAATGTCATCAGATCTGACAGTAGAAGCTCTGCTCTGAGACTCGCTCATCATCTGAGCAACAAGCGTAGCAAACTGTGAAAGCGTGTCAGCACCGACCACTGGGGCTGTACTCCCCACTGGTGCTGCCTGACTAGAATTCTGCCCGTCTGTCATGTCTGGGTCTGGCTGATCCATACAGAAAAATCCAGAAAATCTGTAAAACTATCACAAAAACAACACAATAAACAGCCAAACAAACCAAAACTACCCCCAAACAGACTCATTACAGATCACTTCCTATAGCTCTGTCGTACACAATCCAAATTCCAAAATCATTGCTCTGATACCACAAAAGTTGTCACGACCCGACCCGAGACGAGACGGATCCCGTTCGCACCGGGCCGCGACAGAAAATCTAACCAGGATCTGGCTTTGGAATTTGCTTCAGAACTGAATCTTCCAAACATTTGAAATAAAACAGACAAACACAGAGCTACTAAAAATATCAAATGCAGCGGAACAAAAGATTTATCTTTTTCTTTTCTTTTCCTCAAAACAATCATCTACAAATACAGTACATGACTTTTAAACAGAAAGAAAGACAGAATAGAAAGGCCATGTCTGTACAAAAATCAAAAGGTACAAAACAATACCTATACTGATCAGACTCTGAAATCTATTCCTGGACTTCCTTCCCTTTCCCAGAACCTGAAAACCACCAGAAAACAAGAGTGAGCTCAACAGCTCAGCAAAGCAACAAACTTCCAATCAAAATTCTCAGAATCTCAAACCCAACACATCAGACAAATCCGTACAGAAATCAGAACAGAATCGGACAGATCAGAACAGAACAGATCAAATCAAACAGAACTGTACGGAAACAGAAGTTGTATCAAATCAGAAACAGAACAGATCAGACATATCAGATCAACAGAATCAGAATCGTACCGAAATCAGAAATTCAGATCATATGTCAGAATTGTATAGAAATCATATCATACAGATCATAATCAGATTCATATCGTACAGAAATCAGAATCAGATTTGCTTACAGAACAGATACGGAAATCAGAATCATATCAAATCAGATATCATATATTATTTAATTCATAGCTAAATGCCCTGAACTGATGGAATCTCTACGGATTCCGGCCCCTTATGCCTCCCTTCTCAGACACTGATTGAATCTCATAGGATCCAGGCCCCTTATGCCTCCCTTTGTGCTCACGGCATCAGAACAGATGTGCTTATAGCACCAGAAAAGAATTCATCGGATCCGGAATAAAACAGATATCAGATTTCATATTGAGCTCATTTCAGATTTCCCAGACACTAACTGAATCTCATAGGATCCAGACCCCTTATAACTCCCTTTTTATAGCATATACAGATAGCTTATCAATTCAGAAGAAATCCGGACAAATTAGAAATCAGACAAAAATCGGGCAGCACAACGGCAGTATACAGAATTTACACAATTTTTCCTGAAAATCACAAAACACCAAATTCGTACAGAATGTAGATAACAACATTTCATAACATTTATTCTATTGCCACAACATTTAATATGCACACAGAAAAATACAGGTGAAATAAAATCCGCCAAATCAAAACAGTCCGGACAAAAATCTCCAAAATATACTCAAAATGTGCACACCAGGCACAGCAACAATATACAGAAAGTTATGCGGTAAAAACTAAACCAGTCGGAAAATACGGACGAAATTCGTTAACAAAAACAAAATCCGGACAGAAAATACCGTCAACAGCGACGGTTCTGAAAATTGAGAAAGTCGGATTGTGCCTTACCTTGCGTACAGCAATATCTTCAACTGTCACAACGGACGAAAACAGACCGATGTCGCCCAAAAATCTATTTTCCTTCTTTTTTCTTCGTTTTTCTCTCTCCTGGGCTTTTCTATCTCTTCAAAATATCTCATTTCTATATATATCCAGACTGATCGTCCCGGACGATCGCACTTCGTCCCGGACGATCCATGCTCAAGGAAATTTCGTCCATACGAAAATTAATTATCGTCCTCAGACGAAAGGCCTCTGAAAATTTTTCGTCCAGACGATCCCAAATTTCGTCCAGACGAACCATTCAGTCAAACATGTTTTTTTGCACAACTTGTACCGATCGTCCCGGACGATCCAATTTCGTCCCGGACGAACCTGGGAGAAAAATGATCTTTACACATACCACTAAAAAGCTTTTGATTTTCTTAAATACCACTTCGTTTTCCTCTACGCGAAAACTCACCTGATACACTTTTTTGCACCCGAAACTCGTCTTCCTTCGGTGTTTGCTCATCTTCTCTGCATCTTTGTTCCCGTCGAAACGCAGCCCACCATTCCCGTCGGAGCCTCCCGTTTAGCCTCCTGTCCATTCTGCCTCTGAAATAGAAAAAATTTATGACTTTTTAAAACCTGTAACTGAAGCAGATAAGGAAGTTTATGGCCGGTGTTTGCGAAATCTGAAGTTATGAACTCTAAAAACAGAAAAATAAATAAATCGATATTCTTACATATAACTAAAAAAATTATTGAAACAAATCGATATTTTTGCATGTAAGAATTTCTTCATTTGGAATCAGAACAAATTTTTTCGGGAAATTCTACATATATCCAAATTTGAGAAATTCTATTGCGGTTTCAGGTTAAATGAAAGCTTGCAAATAACAAATGAAGAAATTGAAACCGTAAACTGAGTTCCAAATGCAGGTATCCAAATTTCAAATCGATATTCTTACATATAACTAAAAAAAATCATTGAAAATCCTAGACGGAAATATTTGGGTTTCATTTTGCAAACCAAGGAGAAGAAATGGAGAATACGAACATCACACCTAAGCGAATAAATGTAGAAGACGAAATGAAGATGCCGAGCAAAGAGAGAATCCTAGATGGAGAAATGGTGACTCAGCGAGCGAACAAAGTATCAGACAAGGTTTTCATGACGGATAGTAAGCTGAGTGATATTTTAGAAAGACAAAAAGCCTTTAAATGGTATGTGTGTAAATTGGTAAATTTAGGTATTAGATGAGTAAAAACTATATAGTTTTAAGTATTATGTATGTAAAAACCTCTTTTATAAATAGCTAAATTTGAGTGTTATATATATAATTATATTTAATAAAATGTAATCATATGAAAATATTAATTAAAACATCTGATAATAAAAATATAATTACATATTAATAATATATTTTTTTTAATTTTGATTTAGGAATTTGTGTGGATATTTGATCTCAATAATTTCAATTAAGTAATATTTTACTATTCTAAAATTTTAATTAAAAAAATTGAATTACATGTTTAACATAGAAATGTCACAATTTACTTGAATAACATTTAAATATTAAAAAAAAAAAAAGCAAAATTTACTCTTTTTTTTTTAAGACAATAAATTCTAAATATTTTAGATTGCAACTTGCCTTATGTCAACATCATTTAAGGAGATAAGGCTTCATGCTCGAACTAAAAATCAGCTGCCTTAGGCCTCTACTCCAAAATAATAATTGTACCTTCTATAATTGCTCTCATTGACTTATAGGCATTGCTTTCATAACCCTCTCTTCATAGAACAATTATTACGTCCCCCGACCGGATGCAAAGGAACATCCGGTTGTAGGCAAAATCGCGCCTATACCGAGGTGTACCGAGTTTTTTCAAAAAAACTCGGTACACCTCGGTATAGGCGCGATTTTGCCTACAACCGGATGTTCCTCTGCATCCTTACACCGGACGAAATAAAAGTTCCTCTTCATATCCTTCCCATACGGTAACCTTCTAATGGTCATTTTATCTAACTATTGGTAGAAGAAGTGAACTCCCTAATATACATTTTTTTCTCATTAACAAGTTGCAACTTCAACTCATTTAGGTTCGATTTGGGACCATTTTTCTATTAAATCGGTTTTTTAGTACAAATATTTTTAATTAAAAAAAATTTTGTACTTAAAAACTGCTTCAAAAAGCAGTAAGAAAGTCGTCCCAAACAAAACTTTAGACTGAGAAGAAGGGAATGCAACTTTCAAAGAAATAAGATTAAGCTTGTTGCGTGTTAGAAAATACGCGGTGGTAGAGTTTATGAATTTGCGTCCGAGCGTTGCACGTAAGTTTAACACACAAACAGGAAAAGAGAGTGAACACCAAGAGTTTTTACGTGGAAAACCCAAAAATGGGAAAAACCACGGGGCCTCGCCCAGTTGCAAAGTTCCACTAGTGTTTTCGTAGATTACAAATGGCGGATTTTGTCCCACAAGTCGAGATAATCCTGTAATATCACAATCTGCTCCAGGATCGTCCAGGCCGATTTTGGATCGTCCTGGGACGATCAGTGGAATTCAGCTTCAGATTTTGCCCAGAATTTGTTTTAAGTGATTTCCTGTAGGTATCGTCCAGGCCGATCGAGGTATCGTCCCGGGACGATCAGTGGATGGCACAAGTCAGTGAGTAGAGGTTTTTATCGCCTATGAATAGTAAACATCGTCCTGAAAAATCGTCCCTGGACGATAGGATTTTGGTCTGATCGTCCAGGCCGATCTGGACGATCGGCCAGGCCGATCTGAAGAAGATTTAAGGCAAATCAGCTCATTTGAAGAGAGAGAAAAATTAAAATAAAAAAATATCTGATTTTTCGTCTGAGGAGAGAGAAAAAGAGGATTTTGGAAAAGTTGATTTCGGGAAGACGCGGAGCCGTTTTCGAGCGAAGTAACTGTTGAAGAATTTGCTGTGCTCAAGGTAAGGCACATTCCGTCTTTCTCAATTTTCAGTTCCGTCGCGGTTGGCGGTATTTTTCTGTCCGGATTTCGTTTTTGTTACGATTTTTCGTCCGTATCTTTTGATTGGTTCAGTTTTTACCGCGTAAGTTTCTGTATATCGTTGCCGTGCCGGGTGTGCACGTTTTGACTATATTTTGAAGATTTTCGTCCGGGTGTTTTTGATTCGACTGTATTTTTAGTCGACCGGAATTTTCTGTGAAATCGTAAATTCTCTGTGCAGTAGAATAAATGTTCTGGAATGTGATTATCTATGTTCTGTGCGAATTCGGTAAATTTTCTTTGCAGGAATTTTTGTGTAAATTCTGTATACTGCCGTTGTGCTGCCCGATTTTCGGGTAATTTCTGAAATGTCCGAATTTCTTCTGATTTGAAATGCTATGTGTATAAGCTATAAAAAGGGAGTTATAAGGGGCCTGAATCCTATGAGATTCAGTTAGTGAAACGGGAAATCTGAAATGAGCTCAAATCTGAAATCTGATATCTGTTCTGTTCCGGATCCAATGAATTTTGTTTTGGTGCTATAAGCACATCTGTTTTGGTGCCGTGAGCACAAAGGGAGACATAAGGGGCCTGGATCCTATGAGATTCAGTCAGTGTCTGAGAAGGGAGGCATAAGGGGCCGGAATCCGTAGAGATTCCGTCAGTGTCAGGGCATTTAGCTATGTGTATCTGTTCTGTTCTGTACGAAATTGTAATTCCGATATGATATGCTTCGTACGATTCTGATTTCCGATTCTGATTTCTGAATTCTGATTCTGACTCTGTTGATTTGTTCTGATATGATCTGTACGATTCCGATTCTGATTTGATATCTGTCCGTATAAGTTCTGATTTTCGATTCTGTTTCGATTTCTGATCTGACTTCTGTCTGATGAATTTGGTTTTGGTTTCTGAGAATTTAGATTGGTGGTTTGTTGCTTTGCTGAGCTGTTGAGCTCACCCTTGCTTTCTGGTGGTTTTCAGGTTCTAGGAAGGGCAAGGAAGTTCAGGATTAGTTTCAGAGTCTGATCGGTATAGGTACTTTTGTACTTTTGATTTTTTGTACAGTCATGGCTTTTCTGTTCTGTCTTTCTTTCTGTCGAAAGCCATGCACTGTTCTGTAGATGATTATTTTTGAGGAAATGAAAAGATAGATGTTTTGTTCCGCTGCATTTGATGATTTTAGTAGCTCTGTTGTTCTGTGTGTTTCTGTTGAGTTAAGAATTTGGAAGATCAGTTCTGTGACCTAATCCAAAGCCAGATCCTGGATAAGCAAGTTTAGTTTAGCTCTCGTCGCGATCCGGCTCGGGCGGGATCCGTCCCCGTCGGGTCGTGACAAGCTTTTGTGGTATCAGAGCACTGGTTTTGGAAACAGGTCGAATTGTGAAACAGAGCTTTAGGAAGTGATCAGTGAGTCTGTTTGGGAGGTAGTTTTGGGTCGTTTGGCTTTTTATTGTGTTGTTTTTGTGTTGTTTTTGTGATAGTTTTCCGGATTTTCTGGATTTTTCTGTATGGATCAGCCAGACCCAGACATGACAGACGGTCAGAGTGATGATCAGGCAGCACCAGTGGGGAGTACAGCCCCAGTGGTCGGTGCTGATACGCTTTCACAGTTTGCGTCACTTGTTGCTCAGATGATGAGCGAGACCCAGAGCAGAGCTTCTACTGTTAGATCTGAGGATATTGATCGACACCTGCAGTTATTTTTGAGGTTGAAGCCTCCGAGGTTTGAGGGCGCTGTTGAGCCCAGAGCAGCCGAGGAGTGGCTGAGGAGATTAGAGAAGACTTTTGACGGGATGCAGTGTCCTGCAGATAGGAAGGTTCCGTTAGCAGTTTTTCTGTTGGACGGAGAGGCTGAGCACTGGTGGGATGGCCAGCAGGCAGCCAGATTTCAGGGTAGATTGAACTCTTTGATCACTTGGGAAGAGTTCACTGAGGTATTCAGAGATTGGTTTGTTCCCCCTTCTGCACGACAGCAGATGCAGGAGAGTTTTCTGAGGCTGGTTCAGGGGAGCAAGACGGTGATGCAGTACGAGGCTGAGTTTACTGCATTAGCCAGGTACGCTCCGCAGCTGGTTAGCACGTCTGCTGAGAGGTGCTACAGGTTTCTGAGAGGCTTACGAGACACTTTGAGGCAGCCTTTGATACCGTTCCAGATTTCTGATTTCTCTGAGCTTGTGGAGCGAGCTCGTCTGATTGAGAACGACATGACGACTACTCAGCAGCGGTGGACTGCGAGTAGGAAGAGGTTTGGAGGTGATACTTCTGGCAGTGGTTCCTCTGGGAAGAGGAGGTTTGTTTCTGGTTCTGGATCTGGAGATTCCAGAAGGAGCGGAGGATCGTCTGGTACTGCTACCAGTACGACTAGTTCTGAATCTGTCAGTACGGCACCTGTGTGCCAGAGTTGTGGACGGCGACACCATGGCCAGTGCTACAGGATAGCTGGTCTTTGTTTCAGATGTGGTCAGCCGGGACATAGGATTGCAGAATGTCCACAGATGGGATATGATCAGCGATCTGAGGGCTTAGTCAGACTTGTTGGTTCAGCAGCAGGAAGACCGAGGACTGTTCCTCCACGTCCTGAGGGAATTGCTGGTAGAGGTGGTGGTTCTAGTTCTGCACCACGGAGACCACCTACGATTCAGAGGGAGCAGAGTAGTTCTGTTGCTTCAGCTCCTGCTCCAGTTCAGCCACGAGTTTACAGCTTGAGTCAGCAGGAGGCTCGAGATGCTCCCGATGTGGTGACAGGTACGGTTTACATTTCTGATCAGCCCTGTCGTGTTTTGTTTGACTCTGGAGCGAGTCATTCCTTTCTGTCCGAGCATTGTTTTGAGCTTTTACATTTGGATTCGATGGTTTTACCGGTTTCTTTGTCCGTGATTTTACCGGCTGGGAATCCATTGATTGATCGACAGTTTTGTTTGTGTGAGATTGAGATTTCTGGCAAGAAGTGGAAATCGAGTTTGATTCAATTACCGATTTCTTCGTATGATGTGATTTTGGGAATGGATTGGCTGAGTCGGTATGAGGCTCAGATTGACTGTCTGAAGAAGCAAGTGAGTTTGCTTGTGGCTGGAGAGAGAGTTGTATTTCAGGGATTACGAGGTGTTCTCTCCAGTCTGATTTCTGCGTTGGAGGTGAGCAGAATGTGGAAGAAAGGATATCCAGTATTTTTGGCTTCGGTGCGGGATCTGAACCTGGAGGTTGGTTCTGTTTCTGAGATCCCTGTGGTACGGGAGTTTGTGGATGTTTTTCCTGAGGAGTTGGTCGGTTTACCTCCGGATAGAGATGTGGAGTTCTCTATCGATCTTTTTCCGGGTACCGCTCCGATATCGAAAGCTCCGTACAGGATGGCACCGAAAGAACTTTCTGAGTTGAAAGTTCAGCTTCAGGAGTTGGTTGACAGAGGGTTTGTACGTCCTAGTGTTTCTTCTTGGGGAGCACCTGTTCTGTTTGTGAAGAAGAAGGACGGTACACTCCGTATGTGTATTGATTACAGAGATTTGAACAAGGCCACGATCAAGAACAAGTATCCTTTGCCTCGGATAGACAACTTGTTTGACCAGCTTTCCGGATCTTCGGTATTTTCGAAGATTGATTTGAGATCCGGATATTATCAGGTGAAGGTGAAGGAAGCTGATGTGGTGAAGACTGCTTTCAGTACTCGGTACGGGCACTACGAGTTTTTGGTTATGCCTTTTGGGGTAACCAATGCGCCTGCGATTTTCATGGATCTGATGAACCGAGTATTCAGGGAATATTTGGATCAGTTTGTGATCGTCTTCATTGACGATATTCTGGTATATTCTGCATCTGAGGATGAGCATGCCAGACATTTGAGGATTGTGTTGGAGACTCTGAGGAGGCATCAGCTGTATGCCAAGTTCTCCAAGTGTGAATTCTGGCTGAAGAGTATTTCATTTCTGGGGCATGTGATTAGCGGAGAAGGTATTTCTGTAGATCCCCAGAAGATTCAGGCGGTTGCTGATTGGCCAAGGCCGACTACGGTATTTGAGGTACGTAGTTTCTTAGGCATGGCCGGATATTATAGGAAGTTTGTGAAAGGATTTTCACAGATTTCGACTCCTCTGACGAGACTGACTCAGAAGTCAGTTCCTTTTGTTTGGACACCGGAGTGTGAAGCTAGTTTTCAGCGATTGAAGGATTGTTTGACTTCAGCTCCAGTGTTAGCTCTTCCGTCAGGTACGGAAGGTTTTCAGGTGTTCAGTGATGCTTCACTGAAAGGACTGGGTTGTGTCCTGATGCAGCATGGTCAGGTAATTGCTTATGCTTCGAGACAGTTGAAACCACATGAGAAGAATTACCCGACGCATGATTTGGAGTTAGCTGCAGTTGTTTTTGCTTTGAAGATTTGGCGTCATTACCTGTATGGCGTCACATGTGAGATGTTTACTGATCATAAGAGCCTGAAGTACATTTTTACTCAGAAGGATTTGAATCTGAGACAGAGGCGGTGGCTCGAGTTGATCAAGGACTATGACCTGACTATTCAGTATCAGCCTGGGAAGGCGAATGTGGTAGCAGATGCTTTGAGCAGGAAGTCTTCTGGATTCTCAGGTATTCAGCTTACTTGTGATGACTTTCTGATTCGAGACATGGAGCGATTGCAGTTGGAGGTGATTTCCTCCAGTGATTTGGAGTTGGCTCAGATGAGTATTCAGTCTTCTTTGGAAGCAAGGATTCAAGAAGCCCAGAAGTCAGATTCTGATTATTCGAAGTTGCTAGCTCAGATTGGATCTGGTAAGACTCCTGAACTTCGAATTTCTGATTCTGGTGCTATTTTCTGTAAGAACAGGTTGTGGGTACCTGTGTTTGGAGATTTGAGGCGGGAGATTCTGTATGAATCTCATCATTCAGGCTACACTGTTCATCCAGGCAGTGGTAAGATGTATGCTGATATGAAGCTTTTGTTCTGGTGGCCTGGGATGAAGAAGGATGTGGCGGAGTTTGTGTCGAGATGCGAAGCCTGTCAGTTGGTGAAGGCAGAGCATCAGCGACCGGGTGGACTGTTGCAGTCGTTGCCTATCCCTGAGTGGAAATGGGAGGAGGTAACGATGGATTTCGCGATGGGTTTCCCTCGATCACGACAAGGACATGATGCTATTTGGGTAGTTGTGGATCGATTGACGAAGTCAGCCCATTTTCTTCCGATCAGACAGACGGATTCAGTTGAACGTTTGGCACAGATATATGTGAAGGAGATAGTCAGATTGCACGGTGTGCCTCGTGTGATTGTATCTGATCGAGATGGACGTTTTACTTCCAGACTTTGGAAAGGCATTCAGCAAGGCTTGGGTACGAAATTGCATTTCAGTACAGCCTTTCATCCTCAGACCGACGGACAGTCTGAGAGGACTATTCAGGTACTGGAAGATCTGTTGAGACTTTGTGTTCTGGACTTTAGCGGAAGCTGGGAAGATCATATTCCGCTGATTGAGTTTGCCTATAACAACAGTTTTCAGTCCAGTATCGGTATGGCACCGTACGAGGCTTTATATGGCAGGAAATGCCGTACTCCTTTGACTCTGACGGAGGTCGGAGATAGACAGGCTTTGGGGGCCACTTTTGCTGATGAAACTGCTCAGAAGATTCATTTGATAAGAGAAAGATTGAAAGCCGCTCAAGATCGTCAGCAGAAGTATTACAATCAGAAGCACAGATTTGTTGAGTTTCAGGTCGGTGACCTTGTGTATGTCAAAGTCAGCCCGATGAAAGGTGTGAGCAGATTTGGTCAGGTGAGCAAGCTTAGTCCAAGGTATGTTGGACCATTTGAGATTTTGGAAAGAATTGGAAAAGCTGCTTATCGCCTATTGCTTTCTGACTCTATGCCTGATGTGCATAATGTGTTTCACGTATCCACTCTGAGGAAGTGGGTATCCGACTCTGGGAAGAAGGTATCAGCTGACGAGGTTGAGATCCAGGAGAATCTGGCGTACAAGGAAGAGCCAGAGTTGATTTTGGCGTACGACGTCCGCAAGTTAAGAAATAAAGAGATTCCGATGGTTAAAGTCCAGTGGAAGCACCGGACTGCACGGGAAGCAACGTGGGAAAAGGAGTCTGATATGAGACGGTCGTACCCGTACTTGTTTTGACTGCGTTTGGATTGGATAATGTCGAGGACGACATTTTTCTGAGTTGGGGAGATTGTAATATCACAATCTGCTCCAGGATCGTCCAAGCCGATTTTGGATCGTCCTGGGACGATCAGTGGAATTCAGCTTCAGATTTTGCCCAGAATTTGTTTTAAGTGATTTCCTGTAGGTATCGTCCAGGCCGATCGAGGTATCGTCCCGGGACGATCAGTGGATGGCACAAGTCAGTGAGTATAGGTTTTTATCGCCTATGAATAGTAAACATCGTCCTGAAAAATCGTCCCTGGACGATAGGATTTTGGTCTGATCGTCCAGGCCGATCTGGACGATCGGCCAGGCCGATCTGAAGAAGATTTAAGGCAAATCAGCTCATTTGAAGAGAGAGAAAAATTAAAATAAAAAAATATCTGATTTTTCGTCTGAGGAGAGAGAAAAAGAGGATTTTGGAAAAGTTGATTTCGGGAAGACGCGGAGCCGTTTTCGAGCGAAGTAACTGTTGAAGAATTTGCTGTGCTCAAGGTAAGGCACATTCCGTCTTTCTCAATTTTCAGTTCCGTCGCGGTTGGCGGTATTTTTCTGTCCGGATTTCGTTTTTGTTACGATTTTTCGTCCGTATCTTTTGATTGGTTCAGTTTTTACCGCGTAAGTTTCTGTATATCGTTGCCGTGCCGGGTGTGCACGTTTTGACTATATTTTGAAGATTTTCGTCCGGGTGTTTTTGATTCGACTGTATTTTTAGTCGACCGGAATTTTCTGTGAAATCGTAAATTCTCTGTGCAGTAGAATAAATGTTCTGGAATGTGATTATCTATATTCTGTGCGAATTCGGTAAATTTTCTTTGCAGGAATTTTTGTGTAAATTCTGTATACTGCCGTTGTGCTGCCCGATTTTCGGGTAATTTCTGAAATGTCCGAATTTCTTCTGATTTGAAATGCTATGTGTATAAGCTATAAAAAGGGAGTTATAAGGGGCCTGAATCCTATGAGATTCAGTTAGTGAAACGGGAAATCTAAAATGAGCTCAAATCTGAAATCTGATATCTGTTCTGTTCCGGATCCGATGAATTTTGTTTTGGTGCTATAAGCACATCTGTTTTGGTGCCGTGAGCACAAAGGGAGACATAAGGGGCCTGGATCCTATGAGATTCAGTCAGTGTCTGGGAAGGGAGGCATAAGGGGCCGGAATCCGTAGAGATTCCGTCAGTGTCAGGGCATTTAGCTATGTGTATCTGTTCTGTTCTGTACGAAATTGTAATTCCGATATGATATGCTTCGTACGATTCTGATTTCCGATTCTGATTTCTGAATTCTGATTCTGACTCTGTTGATTTGTTCTGATATGATCTGTACGATTCCGATTCTGATTTGATATCTGTCCGTATAAGTTCTGATTTCCGATTCTGTTTCGATTTCTGATCTGACTTCTGTCTGATGAATTTGGTTTTGGTTTCTGAGAATTTAGATTGGTGGTTTGTTGCTTTGCTGAGCTGTTGAGCTCACCCTTGCTTTCTGGTGGTTTTCAGGTTCTGGGAAGGGCAAGGAAGTTCAGGATTAGTTTCAGAGTCTGATCGGTATAGGTACTTTTGTACTTTTGATTTTTTGTACAGTCATGGCTTTTCTGTTCTGTCTTTCTTTCTGTCGAAAGCCATGCACTGTTCTGTAGATGATTATTTTTGAGGAAATGAAAAGATAGATGTTTTGTTCCGCTGCATTTGATGATTTTAGTAGCTCTGTTGTTCTGTGTGTTTCTGTTGAGTTAAGAATTTGGAAGATCAGTTCTGTGACCTAATCCAAAGCCAGATCCTGGATAAGCAAGTTTAGTTTAGCTCTCGTCGCGATCCGGCTCGGGCGGGATCCGTCCCCGTCGGGTCGTGACAAATCCAAATACAACTTGTTTCTTCCAGTGAGTTTACAAAATTTCTGCGAATTCCTGGCATTTCTCGAAAATCCGGCAGAGTTCCGGCGTCTTCAGGCGGCAAGAAGAGTTTCGGCGGTGGTCGAGGAGGTGAGGAATCTCCTTTTCCCCTTTCTCCTCTTCTTCTTCTTTCTTCTGTGAGTTCCTGGCGTTTCCTGAAAGTCCGGCAGGGTTTCGATGCCTTCAGGCGGCAGAAAGAGCTCCGGCGGCGGTGGTCGAGGAGGTGAGGAATCTCCTTTTCCCCTTTCTCCTTTCTCCTTCTCCTTCTCTTCTTCTTCTCTCTCTTCACTTCCCCCCCTTGGTGTAGAATGAGGGCTCAATTTATAGTTTTTCTGGAGTGGCACAGCCCGTAAATAGGCGTGAGATCAAGGGCGAATTGGGAGTGATCCGAATGGACGGCTGATATCGAATCCTTCGATCATGCACCGTTCGTTGGATATTTGAAGGCCTTAATGATTTCTGAATTTGATGATCTTGGACTCGTTGGATTCGTCTCGTCGAGCCGTTCGATTCGAGTATAAGCTCGTCAAAATCGGAGACCGTTTGGTAACTCAAATTGCGGTTTGAACCTCCCAACAGCGCTTCGAACCTTTGATTCGGACTCATTTAGGCTCGGATTGGGTTGATCTTGGTGTCGTTGGGTTTCTATTTCCGAGACGCTCAGTTTGACTGTAATCTCGCTGAAATCGGAGTTCGTATGCTCCCGAAATTAATTTTTGAAGTTTCCAACTAGGTTTTGCCTCGAGATTCGTGCCCGATCAAGATGATTTTGCAATGCCGTATCAAAGCTTAATCAATAAAACTCCCAATTTCAAAAGTTAAGGCCTTACAATGATATCCTTTTAGGTTTGATTGTGTTGGTATTCTAAATAAAAAAAAATCAAACAAATTATTACTAATGGCAAAATTTTCCTCCTTACAAAATAAAGCCTTAAAGTGGATGTAGCATTTTACCCATAACAATAATCATACCAATTTTGCAAAATTCTAGCATACATCTTTATTGATCACTCAAAAAAATCCCCACACAAGCAATATATACTAAATTCCTCATTGTTGCGTCTTAGAATATTCGCGGCGGTAAAGAAATATAAAGTTTAACGTCTTAGCTTAGTACGAAGATCCAACACACCAACAGATGAAAGAGAGGGCACATTATTTATAAGTGACACCAGATATTTTTTCATGAAAAATCCTGAAAAAATGGGAAAAATCATAGGACCTGACCCAGTTTGAATGAATCCACTAGTATATGCAGTTGATTACAAATGGGGCCCTTCCTTAGGGGAAATTCTTGACTTGATGTAACAAATATACATCATATAGATTGCATTACATTGTGGAATTTGGAAGAATCAGAATTGATATGTTTGTTTGGTCGGCAGGACCATAGTCGGCTGGCAGCATGGGTTGGAAAGATCATACTCAGGTGATGGTTGTTAGAAGGATCATAATCAGCGAGCGATGAAAGTAGGAAAGACCATTGTCGAGTGACGGAGGTGGAAAGACCGTAGTTAGGTGAGGGTGGCCGGAAGGATTGTAGGAAGATCATCGTTATCTAGTGACAGGGGTTGGAAGGACCGTAGTCGGTTGGTGATGGAGGTCCGAAGTCCGACAATGGGTAGAAGTTTGGTGTCATGCAGAAGTACAACAGTAGACAGAAGTCCGGCTTCAAATAAAAGTCCGACGATTGGCAGAAGTCCAACTACGAAAAGAAGTCCAGCAACGGGTGGATGTTCGATGGAATGTAGAAATTTGGTGACGAGCGGAAGTCCGACATCGCGTAGAAGTCCAATGAAAGTCCGACGAATTGTAGAAGTCTGGTGACATGCATAAGTCCGGTGATGGGCAGAAGTTTGGCGTTGCGTAGAAGTCCGACGAAAGTCCGAAGATGAACAGAAATCCAGCGTTCGGTAGAAATCTGGAGACGAGCATAAATCCGACATTGGGTAAAAGTTTGATGAAAGTCCTATGACTGGCAGAAGTCTGACGACCAATGGATGTCTGGTGTCTGGTAGAAATCCGATGATGAGTGGAAGTCCAGCATCGGGTAGAAGTTCGACAAAAGTCCAACAACTAGCAAAAGTCTAACGGGCAGAAGTTTGGTGACGGGCACAAGTTCGACATCGGGTAAAAGTTCGTTGATGGACAAAAGTCTGGCGAGGTGCAGAAATTCGATGACGGGTGGAAGTCCAGCATTGAGTAGAAATTCGGCGACGGGCGGAAGTCTACCGTTGGGTAGAAATCTGACAATGGGTGGAAGTTCAACGTTAGGTAGATATCTAACGATAGGTGGAAGTCCGACGTTGGTTAGAAATCTGGCTATGGGTGAAAGTTTGGTTTTAGTCGGTGGCCAGGAGGTGGTTGAGGAAGAGTTTGGTGACCAGAGAACTCTTCATTCTCTTCTTGCTTGGGCCTCCTTTTTCTCTCCCAAATGAAAAATGATGGGTATATTTATAGTTTTCTGAGAGTGTCATGGCCAGTAAATTAAAGGAAGATCAAGGGTACTTTGGGAGTGGTTTGAATGGACGGCCGATATTGATCCCCTTGATCATAAACCATTCGCTGGGCATTTGAAAGTTTAAATGATATCATGATTTGGCAATCTTGATCTCGTTGGATTTGTCTCGCCGAGCCGCTCGATTTGACTATAAGCATGTCATGTTTGGAAATTATTTGGTCATACAAATTATGATTTGAACCTTCCAAATGTGCTTCGGGTCTTTTATTTGGACCCATTGTAGCTTGGATTGGATTGAATTTGGTGTTGTTGGGTTCGTATTTTCGAGACATTTAGTTCGACTATAAATTTGTTAAAATCGAAGTTCGGATGGTCTATGATTGAATTTTGGAAGTTTACAACTTAATTTTGCCTTGAGATTCGTGTCTGATCAAGATAATTTTTTTGATAATATATCACTCATGTTTAGCTTTCTCCTCTTTCTCTTTAAGATTTTCTTCCTTCTTAAAAAGAGCTAGTATGCGAGCTATATGTACATTATGATGGGAAACATACTTCATAAGAGGAACACAAACTAATAACAAAGGAATATGCATACCAATCAAAATCCTAGAGGAAAGAGTTTCTAGCCATAGTACAACTAACGTCTTTTTTTGAATTTTTATATTCATGAAATCTCAATTTTGCACGTCAAAGAAACAAAATGAAAGAGGGCTACATGGAAGAAAATTTTGCTCACTTGCTTCCAAAATACTAGACGTAAGAAAAAGAAATAGATATTTTCTATTTTAGAGATGAATCCTTCATCCTTGTCATCATCACCCTTTGCTAGTGGTCGTCACGACTAGATAAATGCTTAATTATTGCTTGACGTTGAGGTTCACAAATCATAGAAGCTAGTTTTCAGGTTCGAATCCCATTTTGCAAATGGGTCGCTAATACAAATTTGGATCCAACTCATTGGGTTATCGGGTTGACCCGACCCAACACGACCACTGCGACCGCTCTAGCAAGACGAGGCAGCATCGGTGCTGGCAGGTCGGCGAAGGAGGCATTACCACGTTGGACACGAGATGGCGAGGCGAGGCAGCGCTGACGACAGGCGGGCAGAAGTGACATGGGCGGGTTGGCACGACGAGCTAGTAGGTGCAGGCAACGCAGGTCAATTTGAGTTATTTTCGGGTTTCCAAGTCAACCCGAATCCGACCCGATTTTTGAAACAGGTACATTTGTTGAACCCGAACCCAACCCATTTCTCAAATGAGTTGACCCTAGCTCGAAACTTTTGGGTCGGATTCGAGTCAGATTTTCGAATCGTGTCAAATATTGACATCCCTAATTGTCACACACCGACTAATAACATGTGTAAACTATCATTCTCTTACTCACGAGTTGAAAAGCGAGCACTCAAGATATGCTACCACCAATATTCACAACAATAAGTGAGCTCAAGAGTGGTGAAGATGAAGTGTAGAAAATGGAGAATCTAGAGAGGCAAACACCAAAAAACCCTAAGTTATTGTGTGTTAACTCATCAAGCACAAATCACAATTGGTACCTTCACAAATCAATCTTATCCACGAGATTTACTTTTAAGAGACTTGATAAGTGGCTCATGATTCTAGCTTAAGCTAGCTTATGAGTTGATTTGGCTAACTTTCACCCTTAATAAAGAAGGTGCAAATTTATTAAAAAATAAAATTATAAATACTAAGAACAAATAATTTTTTGTATTATTAACAAATAAATTTATATTTAAACTGAACTAAAATAAATAAAATATATATTTAATTATTATTATTTAAGGGAAATTTGAATTTATATGCCTGAAGTTGAAGAAATATGCTTGTAGTTTTATTTCTTGGAGAAATATAATTGAAGGTTTTTTTCGAACTCATGTATCTTCGTATTTGACCATGTATTACTTTTTCTAGTCTATCATGGCTCAAATTAGTTCAAACAAACTTAATCAAAGTTGAAACCGTATATGAGAAAATTTTGAGCCATGATTGAACATTATTTGAACCTTTTTCAAACACTGTGATCTGATCAGGTTCTTACATTATATATCGACATATTTTTCAAATCTTCACATTAGAGGACCCTAATCCCTAATTAATGGGTATGATTGAGACTCCATAAAATATGCTCTTTAAGACCATCTAGATTTAAACTACTTTCATATATAAATAACTTATATATTTTGAATTCATAATAATGAGTTGATGAAGTAATCAAATATTAAATAAAATAATCACCTAACAAAATTGCTTAATCAATTGGCTCTCCTTTCTATTAATCTTCAACAACATGCTTAAATGCTTATTAGTTCAACTTTCAACAATCACAAATATCCTATCATTGCCTTTAATATTCAACAAAATTATGTCAATAGCCTCGAAGTGCCTAAATATTTTTCCAATATTACACCTCTAACACTTTAGTGTTTTCTCTAAATGTATGATTAGACCAAACATCAATTTATGTAGTAAAACAACTCAAATTAATGCTAAAATAATAAATTTGAAACATGTTCACGCTATTTTTGAATAATTTTCGAACAATAATGAAACCTTAATATAATCTTGACTAACCTTGCCAAACATTGTTTGAACAAGGTTCCAAGTTCCAACATCGATCATATCTTGTTTGAACCTTGATTGAATTATTTTTGGACTATGATGAAACATTTTTCAATTATTACTCAGGTCGTTATTTGGAAATACGAACAACATTTGAAAAAAAAATTATATCATAATTCGAACATGTTTCAATCAATATCAAAATAAATTTTATTCAATTTTAGAAACTAGTAATTTGATGTCTAATATCCTTTTGGGTTTAAGGTTCAAAATGCAAGTGATGTTTTTAAAATTAGATAACCAAACATATAATATCACTAATCTGTAACGTCTAATCGGAGCAGAGATAGAAACTTTAACTTAGAACTATTACACTACAATGACAATCATAGAAGAGGAATATATTGAGAATAGAAAGTGCAAGAAAATCTATGGCAAGTTAGGAGTACTCCATTAGATGGTTTATATTGCTTCCTTCGATCAGAGAGTTTTCATCAACCATTTAAGTACTTTAATAATGTCAGAATTAAGTGATAGTCAGCTCGATGAATTCACCTCATGGAGCCACTCGATTCGACTATAAGTATGTCATATTTGAAGATTATTTAATCGTCCAATGAATGTTTTGAAACTTTTAAATATACTTCAATCCTTTGATTTGGGCTCATTTGATATCGGATTGAACCGATTTTGATGTCATTGGGTTCGTTTTGTCAAGTCGTTGAGTTTAACTATAAGTTCGCTTAGGTCAGAGTTGAAATGACCCCAAATTTAATCTTTAAAGTTTACAATTCAATTATAACTTAAGATTAGTGCTTGATTAAGATGATTTTTGGAGACATATCAATAATCAGTGGCGGATTTACCATGGGGGTAGTGGGGGCATGGGCCCCCCACTGACTTTTCAATTTAAGCTTAATTAAATTTTATCTATAGCTAATTAATTACAATTAAATGCATATTTCTTTTATTTCTACCATCTGCTTCGTGTCTAGGGAATTGTAAATTTGAAAATATCATTTCGCCTGCTTTCACGTGGACAGACTGAAGTAGCTTCACGCCTCTAGGTTAGACTTCGCTTCGCCTCCTTTCATGTGAGGAGGCCGAACTCCGATTCTTCGAAGCATATTAGCCATTAGCGAAGGCCGAAGGAAACCGACCGGCGACTTAGAAACAATATCCTTGCTCGGCCTCTGGAATCGCCTCTGCATTCTTGTCACGGCGGCTCACTGGCTTGCCACGGGACGGAGGACGGTGAGTCGATGACTGCATTCACCGGCGAAGTTCTTGTCTCTTTGGTACATCTGAGAAATCTGCCTTCAAGGTATTGTTCTTCACTTCTTCTAAGTTTTACAGTTAGATAACTGTATAAAAACTCTAAATCTTACTGTATTTCTTATAGATGATTTGTTTTTTAAAGCTTGAAAGGCTTATGAAATTTTTTATTTGGTTGTTGTGTTTAACTAATTTATGTTTTTTAAGATTGCTTTATTGTGGCCATGTGAATGTGATTCATTTTTAACTTTTTAGAGGAAAACATGGAATGTCACCATTAAAGTAAGAATAATGTGTATTCTCATAATTTATGCATTCACGAACATTTTCATAAGCAAAGAATTTCCAGTGCTCAACTGCTCTCCGTAACAATCAGACAAATTTTTTAATTAGTTATTATTTGACTAGCATAGAACCTTCTTTTGTTATGAGCATAAAAATTTTAATCTTGATTTTATTAAAATTATATTTGGAAAGGTATTTCAAAAGAAAATTTGCAGGAGATGAGCAAAAAAAATTATCTGAGGGCAACAATACACAATTTAAACAAATTCGTGTTGAAACAAATTTTGCTAATATCCCTGCTGATCCGACTTTGAAAAAAAAATATGAATTATCATCATAATGAGAGGAATAGTGTTTGGAGACTATAATTCTGGATTATAACAAATGATTTAAAAAAAATTTTAAAACCGCCCATGCCGGTCCCAAACACAGTTGAAAAAGGTTGAGTTTTTTTTACTTCAATGATTTGTGCCGAAAAAAAAAAAATCCTGACTCCGCCCTGTCAATAATACTTGAGCATCCTTCTTAGGTGTATTTTTGGAGCCGTTAATACGTCCTCCGACCGGATGCAGAGGAACATCCGGTCGTAGGCAAAATACCGCCATACCGAGGTGTACCGAGTTTTTCCAAAAAAATTCGGTACACCTCGGTATAGACGGGATTTTGCCTACGACCGGATGTTCCTCTACATCCGGTCAACCGAACCAAATAAAAGTTCGTATTTTTGGGCTTAAGAAAAAACGGGGCATATTTATTGAAGAAGTGAAATACTAAGTTTACTAATTTGGTAATCATGGGACATATAAAGTTAAATATATTTAAAAAAAAAAAAAAAAAAAAAGATAAAAATTATCCAGACAGCACAATCCAGACCATGACCGAGCGGGTTCAGTCCCTCGTCACTCAGTTGCATTTCTTCTTGTCAAGCCAAAAAAACGGCTGAGCCAATCCTTCCGTTGGGGCTAATTTTGAAATTTAAAAAAACAGCAGCTCGCCGCTCACTCTCAAAAATTTTCTTGGGCAAGCTCATCGAAGAAACTCGGCACTTGATTGCATTTCTTCTCCGATTCTTCCTAGGCGCAATCCCTTCCTCGGCCCTATAGGTTTGCTTTTTTCATCTTCTCCATTTCTTCGTTGCCCCGTGAAGTAGCGTTTTGAAGGGCTTCTGCTTCTGTGAAGTAGTGTTTTGAAAGACTCGCTAAAGAAGCGTCTTCGTCTCCTTCGACGGGAGTCGGATCGGAAGTCAGAACGGGAGCTCGCTCGCTGCAAAGGTAACCGTCCTTATTTCCCGTAGATCTGCCAATGCTCCTTCGCTCCTTCGACGACGTTACCTTCGTATCGGATCTGAAACCACACCTCCTTGCCGTCCTCTGTTGGTTTGGAAGTAAGCACGACTAGGGGAGCTTGCTCTTGCTCTTTACCAAGGTAGCCATCTTTCTTTCTTTCGCGCGCTTCTTCTTGAGCCAAATCCTAATCCGCCGAACGAAGGGATTTGGATTTAGGCGGATTTACTCGGATTTACGCCGTAAATCCGGATTTAGGCAGGCATCGAATTTAAGCGACCTCAAAAAACCGTATGGCTGGATTTAGCGTAAATCCGACTTAAATCCCGCTGTATATCCGATACCAAACAGCCCCTTAGTAAATCTGGGATTTATGCCAAAAATCGGGCAACGGCAGATTTCTCTCTGCGTGACATTTAAGTGGTTCTCAAATCCCATTTGGCAGGATTTATGCTAAATCCTGCTCAATTCTTGCATAAATCCCGTTTCCAAACAGCTCCTAGAGGTTTAGCATTGAAGGTTTCTTGAGAGAAAGGTCGTTTATAAGAACATTTTCTCTTTGATTTCATAATATTTTTCTACACCTAGTTTTTTTCTCCTCATTTTTTCATATCATTTTTAGATCCAAGAAATTTGTAGGGAAGATTGTCTGAGGAATGTGCATTTTCTATGCTATCAGCCTATCACATTCAATTTTTTCACTTCATGAACGTATTTTCTAGATCTAGACATTTGTGGTTCTGTTTTCTCCTCGTCCATTGAAGACCTAGTGATTTTACAGCTATATACAGTATTATGATATGAGGAGGCTTAAATTTTTTCTGATGGAAGTTCATCTACCTTGTTTCTAGCTTGCGTCGGACGCTTTTGGTCTGCAGCTCCATCTTCCGTGGCCTTCTCTCGTACCATCAATATCTGCCATAAATGCATATGATGATGAAGTACTTTCTTGCTGATTTTTGTGGTGTATGAAACTTTATATGCAGTATCTTATAATGGAATTGCACGCACAATACAGTTTAGGATATTACTGGTCGTATGAATTGTTTAAGTTGAAAATAAATTTAATCATTGGAGCATCAGTCGAAACTTTGGCTCCCTTTTGATTTGCCCACACTAACACTTGATTCATCTCCTATATGCTTGAAAATCTTAAAGAATTAATAGATGGGAAAGTGCTCATCCTTGCAAAAAACCATTAAAGTGGCATGAAGTTTATTTCAGGTAATGAGAGAATTTTCAATGAAGTTTATTTTTCGCCATTTCTGGTAATGAGAGAGTTATGGAATAAATTATAATAATAGATGCCCCTTTAAACAGTTCACCAAATTTTATTGTTCATTCTTTCTATTGTTTATCTCCATGAGATGAATGAGGTCCTTTTCTAATCCTTTGGACAAGTCCTGGTAATGAGGGTGGCATTTGATACCAAAATGAAGAGGAAGCCTTCCCTTTATCAAGAAGGTGGGGATGGTGATTTGGAAGTTTAACAATGCCATATTTTACCAAAGATTGACATGGCAGATTGTGTTGATGGTGGGTTGTCCTTTTATTGAGTTCTCTTGGCTATGACTTGTGATTAATGCCCCTAGAGCACTGACGAAACATGATTATTAGATTTAAGTTTTATTTTAACCTAATTAGTATTTATTTAAGTATTATTATACTTTTTCATTTTTATTTGTATATTTTAATTGCTATTTGATTTCTATATAATAAGTAAAAACACCATTTTATATAGAACTTTTACTTAAAATTTTGATTAATGAATGATTTTATATATTGAATTTTCTTGCTAAATTTGTTATCAATTGTCTCTTCTCCTCCTCATTTTTTTCTCTTAATTATCTATTCTATCTCTTCTTTAATCTCTTACTATTTACATCATCAATGATTTTAATGTCTCGCTCTTCATGTTATATTCTACACCACCCATTGTATTTGCTTAACCCTCAATGACAAGATTCTTTTGAACTCCACCTTAACATCATTGGTCATTTACCTATGTCATCAAACCCCTTCTATAATGATCACATTTTCATTACGTAATCGAACCGCTCATCGTGAGCCTACTTGTATTGTTCACATGTACTACCTCTCTATTTGAACTAGGCTTGTTGGTCTTGCCATTTCATCGTGTTTTTTCCCCGCATCATTATGGCTTACTTGCACCATATTTATGTGGGTCCATTGATTTATTCCAATTGGTTAATTCTCGTATAGAGCAGTTGATCAATGACATTAGCTAAACTTAACTTTCAAAATTTTCCTTGAAGGCTTAAAAGATGCTCTAACTGTGGGTGCTGAATGGTCCTGAATTCGGCTATTAAGTGAATGTTATATCATTCTATTTGAGTTGTTATCTAGGTCAATTTTCTAGAAGGCATGCTGAATTTTTAGATAATTCACTATCTATAAATTTGACTGTCAAATAAGAACTTCCTGATATGATTCAAGTTTTTCTTACATGCACATGTATCTATGGTTAATTAACCCTTCCAATCACAAAAGAGGACATTGGTGGTTGATAGGCTCTACGATGCTTTGTTTTAATAGTGTAATATTTTAATTTGGGGAGAAGAATATAATATCATTAGCTAGGAGCCGATAAGAGAATAATAATAAGCTCAATCAAGATCCAATGATTTCATCTTCTTAGGTTATTATGCACCTTGAACTGTTTAAGTAGTGAAGGGTATTTGATCCAACACAATTTAAGAATCATTTTTAGTAATCATGGCCTCATGGGTTGAACCATCAAAAGGAACTGTGTAAACTTGGGGCAAAAACTTATTGAGGGGGCTAACCAATTTTGAGTTGATTTTAACTTGCTGAGGGTTTTGTGTCATATTAAGTGTGCCTTATGGCTTACAACTTGTAAACTTAGGCATTAAGAAATATTCATGCTTAGGCCATAATTGTAATATAGTTATGCCATCATAATTGGGCTAACCCCTCTGTCAGAGGTCATATGCAATGTTTTTATTAGTGATAGATTTTTTTAGATGTGATCATATGGACAGACTTTTCATAGCATTGATTTTTTGTATTGGTTAAACTTAAATTTATCAGCTGATGGAGAATGGATGGGTGACTACCCTAAGCATAATTTATTCACTTAATGCCTGGATTTTTTAATTTGTTCAGTTCTTTAGTATACTTTTGAAAAATACAGTTTGGTTTAACAGTTAATCTGGAAAACCATAAAGCATAACTTGTTGCTTCTTGTTCCAACAGCAAGGAATGCATAACTCAATACATCTCTTTCGCAATTGTTTTCTTAATTTAACTTCCTGGTTTTTTCTACAAGATGCCACCTTTTATTCGGAAACAATACCAACTTCTAATTAATTAATTATTTATTTATCATCAGGGAGGGCTAGTCATCTGCTTACAATCTTAAATTTTCCTTTCCCCTAAAAGAGATGACATCTGTGACACCTAGTACTCCGGCTTCTAAGATTGAAAAAACTCCAGTGTCTACTCCTGGAGGTTCGAGGGGCAGGAAGGAGAACATTTTGGTAACTGTACGTTTGAGGCCCCTTAGCAAAAAAGAGCAATCCCTAAAAGATCAAGTTGCCTGGGAATGCATTGATGACAATACAATTGTCTTGAAGCCATTATCACATGATCGATCTAGTTCATCAGTTCAATATACTTTTGGTATGGAGCATATTTTGGATCAGTTAGTTCTTGTACTTGACACTTGGGTTATTTTACTGTTGGTACTATTTATTGGTCATAGTTTATCATAGGAGACTCAAGCAGATGCTAATTGTTAGATGGGCGTTTATTTCTCTTTCTTCTTTCAGACAAAATATTTGGTCCTACATGCCCATCTGAAGTTGTGTATGAAGAAGGAGCTAAGGAAGTTTCCATGTCAGCATTGAGAGGAATCAATGGTATTACCTGAACTGAATATTTACCTTTACTTGTTAGTTTCTTTTGAATATATTCACATAAAACTATTCACTAATCCATATGTATGCTCTCATAGATACATGAGTCGTTTAAAATGCCTTAATTGGATTAACTGTTGAATTAATTGCTATAACTTGTTCCTGTATTCTATGTAGCTACTATTTTTGCTTATGGACAGACAAGTAGTGGTAAAACATACACCATGAGGGCGATAACCGAGAGTGCCGTTAATGACATCTACAAACATATAGAAAATGTAAGCTTCACTGCCAAATTGTGCCCCCAGTGCTAATTGTATCTTTCATAATTATGAAATTTGCTGTTTTGAACGCTTTGTTCTGAATGTTTTATATTTAGAACTCAGATAGGGAATTTATTATCAAAATCTCTGCATTGGAGATTTATAACGAGGTTGTGAGAGACCTGCTAAAGCCTGATTCTGGGCCTCTAAGGCTTTTAGATGACCCTGAGGTAAATATCCAAATCTTTATGATAATATCAATTAAGTTGGAAATTCGCTCATCTTCATGTTGAATATTTCTTTAAATTTTGTCCACATAACAGCTCTTTTTTTCCATTTTTTTTTTTAAATTTCAGAAAGGAACCATCGTTGAGAAACTAGAGGAAGAAACTGCAAGAAACATAGAGCATTTACGGCAACTCATTAGCATTTGTGAAGGTAATTCTTTGAAGATCTTGGCAAAAAGAAAGCATGCTTATATTTCTTGGCACTGTTTCCATATTTCACCTCTGAAATAAATCAATCATTTTTTTTATCATGTTGTACAGCTCAGAGGCAGGTTGGCGAAACTTCCTTGAATGATGCTAGCTCAAGATCTCACCAAATAATCAGGCTGGTAATCTCAATGTTGTGTTATGTTTTACTTGGTGATATATGTCAGTTACTATTGCATTGGCTCTTGCAGACAATTGAAAGCAGCCTCCGTGAAAATTCTAGTTGTGTAAAGTCTTACGTTGCCAATTTGGTTAGTATGTCGATTTCAGCTATTTTTGGAACCATTTTCATTTTCTTATTAGATTTAACGTGCTTACTATTAGATTCTCGCAGAACTTCGTAGATCTTGCTGGTAGTGAGCGGGCATCTCAAACTAATGCTGAGGGTACTAGGCTGAAAGAAGGTTGCCATATAAATCTTAGCTTGCTGACTCTGACAACCGTTATCAGAAAACTGAGGTCAGGGATTTACATGTATATCTTTGATTTTGAAGTTAAACCATGATTATTCAACCATAATTGAAAATTTACAATTTAATTATTTTAATTTTCTATCTTTTTTTTTTTTGTTTTGTTCTATTTGGAGCTGAAGGTAAGTTGAAGATTTTTTTTTTTTTTTTCAACAATTTATAGTAATTGTAATATTAAAAGAAAGCATTTGAGATTCGCTATAGTTATGTTTTAAGTCATATCCAATAGGCTTCGTTTAGGATGGCTTTCTCACTGCTTCTTAAAGTAACTTTTTAGTATAAAATTAATTTTTTTTTATTAAAAAACTGCTTTAAGAAGCAGTGTTAAAGCTATCCCAAACGAAATGTAATAGGCCCACCAAACTATTTTTCAGGTTAGCACTATCTTTTTTGTTGAAACAATATAACTATACAACCAACTTGACTATATTTTTGTATTGGTAATTTTCAAGAGAAAAGCAATGATACCGTAGAATTATTTTGTAATTTTGTGTGTGTTGAAAGTACAATTTTGTCACTATCCACAACAGTGTTGCCTGTAGTATTGCAGTTGTCGTAGTGGCATTACTATAACAAAGCTATTGTTCCAACTATATATTATGGTTTAAGTTATTTGATTTATTTTATGTTTTGGTTTTATGTTGATTTTTCCCTTTGTTTTTCAAGATTATTAGTATGCTATATCAATATCTATTTTTGTTAGGGTTGAGTACTGGTTGTATAAAGCTCTTTGATGGACTTGTTTTTCTTGAAATTTATTAAGTCATGTGAGATTTTGGATTTAGTCCTCGTGGGCTAGTTGAAAATATGATTGTTGTAAAAATATAAGTGGTTGCCTATGGTCTATAGTTAAAAAAGAGTTTAACCATTGATATATGTTAGCTATCTTTGCTCCATCTTTGGTTCAATCCCTATCAAGCGAAGTTGAAGTTGATGGATTAGTTGCGTTTGAATGGTTCATGTTTTTGTGGGTTTCATGGGCCTTTTATGTTTTCAGTCATGGTTGAACAAAATTCGAGAGTAGGTGATTCATATGGTGCCTCCACATAAGTATGCTTTCGATGTATGATACTTGATAAACTTTTGCGTGAGGAAATTGATGGCTGATGTGGAGAGCTCTCATGTATGAGGAAGATTGTTAAGGTACATGAGGTTTTTGATTTGGTTTGATACCAGATAGTTGAATTTATTGGTGTGGTAAATAATAATGGGCTGACACTCACCCGTAGGATAAAGTTTTTAGGTTAAAAATAGGCTTAACCACGGGTGTGAATGGCCAACTTTGACTCTTTAACTTAAAAGTCTGGCTTCTTTTCCAATGAGAACTTATGCATGGACTAAAGAATTGTAAATGAATCCGTTATTTTCAAAATTTTCTTGATGAAAATGCCCTAGTCAGTTGATTTACACCTCATTTTTGTTACTTTAATAGTACTCGAAGTATTCGTCTATTTTTCCCCCTTCTTCCCCTGGATACATATTTATACACTATGAAATGGGTCTTACGTGAACTTTTCTGTTTTCTTCTCATCAAAACCACGCATTACATTTTTGTTACTTTCTTTGTTCTTAATTTCGAAGAATAACAATTTCTTGTGCATCCTACAGTTGGATCTTGACATTGTCTATTTTATGGCTTGCAGCGATGGAAAAAAATCTGGCCATGTACCATACAGGCAGTCCAAGTTAACACGTATCCTGCAACTATCTCTTGGAGGGAATGCAAGGACGGCAATAATATGTACAATGAGTCCTGCACTTAGCCATGTTGAGCAATCTCGCATCACACTCTCCTTTGCTTCCTGTGCAAAGGAAGTTATGACCACAGCACAAGTTAATATGGTAAGCACGCGATATGATATTTTTGCTTTGCAATCATTTTTCTCGATCCATATTCAAATTGTTTTCTTGTCCATTAATCAGCTGGTGTTAGTTAATCAGGTTGTGTCAGAAAAGCAGTTGGTTAAGCAGCTGCAGAGGGAGGTAGCCAGACTTGAAGCAGAACTGCGCACTCCAGAACATTCTGCACCCTCAAATTCTGAAGCCATCCTAATGGAGAAGGAAATCCAAATCAAGAAGGTGTAAAGGAACACAAATCAGCTTATATTTATACGCTTTTGCTGTTTTTCAAATTGGATTGGATTCTGTAAATTTTATTAGCTTCAGCTTGTTTCTAAAGGTCATGTCACTGTTATGTGGTTCTATGGGCTGAAAATTATTACGTGCGGCATCCGGATTCGTCTGGAGGCGAATCCGGACGCGCTACGTTATCCGGGATCAGTGCATTCGGGTGACGTGGTGAATCCGGGCGAATCCGGACACCGCACGTAATAATCTCTCCCAATGGGCAGGCTTAATTTATCATTTATAAGGTAACCGTTTTCGTTTTTTATTGACAGATGGAAATGGAAATGGAAGAGTTAAAGCGGGAAAGAGATATTGCGATGTGCCAATTAGATGAACTTCGAAGAAAAATGGGGCAAGATCAATGTGCCAGCAATGTAATGTTGCATTCCTATTTTGGTCATTTTTTTAGTTGTTCTTTCTCTGCTACCCTACATCACATGACTTCTGTATGAATTGTAGGGGCGGCATCCACTTGAATCGTCACCTCGCCGGGTTGCTAAATGTTTAACCTTTTCCGGTCAATCAAGAAACCCTTTGAGGCAGTCATCGACTGCGCCATCCATGCTTGTCCATGAAATCCGTAAGCTTGAGCAGTTACAGGTCCAACTTGGTGAGGAAGCCAACAGAGCTTTGGAAGTCTTGCAGAAAGAGGTGGCCTGTCATAGGCTTGGGAACCAAGATGCTGCCGAGACCATTGCGAAACTCCAAGCTGAAATAAAGGAGGTGAGGGCTATTAGATCTCTAACAACAATAGTTGACATCAGAGACATGGCCAGCAACCCGAAGGCCGGCGCCAATCTGAAAGAAGAGATTACTAGACTACATTCACAGGGAAATACAATTGCAAATCTTGAGGAGCGGCTAGAAAATGTCCAGAAATCATTAGACAAGCTAGTTATGTCTCTGCCAAACATCAATTTTAGCAGCGAGGGCACTCCAAAACCACCCAAAACTACATCTAAGAGGCGGAAGATGCTTCCATTGACTTCTAGTGGCAATGCGAATCGATCACATTTCATAAGAACCCCTTGTTCTCCTCTCTCATCATCTTCTAGAAAGGTGCTGGAGTCTGATATCGAAAACAAGGCTCCAGAGAATGATTTCATGTCCAATGAAAATTTTTCTGGTTCTGAAATTGCCACACCATCTAAGAGTGAAGATGGAGGAGATATCTCATCAAGAGAAGGCACACCAGGCTGTCGGCGTTCCAGTTCTGTGAATATGAAAAAAATGCAGAAGATGTTCCAGAATGCTGCAGAGGAGAATGTAAGGAGTATAAAAGCTTATGTCACAGAACTTAAAGAAAGAGTTGCAAAACTGCAATACCAGAAGCAGCTTCTTGTTTGCCAGGTTTGTTCTCTTCTCGATGGAAAGCTATTTTAGCTATTACTTGTATAGTACTCATCAGAATATATGCTTTTAATGTTATTAGGTTCTGGAACTGGAAGCAAATGAAGCTGCTGGTTACACTTTAGATGCTGATGATGAGAATGTTGCCGAGCTTCATAACTCACCAGACACTTGGCACCTCATTTTCCATGAGCAAATTCAGCTTATCATTCAATTATGGCATATTTGCCATGTATCAATAATTCATAGGACACAATTTTACTTGCTATTCAGAGGTGATCAAGCAGACAAGATTTATATCGAGGTGGAGCTTCGACGACTGAACTGGCTGAAAGAGCACTTTGCATCTGTTGGCAATGCTAGTTCTGCACATTCTGGAGATGATTCTTCCGTTTCTCTATCTTCAAAGTGAGATCAGATTCTAACACTTTCACCCTTTTCTGAAGTTAAATTTGTACTAATCCTGTTACTTATCTGTATTCAGCATCAAGGCACTGAAGCATGAGAGAGAATTCCTTTCTAAAAGAATGAATTCTAGACTGACAGAGGAGGAGCGTGAGAGGCTGTATATAAAATGGCAAGTACCCTTGGAAGGAAAGCAGAGGAAGCTTCAGCTTGTGAACAAGCTCTGGACAGATACAAGTGACAGGACACATATTGAGGAGAGCGCAGATATCGTGGCCAGGTTGGTTGGGTTCTGCGAAGGTGAAAGTGTCACTAAAGAAATGTTTGAACTCAACTTTGCCTTGCCAGAGAACAAGAAGCCATGGCTGCTTGGTTGGGAGCCTATTTCAAACTTTTTGAAACTGTGAAGGCAAGTTCTTAATCTCTCAAGTTCTGAGTACATTGAAGCCATCTAAAGGTCGGTGGATGCATTGCGCTTGTCTGCTTCTGGGAGCATAAATGAAGAACATTAGGTATTGCTGTAATCAGCAATGATAAATCTCCTGCAGTTTTTACTAGCTACTGACCTTGTGAAGTTATCGTGGATTTGGTTCCAGATCTATAATTTCTTTTGATGTAGAAAACTTGGTCAGTAATGCCTGTAATCATCAAGTTTTATTATTTGTTCTTTATTTGTTTGTAGTGGTATTGCATTGCTTCTTATTGTTAAATCAAGACCCAACCGATAAAAGGAAAGAAGGAATGTTAGAAAAAGAGCTTTGAGTGGATTTTCATTACATTCAATCATGAAATTCTGATTTCTTATTTATAAAAAGGTTTAACAATCTGGAGAGGTTATTCTATGCGGACACCGGATGGAAAGAATTGTTCAGTTTTATGTCTATGAATAGTAAAAGCACATTGAACTATGCTTTTATTGTTTACAAAACAAAATCGGGCAGTTCTCCCGTCCGATGTCCGCACAGAATAATTCATCAACAATCTCAGTACAATCTTGAAAATTTCAAAATCATATTGCTATGAAGTTTTCAACATTGGGCTATTGCTATACAATAGTGTTAGTATTATGTAACATATGGTTATTGCTATATAACATAATGTTATTACTATATAGAGAATTGTTAATTGTTATAGCAATATAACATATTATTGTTGATTTAAAGAGTATATTTATAATATTTAATTATTGTTACATGACTTCTAGTTATTCAAATGTAGCAACTAATTATTGCAATATAGAATATGATTATGTTTGCATATCACATCATTAAAATTGTATTATATAACATCTAATTATTATTTTATATGACATAAACTAGGTTCAAAAAATTAATGCCAAAATATTTTTAAACATTGAATCCTAAAAATAAATAAATAGATAAAATTCATACACTCTTTGATTTTTTTTATTTTTTTTTCATTTCTATGTCTAGTTTTGCTTTATTTCTTAGTATAGTAAGTACTTCCACTTTATTTCTTTCTTGGTGGGCCTTTACCTTTCTTTATTATATAATAATTATCATGTTTTTAAAAATTGGATTAGTTTGATCTCTTCAATAATGAAATGATTCTACATATGGTTTGGATCTATCCCAAAATTGTTTTCACAACTAATTGACCCAAACTAGTTATAATCGACCATAGAATCGTGGAATCGTGAACTAGTCTAGTTTTTTATATACTATTTTGTTTATTATTGATCTAATGTCGTTATGCTTTTGATTTGATGACTAAAAATTAAATTTTTAGATTAAAATAATTCCTTATATATATATATATATATATATATATATATATATATATATATATATATATACTAATTTTTAAGCTCCCAAACTCTTTGAAATTTCTTTATAAATGTAGGAAGTGAAGTTGGTGAAATTTCTTCATTCTTGGTTGTCAATTACATTCTAATCTTGTGGTAGTGCTCCAATTTTTTTTTACAAGTATTTGTATAAATGTATACCTATGTATTGAGCATTGATCAAAATAAGGTAAAAAAAATATTATTTAAATTTATATTAAAAATATTAAAAGGTAAAGCATCATGATTTAAATATTATATATTAAATTAGTGAAATTATCATTATTGCAATCTTTGGATCATATTAAAAAATTTAAATTTTTATTACATCATTTTGTTCATCCTCATTTCAACATTTGAATCATTAACCTCTCATTCTTCTTATTCAATGATCATTTTCACTTCCACTATGGAGTCATTTACTTTTTTTTCCTTTTTACATAACATTCATTTGTCCCAATATCAATTTAGGCATCCTTTGAAAACTTTGAAATATGTATATTAGCCTTTTAAATCTTTTAGGTAACCTTGAAATCCATAGTTTTTGCCTTGAAACCAATTCCCAACTGTCCCTTCTTTTAGGTATGCAGTATACTTGAAGGGATTTCTTTAGCAAGACTCTATACACTCATATTTAATTCAAGATATTTGGTAGGGCCGTAGGGGAAGATCTCAGCACCTATTTTTGTGATTGAGTCTATAGTGAAATATTTTATTTTTAAGGTAAACTTTTATTTTCTATATCATACTCAATAAAAAAAAATAATATTTGCAATTTAATAATTAAACTTTTTCTACTACAGGAAAAATGCATATTACCGGTGGTTCTAACTGGCGGTTTATGGACTGCCGGTGTTATCGGCGGTATGGCCGGCAGTTTAACCGCCGGCTTTTAACGGCGGCCTAACCGATGATTTTGGTACGATAAGCCGCCGGTACTAGCGGCGGTCCTTGAACCGCCGGACTTCAATATGCACCGACGCTGTCGGTAAAATAACCGGCGGTAGCCGGCGGTTAATCGAACACACGACGGCCTCTTTAACCGCCGGCATACCGTCAGTAAAGTGGCCGCCGGTTAGCCGTCGGTAATATAATCGGCGGCTTAACGGCCGGAGAACCGCCGGTTACAATTTTGGTAGTCACCGGCGGCATCCGCCGCCGGAAAATTGCCGCCTAAATCAACCGCCGGTAATAAGCCGCCGGTAAAAGTTTCCTACGCCAATATTTCCGGCGGTTCAAAAACCGCTGAAAAACCGCCGGTAAAATTTAAAACTGCCGGTATTTGACGTTTTTCCTGTAGTGTTCATATATTCTTTTTTACAATTTTGCTCGAGAGGCTATCTCTTTCCATCTAAAATAATTGATAATATTTTTTATAATTTTGAAACTCATGTCCCTCATAGGTGTATGCTACTTTCTCCCTATTAGAATCTACACTCATTTCAATATTGTGTACTTCATTTATCCATTTGAAGCAAGGATATGGAGAAGAGACCTTACTACTCTAGTTAGAAACCAGTTCATGAAATCAATATGCCTTATAGCTAGGGAAGGATTTCCTCATACTAATAGTAGGAAGAGAATATAGAGACATCCCTAAAAACACTACGCTCCTTAACCCTCTGTGTTCCCTCGGTTTTTTTTTTGGGTAAACCAGGGGTAAAAACCCGTATATTAGATAAAAAAGTTTAAATTACAAGTAACCTGAGAACTCCAAAAGTAGCAGAAAAACAAAATTATACATAAAGACAACATTAAGCAAAGAAGATGCTGGCAATAACAAAGACTCAGAATTAAGGCAAAAAATAGATCCTCCAGAGAGTCATGGAGAACGCATAATGCCCAGGCGGTGGCAAAGGTTGCCAGCCATGAGATCGTCAGCAAACCACGAATAGACCCGCCATCTCAATGCCTCCAGCCTGCATAGAATGAAGTCACGGTCGAGCCAGGTTGCCCCAAAGGCCTTCCATGGCATCGAATAATTGTCCTTGCTCATCATCGTCTGTTTGCACAGCAGATCCCTCCATTGCCAAATGTTATCTTTGAAGTATACCCGAGAAATGATAGACTGAATTTCCACAAGGAATTGGATGAAGCCAACAGCTAATTGGACAAAATCCCAAAAAATATCTTCCCAGGTCTGAAAATTGTAGTATAATCAAAAAATTGGCCAGAAATTGCTCCAGCCGCCACCATAATATTCCGAACCCAAAAAAGACCACCAACGTGAAGTAAGACCTCCAGCAAATAGGTAAACCTCCTAGAAAATTAGTAACTAGAAAACTTCTGCAGTATAAAAGATTTGTTTTTCCATTTTGAAGTTTTGAAACTAACAGCCTCATTGATATTGCAAATAATTTTAGTGATATTGTTCCAGCTAGAAGAGAAACGGCGGTTATTCCGTTCTTTCCATATAAAATAAACTGCACAGGTAATGGCCAGAAAACAAAATTCCTTCTCAGATTTAGAATAGCTCTCAGAATTTCCAAAAAAATCCAACAACTGATGCAGATTCGATCTAAGCAAAAAAATTTTTAGGTCCGGCAGCAAAGCATTGATGATGTAGAAAGAGAAATCGCATTCAAAAAACAAGTGGGAATGATTCTCTAAATTACCAGAACAAAAATAGCAGTTTGTAGTAACCTGGATACCTCTTAAAAATAAGTTATCAGCAGTTTTGAGCTTACCAATAACCGCCATCCAAGTGAAACAAGCATATTTAAGCACATGATGTTTGTGCCATATCATGGAGTGCCAATCAACCTTAGGTTCAGAAGAGTAAAATTGCTCAATAAAATTTTTAAAAGCCCACTTAGCAGAACCATTCCAAAGCACCTCATCCTTCTCCGAGAAATTCACAACTTTAATGGAGTCCGCCAACCCAATGGGAATAGAATTTGGCAAAGACCAAACCCCATTGCACAAAAGATCCCCAACCAACAAGTCATCTAAACCCGGACCGATAGAATCAGAAATCATCATACCTTTCAGCCAAGGATCCCACTTGAAAGAGAAATTATAGGAAGTAGAAACAGAAAAAGAGATCCTCTCTTTGATTTTGTGAGCAGTTTGGGTGATTTTCAGCCAAGTTTTGGAAACAGAGGATGGAGGAGGTTTCCACGGTGATGTGAATTTGGCCTTATACCAGCAGCTTAACAAATTCTTGGAATTGTAAAATCTTCCTAAAATGGCGCAAAAAACACCAAAATAAATGGCATCAATAGAAGGTAAACCAAGACCTCCAATATCTTTAGGTTGGGTGACTTTGGACCAAGAAATAAGATGTAACTTCTTCTCAACCAAGTTGTTATGAAATAAAAATCTAGAACAAAGTCTATTAATGCTCGCACAACAACCTTTAGGTATTATAGACCCTCTAATCCAGTAAGCAATCGTATTGTTGACTGTGAATTTAAGAAATTAAACCCTACCTGCAAAAGAAAGAAATTTGTTTTTCCAACCATCAAGTAGAGCAAAAATTTTGCTCAGTAGTGGTTGAAAGTGAGATGAATTAAGTCTTTTTGCAGCGATAGGAATGCCCAAGTAGGTGAGGAACATGCTGACATTTTGAATACCCAGTTCCTCACAAATAGTTTGATTGTTCTGATCATGCTTGGAGAAGATGATAGCACTTTTGTTGGCATTATCATGAAGGCCAGACAAAGAACCAAATAAGTGTAAACATCTTTTAAGTTGAGCCGCATTTTCCTTAGTAGAATCTCCCACTACTAATAAGTCATCCGCATACATCAAATGGTTGATGTAGATATCTTTGCATTTAATACCCTTGAAATGAAGCTCATTGTTGCTAATGAGGATGTTGGATAAACTATCCATAACAATGCAGAATAAGAGTGGGGAAAGAGGGCAACCTTGCCGGAGACCAGAAGAGGATTTAAAGAAACCCTCAAGGGAGCCATTTAGACAGACCGAAAAATGGACATCAGTAATGCAACCTTTAATCCAGGACACAAAAACTTCAGGAAAACCTTTCTGAAGAAGCCTGGCAAAAAGAAATTCCCTAGAGACAGAGTCAAAGGCTTTTTTAATGTCCAATTTAGCACAGAAATACTTGTGAGTACCCCTAAAATCCCTAAGAATCTCAGAGGCAAGAATGATGTTGTCAGTAGAGCATCTATCAGTGATAAAACCAGATTGACTTTCATGTATAATATAAGGCAGGACAACTTTAAGCCTATTAGCAATGATCTTAGCCACAATTTTGTAAAGCACATTGCAAAGCGATATGGGCCTGTAGTCGTTGATGTTGGAAGCATGAGAACATTTAGGGATAAGAGCAATAGCCGTGGCTTTCAGACCTCTAGGTAAAGAAGAAGTAGAAAAAAAATTATTAACAGCATTAAAAACATGAGTCCCAAGAAGATGCCAAGTCTTTCTATAAAAAGCGTAAGTAAAACCATCCGGGTCCGGAGCAAAGTTCTCATTCCCATCAAAAACCGCATTTTTCACTTCCAAGTAAGACAAAGGGGCCACCAACATATCCATAAAAGTAGAAGGAACTAACTTGCCAGGAGGAATGTTCAAAGGCCAAGGCGGATGATCAACAGGAGAGTTAAAACTAGTCTCAAAATGTTTAATAACAACGGAAGAAATATCATAAAACTTGGTAAAGTGGCCATCAGAAGTGATAATCTCTTTAATGTTGTTGTAGTTTTTTCTACTTCTAATCTTGGCAAAAAGAAAGCCAAGATCATCTTCTCCATGAGTCAGCCATTGGGATTTAGCCCTTTGAATAATCCAGGAACTCCACTGAGCTTGCAAGGAGGCAAGTTCCACATTAATGGTCTTCAGGTTGTCATTAAGCTCCCTATCTAAGGGGTTTCTTTGAATCTCAATAAGGCATTGATTTTGTTTGCTTCTTAATTCCAACAAAGAAGTAGAGAGATAAGTAGAAGTAGCCCAATTTTTGCTTTTGAGAGCTCTCTTGAGATTCTTAAGGCTATGACAGAAAGCGGCCATGGGACTTCTAGGAGATCTAGAAGAGAAAGCTGACAACACTTCATCCCAAAATCCTTCCTTGTTAATCCAAAAGTTTTTGAACATGAACCTAGCAGATATAGGTTTATCATGAGTAGATTTGAGAATTAAAGGACTATGATCTGATCCCAGAGTAGCACCTACAGAGTAGTAGGCATTGGGCAAGAAGTCGAGGAAGGCATTGTTAACCAGAACTCTATCCAATTTAATGTGAATGGGGTTGTCCACCCGTTGATTGAACCAAGTATAAAAAAGACCCGTAGAGGAAAGGTCTTGAAGCCCGCAATTAAAGATCATATTATTTAGCTCTCCCATTCTACTAGTAGTTAATAAAGAGCCTCCCTTCTTTTCAGATTCAAAGCGACAGCAATTAAAGTCTCTCATGATCACCCAAGGTTGATCCAAAGGAGGGGTATGGCCTAAAAGATTGTCCCAAAGGCATTTCCTTTCCTCAATAGAATTTGCAGCATAGATGACCGAAATGTAAACAGGTGGGAAAGAACCCACCGATATCACTCCATGAATAAGTTGAGGAGAGGTGAAGAGTTGATTAAAAGAGATCGCTGAATTATCCCATTTGATCCAAATTGTACCAGGAGTAGAATCCAAAAAATTATTACTGCTTCCTTCATTCTCAAAAAGTCTATGAGAACGCAAAAACCACAAATCATCCAAGGAAGAAAAAGCAACTTTGGCTTCCAGAATGCATAACATCTTGAGGTTTTGATCTTTAATCAAAGATCTGCAAAAACTTACTTTGTCCGGGTTATGAAAACCCCTAATGTTCTAACTAGCTATAGTTGGCAAAGTCATCAAGAAAATTGAGATTTGGTCTTCTTGGCCGATTTCCCTTTGGGAGGCTTTGACTTGTTAGGCGACTTTCCTTTTTCTACCGATGACCTGGTGTTATGAACAATATTTTCTCTGCTTTTGGAAACCAAAAGGTCAGCATCTGAGTTGGAACATGAAGCCGAATCAGCTTCGAATATAGTCTCCAAAGATTCAGCTGTGGAGTGGTCTTCAGCTTGAAGAGAAGCAAATTTTTTTACAAGGGTGATATTGGGAGGTTGCGGGATCTTGGGGGGAGCCTGAAAACCATAAGAGGCAGAGACTTCTGTGGGAGAATTAAGATTAGGAATTTGATGGTTTTCTTTAGGAGGAGGTATAGGGATGGTTACAAGAGGAGGTAGACTGGTGGTAGAAGGGTTTGGAGGTGGCTGGCTAGCAAGAGAAACAGGAGGGATACCAGTTTCAGAGGGCGTAGTGAAAGTTCGTTAGGGATGTTAAACCCTATAAACTTAGTCTCAAAGCTAATTAAAAGAGAAGTGAATCGGTAGCAACGAAATCTAGATTCACCACAATAAAAAATAAAGTGCGGAAATTAAAATGCGGAAGCAATAATAAGAAAAGAACACACCGGATTTATAGTGGTTCGGTCAAACCTTGACCTACGTCCACTCCTTGGAGGCACCCTCCAAGTATTGCACTAACACAAGTGTCTCTCATTTAGCCCCCACAGCTAGGCGGAGAAGCCCTTACAAAATCACTTCCACCTCCCCCGGTGCGGCCGGGTCCTTTGACACCAAAGAGACTTCTTCTTTAGTGAACTTACCTCGAGACAAGCCTTGAATCTGATGGTACTAAGGTGCGAGTTCACCGGAGCAACCGTGTGGAACCCCCTCCACACTCCCTTGAGTCCCCCCCTCACAAGATCTTCTCCCTCTCTCAAACTCCACCCTTTCCTCTCTCCCCTTCAAGCTCTCTCTTCAAGTTTCCCCCACAAGAACGAAGCTACAATGGCTGCCAAAGACTCTTACCAAGTGCCTTGTCATAGCTTAAATAGAAGAGCTAAAAACGAGCTCATTAATGCAAGTTGTCGACATTATCGTCCAGGACGATAGGCATATCGTCATGGCCGATCAGTACACATTAGGCTCATTAGCCCGGGACGATTTGAGATGATTAGAGGAAAATTGGTTACATCGTTCAGGCCGATCTCACGATCGTCCTGGCCGATTAGTTTAAAACCGATTTCAATCGTCCTGATCATAGCCCTGAATACAAGCTGTCCGATGTAGATCGTCCAGGCCATCGTCCTGGCCGATCATTCGATCGTCCCGGACGATGTGATCGTATCAATCAACCATTAATGCTTTCCAAAGATACCAGATCAATTTAGGCATGATTGAGTTAGATCGTCCTGGACGATAATAATATCGTCCTAGCCGATTTCCTAAAACAAAGAATTCCTAAACTGATTATGGCGGTTGATTCTTTCTGAATTGAGATTATCGTCCTGGCCGATACAAGTATCGTCCAGGCCGATCAGTTGACAGCTGCCTTAATGAGGATGCCCTAATGAGGGTTTCTGATTTTGGACATATCGTTTAGGACGATATAAATATCGTCCCGGGCGATATTACCAAAAATAAAAATCTTATAGGGAACAACAGGAGATCTTCTAAATTACAATTCAACTGGTCCCACACCAAATACAACAGACTCAAGAAAGAAAAAAGATTACAAACTGACTCAGACCTAGTCTACCCAATCTTGAGCTGATTCCAAATTGCAGTCCGATCGTGGGAACCTGAAACGTTAGCACATAAAGCAATCTTAGAGAAATAAGGAATGTTTGCTATTATCAAAATCATAAACCATAGATCCGCAACAATCTCCCCCTTTTTGATGATGACAAAACATTTCAATTTGAATTTTCAAGGGAAAGCAATTTCTCCTAATCTCCCCCTCACTAGAATAACATTTTAAAAATAGGGGAGATGAAATTTTTTTTGTTGTTTTTAATTTTTTGAAAACAAGATACAAATACGATAACAGTACAAAAATTCAACAATACGTTCTCCCCCTTTGACATTATCAAAAAGAGAGGAGGCACAAACACAAACAAAACAACCAAAAGACAAAAAACATTCCCTGATCTAGTGAAAAATAAATATTCTTAAAATGAGAAAGTTACCTCTTGGTTTTAATCAAAAATTTAGTAGAATTGGTTTGACAACGCATAATTAAAAAAAAAAGGTTAGAAAATCAAGACTTGATAATCCAAACTCAAGTTCTTAAAAAAGGCTCAATAACTTTTTTAATTCAATATCTAAATCAAGGAATAAATTAGAGAAAGAAACAATAATTTTTCAAAACTCCTTTCATAAAACATATCTAATAGAAGATCAATGCACGAATTGTTGAATCAAGAAATTAAAATTTTCAAAGTCAAGTATCGTAAGTATCAAGAGTTTTTAAGCTTTTTAAGAAGTATAAGAATGATAAGCATTAACTTTTTGTGGGCTCATTTTATGCCTCTTGACAATTGGTTGGCGCACTGCGCATCTTTTGATACACTTTGTGTATTCTATATTTTTCAATTTGGCGCTTTGCGCATCTTTTATTTTTTGCATCATTGGCCAATTTTTTTTGATTATGCTACCTTTCTGAAGTCTTAAATACCAAAAGTAAACTCATACTATTGATAAAGCGAATTTCTTAATTAAGAAAATTTTGAATTAAATTCAACAACTTGCAAAAGATTCATATGCGATAAATAAAATATAGGGAGATAAAAAATTTAGTTTCAAAAACCAATTTAAAAGATGAAAAAGAGTTTAAATCAAAAGTAGAAAAACCTCTTTTAGGAAACAGAGTTTGAAAGTCAAAAACATTAGTTTCCTTCCTTTGATTGTTTTTAGATAAGTCAATCACAACTTTTACTAAAGATTTCAAGAAAAATTAGGAAGTAAAATTTTCATTTCTAAAAAAGTGAGTGTGTGTGTTGATGAGAGAAAAAAAATTTCACAGAGACAAAAAGGAATAAAAAAAAAGCACAAAACGAAAAACATAAAAACAAAAAACACAAAAAAGAAAAGAAACACAAAAACACAACATAAAAAAAATACGAAAGGCTCTTAACCATTATCTCTCTCCTGGTCAGATGCTTCAGAGACCAGATCTGCCCATGAGATTTTTTGCCTTTCATTATTTCCCCAGTTTAAATTTTGCTTCGCATTGCCCTTTTCTTTTGTAGGAAGAATTCTTACATTAGGGCACGTATTCTTCACATGTCCAGGTTTCCTACATCGAAAGCAAACAATGTTAGAGGAAATATGGACATCCTTACCACTTTTACCTTTCTTCCACTTTTGCTTATGCATTGGTGAGCTTTATGTTTGGCTTGACAATTCATTGCTATCGTCATCAACTAAGCTTCCTATTTCTGTATCTTTGACTTTTAGAACGATCGTTTCATCTGCATCCAAAAGTCTTTGACCCAACCCTTGCTCGTAGGCAATGAGTGAGCCAATCAAATTATCAATAGAATAATCATTCAAATCTTTTTATTCACAAATAGCAACAACTTTAGCATCAAATTTTTCAAGTAAACAACGAAGAATTTTGTTAACTTTTTCAAAATTTGAAAAATCTTTTCCTAAGGCATGCAATGATGTAGTAATTTGAATAAACCTTGTATACGTGTCTAAAATCGTTTCAAAAGGTTTCATAGAAAACATTTCAAAATCATGCATTAAAATATTCAACTTTGATTGCTTGATTTCATTAGATCATTCGTATATGGTGTGCAATTTATCCCAAACTTCCTTACCGGTAGTGCACGTGGAAATTAACATAAAATCATCAGAATTTAAAGCACATAAAAAACAATTTAAAGACTTTGCATTTAATTGAGCATCCATTCGTTCATCCCTGTTCCATTGATTAAAAGGAATATCAGTTTTAATTCTATTAACAATACGTGATGATGATGAATAACCAGTTAAAATCATATGCCACATACGAAAGTCAATCGATTGTAAAAAAGTAGACATGCAAATTTTCCAAAAATCAAATGTAATATTTTCAAACAATGGTGGTCTAGTAATTGAATATCCTTCCGCAAAAATACGATTAGAAACATTAGCCATTGATCGAAATTCAAAAGTTTTTAAAAACTTATTTTATGAAAACCGCTCTGATACCACTTGAAAGTTTATTAGGGATGTTAAGCCCTATGAACTTAGTCCCAAAGCTAATTAAAAGAGAAGTGAATCGGTAGCAACGAAATCTAGATTCGCCACAATGAAAAATAAAGTGCGGAAATTAAAATGCGGAAGCAATAATAAGAAAAGAACACACCAGATTTATAGTGGTTCGGTCAAACCTTGACCTACGTGCACTCCTTGGAGACACCCTCCAAGTATTGCACTAACACAAGTGTCTCTCCTTTAGCCCCCACATCTAGGCGGAGAAGCCCTTACAAAATCACTTCCACCTCCCCCGGTGCGGCGGAGTCGCCGGGTCCTTTGACACCAAAAAGACTTCTTCTTTGGTGAACTTACCTCGAGACAAGCCTTGAATCTGATGGTACTAAGGTGCGAGTTTGCCGGAGCAACCGTGTGGAACCCCCTCCACACTCCCTTGAGTCTCCCCCTCATAGGATCTTCTCCCTCTCTCAAACTCCACCCTTTCCTCTCTCCCTTTCAAGCTCTCTCTTCAAGTTTCCCCCACAAGAATGAAGCTACAATGGCTGCCAAAGACTCTTACCAAGTGCCTTGTCATAGCTTAAATAGAAGAGCTAAAAATGAGCTCATTAATGCAAGTTGCCGACATTATCGTCCAGGACGATAGGCATATCGTCCTGGCCGATCAGTACAAATTAAGCTCATTAGCCCGGGACGATTTGAGACGATCAGAGGAAAATTAGTTACATCATCCAGGCCGATCTCACGATCGTCCTGGCCGATTAGTTTAAAACCGATTTCAATCGTCCTAATCTTAGCCCTGAATACAAGCTGTCCGATGTAGATCGTCCAGGCCATCGTCCTGGCCGATCATTCGATCGTCCCGGACGATGTGATCGTATCAATCAACCATTAATGCTTTCCAAAGATACCAGATCAATTTATGCATGATTGAGTTAGATCGTCCTGGACGATAATAATATCGTCCTGGCCGATTTCCTAAAACAAAGAATTCCTAAACTGATTATGGCGGTTGATTCTTTCTGAATTGAGATTATCGTCCTGGCCGATACAAGTATCATCCAGGCCGATCAGTTGACGGCTTCCTTAATGAGGATGCCCTAATGAGGGTTTCTGATTTTGGACATATCGTCCAGGACGATATAAATATCGTCCCGGCCGATATTACCAAAAATAGAAATCTTATAGGGAACAACAGGAGATCTTCTAAATTACAATCTAACTGGTCCCACACCAAATACAACAGACTCAAGAAAGGAAAAAAGATTACAAACTGACTCAGACCTAGTCTACCCAATCTTGAGCTGATTCCAAATTGCAGTCCGATCGTGAGAACCTGAAACGTTAGCACATAAGGCAATCGTAGAGAAATAAGGAATGTTTGCTATCATCAAAATCATAAACCATAGATCCGCAACACGTATGATTAGGGACAACAATGGGGATGATAGGTTTGGAAGGGGGCTGAATGGATGGAGAACGGTGAGGCCGAGTGGATTGAGGTCTAGAGGTACTACGACCCCTGGGTTTGGGAGGCTGAGGGGGAAAGACAGGCTACGAATTGGGATTTTTGGGGCATAAGGAGAAAGGGTGAATCAGAGAACCGCATCCTTCGCATTTTTCAGGTCCAGTCGTATAACACTTTCAAAATAAGGTCTTCGCCCTCAATTTCTATCAGTATTTCTTCAGGTAAAATAGAGTCATTAGTGATTAGAACATAAACCCTTGCAAAGGTGAGTCTAGTGCGATTCGCAGTTAGAGAGTCTACAGAAATCGGTATACCAATGAAGCTTAAGATTTTAGAAATACCAGTTGGGGTCCAAAGCGCGAGAGGAAAATCAACAATTTTGATCCAGATCGGGATTAGAGCAGTTTCATCGCGTTTTGGCTTGAACTTCGGTGACCACCGTTGCAAGATGAAGGGTTTCCCCAACAAGAACCAGGGACCTCCCGAGAGCACCATTTCAAGATCTTCCTCCGTTGAGAACTTCAACAAAAAGAAGCCATCCGTAAGAGAGAGGAGGGTCATAGAACCTTTAAGAGTCCAGAGCCGTTGCATGGCTTTGAGGAGTCTCTCATAGTAAGGACGAGGACCGAGAGAATACCCAATGAGAGCGGAAGTCCAGATGTTCTTGCCTTCCGAAAGGTCATCAGCTTTAAAGGAAAGCTTTTGAGGAGGGGAGTAGAAGGAGACCGGGAAAGCAGCGGGCTTGAAGGAAGAAGCCGAGACATTTGCAGCGTAAGAAGTTCCTCCCTTGCCAGCCAAGGAATGACCACCAGGAGAAGGGCCCAGAACAGAAGAAGAAGGAAGAGGTGGAAAATCTGAGGTGGAAGGGTCCATCGGAGGAGGGGAAGGCCCTCCCGGACGCGAAACGGAGAAGGGAACTCAAAGCGGCAGAAACCTTAGCAGTTCAGTTTTGATCCGCTCAACCCTAATGTGTTCCCTCGGTTAACCCAACTGAAAGCCCAAAAGTCAGTGAGATACAATCAAAGACACTGCCTAAAAAGCCTCTCAAGTTTTTGTGATACTCATCTATTATATTACTTTATCCCTTTTTATTTCTTCAACACAGGCAAATAACTTAATTAAGTGTGCTCTTAGATATCTCCTCTGAGATGTAATTAATTTCAAGAGCTTACTCTTTTACGGATTCAATATCTTCTAGCTCTAAAATAAAATCTACTTTGAATATCTAATTTGTTTAGAGGAAAATCTATGGTATACATATTGATATGGATTCTATTAATTACTATTGATCTATAGAACATCGGTCCTTGATTAGTACTCTATTATAATTTGCAGATATTTCCAACCCAAACGGGCACATGTTTATGCATATGATACTTTTAATGTTACTAAAATGTCTTGATTGTTAATTTGACATAAAAGATTGCATATAAGGGTTACACAAAAGATCATAATCTTAAAATATTCATAATAAATGAAATAAAGTTGGGATCTTTAATTCAATGATTATTAGTATGGTTCATCTCCATTTTGAATGGAATTATCTTATTTTGATTTGTAATGTGTGAGTTATAAGGATGAAAGTAGTTTATATAATAAGATTATGCATATATAACTAGAATGAGATTAATTTAATTTTTTGATAATTTTATTTTAATATAGAATATTAAATTACATCACTATGATGCTCATATATGAAATAATTGTAACCCAAGTAATCAATAAACTAATATTTATAAAGCTATTTTCTTTGATTTATTATGAACAAATTCAAGAGTTATATTTTCCTCATATTTTAGTAATATAATAAATCAATAGCTATGAACATTAATTCATAACATGGAATTTTTATTTTTATAAAGACAAAATTAATTCTCTTAAGTGTTATTTTAGTCTTGAATAATAAGAGCTTTCAAGTTATGATTAGTTCATAAATTTATTATTAATTAAAAATCAATGATACTTAACTTAGCTTTAATCAAACTATTCATTGATGATCAATCTATATGCAATGAATATATCAATGGACTATTTACATTTTTAAAAATTTATTTCTATAATTTTAATAGTGAATTTTAAATTTTTTTTTAGTAAAGTAACTCTATAATCAATGAAATTGATATGCATATTAAATAAGGTAATTAATTATTAATTATTGTGAAGATTGCATTTATAGGTTCATAGTTTGTCATGCCATTTATGATCTTCATTTGGACACTAAGTGATCAATGAGATAAAATTTTGAAACTTTTAATGATGAAATTCTAACTTATTGCTAATGATATAAATTTAGATAAGATATTGTTTTATTATTGTTATTTGATCTCTGATTTTCCTATGAACTAAGCAATTAATTTTGATTCCCAACTATACACTCTAAATGGATGTTTGTTAATCAAATATTTATTTTGAATTAAAAAAAAATTAATGTAGATGAATTTTCTTAGGAAACAAATTTCCTCTTCCAAAATTTTTTTAGCAAAGGTAAGTTAGTTAGCATGTTGATTAGTTATTATAAGTTAAGATCACTACAGGAAAAACGTCGAAATCCGGCGATTTTTTCCGGCGGTTACGCTAGATTAGCCGGCGGTTTTATGGACTACCAGCGGCTTTACGGCGGTTTTCCAGCCGCCGGAAAAATCGCGTAGGAAACATGTACCGGCGGTTTATGTTGGCGGCAGTTTTCCGGCGGCGTATACCACCGGTGACAACCGGATTTGGAACCTGCGGTTTTCCGGCCGTTACGCCGCCGGTTATCTGACCGGCGGTCATATTACCGACGGTCATCAGTCTGTTTAGGTGGGCGTCGTTTGTTTCTTAAACCGCCGGCAAGCGCCGGTAGACCGTCGTTTCCTTTACCGTCGATAGCTGACGGTTCGAGCCGTCGGGATTACCGACGATGTAAACCGTCAGATGTCCACCGTAACACCGCCGGTGGCCGTCGGTAATAAACCGGCGGTGTAATGCCATTACGAGCGGCTTGTCATTGGCCGTCTGGTATCGTAGTTTCCGGCGGTTGAGATGCAACTTGAATGAAAGTTTCAACTCCCTCTATAAATTCAACTGTCAATTCTTTTCGACCCGGCAACAATCTGTTATACATCCAATATCTCTCTTCTTGGATAGTCATTTGGACGTTGAAGCAAACGTCACCCTATATAGTTATGAAAATATTTATAAGAATACATGCATGTGCAAACATGTTATAATTTAGGCAAAGGGCATTAACCCAAGAAAGTTGCTATATAATATCTCTCCATATAAACATCCTCATCTTTGTATATGCTTTTTGTTGCTAACTAGACATTTGCAAGAGGATGTATCTTTGTGTATGCTTTTTGTTAATGCTATTCTTCTAGTAGATAAGACTAGAGAGGTGAGTTGAAGGTAAACTTGAATTATGGAGGTCAACCTTAGAGTCTAAAGGTTTTCATTTCAGTTAATCTAAAACAAAATACATGGAGTATAATTTTAGTAGTAATAGATCTAGTGGGGGGTTTGTTGTCATGCCCAAAGATCTAACTTGGAAAGAATGTCAATCAATTTCTCTACAATTACCAGAGTTTCTAAAACCTTCAATTAACAATCTAACAAACATCTATAAAATTTAAAACATCAATATACAAGTCGATTCATATCTCAAAAGGTCATGTACAATACTCAGGAACTATACTATTAATACAAGTAAAGAAATCTATCCTGTCCTGAGTACAAAAGAATCCCTAATCGACCAAAAAAACAAAACCTGAAGATCTGGATCAATTCCTATCTCCTGCTCCCAAGCCCTGACCTGAAAATATCAACCACATATAATGAGCTTTATAAAGCCCAGCAGGTCACCTAATACCTATAACTGAAATCAAAGCAGAGCGATGCTATCAATATGCATGTTAGTCAATTAAATCCATTTCAGTCAATGGTTGATGAGTCAATGCAATACGGAAATCAATAGTCAATAAAACCAGTCAATGCAGCAGCAAGCAAATCAATAAACCAAGCTCAATCAATCCACGTCAATCTCGAAGAAATTCGTACACATTAGAAAATCAATCAATCCGTCAAATCAGTCAATCAAATCAAATCTAATCTATACTATCAAGTCGATAAAATCAATCGGAAAAGTAATACGATAAATCTCAATCTATACTATCAATAATTCAAATGTAGCAAGTCAAATCAGTACAATGCAGAATCAATCTATAGGCAATACCAATATCTATAGCATCAATGAATCTATACAATATCTATGTCCATTCTATCCATATCAATATCAATGATCAATAATCAAGATTATCCATGCTCAATGAGAATCAATGAAATCTATAAATCCGTACTAAACAGTAAATCCGATCAAATCAATAAAGCAGAAATCTCAATAAAACACTAAATTCGTACGTCAATACAGTAAACATGCATTTCAATACTATAATACTGAACAAGTACCAACAACTGGCTATGTTGCTGTTGTAGAATCCATATTGCTGTTGTAGATATCCATATACATTGGTTCTATCAATAAGAGTCGTCACTCTTTTCGCCCGTCGGCATATCAATAAACTCCTTATGACTCCCATCCATATATCAATAATCAATGTTTAAAGGAAAGCCCGTCGGCCCACCATCCTATACAGGTCAATCAATCTCCAACCAATGTTCAACTAGGTTATACATGTTTCAGTATCAATAATCAATTCAATAGTCAATATTAAAGCAATCATATCAATATTCACATTCATATCTATTCAATCTATCAATCTCAGACAAATCAGAAAAATTACGAAAATCGGGCAGAGTAACGACAGTCTATCAAATTTACACAAAAATCCTGCAAAAAGCACAAATTCCAAATTTCTTCAAATTACAATAAAATATCCACAACATCAATATAAGACTATTATTCTATAGAATCCAAATCAAATCAAGTCCTGATATTTTTCTAATCAATTAAAATCGCGTAGAATCAATTCCGACCTGTAAAATCTTCGTAGAACATAGTCAAATCGTGTATAATAGTCATATCTATAACATACCAAAAGTTGTGCGGTGAAAGTTGTGTCAATACCAAATCAGGTCAAAAGTTCGACTACGAAAATACAAAATAGTGCACAACTCGGTCAAAACTCAATATCTTCAAAAACAAAAATAGGATTCGGAGTCCTTACCATGAGATCTTCACTTTTCCCAACAGCAGCGTCGGACGAAAAGTGCTCCGCGGCCTCTAAAAACCAGCTTTTCCTCTTTTTCCCTTTCTCTTTCTCTCTCCTCAAAATATCTGATTTTTATAAAAAATGATTTTTCTCTCTCCTCAAAACGACTGATTTCAGCTTTATAAAACTCAGATCGGCCCGGCCGATCGCCATATCGTCCCGGGACGATCAGACCAATTTTGATCGTCCTGGACCGTTCCAGGGCTATGCTCAGGACGATATTTTGAACAGTACCGATCGGCCTGGACGATCTCAATATCGTCCCGGACGATCCTGTCCAGAAATCATTCCAGAAAGCACTCCAGAAATCAGCTGTTTTCAATGCACTTATCGGCCTGGACGATCTCAACATCGTCCTGGATGATCCTGGGAGGAAAATCCAAATCAGAGAGGAACAGTAAGGGAACGAGATCTCACATTTGTGACTTTGAATGATCAAGTCATTAATAAGTGTACTCATTTTATATATCTTGAGTCTATTGTTCAGAGTGATGGTGCAATAGATTGACATATTATTTGTAGAACTTAAGTTGGATTTTGGAATGGAGGAATGCTTCAGGTTTATTGTGTGATAGAAAAGTATCACTCAAACTTAAGGGAAAATTTTACAAGATGGTGGTGAGACCTGCATTGCTTTATGGCTCAGAATGTTGGACATTAAAAGAGAGGCATAATATTAAGATAAGTGTTGCTGAGATGAGGATGCTCAGGTGGATGTGTTGATTTACTTTTAGAGATAGAATATGAAACAAGCATATCCGTGAAAAGGTTAGAGCATCTCCATTAATAGATAAGATTAGATAGAACCACCTTAAATGATTTGGTCATTTAAAAAGGTGGCCTTTCGACGACCATGTTAGGAGAGTAGATGTATTAGATTTGACTTGTGTTAAGAAAGGTAGAGGTAGACCTAAAAAGGCTGGATTAGAAAATATTATAAATGACTCAATTCTACCCTCATTATATGTCCTTCTGAGATAGCCATAACCCATCCTATTAAGTTATCATGACTTAGTCATGCTATAAAAAACGGGTCATTCCATTATTCAATTATCTCTAATGGTTAAACACTCTTAGTTTTGTGTTAGCACTTATACCCTTAATTATCTCTAGATGGTCCTCTCCCTCTCTTTTCTCTCCCTCAATCTCTCTCTTCCTATCTTGCTCTAACTAAAAGTAACAATCAACAAAATTGATTCCACCTAAACTAAAATAACACTTAATAAAAAAAAATTTAGATCTAACAAAACGATTACAACATTACATCTTTGCTTACTACCTAAATCATCCAAAATATCTCTAATACTTGCAAATGTGTAGTGAGAACAAATAATCAAAGAAAAACCATAAAAAATAACCTTAAAATAGAAATCGGACGGTTTGGGGTCGGACTAGGTTGGTGGTCGGACGTCGGAGTAGATTCGTCGGCGGTCGGATTGGGGTCGGTGACGGTCGGTTTGGGGTCGGCGGTCGGAGTAGATTCGTCGGCGGCTGGTCGGACGAGCGGAGGCGAGCGTAGGCGACGACAGAGCGAGCGACCGAGAGAGAGAAGGAAAGAGTAAAAATGAAATGCGAGGCGCAGGGCTAGTCGTATTAGGGCTTCTACCGGCGGTTTTTCGGCGGTCTGGACCGCCGGTAAAAAATCACTTATCAACGGCGGTCCAAGCCGCCGGTAAACCGCCGGTTCATATTGATGTCTGGCGGTTTACCGTCGGTTTAGGGACCGCCGCTATTACCGGCGGCATAACGTAGCAAAATCATCGGTTCGGCCGCCGTTAAAAGCCGACGGTCAGACCGCCGGCTACGCCGCCGGTAAAACCGGCGGTCCATGAACCGCCGGTTAGAACCGCCGGTAATGGACATTTTTCCTGTAGTGAATGTTATAACATATATTAATTAATCATTATAAGTTAGTTCACATATGTTAATTAACTTAAATAAAAAAACATGCCTTATCCAAACATCAGTTGATGTTTTAGTTAGAAATCTTATCAATTATTAAAAGAATTTGGGCTATTGTTATATTAAAGGGTTTATTGTTTGAAAATACAAATGTTTTTTTTTTTTTTTTTGTAATTTTTAGGAGAGAAGCCCTTTAAAAAAAAATATCTTTCAATAATTATCATACTACAACAATATTTTTCTAAGTTTAGATATTTTTCTATTCAATAAAACCCCTACAATTTTCAAAACCCTCATTGTAAAATTTTCAAATAATATTTAAAATGTGTATAATTGTAATATCTATAACATATAAAAAGTGACATGATAAAGTTTTATCAGTGCAAAGTTATCCCAATTTTTTGTTAATGTAAATAAAATTTTAATAAAAAAATTTAGTAAAAATTGCATATTTTTGAAATTGAGTTAGGCGTATTGTGACCTACCTCTAGAGGAACATGTTTCCCAAGTGGGCCGATGGATGAAAATGACTCAAAGTCACCCAAAATCAGATTATCATGTTCTCTCTCATCTCTTTCTTCTCTAATTTCTTCTTCTAGCCCTCTGGTAACGAAAATGAGTTGGGAAAATGATTTTTAAAATGCATTAAGTTAACTTAGATATTATATTTAAATATTAAATACTCATTCGAATTATTTAATATTAAAATGTTAAATTCATTTATTTTTTTATATCTTCAATCTGGGAATTCAAAAGTTACAAAAAATATTCATAAATTAACTAATCTTGTCCGGAATAATATGATGAAATCAGTTTGCGAAACGAACGCCTAACAGCCCCAAAATTCTCAAAAGTGCTAATTTCTTAAGAAATTTCACCAATGCCCAAAAATTATAAAAAAAAAAGTCATATTTTTTTTGAACAAGCATCTTTTATGCGACATTTAAAGGTACGAGCAGGTTTTTAAAAAATTTTAAGAAACAACAAATGCACTATAGTGCTAAGCGCATTCAAAGAATGCACTGTTGTGGTTGGCGCATTCTTTGAATGCGGCGCATTCAATGAATCAAAAATTCTATTAAGTTTTTTGTTCAATTTCAGTCGAAATGCGTGTAATCAATAGGCGTGTTTTTTGTTTTTTCGTTTGGCCCGCTGCTTTTCCTCGTTTTCAGTCCGCATAACCAGGACATTTCATTGTATGCGCTTTGATTTTTATCATTTTCAGCTCCACATGTAAATCCATTATACTGTACCGAAATTGGTGATAAATAAGACAAATTGAAGCTTTGATTTTTCTCTTTTTCAGGTGCTCATGTTAAACCGTTGAGACTTTTTTTTTTTTTATTACCTAATTAGTTTTGAACCTTTGAGGCTGTATGTTGAATAAATTTGGAGAATCAAAAATTTTTTAGTTTCTTAAATATAATATTTAGAAGAAATTATATATTGAGATCTTAAAAAATTAGAAAATTATTAGTATAAAGCTAATCTACATTATTTGAGAAACACAGTAGAGCGTAGGTGGTATTTCTTCCACCGTGTAAATTAGTTTTGTTTCTGTGTTATGATAAATTTTTTATTGTTGAGGTAATTTTATGTTTTAGAGGATTTTTTTTTTTTTTGAATATTTATATTTATAAGAAAATAGTAATATTAAATGCAATATCAGTTCAACTATAAAGTATACAAAGTTAAATTACACAAAATATAATATAATATAATAAAGTTTATAATATATTTATGCCAAAAATAGAACTATTTGAGCAGTACCAAAAATTCGGGTGCATTCGTTAGGATATGCAGAATTTATTTTTTAGATAGTGTGGGGCGAGAATGATTGACAAATAAATTTAAATAAATAGATGGAGAGAACATCTAAAATTAATAGATGAATGATTTTTTCAATAAATTTTTTGTATGATTGAATAATTATTTTGTGAAAGAAAATTATGGATATTTTAAAGGATTGACAAATAATTATTTTTTGTATTTTATTATTCAATTATAATTACGTGTATAGATGAATATTGAAATATAATTATAAGTAATGAGAATAATTTTAAATAAGAAATCAATGTAATATATAATATCATAAGTTTTTTTATTTAAATCTAAAATAGAACTAGTTAAATTTTTTAGAAAATTTGCAATTGAAATAGTGCGAAAAATCATTAACACAAATTCATGAAAATACAGGATTAGTTCAGTAATAAAAAGGATGACATATGATAAGAATTGAGCAAAGGTAAACAAAGTATTATTACATTTGGCTCAGAACTATGCGCATATGCGCTTGGAGTTGGGTTAGAGTTGGACAACATAAGAATTTTGCTGTGAACTGCTGTTGGATGTATTGCCAATCTTTTATGTTAAGAAACTTCTTCTTCTTTTTACCATCTATAATATTCAGCTCTTTATATTTTTCTGATAGAAATGCATCTTGATTAGTATGCCACCTTTTATAAAGGATACAATGTTGCACATCGGTTATTGGATTCTCAGCATTGACCACAACAGAACCATCTTTTTTCTGTGTGATTTTATTAATTCTTGTACTAAGAATATTTATAGGAGCAAAATGACCATTATGATCCGTAAACCTTTGTCGTACAAATTTCCAGCCCATATCAGTAATTGTTTCTCCATCCACATACATGGGATGACGACTTTTGATAACTTCGTGATATGTATCCCATAAACTATCGTCTTCATACCAAGACCATTCATGTAAACAACATCGAAAAAATTCATTTGATCTTACTTTATCCTCGAAGAATTCATCCATAGGATCATCATATAAATATCTCATTTCATCTCATAATCATAAGATAAACCTTAGTGGATTTTCAATTTGTTAAGCTCATTAGTTTACTTACAAGGTGATCCGACCTACTTGTTAATCTTCTTTTCGAAGAATTCGTCCATGAAAGTCATTTAGGAGTTAAGCTTACTGAAAAAAAGGCTACGACATCTATTTTGTTAGGCTACTATTAAAATTAAAAATTAGTGAATTTTCCTGTGTACTACAAATTTTTTTAAAAAATATGTTACATAGTTGGGGATCTTTGGAAAATAAAAATACAACAAACTACCCACAAAACATTGATAAATTTCTTTCTACAAACCAGACCAAACAACAAAAAATGCTAAAAATAAATACAATACACCAAATTTATTTAAAATAAACTACAAATTTGCTGATAAAAATTAATACAAGTCACTGCTAAAATAATAACTAACAAATCTGCAACAAAGAAATAGATCCCACAAAAACTGCGGGAGCTTAAAACTACTTCATAATACATAATTTTTTTAAATAAATGTACACAAGTTTTACATCACAACCAAATAAACTTTGAAATAAATTTAAAAGAAAAAAAAATTAAACATACCTCACCTATCTCTCTCCGGATGAACACAGCAGTAGCAAGAAACAAAGCAACCAACTGAAGAAGCTTGTGATTTCCGCTCAGCTCTTATGCTCCTATTTATAATTGAAATCTGCATGGCATCTTCTTCACCCACTCCCTAAACGTCCAACCAACCGCAATTATTTGCGTTTTAATTTCCGCACCGGTCCGCGGAATTCGCGGATCTGGTATCCGGTAAAATCCAAAAAATCCAATCAGATAGCAAACCAAGTAGATATCGTGAAGAATGCGCCGGGCTGGTTGGCGCATTCTCAAGAATGCGCCGAACCATTAAGCGCATTCTTGAATGCGCTTAATGGTTCGGCGCATTCTTGAGACTTCGCCGAACAAATTAGCGCATTTTCACTGCGCTAGTTGGTTTAGCGTATTAGCTCGAATTTAAATTATTTCATAAATCTGCTTCTTCCACGAAAATTCATTTGCATCATGCTGCTTCCGAAAATTTGGCCATAAAAAAATTAGGATAACTAAAGCATTACACTATATATCTTCTGCCGAAGAGGGATTGTGCTTTAGACTAAGAATAGATCTTGAAATATTTTTTTAACTGTTATAGATCAAAAAATTTTATCCCCTATGATGCATCCCATATACAAGGTTATGGATGTATTGTAATTTCTTTGAGGAATCCATGTGACTTTTGATTTGGTCATCCCTTATGGGTCAATGAGTTTCCATGAAATTTCATCTCTTTGACTTATTTATGATTGATTGGGATTCCCCTATTACTCATTATCATCACTCTCAAGAATTTTTTTTTACTCGGTCTACCTCCATTATATTGGTAGCATGCCTTGCTAGTCATCTACAATGGGATGCCACAATATTTCATTTGGCTTTTATTGTTCTCACTGCTCTCACACCAGCATGTGGTCATATCCTCACAAATTATCTACCTAGTTAGCCTCTTTCCCATCTTGGTTGGGCAGTCTTTAAGTCATATTTTTATCATCTAGGTTGTTCTTCTTATTATGGGCTCTCTCCTTCAGGGAGATTGTTCAACCTCCTTGTTACCTCTTTTTCCTTCCTCTAATGAGTGCTATATTGGCAGTCATTAGATTGCCAATTGATGTCAAGGATTATCATTGTCAGTCATTCACAACAGTCTATCAAGTATTTTGCTTCCATAAAATTTATCAATTATTTGATTTCCAAAATCATCCAATCCAACATGAACATAATATTCTAACATATCGAGTTTAGCTTTGAAAATATATATCCTTAGATAGGTTTTCTCTTTTCATTACGTAACACACCAATATTTATTATATGATAACAAATTATAGGCAAAATTTTAAAAATAAGTATAAAAAATATTTTCATATGACCTTTTTTTTCAAAAAATAAAACAAATCATATCACCTATTAAATGATTTATTTGTATTCAACTCATAAAACTCTATAAAAAACTTGTGTTCATGCAAAATTAGCTCAATAGTTTATGTATAGTGCCAAAGAAAACTCTCACTCATTCACATTCAATGCATTTGAACATTTACTCTATGGGGTTTAGCGTGTGATACCATATAAAATTGAAGAGCTTTTCTGTGAAGGAAAGAGATGCACAACATGGAGAGATCTAAAAGAAGGGAGATAGATCTGTTAACACTAATAAGAGTATTAAATTTAGTCCTTCATTAATTATATAATAATACAAGTGGTTAAACTCTGAAATGTTCCCATAATATATGTATTAGAATTAAATTTAATACTACTTTGATGCACATTCTTAACATGATCAACCTTTCATTTTTTTTATTGAATGACTTAACAAAGATTATTGCATTATGGCAGGCATGATTTAGTTCAGCTCAATTTTATTTTAAATTTATCATAATTAATCTCAAATGTAAAGAAGATAAACTAAGCCTCTTGTATCGGGCGAAAAAAAATTAATTAAGATTTCATTTGAGATAACTTTTTTTATTGTTTTATTTTTTAGATCACAATCATAATATTCATTTGGTTATTGTATTTTCTAAGACTTTTAAAATCGGATCGGACCGACCGGTTAAACCAGTTGAATCAAGAACCGGTCGGCCGGTCGATTATGGTTCACTTTAAAACCGGTATTGCACAAAATTGGTATTAACCGCTTGAACTGGTGGTTCGACCGCCAAACCGGTCTTAGTTCCGGATAATCATCCGATTCAGCTACATGTTGTTTAGTGAAGATCTGACGACTGAGATTAACGAAGGAGAAGCTTATACAATAGAGGGAGAAAAAAAAAACCCTACAATTCATTCATGTTCGGTGTATCTTCTTCCCGTCTCGGCGTCTTCTGCTCGTTCCCAAAGCAAGAAGCCAACACCGTCTCCTACAGTCCTTCTCGTTCGCAAAGCCAGAAGCCAACACCGTCTCCTACAGTCCTGCTCATTCACGAAGCCAGAAGCCAACACCGTCTTGTGCTTGTTCTCTTGTGAAATTATTGAAACTATAGAATTGAGAAAGTGAAATATAGTTAACTTCATCTCCTTATCATAAACATGTTTTCTTTTTGTTATTAGTTGAGAAGGCATAACAATGTAAGCTAGTTCAAACTCAAATCTCCAAATGAGGTCAAAAGGGCCCCAGCTTTGTGAGGGCGATTAGCGACACAGAGAGAGAGAGAGAGAGAGAGAGAGAGAGAGAGAGAGAGAGAGAGAGAGGACAGAAATTTTTTTTTTCTTCCTCTAAAAAATTCGAGCAAAGAGCTGAAGAAGATAGGAGAGCCATAGATACAAATTCTGAGATCTCAAGATCCTAGCTTTCCATCGCATTTCCTCTTCTTCTCTTAATACATACCCTCAAGTTTCTCGACACAATCTTAGAGACTGGTTCGGGAGATGCGAAACGGTGGGGATCGCCTCGGTCTGAGATGAGGCGGAGGGCCTTCGATTTTCGCAGACCAGCTAGGAGGAGATGGGTCTTGGAATGTCGGGTGCTCATGGTGCCCTGCCTTTTAGGGCTTCTGATGCTACTCCTATTGATCACTAACCGCGACAGGGATCTGCGATCCGTGCCTCTTGCTGCCAAGGTTCTATTTGGTTTACTTTTTTGATTTGTGTTCTCTGCTCTTATCTGTCTTACGACATGCTTACATGCAAAATTTGTTGCTTTATGTTCTTAATTTGGTGGATGTTTTTCTTTCTAAATACTGGAAGTTATTAATGTTGGATTTACTTTTTCAGGGTGTGAAATTCTGTTTTTCATCTTGTCGGTAGGTGTAGTGATGAAATAGGTTGGCGGTTTGTAGAATCCTGGAAAATGTGTGTGGATGCATTAACTGGGTGGAGCAAAGTGTAATCTTGAGAGACGCTAAATGATGTGGATGGCATTCTAAACAAGGCACAGAGAGCCTCTTAAAATCGAACCATGTACTATTGAATACATTTGTCCCTATTAGTAGTGTGGTGTTGTTGAGTTTTGGGATTTCTCTACTTAGCTGGTGAATTTAATAATCGACTGCTTGAAGAATATAACACCTATTTTATTGATTGCAAAGTCCTGCAAGGATTTTGATAGATCTTCCTCTCCTTTCTCTTACAATATGCGGATTCACAATTGAACGGGAACAAAAAAAATTAGGAGAGTGGACTTGGTACTGAATGGGACTTTCATCATGTGGCCACAATATTAAAAACAATTGTTTCATGTTTATATATATAGCTTGCTAATATGAATTGATCCAATATGATCTTAAAAATTGAATCATGGTAGCCAATATGCCATTTATTGATATTAGACAAGTCCATGGTTATAAATTCATATGAACTTATTAACAAGAATCTCAAGTGTTAGTATAGCAGGAAAATAACACTCGAAATATGACCATAAAATATCATCTTCACTGTTTGTCCTTTTTTTCTCAAATGCAATATGCCTTCAAGGCTTTACAATATGACTTGAGAAAATTAGATGGCTTTAATGAGTCTTTACTTTGCATTAACAATAAGAAAAGCAACTAAATGGCTGCAACAATATTCGCAATGTCAAATCAACTAAGAGTCATACTTATCACAATTTGCTCAAAATGATACAAGATGAAACTTTTTAAAAAAGAAGATGATATTATTATTATAAAGTATAATTAGCATTGATCACTTAAAATATGTTCATATGAAAAACTACAAACATCAAATGTGCATATGAACTCTTATATGACTTCTATGCTTATTATTTTTTATTTATGTACTTTGTAATTTCTTTTTGAATCCGTCAATTATTGCTTGTTTTGTATAAATAGGAGGCCTCTAAGCATCTTAAATTTCAAATTGACTAAATAAAATCTCAATTTCCTCTCAAACTTGTGTGTGCTGTTAGATGTGAATTCTTTTAGTGCATTACAAACTTGATGACAACTTGCAAGAGAAAGCTTTCTCCTTATCTCAAAATGATGCTTGAATCTTTGTTATTTTTTATCGATGTACTTTGCATCATGTCAACTAGAAGATGGAAGAAATAATGAGGTCAATTAACAAAACAACGTAAGGTGCAATATAAATGGTATCTGACAGGCTTTGAGAATGATAATGTGGCTATTTCTTTCAAAATTATATTCCTATTTTTAATGTGAGTTGTAACATTAGACAATTTCAAATTACATTGATAATTTGTAGCATTCTTTTGAACATTATCATGTGTTTATTTCCAAAAAATTATTGGGATATGCTCAATCATTTTTTTTGAAGTGTTGCTAGTGAAAATAAACTTATTTGGGTTGGCCTAAAAGATAAAATTAAAGACCAATATCAGTTATTAGATGAATGCTAGGTCAACTACATTAACAGTTTTATCATTATAAATAAAGTGAATATATCATGTTTGAATATTTTCAGAACTTTATAAGTCTTGTAACTAAACATCGTTTGTCTGGAGACTATTTAGCTATAACTTTCTATTTCATTAAAGGTCTTAGGCAAGAGATTTTGCATGAATTAAGCTATAATTCTCTAAATATATTATATGAAGCTTTATTCAAATTATTGATATTGAGATAGATTATAACCATTATGTTAGAGATGCTACATATGCATATAAAGTCCCTAAAAAAATTATTATCATTTTATCCAAAGCTTGTCAAACATACATCAACACAAGAATTAGGCATAGGCAAAGATCATCTTATCAAATAAATTGTAGTTCATGAATATTCTTTTGATGGTATATTAAATTAGAAATAGTTTTTTTGTTACAACATGAACCTATATTTGACTTTGTTGAATCAAAATATGAGTCTATGTTGGAATTTATTCATGAACTGAAGCCTATGCTTGACAAGAATCATAATTAAAGAGAACTTTAGCCTGCAATCATATCGAATTTGAACTTCAACGAGAAATTGAATCTAATTCTAAAACAATGAACATAGAATTGAGCAATAATCAGAATTCAATTTAAAACTAAATCTGAGTATGGTTCAGTTGTGGATTAAAACTTCCATTTTAAATTGGATTTGAAACTGGAATAGACTGAGAATCATATTTGAACACAAATTGAAATTAGAATATGAATCTGAACTTTGATTAGAATTTGAATATATTATTGACTGGGAACCTGAACATTTAATAAAAATGTCTAAAAATATGATTTTGAATTTCTAAAGTCATTGAATCTAACTCTAATTTTGAAAGTGAATCAAGCATTTTTATTGAAGTTGATAACTCAATTGAAGAATGTGCTGATTTAATTCCTAATGAAATTTCTAGTGAAAATCTCTCTACAGATTAAATTGAAAATAATTTTTTTTTGTTTTGTTTTTTTATTTCTTGACATACGAATTCATAAACCGAAACTTACAGAGAAAGTGAAATTACATGAATATTTCAACAAAGTAATCAATAAGGAGGTACTTAAATAAAAAATGAACTTCAAAATTTCGTCCATATTGTCAAATTCAAAAGTACATAATTGATCACAATTGATTTTTGAGCAATTGAGTAGTTTTCTTTAAAGAGGCTGTCTGTCTATATAGGCATATCATATTTATATAATGTTTGTTTTTAATTTTCTTTATCATTTAGTTTTCTAGGAATTCTTTATAGGCCATTATTAGTATTCCTTCCAATGTATATTTGTATATTAATATTTTTATTACTTATTTCATATTATTTGCATGATGATATTCAATTGAAACTAATTGTTGAAAATGCCAATTATATGTCTAATGTTTATATGAATAGGAAATATATTGAGTTTAAACTTTTATGATAAAGTACTGACAAGTCTAAATCTTAAAAGGCTTCCTACTAGAATCTTTAAGAAATAACCTTTAAAGAAGGTGATATCATATAAAATCATGCAACCCATTGGGATAAATGTTTAAAATTTGCAAAATTTTGAAGTTATTGTATTAGTGCATACTAAATGTATCTGATTTTACTTTATTTCATAAATGCCACCAATGCCTTGGATTGTTCTTTTCATTTCTTTGTAAACTAACTTCAAACACTTTATCAAACAACTTTATACCTATTGTTTCAGAAGCTATCTTACAAGCTAAGATTTTATTAACTACTGATGATGAATATTTGGATCATCTTGTACTTTGTAATGAGAAACATGCTTGTGATGCTTCACTGATTACTTTGCAAGAAGTTTATCAGCCAAAGTTGCTTGTCAAATATTAAATGCTTAATTCATCATAGCCAAAAAATTTCAAATTTTGCATGATGGTGCAAATTTTAAGATCTATAATCTTCGGTCATGTAAATCATGTTTATTGATATTGCTTTAGCTTTTTTTCTAGTTGATTTCCTTGTAAGCTTGGCTATTGTAATGGTATTAGGATGGCGGATGTGTTATTTACTGTTTTGATTCTGTTGTTAGTTTGGTTTATTGCATAAATTGGAATTCAACACCAATCAGATTTCTTATTTTAACATATGTCCAGTTCTCTATTTTGCCCGGCCTATAATTTGGATTGTGCGTTATTGTTGTTATGTTGCTTGTTTTTCTTTCCCGGATCTGCACTGTAACTGAGGATCAACTCTTGTTAACTTGGGCTGTCTGTGATGTAGCAAGGAGATGGTTGGGATTGTTGATTGCTAGTTGAGTAATAGAATTTTGCCTTATGCAAGGCGTTTATTTTCTGTTATTGGTTTTTCTTATATGCATGATTTATTGTTTGCAACTTTTCTATTATAGATATGATCCGATATTTCCTCCTGCAGCTGAACTTCAACTGTTTCTTTCTCCTCTATCACTTCCCTCTTGTATTAGAGTTAGGGTTGGTTGGTTTTCTTCTACGACTTATCTATGGTAAAAAGAATTGGGTATGGCTGTTGTTAAATTTAGAGAATTGGAGAGGAAAAATGCTTTATTTTGTCATACAAAACTATCTTTATTTATAGATTTATACACGATGTCTTAATAAAGAGATAAATAACTACAAAATCATGTATAATTGTCTTAATATAATCCTTCCTAAATCAACCAACCAAATATAGAATGAGATCGGGGTGATCCAAGTGAGTCTCCCACGGATCCCCATGCTGGCCGTGGGATCAAGGGCTAAGGGAATACTGAGATTTAACATTCCCCCTTAAGCTGGGGAATGCAGATTTGTTATTCACAGCTTGGTAATCAGCCCCATAGAGGTAGAGTTATCAAGTCCCTTGGTGCACCATAGTCCTTTTTTGTCAAGCTTTGGGAGCAATTAGCTTTAGACATTGTGATGACAAAGGGTAACAATGAATGCTATATTAAGCAGGGTAGCAATAAAGGCTGCATTAATTGTAGATAGGATAGCAACCACAAGGGAAACCCGACAATGAAGGCATGACAGTAGGGAAAAAAAATATTTTTAGGGTTGTAGCAAGCTTCAAGGACAGAAGCATAAAAACACGTCTCAAGCGACTCAACACTTAGCACGTAAATCTCCTCTTGTCAGATCAAGACAGCCTTCAGCTCAATGCAGATCAGTCGTTCGACTCCACATGAACACTCCTGTTCAATCAACCCCGTACAAGCGCATGCAAGGCCTCTGATCCCTTTGGTCTGATCGCATGAAGGAGTGCAGGTCTTGCACTCTTGCTTGTCCAGGTCTTAGACCTCATGAGAGGTAACTCTTAGCTCTTTACATACGCACGCAAGAGGAGGTCTTTCGCTCGACTTCTCTCGCTTCTGCTCGGTCGATTCGGGATGTTGCACGCTAGAGGAGCCCTCCCGCTCGACCTCTCCTCGGTCTTAGACACATGAAGGAAGCTAAATGACCAATATTCCTTAGAATTTCGGTAATAAAGGCCGGTGGAAGGGCCAATATTCCTCAGAATTATAGCAATGAAGGTCGGTTATGAGAACCTATATTTCTCATAATTTCAGCAATGAAGGCAGGTGATGAGAATCTGTAATTCTCATAATTTTGGCAATGAAGGCTGGTGGTGGGAACTTGTATTTCTCAGAATTCTAGCAGTGAGGGCTTGTAGTGGGAACATGTATTTCTCAGAATTCCGAAAATGAAGGACGGAGGCGGGAACCTAGAGAACCAACCAGCGCCAACTCCTTTAGGGTATGATAAAGTGCTTCTAATCTCTATGTAGTCTCACCTTCAATATCCACGATCAACTCTCTACTTAGGGAAATAGCATACTTCACCATCTACATGCTCACCGACTCTTCGGTCATCGTAAGGACGCACTGGACCGTACCAATGAAGTGTCTTACCACCAAGAAAGTCATCTTCTTCCTCATGACGAGCATCGTCTCGGAAACTCCATGTATCAGGATCGTTCCATCAGCGAGCTTCAAATCCAGTGAGCCAACTTTAGTCCAAATTCGACCGGCAAGGTTGTCAATGATGATTCTGTCAACGACAACAAAGAAATCGAGAATTTGGGTTACAAAATGGCATTCGTCTGATTTGAGGGATTGATCCCAGTGGCGGAGATCTTGGGAGAGGTCAACTTCTTCGGTTGTCTAGAACGAGGCTTATGCCTTCTTGTACATCTCCTAGATATGAGTGTAGCGGTTCGGGAACATGTAGAAGCGGTCGGGATTTAGGGCAATGAGGGGCTATTTGAGTGAAGGATTTGATGGCATGTACAACAGCTCTTCAATCGCTCATTCCTTAGTCGGTTTGGCTCCAACACACGCACGAGGGCCAGTCATCCCCGCTCAGGCACGCATGCAAGCAGTTCTTGCTCACTCCCTCTCTTGATCATCTTCTTCACTCAGCTCGGTCCCCATGTAGGTACGCACAAGAGCCGCACGCAGAAGACTGCAAAGGGGAAGCCCTCTCACTTGTTCGGCTGCCCTGGACACACACAAGCAGGAACGGAACGCAAGAATCAACTCTCCCTCTCTTATGCTCTCATTTTTTAAGAAGAGACAAATGTCTTGCTCTGATACCATGTTAAATTCAGAGAATTGGAGAGAAGGAAAATGCTTAATTTTGTTATACAAAACTATCCATATTTATAGATCTATACAATATGTCTTAATAAAGAAACAAATAACTACAGAATCATGCATAATTGCCTTAATATAATCCTTCCTAAATCAGTCACCCAAATATAGAAGGAGATCGGCATGATCTAGGTGATCCTCCCACGGATCCCCATGCTGGTCATGGTATCAAGGGCCAAGGGACGGCCAAGATTTAACAATGTGATCCAGGTGAGCCTCCCATGCATCCCCATGCTAGCCGTGGGATAAAGGGCCAAGGGATGGCTAGGATATACCAACTATTTTCTTTCTATATGCACTATATTAGAGCTAGAAATTGGTTGTTTATGGGACGCACAAAATCTAAACTTTATGTTTTTGCTGTTTGGAGATTAGAAACTAGTTGATTTTACTATTTAGTCCATATTCTGGATTTGTTTTTGAAACTATCATTTGTGTTCTAGTTTAGATTATAAACAGGCAGCTTGTGGGCATGTAAAATCAGAATTGGCTTAATAAATTTTTAAATTCCTTTCACATTTGTGTGTTGTTGGATATGGATTCTTCCATTGCAAGTTCTAATAACAAATTTTGAGGAAAAGCTTTCTCCTTATTTAGGTGCGTGGCGTGGTTCTTTGGTAACTTTTATGCTTATGCTTTATATCTATATACTTAGTTATTAGTCGGACCCTTTTGACTCTAAATGAGTTCATTTTTGTTGTCCTACCCGTACATGTTATCACATGATCAATCTATTCATATGCATGATCTTTCTAAAGCTAATTTCATTTGGTTTCATATTTTGAGTATCTGGATGTATACATCACTTTTCCTTCTTATAACATTGTATATGCATATTTTTAGATTTAAATTTTGCTAACATATTTTATATTTCCATAAAAAAGGACATATCAATCAAAATTAATTTATTTACCGGTCGAACAAATTGAATTATACTCAATTATAGGAAAATTTTTTATTTCTTAATTAAAGTTGCATATCTTACTTATTGTGAGGATGTGGATGATCTATTTTTAGATAAACTATCTCATTATTGTCTGCCTTAATCTTTTTCGTTTGTAGACAATTAAATGATTATCTTAATGCATTAAAATTAAATTTCAAATTCTAACACAATTTAATCTCAATTAATAATTAATTCTCTTATAAATCTCAAACTTCTCAAATCCTATTCAATCAATTCAATGAAGAAAATCATGACAAATCAGATTTTGGACCAAAAAACTCCAATTTTAACAAGCTTATAATTAAAGTGAACTTATTGATGAGATGAACCCATCAACGCCATAACTAATTCAATTCGACTCCACATGAGCCTTAATTAAGCACTAGAAGTGTGATAACCGGTTCTTCCGGCCGGTTCAACTGAACGGGCCGGCCCACCCTTTAAATCCCGCGAACAGACAAGTCGTGGAACCGAACAGTTCGCGCGAACAGAGAGGGCGGACGGTCGGGCTTCACGCGAGAGCGAAGTAGGTTTCTTCTTTCTCCAATTTTAGCAAATGATTACCTTCTAGGATAAGAAATAACGATTCCTTTTCATTCTTATCGTTATCAGAGAGTTATTTTGGGAGAAATTGAAGAACAAGAGAAACGGACGAGAAGGATTAAGAGAAGAAGGTTTGTTAAATTTCTTTCGGATTTTTCCTATAAATTTCTTCTTCTACTTCATTTAAAGTGAACAATTTATTTCTTGAAGGTTAGGGAAGAGATTGTAGCGAAGAAAAAGGAAATTGGGAGAGAAAGGAAATTTCGAGAAGAAGGATTTTGAGAGTTTGAGAAGTCTCCATTCAAAAGTGTAAGTGAATTCCTTCCAATTTCAGTTTTAATGATATTTAGAATTTAAATCAAAATATTATTATGATAGAAGTTATTGTTTGAAATTAGGGTTTTTGAAAGTGAAAGATCAAGTCATAAGTGTTGATTCCGCGAGGATTTAGCAAGAAGAGAAATTGATTCAAGAATAGATCAAGCATCGACGACCTGAAAAGTTCAAAGTGGGTAATTATGATTATGAAATTCAAAATTTAGCATTTTCTTTTAGTACGATAAAATAGTTTGTTTTACAATATTACTTTCAAAGTTTTATCTTAAAGACTACTACATATGAAGGGTTGAAAGATTAAATGCCTAATGATTGTAAGTATTATTCTAATAAGAAACAAATGAATTGAATAATGAAAAGAAAATACCGTATGTATTAAGGAGATATTGAAAAGAAACGACATATGAAATAGAATGAAATTGTTATGATAAATGTAAAAGAAAGGAAAAAGGATATATATGAATAATTCAGGAGTTCACCCCCTTATGGTACTGGCTGGGGACGCCGTACTCGTGCACGAAAAAAAGGAAAAGGAAAAGGTTATGGAAAAGGAAAAGGCTATGGAAATGGAAAAGGTAATCAAATGGAAAAGGTTGTACCTTAAGGTACTTTGAGACGGTGCTCCTGTGCAAAGCAAATAGAAAGAAAAGAAATATGAATGAAATATTAAAGCTATAAAATGTTCTAAATCGTTTTGAAAGAAATTATCTAAAGATGTAAATTATTGAAAAGAATGAATTAATGCAAAGAAATAAAATGATGTCTATCAAAGAATAATAATGATTATTAAATAGTTACCCACTGAGTTTACTTAGTAAACTCAACCCACGAGTTTAAATGTTTCAGGTAAGTTCCTAAAGAAAAGAAATGGCAGAAAGAGAAGAACATGTTTACAGAAGACGAGGAGCAAATGATAACAGGTAAAATAGATTTTTGTGTTTAATGGCTCTTCAGTTTATTGTAAAAGTTTTGATGATGAGTTATTTTATACTTTTGGAAATGTACTATCGTCCGACTTTTTGTACCCGCCTCGTTAGATCGAGCATCCGGGACGGGTCGTGACAAGAAGCATAATTGAACTATTTCAACTGGGCCATGCTCATGATTTTCTTCTTTTTTTTAGTTTTTTCATGTAAATAATTTTAGCGGCTCTTGTAAATTCTATTTGTGTATCCTGAATTTTTGTATGAAGCTAAGAAATTAAAAATACTCTCCACTATTATAAATTTTTTAGCACATAACAAATATATAACACTAAGCAACAATCAAATGGAGATGGATTCACAAAACCATCTTCAATAGTTGTAACGAGGATAATGATGATGATAACTTTGTGTTACTTGTATATATATTGAGTGATAGTAGCTATATGAGATTATGAGTAATTATTGTTGATCGCTACCTTCTATTCATTTCTCTTGGAACTTGAAAGTGTCTTCTTAAAATATTTAATATGTTCATTTTCATTTAATCGCATTCTTAAAGGTCTGAAACCTTTGATTGGCAAGCAAAAGAGTGATGGAGGAAGTTACATGGCATGCCTTCAGGTATTGGTTGTGGGAAGAGACGATGCATTTTGTTTCTGTGAGATGCGGACATTTTTTTCCCTAAAGCTATCCTATTCTGAAAATTATGTCCATTTCAAAACTTGAAACCCATCTCTAGTCATCAATATCATTTTGTTAGGAAACAAAATGAGAATAATAATATTTTTCTGGTTTAGTTATTTAAGTTGGTGTTAATACTTGGTGAATTTGGATGGTGAATGCTGTGTTTTGATTAATAGGTCTACCTAGAAAAATTGATATGCTTGTCGCTCCATTAGCATTTTATCCAAAACAGTTCCTGCTAGTCGTTTAACTAATTACTCGAAAAAAAAAAATTCTAGAAATTCAAGACCAGGATAGCTTACTTATATTCATGTTAACTTAGGCATCAGAGGCCTTTTTTATCCTAAAAGAAAGCTTATCCTTGTTCTGCAGACATATCTAAACTCTGCCATTAGCATCCCTCAAGGTCTGAATATTACTGATGAAATGCTGAATGCTAACTCAGTCACGAGGCAATTAGTTGATCAGATTTCTCTTGCAAAGGCTTACCTGGTCATTGCCAAAGAAAGCAACAATCTTCAGTTTGCTGGGGATCTAAGGACCCAGATACAAAACACCCAGGCCCTCCTCTCTACTGCTGCTACCCGGCGATACCCCTTGAGTACTGAAGAGTCTGAGACTGCAATTCACAACATGGCTGTATTGCTTTACCAAGCACAGCAGCTCCGTTATGATACTGCAACTTCGCTTATGAAGATGAAAGGCCAGGTCCAGTCTCTTGAAGATAAATCTAAGGCAGAAGCTGAAAAAAGTATCAAATTTGGGCAGATAGCTGCTGAGGAGCTCCCAAAAGCTTTGTATTGCTTCGGAATGCGAGTAATCATGGATTGGTTCAAACGGCCAAACCCAGAAAGAAGAATCTCATATGCACCACACTACTTGGAGAAGCTCAGGGACAACAACCTGCAGCACTTCTGTATCTTTTCAGACAACATTCTAGCAGTATCAGTTGTCATCAACTCGACCACCGCAAATGCTAAGCATCCTCACCAGCTTGTCTTCCATCTAGTGACCGATGAAGTGAATTACATACCAATGAGGGCCTGGTTCTCCATGAACAGCATGGGAGAAGCTACCATAGAGATCCAGAAAGTGGAGGATTTTAGCTGGCTCAATGCCTCGTATGTACCAGTTTTGAAGCAGCTCCAAGATGCCAACACACAGAATTTCTACTTTTCTGGCAACAAGGACAACAAAACTCCAATCAAGTTCAGGAATCCAAAGTACTTATCAATGCTTAATCACCTGAGGTTTTACATACCAGAGCTCTTTCCTGCACTAAATAAGATTGTATTTCTTGATGATGATGTGATTGTCCAGAAGGATCTTTCGGATCTGTTCTCAATTGACCTGAATGGAAATGTAATGGGAGCTGTTGAGACTTGCATGGAGACATTCCACAGGTTCCACAAGTACTTGAACTTCTCACACCCCTTGATCCGTGACCATTTCGATCCTGACGCCTGTGGATGGGCCTTTGGAATGAATGTGATTGATCTTACAGAGTGGCGAAGGCGAAATGTGACCGGCATCTACCATTACTGGCAGGAACGAAATGCAGATCACACATTATGGAAGCTAGGGACTTTGCCACCGGGATTGCTTTCATTTTATGGCTTGGTTCAGAGATTGGATCCGAAGTGGCATGTTCTAGGTTTAGGGTACACAAACGTCGATCCATCGCTGATTTCTGAGGGTGCCGTTCTGCACTACAATGGAAACATGAAGCCATGGTTAAAGATTGGAATGGAAAAGTATAGGGGGCTGTGGGATATATATGTAGACTATTCTCACCCTTTGTTGCAGCAGTGTTTCGTGCATTGATAGGGTTCATTGTTCTTCTGATGCAATGATGGAGCAGAAGCAGCGCAGGTTGATCATTTTTTCTTTTTAATTATTGAGTAGACTTTTCCTCTAAAATTTTGCCCTCCCCTTTGTTGGTTCTCCTAATTGTTTTTATTGGTGATGTGGATGTGTTATAGCATTAGAAGCTTAGCTCCAAAATTTTACATGTGAATTTCAGATTTCTGGCATATCTTGGCATAATATAGTATAAATGAGGAAAAGAGGCTGTTTGATTAGCTACATATCTTCTTCTGTAGCTTTCATCTTAGCTTGTTAGGATAAAAACAGTCATCTTATGTTGAAGGAAGAAGAAAGGGCAGAATTAAGCTCCTCGAGAGTTTCCAGAATTGCATTACACCTCACAGAATTAAACCTATGCACAATACTGCATTCCCTAAGTTTAAGGTTTTGTTTGGAATAATTTTTTTATTGTTTTTTAAAACAATTTTTTAAGTATAAAATTTGTTGAATAGAAATTTCTATACTAAGAAATTGCTTTAGAAAACATTAAGAGAGCCGCTCCTAACGAATCCAAAGGCTCCATTTGGGATAGCTTTTTTACTGTTTTTTAAAGCATCATTTTAAAACAAAAATTAAAAATTTTTACTAAAAATTTACTTTAAAAAATAGTAAGAAAGCCGTCCTAAACAAAGCCTAAATTATTATCATTTTATTGTCAATTTAGGCTACACAGAACACTCGAACTAATCCTGTACACAACATAAAAATTATGAGGTTTTCCCTCTTTAATTGATCATGTTTTTACAGTTTTACTGAAGAAGTTACTGATTTTTTTTCTTTTGATTCTTTATCGACCAAATAAGTGACTGAATTTTGATAGCATGTATAGATGGTGTTGCACGGGTAGATCAGGATTAGTGATGTAACATCTATTTTTTCTGTAAATTATCTCAAGATGAACATTTTAGCCCACCCCTAAAATTCTGCTATCTGCTTCTGAAGCTTATCATCATAGATGTTGCTTTCTAGAAACAAAACAATGATGGACATTTCAAACAAAAACATTCATAAAGAAATTATTAACATTGAGAGATGCATGAAACATGAAAGATCTTTATATATATGCATATATTACTCACTCAAAGATGAACACTTCTCTACATTTGCACAGATCATACTAGGGAATGACAAACAATATTGCCTCACCTAACATTTTTTTTAACATAAATTTGAGACTACAATTGCATTAAATACATCCTAATTCCTATCTCATACTTACAACTCAACTAGTGGGATTCCATAGGCACGCTTATATAACTGATCTCCATGCAAAATCTTAAACAACACAAGGATTTATCACTGCATATGAAAGAAAAATTTATTTCTATGATGAATGCAAATTCCTGTCAACTTCCCACACAAGCTTCCGCAGCTACTTCCAGGAGAGGTACTTTCATGAAAGGAGAAATTATTCTGTGCGGAGACCATACATAAAACGCCATCAGGAGACCAATTAGAATGCGACACGTCAATAGTACCGAGTCCTGGTATTGAGCAGTACCGAGCCGCGGTATCGAGCAAGGGGTAACGTGGCGCATTCTGATTAGTCTCCAGGCGGCGTTCGGCATCCACACAGAATAATTAATCTCATGAAAGAAACCTCACCAAACTAGGAGGAAAATTCTACAACAATCATTTTAAGCTCCAATTGCCCCACCATTTCCTTCGTGTTTGTGTCGTTTCAGGATTTCCAAGCTTCTTAAGCGCCGCCTTTGCTTCACGCAATCGAACCCTGTAATTTTTCTTCCAAGAAGCAAACTGAACTTTCAGTTTGCTGAGCTCCTCATCAGGATTTATGTTGGAGACCGACAATCCTGACTTCACCTCAACAAGGAAACCTGCATCATCCTCAAATATCTGTCTCCTCTCTTCAAACTCCTTGAATAAGTGACTGATTGTATTCCTTACACCTTCAGGAGTTTTAGTTAGTGCCACACCAGATGCACGGGATCGTTTCGCAGGTGTTCCTTCAGTTGTATAAGTCTCAAAAGACATGGCATCTTCAGAGTCGAAATATGGATAGCTTGGTGATAAATCAGGCCTTCCAGCCAGGCTAGCCACATCATTGGTGGCAAGACTCCTCTTTGCAGCAGCCAAACTCATCTGCACCCAGAATAGTCAAATTTAGCAAATGAAACCATACCACTATCTTCACAGAGATGTATTTCTAAATAATAGAAGAATTTAAATTAAGTGTGATTGACATTATTTTAGTAAATAGTGCTCAAAGTTTAGCAGACAATTTACTGAAAAAAAATATAATTGAACATAAACAATCCTAATTCAAAAAAATAAAATAAAACCTGCAATGAAGTCATCTGTTTTTGCCACAGATCCTCCAAGGACTTCATTTTTGCATCATAATCTGACCATCTCATCTCATATTGCTGAAGTTGTTGCCTCAGACAGGAATTTTCCTCTTCCTTATGTCTCAGCTCTGCTTCCGCTTTCAGAACCCGGCTCTCAAGTTCTACCATAACTGAATGCTCAACTGGAGGAGGATTTTGCTGGGTATACAGAAATTTAAAAGTATTAATCACTAACTTCTGCTTCAAACAATCTATTCAGACTCAATTAATCACTAACTCGCAGGAAACCGAATTAAAAAAGATAATTTAAAATAAATAAAGCAAAATAAAATAAAATTTGCAAAATTAATAGGCTTACAGGAAACCGATTAGTTTGGTCAGATTGATTATAAACAATAAATGAAAAAAAAAAGTCAATAATTTGGATACTTGGGTAACTAAGTTCTTTGGATTCTTGGTTTCATCACCAACAATTCAACAAACCAAACTATTCGATATCACACCCCTAATAGTGATGCTATTGAGCTTTTCATTGATGATGGCAGTGTAAGAAATGAAGAACATTTCAACTTTCAAACAAAAAATAAAAATAAAAAGATAAATTACCTCAAATTCATGGAGATTCTTGCTTAGATCAGTCTCAAGATTTAAATCATTGCACTTTGTCATTTCCAAGCTTCTGCTGATATTGAAATGCTTTCTTGCCAACCAACCACGTATGACTTAAATAAAAAAAAAAAAGAATCAAGGCGCAATCAATTAATGCAATTAGAAAAGAGAAACCAAACGCTTTTTACAAGGTTACCAAAAGCTACCTGATTGCAAAAGCATTATAAGCTTTTGTTGTTTGGCAAAAGCTTTCTGAGCAACCCACCGCTTAACATGCTTTTGTATAAGAACAGCAGCTCTATGCCGCCTTGCTAAATAGTGAAACTCATTTCTTGCTCTTTTAGCTCGTATACCTTTTTCACAAAAAGAAAGCATAAATGTCCAAATTTTAATTAATATTTCCAGGAAACCTCATAAAAAGGTTTAAAACAGCAATAGTGTATGATGAGACTAAAGTCTATACAAGCATAAAAGGAAGAACTAATTATGCAAAAGCTGAGTTTTTTTCTTACATGATTGCAGTGTTGTAACTCCACTCTTAATATCATTAAAACTGCGACGAGCTCGAGCACCACGGAAATATTTCTGAGCACACAAGATTCCTTGCAATTTACAGGCTCTAGCAGTTTCTAGTATTGCAAGCTATAAATATTTCAAGATACCACACGTAAGATAATGAGGCAATTTGAAGTATTGATTCAAGCAAATAGGAAGAAGAGCAACATAACTATTAAAACAAAATATATAAGCACCAGTTTAGGTTTAATTAAAATAAAATTTAAGTATAAACCACTATCTTCAATGGTGTTGTTAATCAAAACAAATTCATTAAGAAACTAAGCAGTTTTACTGGAAAAAGTAATGATCAAGTACCACATGGATTAAAGTAGGGGTGCCAATATTTGACACGACCTGAAAACCCAACTTGACCGACCCGAAAATTTCGGGTTATGGTCAACCCAAACCCGAAACGGGTCGGATTTGGGTTTAACAATTCGATCCATTTCAAAAATCGAGTCGGGTTCAGGTTGACCCTTTGACCCAAAATTGACCCTTTTTGGACCCGAAAACTAGCAATTTTTTGTTGGCACCGGGTCATTTGGGTCGTGTCGGGTTGACCCGAACCCGAAGCGGGTCGGGTTCGGGTCTGAAAAACTGATCCGTTTGCAAAAACGGGTCGGGTTGACCCGAATAGTGCCGGGTCAGTTTAGGGTTCGACCCGAACCCGACCCGTGACCCGAAATTGACACCACTAGATTATAGGGCCATGAACACTAGTGTTAAACGACACATCAAATATAGATCCATTGATCAAACCTGGTTATCATGGTGACAAATATCTATATTATCAAACTCTGCTAGTACATTTCTTTCAAGGAAAAATATGTATAATTACAAGCAAAACTCATCCAATATGATTGATTATGGCTTAGAAGTATTTTAATCATACAGAAAGCATAAATTTGATCAGATAATGTAAAGCTATACACAAAAAAAATGTGGCCACAAAGAAACTGCAGAAGACTAAATCGAAGTAGGGAAATTGCCTGTCCACTGCGGAAAAATATCTTTGTATATCCAACTTGATACATTCCAGGAGGAACACTGTATTGCTGCAGCACTGCAACTAAAGTACTAAGTGAATCCATTACCGGTGTATTTTCCATAAGCAGAAAGTTATACCTGAGAGGACTAACATGTTATAGGCATATATAAAAGAAACACAATTGAAACTTGGAAAACTTTCGGAATTTTAACTACCTTTCAACAAACTGTTGATGGGTCATTCTTGTAGGATAGCCTGACCTTGTTATCCTGGCAACTTCAAGTAAGCTGAAGCTTCTCAGCTGTCGAATGACAAAATCTTCTTCATAAATTCCAGCAAGTTGTTTACTGTTTGGATTAATACAGCTTATGAAGTGTGGGTTGGTGTTCTCCAGCAGTTGTATCAACTCTGAAAGTTGCTCCTAGAAAAAGACACAGCATTAAAAGCATTGCACGAGATTTGGTGAAAAAAAAAAAGTGGAATGCACTATGTCAAATGGACATAATATAGGTCTTAGTTTCTCCAAAGAGATAGTGAACAACAACAACATCTGAAAAACAATAGTTGTCTTCCATCTAAATAATGGAGAGAATCAATAGCAAAAACTGAAAGTTATGGACCAAAGACTTTAGTAAGCAGCCAAAGAGTGCAACAACAATAACAACAACATCAAGCTTTTATCCCACTACGTGTGGTCGGCTACATGAATCCTTTTTCGCCATTGTGCCTTGTTAAAAGTCAAATTCTCATTTAAATCTAATAAAGAAAGATCATTTCTAATATTTTCTAACCAAGCCTTTTTAGGTCTACCTCTACCTTTCTTAATATAAGTCAAATCTAATACCTCAACTTTACTAACGGGGTCCTCGGAAGGCCTCCGTTTAATGTGATCAAATCATCTAAGGCGACTCTCTCCAAGAATGCTAGTGGGTAAAGTATCCGGACATGCATAAGCCATGCTTTACCAGACAATATGAAGTCAAAGAATCAGTAAATAATTCAAAACTACATAAAAACCTCCATCCTGTGAAATCCGATGAACAATAACACTGCCTCTCTATACAAAAACCACCAATTTCAACAAACTGAAGTAGTGAAAATTTTCATGAGGAACTACCAAGTATCTCACAAGTACTAAGCGAAGACATAATGTTTTTCATGCAAAGTACAAGGTAATAAGCCAGTTGTAACTACACAGAAAAAAGGCAAGCTTCTAGAATAGTTCAGCAAATACATTTCAAAGCAAATTGACCAATCCTTTGCCAACTTCCCTTGAAATATTCTGTACCCTAACAAATTAATATTAAAAAGACGCTCATTTCCTTCATCTATAACAGAAATTTAAAGTAAACTTTTACTTACTAAGCAGTTTGCATTAGTTTTATTACATAGATGATAAAAGTAATCCTAAAGAAAAGTTCATTGAGAGATAAAAGAAAGAATAAAGACAGTCTAATAATTAAGTATTCAATTACAGGAAAGGATTTACCTTTAATTTTGTAGCAGCACTCTGCATTGAAGAAGATAAACTACCCAAGGAGCCAAGCACCCGGGGAAGTCGATTTCCGCATGATAAAAGCAGTTTTTTAATAGAATCTTCATGAACTATCTCTCTAATATTCTTCAAGAAGCCACTTGTATTATACAAAACCTGATAAGGAAAATCCATTTGGTCATATATATAATGAAATCAAATTACAGCTTACAGAATTTTGCACTGCAAAGAAAAATAAAAAACTACAGGAAAAAAAAACGCATAAGATTATCGTCCTGATAGTATAAACCACTGAAAAATAGTTTTATATCGCAAAATACTGTCTAGTACAATAAGCATATAAATTGCCTAGGAAACCAAGAAATATGCTAAAGCATTAGTGGCTCCAAAAACAGTCACGTGTTTATAGCATTAAATTCTTGATTTATAAGAAATCAGAACATTTGAAAAGTGCAAAGTATTCAGGAACATTGACTTTCTGATTACTAAGACTTCATTTGGGACGGCTTTCGTACTGCTTTATAAAGTAGCTTTTTAGTACAAAAATTAAAACTTTTGTACTAAAAAGCTGGTTTAAGTAGTAAGAAAGTCGTCCCAAATGAAGCTGATGCGGACATCGGCACGAAGATTTGGCGCATCTATCACAGGAGGCGTCGTAAATCGACGGCTCTAATTTAAGTTGTCATTTATGAATTATTTTCTACATTTTAGTTTCTATTTTATGTTATTTTCTATTTTACCCCTAGTTTAATTTATTTGAGTGTTGTGGCCCAAGGGGCATTTTTGTAATTTTCTATTTTCCCATGTTATGGCCTATAAATAATGGCCTTAAGCTATTGAAATGGATGGTTAATTTGATATGAAAATTTTGTGTTTTCCACACTTGTGTTATTCTTGAGAGAGGACGAGAGTGAGATTTCTATGAGAGAAATCGATAAGTTTCAGCAGCCGCAGGATGGGTCCGGGCTCGTGATGTGAAGTCACTTGGAGAAGGGCAACGCAATACCCACCAGTCATTGGAAGAGTCTGTGGCTCGTGGTAGTTATCTTTTCCCCTCGTCTTTCTTCCCTACCCGCCACCATCCCCAATTGCTCCCAAGCCGCCGCCTCCCTTTCCTCCACCTCCCTCCTCAAATTCGGCCACCTTCACCCGATTCCCCCTCTTGGCCGCCGGCCACCTTCTCCCATTTCCCCCTTTTTTTGGGATTTCCTAATTTTGTTGGGTTAATTTAGGGATTAATTTGAATTTGAAATTATTCAAATTCAAATTTCAAATTTTTTCCTAATTTGATTCATCTATTTTAGGAAAGTACTTAATTTAAATCAATTTGAATTTTAAATTCAAATAGGATTTATTTCATTACTTTCCTAACTCATTAAACCAAATTATGAAGCCTTGAATACTCTCATTAAATCCCTTCCCCTCACCTTGCCGCCGGCCCCCTTGGTGGTCCCCTCTCCTTTAATGCTTCATTAAGGGATTTGACTGCATGTTATTTGAATTTCAAATTCAAAATTCAAATTTGCATTAGGAGTAAAATGCCCCTCAATTTCCTCCCTTTAATTAAGGAATTAGACTCAGCTTTAAATATGAAATTTAATTTCAAATTTAAGAATTAATTCACTTAAGTAATTGGGGCCCACTTATTTGAAATCAAACCCCTCTCTCCTCCCCATTATTCATTGCCATTAATGACTCCTTAATCACTCCCTGAATTTTAGTTAATTCAAATTCAAATTGAGAGTGATTTAATCCAATCAATCCTAATTGAGAGCTATTAATTGAAACAATCTCAATCCCATCTAATTTCAATCCAGCCGAAATATTCAAAGCTTAAGCCATTAATTACTTCCCAAACGTGAGAGGGGAATAAGGAAACAATTCCCTGAATTTTCTCTATATCCCGCCGCCCCCCCCCCCCCCCCCCCCCCCCCCCCCCCCTTCACTAGATCCTTCCTAAAATCTGTCCAGATTTCACTGTTTCTCCTTAGGAAGTTTTGGGGATTTGAATATACTGCTGGCTGAAATTCTTCAAAGACTTCACCTTGGGTTTCCAACAACCTGAAGCTTCCTAGTTGCTGTTTTAGCCACAGCAAATTGCTGTCTAGCAATTCCTGCTGTATCCTGTGAGCGGTCCAAGGATTTCACAGCTTTACAAGCTGCTACACATGTCGTTACAATTGTTGTCCAGCATTCCAGGACTGGATAGTTTGGTATCAGAGCATGGACTCTGATCAACTTGGACGGACTTTAGATTGGTTGGTAGGTCAACTGGGCGCCGTTAGTCAACAACTCAAGGAGGATCAAGCGGACTTAGCCGACCTCCACCGTCAAAAGATCGAACAATTCGATCACCTAGAGCGAGGCAGGACTAACCCACCGTTTTATGCAAAAACCCCTTCATCAAATGATCGAAAGAAGGCACTAAGAGACAGAGAGATAGTGGATAGAGTGGACAAATGGATGGAGGCCAATGAAGCCTTCAATTTCCCACTCACTATGCAAATCAAAGAGAAATCTAAGGTGATCAAAGAAGAATCTAAAGAAGAAGATGAATTGGTTGATTCCATTACAACTCCTATAGAAACAATGGTTTCTTCTAACCCCATTAAAACTCCTACAACAGAGAATGTTGATGAAGCTCTGGAAGTGACTTCCATAGAACTCACGATTGCTCCTATTGCGAGTGAAGCCATCTATGAGAGTGAACAAGTTCCTGCATGCGAAAAGAAGTGCAACAAGCAAGTTGACCTTGTGGGCAACCGGGGTGGTTTGAAAATCTTTGCAAATACAGTCCAGAGTTTTACATGACCAGTTGTGATGCTAACTCGACGGAGTCGATTATTCTCCCACCTGGGGAGAATGATGCGGACATCGGCATGAAGATTTGGCGCATCTATCACAGGAGGCGTCGTAAATCGACGGCTCTAATTTACGTTGTCATTTATGATTTATTTTATGAAGTTTAGCTTTTATTTTATGTTATTTCCTGTTCTACCCCTAGGATAGTTTATTTGAGTGTGGTGGCCCTAGGGGCATTTTTGTAATTTTTTATTTTCTCATGATGTGGCCTATATAGGGCCTTAAGCTATTGTAATAGATGGTTAATGGATATGAAAATTTTGTTTTTCGACACTTGTGTTCTTCTTGTGAGAGAGCGTTAGATTCCTTTTGTTTTTCGACACTTGTGTTCTCTTGTATGAGATTCGTGGTTGCCGCGGATGGGTCGGCTGGATTTGAAGTGATTTGGTTCGGCCACCATTTAGCTTTTCGTTTCTTCTCTGTTTTGTAAATTTGTTGTATTTTCTCATTTACCACGCCGTAAGCTGGCTTTGCTACCCTATATCGTATGGTCTACCTTGGAAGTTTATTTTTATGAATAAGATTGTTTAAATTAATCATGTTACATTCTTCCTTTTTTAATCTTTATCTCAAGTTTTCAGAGATCGTTAGTATTGTTTTTGTCTTTCGACCTTTTCATTGTGTTTCTCTTTCTTGAATTGAGAGCCTTAGGAAATGTTTTATGAAGAGAATTGCAAAATTTGTTGTTACCTTGAAAATTCAGTCCTAATGTTGCCTTCAAGTTGATTTGGGTTCAGACTGCGTTATTGGTGAATCTTTCGGCAAGTCCCGTTGATTCAGCTTACTGACCAGACAGATTTTGAGCCCAACTTTATTCCCTTCCCAAAACTGAAATTCTCTAGAACTTCTCTGCATCGTGGCTAATTTTATCTCCCTATCTAAAATCAAGATTTTCTTCTATTTCTGGCCTAGTTTCATCGGTCACTCGTTCTTCGTTGATCGTTCTTATCTCGTGTTAATGTTCCCTCTTAGATCCATAGGATCATCCCTATTGATACGAGAAATTGCAGTTATCACCGGATCCTCGGTTGTGATTGAAGTCCCTTGAAGAACGCAATGTACACCAACATTGGAGACGGCTGGGTTCGTGATTTTCTCTTTGAATCTTTCATTTCCTATCATTTGTTTTGTTTGTTTAAACCTGAAATCTTCCTTGACCAAGGATTCTTCTCTACCCGAAACCCCTCTGCTTTCTCCAAACCCCACGGCTCCAATTGCCCCAATCCCCTTTTAATCGCCGACCAAGCCACAACCGCCGGCCCCCTCATCTCCCTAGCTGCCGATCACTCCCTCCTTTCTTCCAACCAAATTTATTTCTTATTTTAGATTAAAATTGAATGTGGGAAGATTTGAAATTCGAAATTCAACATGGCAAAATTTTCAAAAATCTTCCTGTTTAATTAGTCTATTTTAGGAAAGTTTCTTAATTAACTCAATTTGAATTTCAAATTCAAATTGAGTTTAATTGAGCCCTCTACCATCTCATAAATCTCCTCTTTGGGTATGAATTAATTAAGGGATAATTCCGGAAATTCAAATTTCGTTGAATTTGAATTTCGAAATTATTTCCTAAAAATAATTCTCCTATTTTGGAAAGTTTTTATTTTAATCTAAATTGAAATTCAAATTCAAATTGGATTCCAAATAATACTTTCCAAAATCTTATAACTATTTTAAAGAGCCTTATTTATTTTAATCAAACTCCCTCTTGGCTTATCCCGCCGCCGTCATTCAAGTAGGAAATAAGAGCTCTCTTCCTCCAAAAGCTGCAGTCAGACGTCTCAAGCCATTAATTCCTCCCAAAATCCGGTGCAGTTATTTCCCTTGGGATAAATTTCCAAAAAAAAAAGCTGCTGTTGTGGCCGAATTCCCTCAAGTTCTTTTCTTGGGTTTTCCCTCCACAAATCCCTCTCTCACTGTTAGCTTAACGTAGGAAATCTTTCCTACATTAAGCCTCTTCATCCCGCTGGCTGAAATTAGATTATCCCAAGCAAGCTCTAATCTAGTTCCTAAACCGGCAATTAGATTTTGGAATTAATTTCTTCCCAAGCCGTTATTTCCCTTCCCAAAACTGAAAGCATACTCGGGAAGTAAACCCCTATTTTCCCTCTTCATCCCGCTGGCTGCAATACTGGAATTTCCTCTCAGTTTTTATGTGAGAAAAATCTGAAAATAAACAGATTTTCTCCCTGCTGCTGGCCGAGAACTTCAAAGGCTTTTCTCCTCATTTTCGTTCTACATCAGAAGCCTAAAACTCTCAAGCGTCACTTGATCATTATGTTAATGTTCGCCTCGTATTAATTGTCCAAGCAAAGATTGAAACCTTGAATAATAATTGCATCTATAAGGCTGCATCCATTTAACTTGCTTGTAACTTCATAACCCTATTTGATTTAAATAAGAAAATAGCAAAATTGCAGATACCACCCAAAACAACTGGATTGTTCTCGGTATAGAAAAATTGCAGTTATCCCTTGAAGACTAAAACGACCATATTAAAAAGATATCAAAGCCTATTTAATGCACTTGCGGATGTAATACCTCTCCTGCATAATGGCAGATTCTGAAAGAACTACTTTCTCCCTTGAAACAAGGATTGCCAAGAAATTGATCTTTAAGTTTGTTTAAAAGGGTGAAATCGGTTGCCTTGGAGCAAGCTGATTCTTCATCTAACAAAGATAAAATCCCTTGGGGCTGCAGTGCACCAAATAGAGCCGTTACCAAGAATGCACAATTGAAATAAAATAATAATAATAAAAGATACAGGAATACACAAAAAACCGTTCATTCATGATAAAGAGTTGAAAAGAGTAGCTGAAAATAGCAAAAGATTTTGCAGTTAGTATAATAAATAGATATATCATATATAAAAACATTAATGTTATCAAGCATGTAAAATGCACATGAATATAAAGGCCTTCAAGTGAAAGCTCATAATAAAAGAAGGAAAAAAGCATGGAGAAAAAGTAGAATGCTTAGCCCGTTCTCGGGAGAAATAATATTCCAATATTCAGTAAAATAATAGCAAAAGAGCACGATCCGATCATATGAGATATTCAGACAAGTATGACATCCTACATTATGCTTGGTGCAACGCAAGATAAATTATAGATTAAATTGCAAACAATGTTCCTATACCGGAAAACAAAGCAACAAAATATACTTAGATCGTACAAGCTCTCTCTCTCTCTCACATAAACTGTATCATTACTCATTAAAACCTGAAGTGTTATTTTAAGTGCCTAAAAGTTTATTGCCATATAGCACATGTAAATGGGAGATTTTTAAGAATAATTCAGGTGAATATTATCAAGAAAAGATAGTAGCATCCATTCTAAGTTCACAATTGTAAATTTTCAGACATAATATTTTTATATTTCACTTAATTATTCCTAGAGACCTAACACCATGTTAGGCCGGCTGAACCGGTTCAAGTGTACTGCTGCCGGCCTAGGGGGAGGGCGGAACCAATGGAGAGAGGGGCGGTTGGCCTAGTGGGCCTAAGAAATTTATGTAAAGAGTTTTTAGGAGGGAAATTTGAATTAGGGGGCTGTTTAGGGATTTTGCATGTCTCCTTTTGCTTTAATTAGGTCCTAGGGATAGAATGAGGGTTTCAACTTGAATTTGAAAAACAATTTGAGATCTAGGGTTTGTGTTATTGGGCTCTAGGTTTGGCTAGAGATTTGGAGAGCTGTTTCTTTCTCTCAAATTGAAGAAACTTGTATCGTTTGTTGTTTTCTTTCATCTATTAGTGGATTTCTCCATAGTTTCTCTCAGTTTTCCCTGTTTTCCTAAGAAAATCTGCTGTCTTTTGATGTTTGACTGCTGTAAACAGCAGTTATCTTCATTGTTTTACACCCATATTGCTCGGTTTGCTTGCAAACTCAAGTATTACCCTTGGGGTTACTTCCAAACTCAAGTACTTCCTATCACACCACTTATATTTGAAGTAATTGTTGCTGAGTGGTTGTTTTTTAACGTTATTATTATTACCATCCTCATTAGCATTATCCTAACTCTTGTCAGTTATATTCATCCTCCTGCTTTAAACATTCTTGCGGACTATTGCATAAGGCTTGAACTCTATATGATCTTCTTTTTGAGTGTCTAGTAAGTTATTCATGATCCATCTTATTCCTTTTCCAATTATTTCATATAAATTATATCCGCCTATCATAATGAATCTTTTATTTAGTATTTTACATGTCCAAATAATCTAAGTCAATTTTCTTTTATCTAACTCTATACTCAAACTTAAGGAAAAATTCTATAAGATGGTAGTGAGGCCTGCAATGCTTTATGGTGCCGAATGTTGGCCATTAAAAGAGAAGCATAATACTAAGTTAAGTGTGGCAGAGATGAGGATGCTTAGGTGGATGAGTGGCTTTACCCTTAGAGATAGGATACGAAATGAGCATATACGTGAAAAGGTTGGAGTAGCTCTAGTAGAAGATAAGATTAGAGAGAGTCGCCTTAGATGGTTTGGTCACATAAAAAGGAGGCCTTACAATGACCCGGTTATGAGAGTAGAGGTATTAGATTTGACTTGTGTTAAGAAAGGTAGGGGTAGACCTAAAAAGACTTGGTTAGAAAATATTAGGAATGACCTTTCTTTATTAGAATTAAACGAGAATTTGACTTTTAATAGGACACAATGGAGAAAAAGGATTCATGTAGCCGACCCCACGTAGTGGGATAAAGGCTTGATGTTGTTGTTGTTGTTGTTGTGTAATTTTCTTTTATCTTCAATAGATATCACAAAAAAATTTCTATAATATACTTAGTTCACACTCTATGCTTTTTTTAGCACTCATTCATCTTAAAATTTTAAATGTTTCCCATGGTTTTAAAAATCGGACTGGACTGGATAGTTCAATCGTGAACCGGTTGGCAAACCAATATGGAATAATATCATAACCATTTTAGCAACGAACCGGGAAAAACCGGCGGTTCAACCATATAACCGATGAACCGCCCGATTCGAAAGGACGATTATTTGGATCGTTGATCGCTGATCTAAGGGTCGAAACATGGAGTTAAAAGTGTGATTTGTCCACCGTGAGCCAGAGGCGGAACCATTAAGCCTCTAGGGGGGGCAATTGCCCCCCCTAAAAAAAATTGTTTATTCAATAGATTTTTAGGTAATTTGTCCTTTTTCATAATTTTTTTACTTTTTATTATAGGAATCTTTAGGTAATTGCCCCCCCCCCCCCCCCCCCCTAAAAAAAATTAAAATACTATGATCTTTAGACGATTGCCCCTTAGAAGAGTTATGCACATTGTGTAGAGGGATTATTACAAGAGATTTTAGGAAATTGCCTCCCTAAAAGTTTTAAAATACTATGATCTTTAAGCAATTGCCCCCAGTATAATTAAACACATTGTGTAGAGGTGTTCTTATTAGGGAATGATGAAACAAATACAAAGAGAAATAGTAAAAAGAATCCAAAAATATACTTACAACCAAAATTTGTTCCGGGGGCACTGCCCCCATAAACCCCCACAGGGAGCGCTGCCCCCTTGGACCCCTGACATATTAAGTAGAGGTGTAACCTAATTTTTGTTTAAGAATAATTATCATTATATAAGATTTTGATGATATTTTTAAAATATATTATATATTCAAGTACAAATAATCATTGGTCACTAAAATGATATATATATATATATATATATATATATATATATATATATATATATATATATATATATATATATATATATATATATATATATATATATATATATATATATATATATATATATATATATATATATATATATATATATATATATACACTTTTACTTATAAGTTTGCCCCCCTAAAAATTAAGGCTGGTTCCGCCCCTGCCGTGAGCCCTCGTCTCTCGTTCTCGCGTAGCTTCCTCTCAAGACACGAACACACGCTCTTCTCTCTCCTTCTCGCAGTACATGTGCTCCTCAGATCGTGTAGTCGTGCTCTCTCTCTTTCTCGCATTAGGTGTGCTCCTCAAATCTTGTTGTAGTTGCAAAACATAATATGGAATCAGGAAATTTGGTGTCAAAACAAACATTTGTACATGAAAACTTGGAAGAGACTATATCCTGTTCGTCTCGGACATCATCTTTGCTTCTTCTTCTTCTTCTATTGCCACTGGATGTAAGTTTTAGATTCTTCTAAAATCTTTGGCTTTCTGTTGAGAAGGTTAAACATCGTTACATTGAAAGGAAAGGTTAAACATCTTCACATTGATATTCTTTGTTAGTCCAGATGTTAAAAATATCTGGTGTTGGATCTCTACATTTGGGAGTTTGTTAAAAATTAAAATGGATCTATACATTTGCATCTTCCAAATCTACAAACCTCATAATAAATTAACAGTCAAAAACAATTCAGAAACATAATAAGAAAATAACCAAATGACAATCCTAAATTCTCAAAATAGATATAGCTTTGAAGTCAATTTATTTTTATTTTTGTATTTACTATTTGTCATCCTTGAAAAATGATGATGTTCATTTACTAAAATAATCAATATGTTGTAAAGATGTTTAAGGTTAGACTACCATATTAGTATGTTAATTTTTATTAATTTTTATTAATATTATTATTTATTACATCATCCAATTCGACCCCACTTCGACCGGTCGAACCATGAACCTCTCCGTCTTCCGATTCGTTGTCCGGCTTTCGCAACCTTGATGTTGCCACACTCAACTTAGCTTCCACCAACTTCTTTATTGTTTAGCAATAATACACACATAGCAAATCAATTTCTCTTGCATGATTCTCTTAAATACTGAGATGCTAATATCGATAACATTGTCAAGTATCCACAACCCCTTGGCATTAATCAATAAAAGTTTTCCCCATCTATATACTTATTCTATTTTATAATATATCAAAAATACCTTAACATAGCACATCAAATTATTATTTGATTTCTAGGAATACTAATTGATGATTATTAATTTTGCATCCAATAAAACTTTACATCACATGCTCAATTCTTGCTGCACTAATTTTAACTTCAATATTCCCATAAATTCCCCCACTATTCCCTACATTGATAGAGACATTTATAAATAACATTAGACACTACTCCAACCTAAATAGGTACATTAACAATACTCAAATCTAGCAGATTTCCTACCTCATTGAGGATATGAAAGTTTTAAAAAATATAGACTGATTTCCTTCAAATATAGATACCCTTCAAAGCGAGAAAAACAGATGAATTAATAAGTAATAACTGAGAATAAGAGCATAAAAATTATATTTAAGAACAAAGATCAGTGACCGAGGAGGGTTTTATTGCAAAACCACCATGAGACACTGCATAAGCTTTGGATGACTTCTCAGAGATAAGGAAGCTCCATTTCTTGCTGTTTGTCAAGATGTATATTGCAGAAAATAAGTGTCTAGAATCACTCAGAGATAAGGAAGCTCCGATTTCTTGCTGTTTGTCAGGATGTATATTGCACAAAATAAGTGTCTAGAATCAAAATTACTCAAAAGGTAATAAGAAGTTGCATCAAAACTGCAGGCCCTACTTTAAAAAAAAAAAAAAAAAAACTAGAAAACATCATCCAACATAATCACCTCATGAAAAGATTGATAACTTTCATATCAACTGTCTAAAAGTACAAGAAGCCAAGTGTTGATACTAAAGGAGGCAGCGTTCTAATACCTTATCAAAGAGATTTAGACAGTCAACATTGTCTGGAAAGTCAATGTTGCGCCAGTCAACTCCATCGAGAGTATACTCCTTCAAGAAAGGGAGGTAAAAATAATTGAAGTTTCATGAATGCAAAGTTAAAAGCAATATTTAGGCTTCGTTTGGGACGGCTTTTTTATTGCTTTTTAAAACGGAGTTTTATTACAAATTTTTTTATTTTTGTACTAAAACTCTGTTTTGAAAATCAATGAAAAAGCCGTCCCAAACGAAGCCTTAATCTTATAAGGCAGAAATGAATGTAAAGAGCATTTTACAGCCACCAAAATAATGCATTATATAAGGATAGAAATATCATCATAAAACCAAAATTCTCAAAGTTTTGAAGCTGTACTGCCAAAAAAAAGTTGAATTTTCCTTGAAAAAGCTAATAAAGAAGCATTTAATCAGCCAAAGCGGCAAAATGAGATAATAAATTTGCAAAGAAAAGAAAGCTAGATTCCTTGGTTCTAAGAGTAACTTATGATATGATAAAATGAAAAAAAAAAATTCAGTTTCTTCAGCTGAAAAGATGACACCAAAATCAGTTACTGGACGGGTAAGACCTGTGATGCTAGTTGGGAAAACAATGCCAACTGTAACCAAGTAGCTCTAAGCGACAAGAAATACAAAGGTTTTTGAAATGATAAAAGAATTTTACCTCCTGTTCATGTTTAAGAAGATGGTTAATGAAGTGCTGCTGCATCCTTTCACTAGCATAGTTTCTGCTAAATTGATCAAATCCATTCTTCTGCAATAAAGAAGTTTAGCCATATAAGGTCTGATAAAAATGTATAGTACAGTATCTTACAACATTCTTACATGAGAAACCTCAAAGCCACATGTATCTAAGATACTTATGGAGCTTCCACTAAAAGTCTTTCCAGCTTGAAGGTATTTGTTGATCTGCACAACAACCCAGTCAAACAGAGTAGCATAAATTGATTTTGCCAATGCATCTCTAGTTTCAATTGCCTGCAGGAAAGGGAACAAATCTACATGAGCACTTCAGAAGTTTTGCGGGCAGAATAAGAGAGTTCAAGAACAAATTAGAAACCTGAGATAACGTTAGCTTCTGAACTATATTATCATTTCCGGATTGAGTTCTTTGAGTTGATAATGCTAAAACTAATGCATCAACTTCACAACCCAGTAAATTTGCCGCATTAGCTACAGCTGTATGAATTTAGCAGTAAAATGAATGTCACACATACATGTAAAATATTAAAAAAATCTGCAAATATACATCAGAAGGAGAATCCTTAAGAACTTCTAATATTTAGTTAATCTAAAACAATGCTCTAATTATAGTAATCTGTTAATCTGCTCAGTAAATGCAGAGGATGATCTACTGACTAAAGCTTCGTTTGAAACGGCTTTCTTATTGCTTCATAAAGCAGTTTTTTATGATCAGCTGCTTTATAAAACAGTAAGAAAGTCGTTTCAAACGAAACCTAAGTTTACAGTTAGGTTTCAGTCAATCAGGAATGAAAATATAAGTTTTATAAGCATTTATAAACCTAACTGTCAATAGCTTTGAGGGAAAACTTCAGCTTTTATTAATGAGTTCCAGGTCTGGGCAGCCAAAGGTAGATAGGATAAATTTTAATTAAAGTGGCGACAGCCAAAACTAAAAGGCGTTTGGACTCTTCTATGCATTTTCCATAATGCCCATTTCTGATGCAGGAACCCATGCAGTTCTAATCGAATGAGCATGTTATGCAACTCTTAGAAAATATGTGTTTTGTCAACAAAATGCTCTTAGAAAATTTAATGTGTTTGGCTAAATTTACAATGTTGTCTGATCAAAACCCAACCACCCAAGGTCATCCGGAAGTAGTATGGAGCTTTCCATCGGTTCAAATGAGTTGACACAGCACGATGTAAGAACATTTGATCATAATCTACCATTGAATTCACATATGATCATAATCATAAGGTACAAAAATGACAGCCTTTTGGCTAAAATGTTTGTTGGATTCGTCTCGTCGAACTGCTCCATTGCAATAATAAATAAGTTAAAATTTTAATACATAATAGTAAATAATATTAAACTAAAAATTCATACAAAATATTTTTATTATAATTAAAATTATTGTTTGATTAAATTTATTTTTTATTCATTAATTTTAATTAAATATATTTAATTTCTTTTTAATATAAATTTTAATAATTAAAATATATTTGATAAATAAGTAACATTAAATTTATCTAAATTTACTAATAAGTTATAATTAAAAAAATAAGAAAAACAGTGTAAATAAAAAAAATAAAATTTATTTATTTTTTTAAAACATAATAAACATTTATATTTTTAAGGAAAAACATTATTTAAATTTTTATTTTCTTTAGAAACCATATTTTACGTTTACTAAAATGTAAAATTGACTTGCATTTTCAGAAATTCAGAAAACGTAAAATTGATTTCTGTTTTCTAAGAAAATGTTATTTTAAATCACGTTATTTGCTCCTATTTAAATTATATTTCATATTATGCTCCTTTTACTTATTTTCTTTATAAACCTACTCCAATTAAAAATTTTGCCTCCATCCAATAGATTTATAGTCATACAAAAAAGTTGATAATCAATAGTTAGAAATTCATGACTTCTAAACCAAATAAGATAATAAGCATAAACAATTCTTCGCGTTTACCTTCGTCGAGATTAACTTCCACCTGGTTCTTACTGGTGATTGTTGAAAAACAAATGTTACCCAACCACAACACTGCTGCGAGCATTGAAAATAAACTGTCTTGATCATCTTTAGTGATATGAACAGTATCTAAAGCTTCCTAGACAAGAAAAGCAAGTAAATTAGGTAAAATGATAATCAGAATATCTCAATAAGAAACCATGGAAAGCAGCAAAAGAATTAAAGCAACAGCTGAGGACTCTAATATCACCATCAATAAATGAAATTCGCGGGAATCGTCGATGTTGTCTATTGTCAAGCATCTGCTTTGCTTCAAGAACTCATATTCATTTGCCGCTTTAAGGTTCAACTTCTCTGCATGTAGAAATTGGGACGTCTTAGTAGTTGCGTAGCCTGTCTTTAATTTTTTTTATTTCAAATAAAGTGTAACTAGAAAAACACAACCTTGCAGGTTTTAAAACATCGAATTTTAAGCAGAAAAAATGGGAATTTAGGCAACAACAATAACATAAAGCCTTTATCCCACAGCATGGTCTCGGCTACATAATCTTTTTACTCCATTGTGCCCTGTTAAGAGTCAAAATCTCATTTAAATCTAATTAAAAAAATGTCATTTCTAGTATTTTCTAATCAAGTCTTTTTAGGTCTAACTCTACCTTTTTTAACATAGGTCTAATCTAATACATCAACTCTTCTAACAGGATCATCGGAATGCCGCCGTTTTACATGACCAACCATCTAAGACGACTCTCTCTAACTCTAATCTTATCTAATCAAATTCTCATTTACAAAAATGAGAATTTAGGAAACCACTAAAAATTTTGGTTAATGAAACAAGCCAAAAGAAGTGGTTTTAATAATAGCAATCATAGAAACATGATGTGACCAAATGTGATCACTATTTAAAATTGCGCAACGAGAGGCGCGCCTCTGCACAATTTTGTCCAAAAACGCCCTGAGGCGTACGCAATTCGTGGACTATGTGAGGCGTACGCCTCACATTTGCTGAGGCGCGCCTCAGTTGCGTAATTGCGCAAATTTGAAAGAGGCGTACGCCTCAGCCAAGATGCCCCACCCACTTAAAATGAACACTTATTTTCCCCCACACCCGTTCGGCCCAGCTCATTCCCGAAAACTGCCGCCCGTAAGCTTCTGTTCGCGGAAAACAGAGGAGCCCGCACGATCAGCCTCCAATCCTGCCGCTCCTCCCGCCGGCGCCGCCTCTCTCCGGCGAAGTGGAATCTTCCGGCCGCCCTCTAAAAGTACTCCACATTGAATTTTAGGTATTTTTATTAAGTTTAGGGATATATTTTTCAAGTTTAAGAAAATCTAGGGTTTAGGTTTTTTTAATTTTTTTTTAGTGTATTTGGTTTTTTGCTTTAGGAGACATGGTTAGAGGTAAAGAAAAGACGAATACGTCATTGCGGAGGGACCCTTCTTGGAAGTATAGTGTACAAGTTGACATTGGCGGCGGAGAGAAGAGCTATGTTTATTTGAAATGTATTTTTTGCGATAAAGTGGTGAAGGGAGGTGTTACCCGCATGAAGGAATATCTATCATGCTCGCATAAAAATGTAGCACCCTGTGCAAAAGTGCCGGACAATGTGAAGGAAGAAATAAGTGCTTACATGAAGAAAACTACCACTGCTAAACACTTGCAACAGGAGCAATTTGATGAAAGGGTTGAGCATTGTGCTTATTTTGGGAGCGAGAGTGGAAAGGGCTCGTCCTCCACTATACATAGTAGAGGTGCACGGGGTCCTATGGATCAGTATATGACTACTCCATGAGTGGATAGAGGAGAAGCAGAGATGATGCCTGCAGCTGGTACTATAGAGGGTCGGCGACAGGTTTGCATAGACACTTGGAGGTTTTTTTTTTAGAATGCAATACCATTTAATGTTGCTACATCGCCTGCCTACTTCAGTATGTTGCGGTCTGTAGGATTGTATGGAAGAGGGTTGAAGGCACCTTCCATGTATGAGTTGCGAACATGGATTTTAAAAGAGGAGCTGCAGAACACAGAGCGGAGCATTCAGGAGATTAAAAGGACATGGATTGAGACTGGTGTGACTATTATGTCAGATGGATGGTCTAACATGAAGAGCAGAAGTTTGATTAACATCCTTGTCAACAATCCCTACGGCACGATGTTCTTACGATCAGTTGATACTTCAGAGGAGGTGAAAAAATGCCACATTCATTTTCAATTTACTTGATGGTGTTATTGAGGAGATTGGGGAGCAATTGGTTGTCCAGGTAGTGACTGATAATGCCAGTGCATACAAAGCAGCTGGTCAGATGTTGATGGAGAAGAGGACACACCTATATTGGACACCATGCGCAACACATTGTATCGATCTCATTTTGGAGGATCTTGGTGACTTACCTCAGCACAAGAGTGCTCTTTCTAGGGCGAAGAAGATTACAAAGTTCATCTACAATCACTCTTGGGTCTTAAGCTTGATGAGAAAATTTTCAAAGAAAGAAATCATTCGCCCTGCAACCACTAGGTATGTTCTTAATTTTGTACATTGCAAATCATTCCTACTGTATGTTCATAGTTCTTACATTTGTGCACTCTGAATCTATAGGTTTGCCACCTCCTATTTGACACTGCAGAGCTTGATGGAGGTGAGGCAACCTTTGGAAGCAATGTTTACATCTACTGAATGGCTAAATTCTGCTTGGGGGAAGAAAAGTGAGGGGAAGGAAATAAGAAAGATAATTCTGAATGATAAATTTTGGGCTACTGTAACCTATGCCATTTTGAGCACGAGACCCTTAGTGCAAGTTCTACGCTTAGTGGATGCAGAGAAGAAATCAGCTATGGGCTTTATTTATAATGCTATGGATGAGGCCAAGGAGATGATTGCTCACAACTTGGGAGGAGAGGAGACAAGTTATAGGGAGATTTGGGATATCGTTGATGCTCGGTGGGAGGTGCAGTTACACCAACATCTTTATGCAGCAGCATATTATCTCAACCCTCAATTTCAATATTCAGAGAAGAAATCTTCAAATCCTGAGGTGAAGCTTGGTCTATATCATTGTATGGAAAGATTAATACCGGAGCAGGCAGATAGGGAGCTTGCAGATTTACAGCTTGTTCAGTTCCGGAATAAAGAGGTTTTTTTTTTATTGAATGCAGCAAAAGCAACCATTTCTAAACGATCTTCAGGTATAATTTTTTTGGTAAATGCAAAACACTTTATTCAGTTCTGATTATGTTTTTTCTTGAAAACAGTTGAATGGTGGATCCAATTTGGTGATTCCACACCTGAGTTACAGAGTTTTGCTGTAAGAGTGTTGGGCCTCACTTGTTCTTCTTCTGGGTGTGAGCGAAACTGGAGTACATATAGCCAAGTGCAAACAAAGAGAAGAAATCGGCTATCAACACTCAGAATGAACTCTCTCGTATATATTATGCACAACAAGAGGTTGAGGAATAAGGGGTTGAAGGATGATGAGGACCCATTAGTGTGTGATGATGTGTCGTCTGATAATGAGTGGTTCATAGATGATGAGACAGATTTGCCATTATCAGACTTACAGTTAGAAGATCTAAGTGTGGATGTCTTGAGGGGCGAAGCAGATCAAGTTGGCACATCCACTAGTACTGCAGTTGGCACATCCACTAGCTCTGCAGCACAACAATCAAGTAAAGGTACTCCACAACTTCTTATATGCTATTACATTACATTTATGTCAAATGAGCAATGAACATGAATACATGATAATGATCTTTTATCTTAATGAACAGGGAAGAGAAAAGTGAGTCATGTTGAAGATGAAGATGACATGGCATTCATAGATACAATTGGAGAAGAAGATTCACTTGAATACCCATTTAGTGATGGGATATGATTGCATTTTATATGTTTTTTGTACTTTGGGAGTTTTGTTGAACTAATATTTTGTGATTTTCAACTTTGGGACATGATTTTGTTGCATCTACTTTCTTCCTTTCAAGTATTTCATATATCATTTAGATGTTTTTATTGTAAGATACAATATTGTCATTATTATCCTGCAAAAACCCTTAATTTTTCATTTACGCAATTCTGTCTCCGTGAGGCTTACGCCTCAGACCGCCTTGAGGCTTACGCCTCGCCTCACGGACGAAAACCGCCTCGAGGCGCAGTTATGTAATTTTAAACCTTGAATGTGATACAGGTTTGCTTGGAAGTCGCTTCAAAGTTTTTTTTATCTTTCAAACCTCTGAACTTAACAAACATCACAATGAATTGTTCAATACAATTTTCAAAATACCATAGAGCCTGATCTACCATGCTAGCATTATGAATTTTTTTTAACGTGTAATGAAAACATAAAATTAATTTATGCAAGTGGATGATCTATTTGTGATAAATCTCAGCTCACAATTGTCCAAGTTAGCGTATGCTGACCATGAAATAGAAACTTCAACAAAAAAAAAAAGCAATTGTATTAGATAATCCTGTAAAAAAAAATGGTAGTTATATCCAGAACAGGCATATTTTATCAGATATTACTCAAGTGAAATGATAAAAGGCACATTGATAGCCATATCACTTAAAAAACCAACTAAGAAAAACAAAAATAAGATACTCACCTTTAAGACAAGGAGGAGCTCCTGCACATAATTGATAGAAAACATGGAATGATCTTTCCCCTACAGCTCTTTCAACAACCCTCGACTGTTCATAAAGACAAATTCTTATATTTTGGCATAACACAGCATGTAGGCTTAACTAGAAGATCACAATAGTACCTTTTCAAGTAGAACTGCTTAACGGCAAGTTTGTGTGGGAACATGACAGAAATTAAGGTCAGGATCTCCAAAGATTAAGTGACTATATCTAGCAAAAATCAGTATACACTAATAAGAAAAACACTTACAAGTTTTGATCCTAGCACCACATATTTTTCCAGCTTGACTAAAATATATTTCATTAAATTTGCCCTGCAACATATCACGGAGAAAAGATAAAATACTTTTTTGGCATTCAAAATTCACATATTTCAAAGAAGATGAAGTTCGCAAGGCAAGGCATAGAGCTTGACACGACTACTACATATCATATTTGATTCATAAATAGCATGTATACAGGTGTTTTAACTCACAAATCGACTAGAATTGCCATTTGTCAGTGTTTTTGCATTCCCAAAGGATTCTAGAATCACATTCTCCTTCAGAACCTCAAAATCAATAACATCACCACTCCCAATGGCAACTAAACGTTGCATAGCAAGTTTTGCTGTTTCGGTTTTCCCTGAGCAACTTTCACCACTGCACAATTTATCTTCACAATCATCAATTATAACTGATAACAATTACCATGAAAAGAAAGGACAAACCAAAAGTTAACTTAACTAAGAAAACAAAACTAATTACCTTATAATGATGGACTGATTTTTCCCACCTGCAAAAACCCATCAGCTAACACTATTATCACTTTTGAAGCAAGAATGAAGTTCGCACGATAGATGCATATCACTAAAAATAATTGTTTTATACCTCTCAAAATTTCATTTAAAGCCTGATCTACCACTGCAAATACGTGTGGATTTTCTCCAACAGAATTATTTGCCTGTAGTGACAAGTCTTTAAAAGGATTGATCGCAACTAAAACAGGACCTGCTTTGCTCTGAAAAATGCAACACGCAAATGAATTTCTGTGCATCAGAAGAAAAATACTGGTAAGTTAGTAAAAGAATAATTTTTTTAATAGTAACTCACATAGATCTTATCCTGAGAATATCTGCACTTAAGATTATGAAGAAATGAAGGTTCATTTATATAACTAAACAGTGCCAGATCATTCTCGTTATCCTGGACCTCTGGATTTGCTGGCCAGATATTTTCAAAAGGCAACCTCAAAATCTATCAGCAAAATTGTGTCAAGCTTTAAGACCAGGGTTCATCACTGTACATCACTAGAATACATAACATCATACAATATACTCACATTGCCAGTGGACATCAAAACATGAGCATCATTCACTGAAGCTGACTGAATTTTCCCACATTCCCATTTCCCCGCTGGAATCCAACACCAAACTCGAAGTTTCTGCAATAAATAGGATAAGCTTTTTTGAAATGCCAAGGACCGATCGCTTAAAACTAAATTATAAAGAAGAATCAAAATCACCAAACCAAGCTTGATGGAAACTCCAATAGTCAAACATTCAGTTGATATGTGAAATCAAATAAATAAGTTGAAATAATAAGCCTGATTAACTACATTACAAGAGTTAGTTTATTACAACAACAACAACAAGCCTTTATCCCACTGTGGGGTCAGCTATGTGAATCCTTTTTCTCCATTGTGTATTCTTAAGGCTCAAATTCTCATCTAAATCTAATAAAGTAAGGTCAATTCTAATATTTTCTAACCAAGCCTTTTTAGGTCTACCTCTACATTTCTTAACACAAATCAAATATAATACATCTACTTTCCTAATCTAGTTATCAAAAGGCCGCCATTTTATGTGACCAAACCATCTAAG